>JAHLJT010008446.1:30054052-30213740 GCA_031308135.1 Acheta domesticus
CTTATTATTATTATTATTATTATTATTTTTCCATTACATCACGACTAAAGATCTTATGAGTCGGCTGAATATAAAATCTACTCCAGGTTGCAACCAGCTACCTAAGGAGCAGATCCGGTGACTGTCAATGCCTCTACAATACTTTGCGCAAAATGTGGGCTGTTCCAAATAAAGCAATTTCTTGTACTTCCCAGTCTTTTGAATTACCAGGGAGTTTAGACAAGTTCTTACTCAAATTTTGCGGAACAAATCCCAGAGCTCCGATAACTATCGGGACGACCTGTGCTTTTACGCCCCACATTCGGCTGATCTCGATTTCCAAACTCTTGTATTTAAGACGTTTCTCTGCCTCCTTGGTAACGACGTTTTGATCGCAAGGTACAGCAACATCGATAAGTAAACACAATTTTTTCGCCAAATCCCGGATAACTATATCCGGTTTGTTTGCCGCTATCGTGCGATCAGTGTGAATTTGTTGGTCGTACAATATCGTACACAATCCAACAGACGTCACCGGTTTTGGTGAGTGTTCGTACCACTTGAGGCATGTGTTTGGAACTTCGAGGGCGGTACAGATCTGCCAGTGGAGGTAGCTACACACCCTGTCGTGTCTTTTCAGGTATTCGGTCTTTGCTAGGATTGGACAAGCTGAGACAATATGATCAATGGGTTCTACTTGCTCCTGGCAAATGCGGCATTTATCATCTTGGGAGATTTTGGAGAACCGCTTTATCATAATGTCGTGTTCTCAAGGCCTGATCATGGACAGCTATTAGAAGGGCTTCCGATTCTGGCTTCATTCTTCCCCTTTTAAGTCACATAAATTATTGATCTTTATTGATCTGCACCTTGTCCATTCGTTTCAAATATAGTCCGTGGAGTGGTTTGTCTCTCCACGATTTCTTTAACTTTTTTGTGTCTCAAATTTCATGTTAAGTAGCATCAGAAGTTCAGTGTCCTTTGTCATTCTGGGTGTCTTGCATAGTCTTGTTCGCAATGCTTCTTGCTACACTTACAATGCCTCTGTTTCCCATTCTTCGGTCAGATTTCATGACCTGCCTCATTAGTGGGTCATCTTGATGGCTGACTATATACTTTCCCATCCCGGTTATTGCATTGTGCCAGGAGGCTTCAATTTGTCTCAGGCCTCTTCCTCCTTCCTTACGTGACACATAAAGCCTATGTACATCAGCTCGGGGGTGGACAACGTGATGCATTGTAAGCAGTTTTCTGGTTTTTTCGATCCATGATGCGAATTTCCTGCTCAGTCCAGTCTACTAGTCCGAAACTGTATTCGGCTACAGGCACCGCCAAACTAGCTATTGCTGATATTTTATTCCTGGAGTTTAGAGCAGACTGCAGGACAAGTCTCACTCTTCTGTAATACTCCTTGCGAATTCTCTCTTTCATTGTGTCGTTCGAGATTGTCTCACATTCTTCAATACCCAGATATTTGTAAGTTTTACCTGGCTCAAGATCTTGAATCACAGTGTGTCTATCAACTTCAATGTTCTCTGAAGTGGTCATTTTGCCTCTTTTTAAGTTGACTTTTGCACATTTGTTAAGACCAAACTTCATGCAGATGTCATTGCTAAAATCATTGATGACAGACAGCATTTGGGAGAGAATCGCTTCATTCTTAGCAAACACTTTAAGATCATCCATGTAAAATAAATGCGATAGAGGTCTTTCGTCATCATGGAGCTTGTAACCAAAGTCAGTGTGCGACAACTGTCTCGATAGAGGAATCAAACTAATGCAAAACAGCAGAGGGGATAGTGAATCTCCTTGAAAAATTCCCCTGTTAATCTGAATACTTTTTGTTTCTACTACTTCCCTTTCCGCTGTGGATTAGTAACCTGGTGCTCCACGACTTCATACTAGCCTTGCAAAACTCAACAAGTCTAGGATGAAGTCGATAGATCTCCAGGGTCTTCAAAATCCAATTGTGTGGTACACTGTCAAAGGCCTTCTAGTAGTCAATCCAAGCATGCTTAAATTACGTTTTCGTTTCTTTACATCATTCAAAATTATTTTATTCAGAAGCAAGATTTCCTTACAGCCATAGGAACCTTTACGACATCCCTTCTGTTCAACTGGCAACAGATGGTTCTTTTCTAGGTGCCTATACATTTTGTCAGCTATTGCTGCAGTTATAAGTTTGTACATTACTGGCAGGCAAGTAATTGGCCTGTAGTTCTTCGCCAAAGAGCTGTCTCCTCCTTTGGGTAGTAAATACGTGATTCCGCGAGTGAGCCATTCGGGGAGTTCCTTAGGGTTTTCTAAAATTTTATTAACAGCCTTTGCTAGATGAGAATGTAATGCTGTAAATTTCTTAATCCAATAAATCTGGATCTTATCAACCCCAGGGAATTTCCAGTTTCGCATGTTCTTAATTGTTTGGCATAGGTCCTCTTTCGAGAATCCTTGAACATGTTCCACTGTTTCCACGAGTCCATTGACAGCATCAACTTCAGATTGGAGCCACGATGCGTCTTTGTTATAGGATCTGGTTTCCTCCCAGATTCCTGACCAAAATGTTTCGACGTCAGTTTTGAAGGAGGGGCAGCATTGCCATTCGGTTTTTCAGTCAGACTGCGATAGAATCTCTTCGCGTCTATTTGAACAACCGGTTCTGTACACGGAAATCTTCTCTACGTTTGTACCGTCTTATTCGTTGAGCCCATGCTTGGATTTTTTCTTTTAGCTTTTCAGCTACCATTAGCCTTGTTGTGTCATTGTCAATTAGGTATTTTTGTTCAACATGGAGTATTTTTGTTGAACTTTATACATGTGGTTTGACTTAGAAGATGCCTCGGCTAGGAGTGATATTTCACGCCGTGTGTCGGCTATCCGTTTCATAATTCTTTTCATCACGGAGGTACGGAGCTTTTTACTCTGTCTGGCTGTCGGCCATCGGTGTTCTTGCTGGCCCCAAGGTTATCTGAGATACTAGATATCCAGTTGCAAACACGATGTGATTGATTTCAGTAATATCTAGATCTCTACTTGAGGTCTGTACAACCTCATTTAAGACAGAATTCGCTGTTTCTATCACTCTCTTAGCTTTAGCATTTTCGTAAATTCTCCTCAACGGTGCTCGAGATTCGAATGGAAGTAGACGAACTCGTTCTATCTCGCGTCGGAGGAGGTCCCGCATCATGTCCTTATCGTGTGGCTCATGGCCAGATGAATTTTCACCACTGACGGATGTTTTCATTTGGAAGAGATGAACCTTGATGGGGATCATCGTTTTTCAGGGATATTAGATGGTTCTAAATGTTCGTCATGTTGATGGTTTGATCGATGAACATACTCCGCGTTTCTCTGAATGTCTGCAAGTTGTTCTGCTGTGAATTTTCCACTGCTGAGTATGTATCGTCGTTGACTGGCAAGCTTCTTTGAGTCTAGAGTAGGTCTCATATCTGGGTTCCGCTCTCTCCATATCT
Organism: Acheta domesticus; assembly: GCA_031308135.1. Taxonomy (NCBI): domain Eukaryota; kingdom Metazoa; phylum Arthropoda; class Insecta; order Orthoptera; family Gryllidae; genus Acheta; species Acheta domesticus. Next base: position 30,057,502 of record JAHLJT010008446.1, read on the forward strand.
TAAAAACTTCTATTTCTGACCCCCATTTTTCGCTTTTGCATAGTAAAAGCACCACATCACCTCCTTTAATTCATCCCGGGTCCATCTCTGACGATGGCTTCGAGCTACTGCCGGCTCTGGGTCCCTGGGACTAAGATCCGTGGGATGGTCAGATGTCGACAAGGTGACATTAGCTCGGTTTCTGAGCAGGTATGGGACATTGGTAGAACAAGGCACGTTAAGGTTCATTACATTGCTTGTTCTATCCATTTTGCTCATTGGTTTCAAGTGAAGATTCGCAGGTAGCAAGTTCGAGTTCACAGATCACACTTAATCCTCGGTTGTTTCCTGCGATCCGTTACTGCGACCCAGTGGCCTCGGGGCATCCCCCCGCAGGGCCCAGCAAGGGGTCCCTCCGATCGCCAGTCGGCATTACTAAACCCCACGGGATTTTCACTGATTGCTGAAGGCAGCCTCCTTCGCTGGCTAATGCAAGGTTCGGGCCTCCACTCTAATCAGTGGCCTGGTGTGTCAACCCAGTTTCTCTCCTGTACGCTCCATGGGCCGATAACAGGAAGTCCAAAGGTTCATGACCCTTTCCTCTCTACTTACTTCCCACTCTCCTCAAAATGGAGTACTTCTTCGTCGGACCCCTCACCTTCAACCTATTCAGCAGGGTGGCCCTACCAGTAGCTAGGCTACCACTGACATAGCTCTCAGGCTCATGGGGGTACTCAAGCTCCACCACCAACTGCAAGGTCGTGTACTCCCTAGGTGGAGTTATTATTATTATTATTATTATTATTATTATTATTATTATTATTATTATACAAATTATGTAACATTACTTCGGTTAAGTAGCTATGGGATCGCAATGGTAGTAGCTATTGAGAAACAGGAAACATATTTCCATGTAATTGTTAGAATTTTCGACTGTGACCAGGTGATGAAATGTATAATAATAATAATAATAATAATAATAATAACAATAACAGTAACAATAATATTAATGATAATACATGAGACTGCACATTATTGTAAATTAATAACATAATTTTATCTTGTTTCAAGGTCTGAATCGACCGAAAGCCTCCCGTCACCGCAGAACAATTGTTTGTTGAAGTTGGCTGCTCTCACATTTCTACGTGTGAAAAAACAAACCAACCTCCGCTTCATTTTGAATGTGGACGTGAAAGAAACAGCACTTTCCAATGTTCTGGTCCTGCGTCTGCAATGTACAGACAGGGACGGAACTGCCCGTTGGATAACTTACTTCGTCGTCCCGGGGCATATTAGATCGAGGAATTCACGTGCGTCCAAAAGTCCTAAAGATGTGCATTCTCAAGAAGAACAGGCGGCAAGGGAAACTGATAATCATGAAACGCTCGATATGCGCACATACTGGCAAATATTCAAGTCGGCGTGGAAGAAATGGAGCTTATTGACCAAGATGTGGAAACGGGTGAATCGAAAAGCTGTACAAAAAGAAATGATGAAAGCCGTTTCATCATTATACCACTGATGCACCAACTCGGAATACTAAACCTCCGGATTCTACAAATATAGAGTTTCCTTTTCTTGAATTATTTGCGACGGGAGATACTGAAGATATTGTTCGGTCAGTGCTGAATGTCATCCAGAGGTAGGGAAAGACCGAGAAACAGTGCTTTTTTACAAATTCTTTCTTCCGCGCCTTAGAATTTTCGCGAAACAATGTGGGACCATGGATTTGAAATTTTTAATTGAACGAGAATTGGCATGTGCAGATAAAGAGATCACTCTCGATTCGGGAGAGTTGTTATTCGCGTATTTGGACTGGATGAAAGAATGGCGTGAGGAGAACGAGTATTGCCTCACTGACACTTCTGTAGTGTTAGAAGAAGCTATAATAAAAAAATGATGGAGGACGATAGTTCACGGGACGTCAGATTTAATGAGACTCAGTACGAAACTGTGATCAGCTTGCTGAATACAGGAGATATTGTCTATATAAGTATACCTGATATAGCGAAAAAATTACGACCCTGTAAGGTGGCAGAGGCTCTACGAATTATGCACACAAACAATATCTTTATTTTATCGGGAAGAATTTTGAGAAATTATAAGGTATCAACTATTTCATTATTGTGCGATAGAGCATGTGATGCTCTAATAATAAACAATGATCTGACTGAGGAAACAATACAACTGTTAAATACTATCGATACAGAGAGACTGAAGAAGATTATCGTAATATCAACGGACATTGTGCCACAATTGTGCCAAGCACTTCAGTCTCTCCAACGAACTTACACGGAATGGACCGAAGTGTGGACCCTCAACGAACTGGAGGATAGCCTGCAAGAGGATCTGATGGACAGTTCGGTGAGCTTTCAAGGGCGTTTGGTAGCTTTACGAACCCTTGAAAACGTGTGGCCCACGTTACGCTCTGAAATACATGGGTCCATGCTGAACGCCTTGTTCACTGGGCAAATAGGGATCTTGGGCGCCGAGTTTATACCTCATGAAGTCTGGGATCCTTACATCAGCCGTATTCTCTGCCACAGAACCCCTATCAAACCAGAAGTGTTTCAAATGAACACGGATCGAGATCTAATCATGGTCACTGGTGTACCTAAGAAGCTTCTCAAAGATATGTTGAATCAAACAGGACGAGATCAGTCAGTCACTGATTCTGCAAATGTGTCATTTCCTAACTCTAGCCATTTGCCAGAAAATAAATCGCAGTCGAGGTTTGAAAGTTTCGAGGATTGTGAAAGCAAGGCAGCAGTCGCAGTATCCGGTGGTGTAGACATAGGCTACAGTCGACGGTATACAGGCGATTTAACTCGGATAGATCCTCCTGAGAATGACCCTAATAAGAAAGTCTTAATTTACTCTTACGCAGAAACTTCGGTCTTGACCGCGTTCAGGCGAGATCTCGCACAATATACATCATACTCTCTAAGTTACCCAGGAAAGAATATTCATTGGTATCTTACGACCATGGTATTTTAACCTGGAAAAATACTTTCGGGTCTGATGACGAAATTCTTAAGTATATAGACAAAATGGGAAAACGCTGTCTCAACGCTCCAATATGTGTGCATAGTGATTATACTTACAAGTATGACACATGGAAATCGAAAGTGGTACCTTTAGTAGGCGGAAGTGGTATGGGTAAAACCACACACCTAAGAAAAATTGCCAGTGAACTTTGGGAAGAGTTGCAAACGTTCTGGATAATAGAGATTAATTTATCAAAGAACAGATTTCTATTGGAAAGTACTTTTAAAGGCGAAGAAATCAGCCTGTCAGACATTGTCGATTTCTTATATTGCATTGTGCAAGGAGAAAATTCAACTAATCCCAAAGTTTGTCACAAGTTTTTGAATGACAGTGTAGAAAAAGGCGGGAATTGCATTTTATTGTTCGACTGCCTCGACGAACTCGAAAACACGGCAAAGCAAACCGCGCTAAGGCTTATCAAAACACTATCAGAAACGAACGTAGGGCAAATATGGGTCAGTATGACCGAGAAGGACGATCTCAATGTAAATCGATCGTTATGTGGTCCTCCTTTAGAACTTCAACCGATCGATGTCGAAGAACAGGCGGACTATCTGTCACAACGTTGGGCCTTGGAAAACGACATGAGCCAACAGGAGGAAATTTACAGTCCGGTCGCGGACACGGTAACAGAAAACATGCCTTTCTGCGACGGCACAGGCCTTTTCACCGTCCCTCTTTATTTATTCCTCTTCGCCGGCACGTACGCGCCGCCTTGCCGCAACTTCGACGTCATGAAATACGCGGAGGGCTTGGGCCACGACCTCCCGTGCTGCAGCGTTTTCCGCTTGTATCACGACTTCGTGCTCAAGTTCGAACGCAGCGAGCGCAAGCGCCAGGAAGCGGCCGCGCCGTCCCCTGCGCCGCCGTCCGCGCGCTCCAAGAAACCCAAGAAGAAGAAAGGCGCCGCGCCGCCGGAAGTCGACCTCACGAGCGAGACGTTATACGAGAGATCGCAAAAGCTGGCCGCCCACGTGACCTGCGGGAACACGCAGCTGGTGCACCGCAGCTTCTCCGAGTTCTACTTGGCCCTGTGGCTCAAAGAGGAGCGCGCTTCCCTGGGGATGGACTTCCTGCGGCAGAGCGTGTTGCCGCCGGCCGGCGAGCTGTACGGCGTGCGCTCGCAGCTGGACTGGCTGCTGGGCAAAGGGCTGCGCCTGCACGAGGTGGCCGTGTCGGGGGAGGACGTGGGCGACGAGGACGTGGTGTGGGACGGCGGGCGCCTGCACGCGCGGGACCTCGTCGGCCGGACGGCGCTGCACCTCGCCGTCATATACCGCCGGGAGGACCTGGTCTTCCAGCTCCTGGAGGTGGGTGCGCTGTGCGGATGCACGCCCGATTTACACGCTTCCGTTTGATGAGCGTTTCCGGCAGGTTTAGAGAACGCGCGCATGCCCACGGCAGCTCTGCCACCTCAGGATTCGCTGTGTGCATGCGCGCGTTCCATGAAACTCCCGAAATCGTCAAAAGGAAACGTAAAAATGGTGTCTTACATGCATGTTGAAACCTTTCTTAAACAGTCGCTGTGTTCTGGACAAAAATGGCCGTTAATACGGCGGTTGCTTAAAGGGTATATGTATATGGGAAGCAGACCTCTAGCCTAATGTAGCTCTTTGTAATGAAGTTAATGTGCATTGCTTGTTGACACATTTTGATTGACATTGAATCCACATAATACAGTAAACTTGTTTGCGCGTTCAACTAGTCAAGTACAAAATCATGTTCCGGTATTTGCAATTTTTTTTGTTCAGTTGACAATTTCTTCCCATTCCTAGATTTGATTCGCAACTAGACTTGACCGCCAGTAAATTTCATGAGAATCGTTTATTGATATCTGAAACACATAATAAATAACTTTTATCTTATCCGATCGCCTTTTTGGGTGGTTTACTTACATGTCCCAAGTCGGTGAAATGGCTCTTAATTGTGCGATATATAACACAATCGTCTGCAAATAAACGCACCTTTGATTTTATATTAACACGGAAATCATTCACGTACGCTAAGAAAAGTAGTGACCGTAAAACACTTCCCTGTGGAACCCCTGAAGTAACTATACCCGTTGTTGAAAATGGAGTTCCAATTCGAACTTTTTGTTTCATGTCTCTAAGAAATTCGCTCATCCACTTCACAACTCTAGCATCAACTCCTGAAGTTAATAATTTCCTAATAAGTAGATCATTCAGTAGTACGTCGAATGTTTCGCAAAGTCAATTACGACTGCATCCACCATCCCAACCGCGCGAACTTCGTCAGCTCACTGGGAAGACACCTAGTGGCGTTTATTTCACTATTTAATTTTCTTTGGGTGCACAATAAACTATTATGAATGATGGACACGAAGGTTGTTACTCCTCTCTTCTGTCCGCAGGCTGGCGCTGACATTGACGTGGAAGACGACGTTCGACAATGGACGCCCCTCGACTATGCAGACGCCACCTGCAACCTGGCCATCATAGAATTGCTCTTGGAGTACGGAGGGGACCCTAGCCGCCTCAAGACTCTGCGGGAGAAATCGGAGGATGAAAAGTTGCAGTTGATGCTCAAGAGAGCGTATGTTCTCCACGAGATGAAAGACGAATGCGAAAGCAATTCTCTAGTTTTCGTCGTTCCCTTTTCCGCCGTCGATCCTGAGACACTAGGCTTGACGGAAGATTTAATCAACAACAAAGACGGATGTTTCAACGAAGGTACAGTGCTTTACACACTCGAATTGCCGCGGCCTTACGTCTTCCCATTACCGCAAATAGCTTTCAGAGGTTATATTCTTCTTGCAAAGTACCTATTGGAAAACAACTGTGCGGATGATCCTTGTCTGTTCAGTGTGTCCGCGTTGCACACGGCGGCCTATTACGGGCGCGAGAGCATCGTCAAGTTGCTCCTGGAATACGGTTTGGAGTGTAACAAACCCAAACATGACGGCCAAACTCCTCTGCATGTCGCTAGCCAACAGATGAATGTGAACACTGTGAAGGTGCTTTTGGAAGCTGGCGCCGATGTAAACGCTCCCGATAATTTCTGGATGACGCCAGCTATGTTGGCAGCTGCTAGTGGGATGTCAGGAGTGTTGATCGAATTAATAGAGCACGGCATCCACTTGGAATCCGCTGATCAAAGGGGTCGGACCGCTTTGTATCATGCTGTTGATCAAAATCAAATGGCAACAGTTAAAGTCCTTCTGGAGGCTGGTGCAAGTATGTACACCGCTGACAAGTTTGAGATACATCCACTGCAACTAGCGATTGCTAAAGGACTTTCTGAAATAGTGTTGGAAATGTATCAACATGTGGATATCACGAGACGCAGAGATCTATTTGGAGCGACTCCCTTGCATCATGTCTGTGCGTACCAGCGGTTGGATTTGTTAGTAAAACTGTTGGTGAAGAAACACGCAGTAAATGTTTCAGATTGTGATGGAGTGACACCTTTGCAAATCGCAGCTAAATTGGGGAACACAAAGTTTGTGGACATTCTGCTGAAGAGAGGTGCTGTCGGCCAAACTGAAGACAGGAACGGACTGAATGCATTACATTATGCCATTATGGGAGGAAACAGTGAGATTATAGAAAGAATGATAAGTATGGATATTGACAGATTAGGCGAGTCGAAGTATGAAAGGTGTCTTTTCTTAGCAGCAATGGTAGGGAAGGTGGATGCGATGAAAACTCTGCTAAAACATGGAGCTGTAATAGAAAAAGCAAATCCTCGTCATTGTACTTTGCTTCATTACGGTAATGTTTCTAAAAACGATGAAATGATCAGGCTGCTCTTAGATCTGGGTATAGATCCAAATGTGCAAGAGTCTTCTGCTCAAAATGCCCCTCTTCATATAGCTGTGAAATGTGGTGTTATCAAAATTGTCGAGGTGTTACTCGAGAAAGGTGCGAATCCAAATATAACGACTCAAGATGGCCGTTCTCCTTTGCACCTAACGGCCATTTCCGGCCACGTCTCTATAGCGGAAGCTCTGTTAAAATACGGCGCGGATCCTAACCTCGCTGATTGCACCAATTACACACCTGTAATGCTTGCTACGCGATTTAAGAACACTGAAGTTCTAAAAGTTCTCGTAGATGCAGGAGGAATAACAAGCATACTCGAAGGAAATCAGTGGTCTGTACTACACGTTGCCGTGATAGAATGCGACATGACCACCACGGAGTATCTGCTTAGCACGGGCATGGACGTGAATCTGAGAGATACTCGAGGTTTTACTCCTTTACTCTTAGCGTGCGGGGGTAACGCAAAGTTGGAGTTCATAAAGTTCCTGATTGACCGAGGAGCGAAAGAAACTGCAATTGACAGCCAATACAAACGAACCGCCCTGCATAATGCAGCTTACAGAGGTAAAACAGAAGCTGTGGCATTTTTCCTTGAATTAGGATTGGATATAGACGCAGAGGATGTATGGGGTTCCACGCCTTTACATTTGGCTGCATCGATGGGTCATACAAAATGTGCTATACTTCTTGTTAGTAAAGGCGCTGATGTGAACGCTTTCAATTTTTTAGGAGAAACGCCTTTGCATAAAGCATTTGAAAACAAAAAGAAAAATACCGTACACACATTGATGGACCTTGGAGCAAATCCGAGGAAAGTCAAATTCGCTGAATTAGATCTCTGGGGTGGTTTTGTGGAGAGAGCCGACTACATTCGAAATCCTGTCAATCTTTTGGGAGCACCAGAACAAAGTACTCTGAGATCCTCAATGAAAAGGATGTTGATGATTACTCGACGATGGAAGAATCTTACATTTATTAATATTGCGACGAAAGTGTTTAGAACGGCCAAAAAAGCTATTGAAAGTGAAACAGAACGAAAATTCGGTGATAGTGGAGAGGTCGACAATGTTCGTTCGCATAGTCTATTTCTTGTGCCTCCTGAAGAAGTAGACTTCTATTTCCCAGCAAATGAATTAAAAGGCATCTCTTGGGATCAGATAAGTTGGAGTGTGTCACCGCATCAGCAAGCAAAATCGCTGGAAGAAATATCTGGCACTGTTCAACCTCAGGAAAAGTCGAAAATTATTCCAAACAAACAGGACAGTCCACAGCCAGTATCATCAAAGCAGACTCTTCCACCGGGTCGTTCCAAGCCCACTCCACCGGGTCGTTCCAAGCCCACTCCGCCGGGTCGTTCCAAGCCCACTCCACCGGGTCGTTCCAAGCCCACTCCACCGGGTCCGTCCAAGCCCACTCCACCGGGTCCGTCCAAGCCCACTCCACCGGGTCCGTCCAAGCCCACTCTACCGGGTCCGTTCAAGCCCACTTCACCGGGTCCGTCCAAGCCCACTTCACCGGGTCCGTCCAAGCCCACTGCACCGGGTCCGTCCAAGCCCACTTCACCGGGTCCGTCCAAACTCGTTTCACCGGATTCGTCCAAGCCTTCTCCACCGGGCCCGAAAGGCACTTCTACCCCGAGATCCTCTAAAAATTCTAAGCAGAAACAGTCTAAAAATGTTCCTAAGCAGAGGGGATCCTGCGACGTTCCTGAAAAGGAGCCGTCTAAACTCGATAAGCCTGCGATATCGCAGGATGTTAAAGACAAAAAAACAGAAAATAAAAACTTGGAAGACTCGGCAGCGGAAAATATTTTAAATGAAGTAGGTTGTCCAACTAAAGCTCAACCACCAAGTAAGAATCAAAAACGACGCCATCGTCGACGATGAAGTTCGACGCCTTACCCAATGAAGTACATCGACGCCTTGCCCAAAGAAGGCAATTCACACACATGAGAATTGTTAGTGAGGAAGAATCTGGATAGTTTTAATATAAGATTTTACTTTTTATAGGTTTTGGCCCATGACTATGAACTGAATTTTTAACATTTTTATTTTCAACAAAGGTGTATAACTTTTTAAAATATTTTAGTTATGTTATGACAACGTTCAGTGTGATTATCATGTATGGATGGATTCTTAAAGTAGATGCTGGCATTGTGTATTTAGAGTTTGTAACACATGACGGAGCCATTAGATTGTCGTTGTGCAGTATGTTTATTCTGCACTTATTTGTCAGGAAAAAATTAAATCCAAAAAAGAATTAATTGCTTCTTACTTATTCAGCCTGATTATATTTCCAATATCCATATTCCCTTTGCAAAAATAGATATTGTACATCTCAGAAATAACGCTTTGCAAAGAATATCCCTAAAGATGTCCAACAATTTATTGCTGATATATATTCATTCTCAATAATTAATTGTAAAAATTTTCCAGCATGATACATTTCTGAGATGTAAAATATTGCATTTTTTAATATTCAAAGGTTTTTAAATCTTGCAACGACTTTACAAATTTAATCATAAATGCCTTGTCAAAATAAATTTATCCAGTTTTGTATACGTAGTTCTTTTATAATATTTCTGTTGACTGATATCTAATTTAATATTACGAAACCCTTGTGCCACGCCAACTTGCACTATTCTACATTATTTTGTTGCGTAGAGCAAGTGCAAAGTTTCGGATTGAAGTGCTATCTCAACATTGTGATGAAAGCTGGTAAGTCCATTGAAGGCAAAGCCGACTGACTCTATCACTAAAGTCATTTATTTTTTCATCGACATTCAACCCAGCAGAAACAAAATTTGTGCACACCTATTTCGAGTTTGGTTTCCTTGATACAAAGTTATAATCAAATAATTTGATTGCGTAATAATTAGGATAATTAGGATACTAATGAACAACATAATTAGCATTATAAATTATTTATAATGCTGATTGTGTTGTTTATTATCACACTAATTATGTAAGTCAGTAAGGCCTCTGGCAGGCATCAAGGAAGGTGAAAACTTTACTCTTCAGGTGCATATCAGATATTTTAATAATTTTCTTTGTTCATCAAGGAAACTGAACGTAACTTAACTAGAATTCCACGATTCTGACACCTTGTTAACAAGCTTTGTTAATTTACATTTCAATTACAATGTTAATGTTTTGACGGTTATATAAAAATTTCCCTCTTAATGCAATATAAAGTTTCTGTTACAGAGCGGTTTCGTTGTAAACCAACCTGTTTCTATACAATTCGAGACTATACCGAGCATCAAAAAGGAAAGTAGCATTAATTTTAATCATGATAGTTAATGTAATTATTTATCATTTGGACTGTATAATTCTAAAGAACCTGTAACAAGTATTGTACCACAGTTTCTGAGTTGATGGCCCCCATCTCTATCAGGTTTTTCGTTCAGTTTCCCTGATCCTTGAGCAAATGCTGAGATGGTCCCTTGTTTTGCTTCTGGACATAAATGTAACTTCATTATTTGTGCACGTCTTCTGAATTTCAGTGGGAAATATAGTTATTCAAATTATCGTTTTTCATATTATCGCGGCAAAAAGTATTGTTCTTTCATGAAGAACATGAGGGTTCAGGGCAGGAATTTATAGCTAATTTACCTTTGAAAATATATTTTATTATATAGGAGCGAATATTTTGTCAACAAAATTAAAAAAACCTCTTTTCTGTATTCAAAATTCGACTAGAATATGGTTTAGGATAGAGACCACAAAATTATGAAAACGTGCACAAAATTCACTTCTCCCCATAGCTCGTCACACGCAGTTTTTAACTGTTTTTGACGAAAATAAATTTTAAAAAAATTGTTTGAATAACTGAGACATTATTATTATTATTATTATTATTATTATTATTATTATTATTATTATTTTATTATTATTGTTAATTTCATTTTCTTTAAATATGTAGTCAACGACCTTTGGCACTTGACAGTGACCTTCAAGATTGTTTGAAAGTAAGTAGTGTAAGATTAGTATTGAAAAATTATAATACATATATGAATATACTGCGATTTTTCTAACTTCAAGACCTGTCTTCACGATGGAAAATGTCACGGTATTTCGCGACGTTCTCAGTAATTTTAGTAAAGTTTTAGTTTGTTTTTTGTAAGGAGAAAAAATAGGCATTACTATCTGCCTGTCCCTTGTAGGTTGATTTGTACATTACAAGGGCAAGTTTTGAAGACTAATCGAATTTCATGCGCCCGCGGAAGCGAAAGACGTGGTTTCTAGAATGGCCCGCATCGTGGACTGTAACCTCGCGTTCCGTAGCTGCTGGGCAACGGTTACAAGAGGAAGAGTGGGGGCAGGCATTAAAGGCTGTAAGGCGGAGCTTCTCTGATATAAATCCCTCCCCCCAAAAAATTAAAAATATATTTATAAATGCATTTATTTGTGATGGGTTTCTGTGTTACTCGTATATTATGTAACAATCACAGCAAAATTTTTCTTCGTTAGTTCGTTAACGGGCGTCCATAATGCATTTGAAGTTGTTGACTGGGAAGTGTAAAGCGTTAGGCTCCCACTTCATTCCGCAGTAAGTTCTGTGTAAAACGAAGAGACGTGTTTTAACTGCCAGAGTTGACGTCTTAGCCGATTTCCCGCTAGATTTAGCGGATTTTGATACTTTTAGCAGGAAAAAAATAGCTGTCGCTGTTAGCAGAAAATTTAGCAGATTTCGTTGACTTATAGAGGACTTTTGGAGAAATTCATGAATATACGAAAATGACAAAAAAATATTGAAGTATTTTCTAAGCACATGTAACTGATCTTTGGTCGAATACCAAAGGCGCTGAATTAGCATTTGTACATATTACCGATATTTTTAACCAATCAAAATTCGACTTTCAAATTATTTGAATTCTGTTGGGGAGCTTACGGACCAGGCGAGATTCATCCATCTTGCGTTCCAAAATACTTCTTACTGCCCGCGAGAAAGAAGTACTTCGGAGAACGCATATCTCTTTCTATTTGTGTGGAATAGAAAAAGAGAGAAATCGTGGAAATAAGAGTAATTGTAAGGTTAGTAAGGCGCCAGAACTTTCAGAATAACACCCCATTTGTTATACACCAGTGTAGTGCTAAAAACACACACACACCTCAGCTGGAGGTAATTCAAATTCAAGAACATTAAATGAAAATTTATTAATATAAATAAAGAACATTTGTGAAATATTTATTGACAAATTTATCAATTATACGTAAAAATTGTTAAATTAAATTTTTGTTAGTTTATTTGCATTTTAATAGGAAAATAATTAAATATAAATAATAATCTTCGACGAAACAAAACATTTTTGCAAATTAACTAACAAACAAACTTTCGTGTAACAATGACTTATTGATGAAATTATTTATTTATATTAATAAACCTTCCTTATCCTCTTATCGCATTTGAATTACCGCCAGCTGGGAAATAAAGTAGAGCGCACTCCCAACTGCCGGTGTAGAACAGAATTGATCTCATGCTGGACAGTCTGTTTTGGCATAATATGCTTTAAAAACCTCGGCGCTCTGATCTCCTCCTTGTTATAGCTAAAAGTTCCGCTGCTGACCGCTGGCGCGCTGCTCGCCGACCATTCCTCGATCTGCTGCTGCACGCAAATGTACGGAAATCCGCATCTGTACAAATACAGAACTTTTCGATTTAGAGGCTTTGAATTCAAGTATTTAGGCATCTCCATTACTTCTTTAGTAACGGCATCAATATACTTCACGATCTCTGATAAAAACAAAGTTCACAAATGATGTCAATGATCGTTATTAAATCTGCGCTCTCGTCACACGCAAGGAAACTGTTTCTTTGCAAAGCTGGCTTAATATATTTGGAAGGTTTCTTTTGACAACAAACCTTGGAAGTTGTGGTACAGCTTTCACAAAAAATTGCTCTATCACATATAACCTTCAGGGTTATTTAAAGATGAGACTGATTTATTTATTTATTTAAGAACCACCCATGCTAATTATCTTCACATAGTAAGTAAATATTAACATACATTCTTAATGTTTCTGAACGGGTAAGGGTTACATAATAAAATATCCTCGGCTACCTAACAATTCAGTTTATTCTCAAAATTCGATACAATTAAAAAAACACAAATAGCACAAACAATTTCTCTTTACGTTCAATACAAACACACGGCTCCAATTACTGGAAATGATCGTCTAAGACAGCTTCAGGTATTTCTCGTTTTGTAACACTTTTCAATAAAAAAGTGACATTTTTTCACAAACGTCATTGGAGATCACGAGATGCCTGATTGTAGAATTTTATTTCTGATGTTTGATTTATTGTTCTATCATTGTTGTGGAATTTGAAAGCGGACTACACAAAGAATTGGAAATAATGTCTACATTGTACTTTAATTGCTCTTATTGAAAATCTCTAATAGTTTTTTCTTGTACCTCCATGAGAGCGCCAATATGAATTTTGCTAGTCGTAAGTAACTTTCTGATTCTATCTCTAGGTGAGAACGTTTTTACCAGGCCACTAGTGATTTGGAGTACTTTTTGTTGAGTGCACTTTCCTGAGTTAGAAGAATAAATACAGTTTGAAAATATAAAAATAGTATAAAAACTGATAAAATAATAGTTTTATATTATTTTCGTTTTCATCCATAGTCTTCAAAAGTCTTAAATAGATTATGTGCATTCTAGTTCTCTTTAAACACCTAAATATACAGATACATTTCAGAAATAATTAAGAATAAATATTGTATTTTATAAGTCAAGAAGAATCACTACCGACTCATTATCCATGTAGATTTCACACATGCTGTGTATTTGAGGGTTAAGTTGAAGAATTCACTCCACAATTTCTTTTAAGCAAACTGCACAGTGATATATAATTTCAGTATTGTTTAGAATTACCACCAACATGAGTTTTCAATGCCTCGTATCACTGTTAAGTGACCAAAGGTGCAACAAATACGGACATTTCCACATGTATTAAAGCGGCCTGCCGGCCTCGCGAATGATCGGCGACCAGCGCTCCTGCGGCCACAATATGAAATTTCCTCCGTTCGCTAGTGTCTATCAGGATCGGCGAATTGCCGCGGCTGTTAGGCATACTAGTGGGCTATGGTTTTGGGATACTTTTGGATCAAATAATTGTGATATCAGGTAACGTTTTCAATACTGGGAAAAGACGTTAAAGAAAGAAAATGTACTTACAGCATTTTCGATCTGCATGATTGAAAGAAAAAGGTTTAAACGACTGGATTTTAGAAATACCCGGGACTCCAAATAAAGTTCGTTGCAGGTAATTATAACTTCATAATGTTAATTATATTTAATATGAAAATTATGATATACACATATATTGCTGTGAATGGTTTCACATGTGCAACTACGTTTTCATGTGAAAGTCATGTGTGAATTACATGTGAAACCGGTCAAATGCACATTTGTACGCACATGTTATTCTCACGTGAGAACGTCACTTGAGTTTTTTTTCAGCAGAGTAAACTATTGTTGTCTGAAAAGTAGTTATCCAATGTAAATGTTTTCAAACATATTTATGTTATAAATCAAATATTCATTATTCATATTATCTTTCAGATTTTTCAAATGCGAACGTGCTGCTAAAAATAACCATCTAATCAGAAAAACATGTAATTGCATCATTCGAAATCAGCAAAGCATGTAAGTGCTAGCGAACCTTTTTCCACGAGCAGCCAGAAAACGTTACCATTCCATAAAAAGAGTAGTGATCTTGTCAAAGCTGAAGCGGCTATGGCCCTGTTTGTATCTGCTCATTGTGCAATACGTAATTCAGATCATTTGAATGAAATGTGTCGTATAATATTCTACGATAGCAAAATTGCACACGATTTGAAAATACACAGTACAAAGTGCAGCGAATTAATAAAGAACTATTTATATACGCATTTCAGGGAGGATTTACTAAGTGGTATTGGGGACGGACCTTTTAGCTCAAATGACATTTCTGTTACCAAATTGCTCGGAATAGCGATCATATACCATAGTTTGAAACAAGAAAACGTATCGACATTTTCACATTTAATATAACTGGAAGCATGCAATGCACAAGCCATTGTTGATGCGTTAAAAATACGTTAACAAAATTTGATCTCAACATAAAAATTTAAGAGGTATTGGCACTAATAATGCCCGTGTAAGTGTTGGCATCAACAACGGCGTTTATGCTAGATTAAAGAAATAGGTGCCTCATTTTAACTTTAATTCGATGTGTTTGCCACTCGTTGCAATTAGCAGTTTCTAATGCTACTGCCCAGGCTCTTCCACGATATTTGGAATTCTTAATTTAAGAAACGTATAACTGGTTCTCAAAATCTGTAATTCGACAAATTTCATATGAACGTCTATATAATTTATAGGAAGTGAAACCTGGTGTTACGCAGAGAGGTCCGATTTCCACGTTAACTCGGAATTTTTGAAAATTGCAAAATATAACTACAACTACAATTACAACATTGAAGATAGAGAATTTTCCTTCAATAAAAATTTGTTCTCCAAAATTAGTTCATTTATTGTACATTTTTTGAAAATTGTAATAATTTTCGCGCAATATGCAATTTAAAAAAATTACAAACACAAGATTTTCTCAAAAACGGACCCAGTTTTTTCTATAAACTTTTGTTAAGGGTAGTACTTAATGTACTCTATGTGATGACAAACGCTATACTCCTCTATATTTTTTTTTGTTTTTCAAAAATTACAAAAATATATTTTTTCTGACTTGCGTCTCACGTCGGTAATATTTACATTAGCGGCGATTTGTTCACATTATTATATTTGTGAGTACATGTGCTTTAAATAATGTCATATAAAGTTTCTCGAAAACTTAACAGTTTTCTGTGAAAACGAGCTCAAAATTTTGCATTTTCAGAAACCCTCAAATGCCGTTTTCTCATAAATGGCTCCAAATTTTTATTCAAACTTTTCGAACGGATAGTTTTAATTGCACTCTTTAAAATGACGTAAAGTTCATTTTGGGGTAATTTTTGTTTTTCGAAAATTACACAAATGAAATTTTTTTGAAAGATCTCTCACACCGTTAATAAGCTTATTTCCTACAATTTGTAAACATTATTGTACTTGTATTTGTAAGTTAAAGTGCTTCAAATGACTTCTAATGAAGTATTTTGAAAACTCGAAAATTTTCTGTGAAAAAGAACGTCAAATTTCGAATTTACAGCAACGCAATTTTCTTGAAAACGGCTCCACAGAAACGGCAAAAAACGGCTTCAAAGAAAATTGCCATTTACGACGAGGTTTTACTGTTCTTTAATGTTCTTAGAATTATATCTCCGTTCTACTATTAGGAAACCGAAAAATTAAGAAAATGTAAAAAAAAAAAAGTACTTTAGATGGCAGCTGGCAGGAGTATATAGCAAGTCTGAATAGCTAGCCGAGACCAAAGGAAATAAAAAAATAATACGGGAAAGTCTGTGCCATTCTGTAGCGCCACTAGTTTTTGCACTTCTCGGCGATTTCAACTAATAAGCCATTTTTTACCTTTTCGTCGTTTTTATTGCGTTTTCGCTGGTGCTGTGTTCAGTATTTCAATGCTGGCGCGCGCGCGCAGCTATACGCCGCGCGCCACGGAGCTCGCTGGTTCGGGACGCTGGCCAGCGAAAGGAGAACCGTGAGGCGAGGCTATCCTGGGCCGCACCTCCCCTCTTTAAGCTGGAGCGGGCGCTGGCTGCGACAGTGGGCAGAGCAGAGAGAGAATAGAATTACCTCTATGGTCGTATCAGACGATTTCGAGATAACTAAACACAGAGGTTAGAAGATTCTGATGAAGAACAGTGCAATCTAAAAGTTTAAAAACTGAGTTCAGTTGAACTCAGCGTTCACTTCAGAAGCCTGGATTACATCAGTAACCTATCCGACAGCTTGATGTGTTCATGAGAAACGGTTTTCATCACATTTTTCTTTGCTTTTAGGGCATTTTTATAACATCCGAAGAGCATTTTATTGATTTTTTTAGTGATCCTTTAGGTCACCAAAATCCGCTCCCTACTCTTGATTATTCCTTGACGAACAACAAGATTCAGTAATTGGCGAATTGAAAATAAAACACCAATTTCCAATTAGAACGATATTGATAGCATTTATATTTTTATTGAAAATAATACAATTGTTAGAATTAAAAACAAAACTTCTATCTTTAAGTTCAACTTTATTCGTCTAAATTTAATAATTCTGTTAGAATAAAAAATTTAATACTCACATAGTCGAATATATACGTATAAGAACAATACAATTTTTCAACAAAGTTCAATAATTTAACAATCACTACAAATATTTATTTATTTACGTCAAAAACAGTTAAAACTGTGTGTGACGAGCTATGGGGAGAAGTGAATTTTGTGCACGTTTTCATAATTCTGTGATCTCTATCCTAAACCATATTCTAGTCGAATTTTGAATACAGAGAAGAGAGTTTTTTTCGAGTTTTGTTGACAAAATATTCGCTCCTATATAATAAAATATATTTTCAAAGGTAAATTAGCTATAAATTCCTTTCCTGAACCTCATGTTCTTCATAAAAGAATAATACTTTTTGCCGCGATAAGTACTTGAGATAACTGAAATTAGTTTGGAAAGCGCATACGATTAAGTTAATGTGAATTGGATAATTGACAATTCATCAATGAAACTTTCTTTGAATTGTGGAAGCTTCATTCACGGACTTCCCTGATGGGACATATCCGTACTGTAATCTAATTTGCAGGTGTTATAATACAATATTGAACACTATTCATTATATGATAGGAGTCATTCTCGCTTAACATTAGCCATAAACATTCCAAGCATTAAATAAAATATAGGGAATCCCAACAGGTCATTACAGACTGTTGCCAGTCACTACAATTAGCAATATGTCATTATAATACATTAATGTAAAGAAGGCGTCACAGAATAAGTAATGAAAGATTCCGTGCTTATTTCAATCGGTTCCAATCGTAGGTGCGACAAAAATATGAAATGGTTCAAATTTTTACTATGTATTAATATTGTTGCTAAATATGCATTATTATTATTATTATTATTATTATTATTATTTTATATTATTTATTGTGAAATTTTGCCGCCCCCTGAAAGTGCCGCCTGGAGCTGGCCACTACGCTACGCCAGTGGTCACCTTTCACTTTTATCTGAAAGAGTAGGTAGTCGGTCCGCATTTTACATATGATTTTTAACTCTTATTTTCCTTCTGATCCGCATTTTACTTACCCCGGTAACGGGAATACTATAATTGGAAATCTAATCTAATATATACATCTACCGCATATTACTTTCTGTGCGTACTGCGCGTTTCTTGTTATTTTCTCTGCATACCATACGGAGAGAACGTACCAAATAAGCTATACAGAGTAAAATGCCTAATATAGAGAAAGGTATATAATGCTGTGGAAAAAAAACGGAAATTTTTCGACACAAAAACTCGTATTGTGTGCTCCTGATAAGGAAAAAGTGGATAAATCCTGTTTCGCTATGTAGCAAATTACTTCTTCTAATACGTCAATATAGTGGGATTTCACGAATTGTGGATCCTTAATACCGTTTTTACTTCCTCGAATACGTATGTATGTGTATACGGTGTATGCACATTAATACACGTAGAATAGTACACAAAGTTACATACACAAAGTTATGCTGCGGAAAATAGATTTCGAAATTTCATTGGAAATACATGATGGTTTATGTAAATATTTTGAAGATATATTAGATTTCAAAGGCCCTTTTAATGATAGTAGATTTGAATGATTTTTAATTTTGTTGCTACCAACGAGTTAGAGATACTCTAGAGTATCTCTACTCTAGAGTAACTCGTTGGTTGCTACAAATCTAACTCACCCCCAGCTCTACTTCTGCTACTACAAGCAAAAGGAGAATTTAACAAAACGTGCCCATAGTGAAGCTACTTTCATGTTCAGAAGCAAAAAAAGTTCATTCCCACACACACCATTATGACATGCTTGTGTGAAAATATTTGAGGAAAATAAGCCTGGTCAACAGAGAACAGAGGGTATTGAGGTATTGTGTGTGTGGTGCTTGATTAAAAACCTTAGCAATGGGTAGCCAGAAATCATTGTCACTAAGGATGGAGTGTGTTTATGTGCGATTTAATTGAAATAATTCGTGGTTTCTTGGAACAGTGTATTGGGAAAGTTATATTTGATGCTTGCCTGAAAATATTTGAAAGAAAAATAAGCCTCAATGTGTGGTCACTTGAAACCGATGTGTAATGATGCGGTCCATTCAATTTATAAGGGATTGTATATTTTTATGTATTAATGTGCAGCCAGTTATCAGTGGCGTAGCGTGACTCACACGTTTGGGGATGCTCAACAATAACACACAAAATGTCACTATCAACTACTTCATCTAACAGGCGAACGCAACACAAGGCAGATACACTGGGACTACTTCCACGATCTCGATTGCTTACGACGGTGTAGGCGCTTCCCACAAAATCCTCACAGCAGTCAGGGCTGCCGATGTCTTGAAAGCAAATTATACAATGGCTCAGCTTTAATTCTTATACGCGAATGGCAATAAGACCATTTGTTAATTTATACATTGCAGACTTAAATAATATGTAATCTATTTAAGAGATAATACAATTTCTTGGATATTAATTAAGAAATAGTAGTCAGGCACTATTTCTACAGTTTGTACCCATGACCAAGCGGGGACTCCCGAGTGAGAGAGAGAAAGATAATTTACTGAACGCCTGAAGTGTGCTGCGCTCTCGTGCACAAACGAGCTTCTTTCCGCAGTAGACGCTAGCGTAAAGCAGTCGGGTTTCTCTGGGCCAGGGGTGAAGAGGGGAGAGGGGAACCTCGCCATCTGCGCATGCGTCATTGCTCGTCGCAATCTGGCGGCAGACGCTGAAGTATTTTAGCTTCCAAGCAATCAGAGGCCAGCTTCAACAGCCCGCCGAATTCAATCATAGGAAATCAATTTAAAATTAATACAAAACGTGTTTCGCTCAACAGACCACTTGTAAGATTATCAATACAGTATTTAAGGTTCTTATATACGGGGATGCTCAGCAGCTCAGCGTCCCCTGACGCTACGCCTCTGCCAGTTATGTGCCCAGTGTGTAAGGATGCTTGCCTGAAACATTAGTGAAAAGAAAATAAGCCCTAATTTGTGGTGTGTGTTGTGGTCCACTAAATTATGTATTAATGTGCAGCCAATTATTTGAACATGGATTAGGCCTCTTGGGAAACCATGTATAAAAAAAATGCACCATGCTTTCTACCTCATGGATGGTGTGGAAATGAATGCATTTTTTTCATTCAACTTACATTTCTGATCATGTCTTGTACTGATTCCATTGTGGCTTGGCTGAAAATCCCACACAATTCAGAAATGTGGACGCTCGTGGGTGGGTGTTAATATTTCCACAGTACCCACGAGGGAAAAAGTTCAAGTCTTTCCCTTTCATTTGTCAGAACTAGAAGTGAGCATGTTTGTTTCCAAATATTACCCTGGATCAGCAAGTTTCCTTGCACGGGTTGATTTAATAAGGAAGTTTGACTTTGTTGTATTTATATTTTATATTATTGAAAGTAAGTGTTGATGTTATTGTAATTGTTGAATATGTATTTGATAGAATATGTATACTGCATTGTGCAAAGTTTGGAAATTTTAAAAATATATAAATAAATTTTATGCATATTACTGTAGTTTGTTTCCTTTGTATTAATCCAGGCCCTAGACAAATCATGACTACACAAGAAATTATTTTGCATTTGCTTGTTATACATCTCTGACCCCGGTGAATAAGCTGATAAGTCATGAACGCTTAATTTTTACAGGAGAGCCATAAAAAACAAACTTTCAGCTGATGCTGTAAATGAGGGATTAATAATTTCAAAGAAAACCTACGAACAAAATGATTAGTTTGAATGTCACCTTCGTTTGACGATCATTAATTCCTGATTTACTTCAGTTGAAAGATGTTTTTTGCTTTTCTGTAAAATTAATTTTCATGACTTCAGCTTATTCACAGAGATCAAAGATATTTAACTTTTTGTTGCTACACTGAGTCTCCTGGACCCAGAGAGAAAGTTTTTAATTTTCCAGGGTTTATTATTACTGTATGTTCCTCAGATTTTCAGTAGCTTCATTTTTTGGTACTAATTTGTTCCTTCAGTTCCTGCCTTTTCCTGAATTTTTTTGGGTCTCTTAGACCCTTTGTTGCTTTCAAATAAGTATTAAATACATGTTTTTTGTGTTTGGAATTCTAATAGAATTATGGTCATTACCTCCGTTTTCATTGAATGCAGTCATTCATAGTACACTTAACATGTAAAGTAAAAAATAGGAAAGTGTAGCAATATTATTTATTTTTATTTTTTATCTTTTGACTAAAATGGATAAAAAAGAATATTTAAAAAAGTTATAGAACCATATAGCAAAAAAAGTTAAAAATACAATAATAAAAACAATTTATTTATTCATGTATTCATTATAAATAATAATCAAATGAAAACACATAAATTATATCTTCAAAATAGTGGACTGGAAAACACTTGGGTCTAATAGCCCCGGAGTAGCATCGGTGAAACATTGAAAAATTCAAATACTAGTCGTACAGGGGGTATAGCGATGTATGTAATTGAAGATCTATTGCATGAAGTAATATTAAAGGATATACAGCAGAGGGAGTGGTGGATACTAGCTGTTAAGTATTTTTTGAAGCTGACTTGATAGGAAAATTTGCTGGTGTATACAGATCACCAAATGGCAGCAGTAAAGGTGAATTTTTAGATAGATTAAGGAGGAATTATTGGATCTCATTCAAAAAGATTGTACAATTGGAGGTGATTTCAATATAGATTGCTTAAAGTTGATTACTTCACAAACAGAATTAAATCATGTGTAAGGGAAGTAGGATTAAAACAGCTAACAGTAACAGTAACAGAAACAGAAACAACTAGGGTAACAAAAGACAGTAAGACATAATTGATCTCATAATACTGACAATATTAACATGAAGTGTAAAGTGTTACAGAAACCAAGGATCTCAGATTGTTAGTAAAACAAACTGTATGGTTATGGGGCAAGTTAATTTAGGGAAGAAGTAGAATCAAGACAATCAATTGTGTTTAATGGTGAAATTGAATGGGTTAGGGCATACAAATATCTTGGGATGATTATAGATAACCAACAAAGCTTTAAAGATCATGTTCAATACATTGACAACAAAATAGCTGGAGAAAGTTAATTTGTTATATAAATTGAGGAAAGTTATTTCAAGACCAGGAAAGGAATTATTATTTAAACTAATTTTGATGCCCTATGTGCATTACTGTTCAACTATTCTTACTATGGAAATTGAAAAGATGCAAATCAACTTCAACAAAGGAATAAGAGCTGTTTGAATAAAAGGTGTAATGAAAATTTTTGTAATATGCTAAAAGAATTAGGATATTTATCAGTTGAAAAGAGAGTAAAAAGAGATGTACTAACTTTTATTTGTAGACTAGACCATAAACTAATACCAGTATATTTGGATTGTATAGAAAGAAAAAATTGTGAAGTTCATCAGTACTCTGTAAGACTGGTTAATCAATGCCATATGGAAAATGTTCAAAGCAGCAAAGCAGCAAAGCTTATGAAACAATATTTTATAGAGGACTAGCAATGTACACTGAAGTACCACAACAAATAATGCAATCTGGGTCAGTAGGAAAATTTAGAGAAAAATCAGGTGTCTAGTTGGAAACTATTGAATATGAAAAGTAGTATTAGAATATTTTGTATTGTTAAAAAATTTTTGACAAATTTTGTTCTTGAATTGATAATGAGAGTATATACAAAACTGTTAAAGAGTTGTTATTTTCGTTATATTGATTTTGTTATTTGAAGAACTGTTAAGAATCAGTTATAAATTATACTGTTAATAATTGTTAAAATTATGTAGTTAGGCTGCTGTGGTAGCAAAATGTGATTTTGATAATTAAATTAACCCCAGACTATTTATAAATAACTGGGTTGCAATGGAATGCATAAAGTTAACACACTGTTTTTCTGAATTTTTTATTTTCTTATTAACTTTGCTTACTAATACATCCTATTATTAAAGATTGTTAATCATTAATAAACAGTTGGTTAAATTTAATTTGTAACAAAAACATTACTCCAGCATTAGCTATTTCTAATTCAATATCCCTTCATTTCAAAATATATTCAAACAAGCTCTTATTCCTTTGTTGTAGTTGATTTCTATCTTTTCAACTTCCTTTTTATTTACTATAGGAAGAATAGTTGAACAGTAACCCACATAGAGCATCAAAATTAGTTTAAATAATAATTCCTTTTCTGGTCATTAAATAACTTTCCTCAATTTAAATAACAAATAAATTTTCTTGGCTATTTTGTTGTTAATATATTGAACATGATCTTGGTTATTTATAATCACTTCAAGATATTTGTATGTCCTAACCCATTTCAAATTTTTCCCATTATGCACAAATTATTGTCTTGATTCTACTTCTTCCCTGAGTTTATCTTGCTCCATAACCATACACTTTGTTGTACTAACAATCAGAGAGCCTTGGTTCTAGTATTTTGGGGGTTTTGTGACATCTTTGGCCACTGAAGCCCTACCATCGCACAACAGCGCTCTACAGATTAAGCAGCACAGCTTCTACGTTCTTGCGAGTGTTCTTGAAACTTTTGACCAAAAACTAAATGAAATTAATATTACTGAAAAACATCTTAATGTTTTATTCATGGAGAACAAAATGTTGATAAAAAAGAACTTTTATTTGCCTCCTTTCTTATGAATCAGTGGGCATGCAATCGCTGTTGAAAAAAAAGGATCACTCCAAATTTAATGTCTTATCACATGTAGATAACATTTCAACCACAGAATATTTTGTACAATTTTCATTTCAATTAGAGCAATTCAAAAGCAACAAATATATAAAGCACAATTTTAAAGGATTGCACATTTTAAAGGATAGCAAAAACCTGTGCTTTTGCTTGAAAATCTTTGATTTCATGAGTAATATCTCACATAATAAGCCCCAACAGAAAAAATCAATCAAATACGCACAAATATGCATTAACAAGTTAGTGTACAAAGCATCCAATTGTAACCAAATGTCAAGAATTACTCTTAGCTATGCCCTGAAGCAATTGAGAAAAACATGCAAAAATCATAGAAATCAAATAATATTTCTTAAATAATCATAATATTTCTAAACTAATCCTAATATTTCTTAAATTATCAAATAACTGTCCAATGCCGTAATAAATGATCAGTGGAGTCATTCTCCACACCACATTCATACAAACCTGAATTGACAATTTTGAATCTATTCAAACTGTAATTTAATGATGAATGATTTGACCTCAATATATTAATAATAATTTCTTTTCTAGTTAATGTGAAGTTCTGAAACCATGGTATGGATGATGCTCTATAATAATGTAAGAAATTCTGCATTTAGAGCAACCAAGATTTTTAATATTCACAAAATCATTTTGATTACAAACCTCATGACATTAAAGGGGTAAACCATGCCATCTTTTAGGGCCAATTTAGCTTCTCTATTGGAATTCTCATTTCCATTTATGGGCAACCTCATTTCCACAACATGGGTTGGAATCTAAGTTACACAAATTTTGAGGTTGAGCTGTCTTGCATGTTCACATAATTTATTCATTTCTAGAGTAATATAAGATTGATTTTTAGTTCTATTACTATTAGATAGAGAAATCAAAACACTCTTTGAATCAGAAAAGATAATAGATGAAATAATTTTGAATTCAATAATAATTTTTATTGCTTCAAGGATAGCTAATGCTTTAGCAGTAAAAATGGAAATTTTACAATAATTGACTTTAAATTTCTTATGTAGCTTATTGTCAGTGCTTCAAGTAGTAAAACCAACTAGACACTTCAAATTATTCTTTGAACCATTAGTATACAGAGAAGTACGTAGATTTCTTTTGAATAATGTCTGGAAGACTGGAAAAGTTATCAATAAAGAAGACATTTGGGCAGGGAGAATTTGCAATTTCCATACCTATATCAAAGTTAACCTCTAATTTACTGAGCTGTACAAAATATTGTAGCGTCGTGGCGCGCTGAAACGGTGACTACATGCGGCAGATGGCAGGATGTTAAACAAAGGGCGCAGAAGATGACGCATTGGAAATTTCTGTCTAGCGCGGATACGGCGTGATACGGCGGAGGCAATGGGGGTGGCGGGTAGCACCGAAGGGCCTATATAACGGCACGAGAACAATGCCTCCGTCTTCTTGTTTCTCAGCAGCGTCGTCGTGCGATTGTGCGTAAGTTTGTGCGAGGCGCACGCAGGCAAGGGGCCGGCATGGATTGTCGTGACGAACGAGACATACATTAGGTCTCAGACATACATTATGTCCCTTGGAAATATATATCAAGATAATGTACATTCACAAAATACGCTGAACCAACTGTATGAAGACCCACTGAATTTGAAAGAATTCTTGATGAGTGAGCTAATGAACAGCAATTTATTACATAGGCTGTGTAAGATTTGACTGAATTGAGAAACCCACAAATTTGGTAATCTTAACATCAGCTAATTGCACATGTTAATCAGTGGTGGATTTACTGTTGAGATAAATAAGCTATAGCTTGAGGCCACAGAGTCCAAGGGGCTTCAAAAATTACTAAACAAAACTGGAATTTGCTAAAAATATTTATGAAAATATAGACATTTATAATTAGTTCCCATAAAGAAATAAAAAATAAACTTGATATATACACTACTGGAGTTAAAAACAGACCTACTCTAAGGCTGACATTTTCATTCAAGGCTGGCATTCTATGTAATATTATGTTTTGAACTTGAGTGCATGACAAAATTCATTATGCCAAAGCCCATCACCGTTGTCAGATTGGCTGATCCAAATGATCCTTTTTGATATAACCAATGTTTGGCACATTTAAACACTAACATTGAGGGAAGTTGCCTTTTAAATTTTTTTAACTTTAACATTTACAAATTATAAAGGTGAAAGATCATCTAGTAAACTTAAAAGGGTTGTAAACTATTATCAAGCTACTATAGGGCAAGACAAATTTAATTCATGAATAAGAATGTTCAGTGAAAATGAAAAGTTCTGAGGATTTATTTTTTGATAATATGCTTTCTGATTTTGTGAACAAAAAATTGTGGAAACAGTATTTTTAGTCAGTTTTCTTTTTTATTAATGATTAATATAGTGTTGATTTTATATTGAAGCTACTTTGACGTATAGATATTATTACAATATAAACAATTGTTATCAATTTTTAAATTTAAAATTTGAATAAAATTATTATTTAAAAGCATGTTTGAATTGTTTAATTAATTTTGAGTGAAAAGGTTAAAAAGGGGACCCTGAAAAATATTTTCGTTTGGGGCCTCGAAAATGGTAAATCCACCGCTGATGTTGATGTTCAGTGGTATATGCAAATGTCCATTTGAAATGCAAAAGTACATTAAAACCATTATTCCTTTATTTACTTAAACTAAATCCTATTATTTATTATAACCGAGTACTGATTACTTCTTGGCTTATTGATAGTTATATTGATCTAACTTCATAAAATCTGTTAGGACATCTAATAGATTTTGCAAGTACAAAGATAGGTGAAATGTTCAATTTGTCCATCACATTCTCAGAACAAACTTTAATAATTCCTGTTTTAAACCCTTTGTGTTTAAATGCTTTTATAAATTAAACATCCTACATGTTGGAGGGCATCCATAAGATGACATAGCGTCAATGGCTCTCAGCTCGGAGCTTTCAAGAAGGTGGCTCGCCCTACAGGTTGGAAGGCGTCTTTCAGATGACAACATCCACTCCATAATCCAGTTGGAGGGCATCTCAAAGATGACAGCTGCTTTTCTTCATATTTCTAGAGAGTATCTCCATCCAACAATGAGACAACATTGCAAAAAAAATATTGATGGTTATTGAAATACATACGAATGCTATCTGATCAATGTTTTGCCACACTCATTCTTGTCTTTCTATAAAGAGTGTTGCATATGTTTCACTACAGGTTCGTACTGCTATTTTGTAGCTCTAAGTACACAATGAACTATTTGGAGGATGTAGATATACAGAAAATGTAAAAATAATTTCTGCATACATTAATTTAAAGTTCAAAATAAAGCAAATGTTTTCTTGCTTTGTATTGAGTTGTTTATTTCCAAAATAATACAATCAATAAATTTAAGTTTTGAAGTACATCCATTTGGAACATGATTCTCAAGATTAAAGAAAGTATATTGCCATTTTAAAAATTTATTATTCAAATATCTAGTTAATTGTGAAGTTATAGCAGAAATAATAATGAACAAGTTCAATATTGTTTAAAATACAATGTCAGTTAAATAAAATGTAACTCGTCTGCTCAGGAGACTGCGAAAGAATGGCCGAGCTGATGGAAGTTCAAAGTGCGCAAACCCTCCAAGTCAACATGTCATTTTCTTGTGTCATCTCAGAGATGCCCCCAACCTATAGAACAACATGCTTCCTGCAGGCACACAGGCTAAGAAATCAACTCTAATGTCATCTCAGACATGCGGTACGAGTGCAAAGGGTTAATAGGAATATGGATTAACATGATTATTATTGTGCATTGTTGTTTTTGGAGATAGTGTCTTATGTTTCTTATGTCGTTAATGAAGATAAATAATTGGATAAAGAATGTAGTCAGTATGTAAAAGGTGACTGCAAAAAAAGGAATAACTATGAAAGTAAACATTCAAAGGCCATTCTGTTACAGACATGAAGAAGGAATGTCAACTATGGACTGTGGGACAAGGATTTTTCCTAGGGAAGAGGGGGTGTTGATAGGTGTAGTGTTCTTAGAAAGAATTTTACATTTAAAATTGGATTTCAAATTTATTTTCACTTGTAGATTTATAGTTATTTATAATGTACTATACAACTAACAGATGGAATGACTTTCATTCCCAGAAAATTAGTAAAATCTAAATTAGTGAATATGTGTGGATATGTCATTTACTTCTGAAGGAGGGTCTGTGACCCTTGCTCCATGGTGTGCAACTCACTATGCAGGATAGTAATACTCAATGTGTGAGAGTGAGGAACGGAAGACAATCGAAAAGAAGGAGAGGCTTCATTTATGAATATTTGATTTTAGGGTCTAATAATGGATATAGGAATGAAAAAAGAAAACTGAGACAGAAGCCCAAAGTGGAGCAAAATAATATAAAATTAGTTGAATGAAATATGTTATGAAAATTAGTTTTATGAAATATTTATTTCAAGAATATATTGAATACAAAAGAAATTTGGGGTTGATGAACAAGATATTATATCCATCATCACTTAGTTATATAAAACAACTGTTAAAATAATATCTAAACTGTCCTCAAAATGAAGTACACAAGTCAAAGCTAAGTTTTACAACCTATTTTGAAGACTTTAATCCAAACAAACCAAATCTGAAATATTCTAAATCAACAAGTTAAAGTTTCATTAATTTTTATTAGATACCATTTGTATCTTTTCTATTAGGTATAGACTATTCAAAATTTAACTAAAAATATTGATCAAACATCAATTTATTTCAAAATCCTTTTCTTTACCACAAAGAAAACTAAGCCCTATAAACCTGAAGAAATAATTAAACCCAGCCAATAAATTAAACCCAGTAATTCACATAAAGAAACTGAAGATACATATGGAATCTTGAACATGAAATCCAGAATGTCCAAAATGCTGTACACATTATATCAATTTTTTTTTTAAAAAGCAACAACAAAAAAACCTGAAATATACACATCAGAAATGTGCCTCAGAGATATTGGGATTTTTAATAAAATATTAATTGTTACATTAAATTCATGAAAAATCCTGAGAATATTTCATTCAGAAACTTTTATTTTTGTATACACAATTGAATAAATGTGTACTTTAAAAATTCTTATCACTGCTCTACTTAATGATAGAGAGCTAGATTAGACTACATGTTCAGATAATGTCTATGTCTTCTCTTGAAATGATCTTCTGTTATACAGCAATCCATCCCACAAAGCTGCAACTTGCTGAGACTTTTTCCAAATGCAGGAATTAGATGAAATCATCATCATCATCTAAAAATTTGTATCCATTGCAAACTGTAATCAGACAAAAGACATTTATGAGACTGCTTGAATATATTCCTTCAGTTTTGAGTGAATGAATAGGAATCCCCTTCCTGAAGATACAGTTTTGGTAAATATGGTACTTTGTACTAATCCATGGGCTACAATCCTTTCAGTGATAATATGTACATGTATGATAGAAATACGCATCATTGGGGGGGGGGGGGAGATCATTTTTTTAAATATATCCATCAAAAATTCTCATAATTATTGTTTTATTTTACTTAAGGTTTTTGCAAATTCACAGTTCATTAGTCACAGTTGGCATTACATGAGAACAACAGATCAAGTATTTCGTATAAACATTTCTTTTTGTAATGTTTTATATGTCATCAAAACAGTGCCAGGGACTCATCAAAATTTGAAACAGCGAATGCTACTTGGGGTAGAATGTAAACTACTTCTAATTAACAAGAAATTATTTACTGTAAAGAGTTTTCACCCCATTCAGTTATTTTCCTCTTTAATTAAAATAAAAGTATGGGAATCTGTGGTATATTTGAAATATGATTTCATCAAGGTGGTTTTAATACTGCATTTGGAGAAATATGATTGAATAGGAAATGTTTCTCTATCACTCCTCTATCTCCACCTCTCCTCTATATCTCTCTCATTATTGTTTTTTTCCCAGGTCACTCTTATTTTATCTTGCATTGACACATATTCCGGTTTGCACAATCACGTTTCTTCATATAAACCCAACAGCACAACTATTTGATGATAGGCTCAAAAGTGCATGTTTGGAAGCCCTCTATTAGTTAAAATAAAACCTCGTATATACATTGTAGCAAAGTAATACATACCAATTCATAATCAACATACTTTAGAAATTAAAATTGTTATTTCAATTTTTTCATAAAACATTTACTTGAAATATATACAGAAATGTTCAAAGAATGACTGCCTCAGTCAGGAAGATTTCTTTGAATAGTTCAATCCTCAGTTATAACCATTATCCTACTAAATAGCTATTGGGTGGCAACTGTAGTTGACAATTGATATGGGAAACACATTCCTATGTAATTGTTTGAGGTAATAACTGTGACACAGAGGTGAATCATGTATTTATTTATTTATTTATTTATTTATTTATTTATAGTTACTTTTCTCCCATACTTTGCACTCAACAAAATTTGAATAGGTACATATATAATTTTGTACAGCATTGGTTCCAGTGGGAGGCCATGGCCTTCTCCTAAATTCTACATTTCTTTTGGTAGCTTTACTCTATTTATTCAATTTAATTATCGCAAGTGGATCAAATCACATTTGAAAGCAGTATTGCCATTAAGCCAGAGCAGATTGCATTTCAAGAAGAAATTCACATTTTTCTTGAATGCTTTTTGGGGGGATGTGAAAATGTCCAAATTGCCCACCCCCCCTAGTCATTTCTTTTAGTACTTGCTCCATCAATCTCCGAGTTCAATACTGATCAGATGTGTCAGTGAATGATCCATGGACATTTTCAGGCATTGTGCCTCCACCCCCAATATACTCTAAAAAAGTAATGGTCATGGTCATGGTCAGAGCCTGATTTTGTATGCAAATGCTTATTTTTTGTGCTGTTACTTGGAAAACCATCAAATTTCTGTACAAATAAGCCCAATTAGTGCTTTCATGTCAAATTTTATTTCATGCATTTTTGTGTATTTGAAGGTTTCTGTGTATTCCCTTGTTTTAGATTAGGTTCGAAAATGTGAGGGAAAAAAATTACCAATTTAAGAATTTTTGTATTGTCAAAATTTATGTTTGTCACTTATAGAATGAATTAAAATATGTTAGACTATAATAGGAAGGAATGAAAAGAGATATTCTTTTGAAGACAAAATGTAAGTGCTCCTTGAAATTGGTTAACATCCATGATTCATAGATTCCACGTATCAAGAATCTGATTGTCAGAGTTGATTCAGTGAAGAAATTGATTTACTTTAATTTCCAAAAGTTTTCAACAGATTCCTGTCCAAGATAATCAAGTCATCATGTCAACAGATGTATGTCCAAGATATTCAAGAGTTTAAATAAAGGTATCATTTAAAGGATTTTAATGTTCAATGAACAAACCCCTATTTTACAACAGATGGTTGGTTGGTTGTCTGATGGATTAGTGACTCCGAGCGCATCAACTGCTAAGCTCATTAGTCCTGTAAGTGTAGCGTGTGTTTGTCACAGGAGTTGGTGGTTATCATCCCTGGCTAGATGGGGAGATCTGGTGCTGACTTGTGTCGCATTATGGGGATTTTCCCTAATCAGGTATCTCCCACCAGCATGACATCACCCCAGCTGGGCTCTAAGCTCCTGACTGGTCTCCTCACATTTATGGTAGTGTCTTGCATGTGAATATAAGTGTCAGTAAGGGGGTGAGGATAGGTCAAGGAAGAGGAAGGCAAGATCACTTGCAGTCCATGGCCGGTTTGTTAGGGTACTGCTCTGCATTTGTCTGGTGTTGATCAGAGAAACCACAAAAATCTGTTGATGAGAGCAGCTATCTAGCCAGTGTTGAAAATCCTGACACAGGACTAACCTAGGACCTTCCAGTCAGAGGCATTGCAATGACAGCTGATGCCCTGAATCACCCTTGCTAGTTCTACAAATGACAAAGGTGGTGTTTTGTGAAGCTTAAGAAAACCATGTAGGTGGTATGAAAGAAAATTTCAAATTTCCTTGCACAAATAAACAAGTCTATGTTTGAATATTAATAATATTTTATTACTTAACTTAATTAATTGAAAAGGGAAGATCAAATACAATTACAATTGCATAATAATTAAGGACTTAAACAATCTCAATGTTTATAAATTAAATTCATACGTACACACAGGAATCACATTAGTTGGTCCTTTAATTAACAATTCAGCAAAAATGTTAAAAATTACATTATAAAATGGTCACTGACACAAATTAAAATGGGTCTAAATTAGAATCATAAGTTTGTGGGTCTAAATAAGAATCATAAATTAATTTAATAATGAATTAATTGAATGAGTGAAAATTATATGCGAGTTTTCCTCACTAAAATTTTAAAAAAATGTTTACACAATTTTTTAAAAACATGCCCACTCCTTCAGTACCGTCTCAAGTAACTCGCACAAGAAACGTGTTTGTCAACCTATGATCTGTTTGAACAACGACGTCACGGTGTCATCTTCCAGGAACGAGGAAAATTCAACGAACAAGGAAAACGCGAGAGGCCACTCTTTTCTCAGCCACTTCTAATCGGTCAGTATGGATCAGTTAACTTTTTTGTTTGTTTGTTTATTCGTTTACTTTTCCTTTGCTTTCACCAGCTGAGATGGCTCTTCGCAAAAGCTATTGCCAACTGTAGCGTCTCGGACCGAGACCCTACGGCAGATTTTCAACTCAAGCTAGGAAAGTTAGGTCAACTCTTCTTTGGAGGAGAATGCTGGTGAATGTGTGCTCTAATCGAATGATTCCCGTGGTTTCTCCGATCAATACCGATCAACACCGATCAATGCCGGAGCAGTGACCCAACAAACGGAGTACCGCCCGCGCGCGATTTCTTCCTCATCCTTTTCCTCTCCTCTCCCCTTACACATACACATACACTACATTACACTACCACACATGTTGGGAGGCCAGTTGGAGAGGGGAGAGAGTTTTTTATTCCCTCCCCCCGCCAGTTACCCTGGAGAGGCGGGAATTTATTCAAAGAATGGATACAATCTCGCTGCAGCCGATTAGACTTGTGTACCGGAGGAAGGGCCACTCTTAAATAAACTAGTTATATCTAAATTAAAAACTATTTACATTGCCACTTTGGGCGATGCTTAGTTTAGTAAACATTTTCGAGAGGGGGAGAGACCAGACCGAGAGCGATCCGGTTGTGGCAGTGCCCTACCGGTGGAGGTACTAAGAGAGGGTAAACCCCGCAAGTCGAGACGTGTAAATCAGCGACAGATCTTACAAGCAACGAGAGAGACACCGTCACCTCTGGAATATAGCATGCACTATACTTACGAGTCTAATGATCATTGTTGACGCACCCGGAGATTCAGAATAATCCATCAATAACTTTCTGAAGTTAACTGCCAGTGTTTTTATATTTTATTTATTAATCACATAACTTATCAAATTTACTTTTGAATAACTTTTCGATAGTTGTTAAAACCATAGTAAGTAGATTTCAGCTTAATCAAAGAACAATCTAATGCAAGGTAATTAATATGCTTTTAAATGATACATAAATTCTTTGAATTTTTGCTACAGTGAAGAGAAATTTCACCATTTTTACACAATCAAGATATTTTTCATTCATTGATAATTAAGGCGACCATTATTTCGGGATGAGGAACATATATTTTCCAAAGTTTATTGCGAAATGGAAAGTGAACTATGGCCCAAAAGAACTTTTTTGAATTGTTAGCTGCAACACTGAGCTGAATGAAATGTTAACAAATCAACGGTTACATTTTCTCATAATTTTCAAATTTCGTCTTTATTTTTCTCCCAAATCCTCGGTCTTGTGTTTTTCCTTTTCTTTTATTAATATTTCCTGCCTTCTCCCAATGACGTAGAGGTTACGAGTAGTGCTCAAATACGCAGAATCGTGACTGCAGGTTTTAGTCCCGCGTAGTAGGGCATGGGTGTTTTCACTGTGTGCTGTGGCGTAGTTGTTCATGCCACTACGTTTCACATCTGAACTGTATTCCGTCCCTAATCATTCATCGTGGAGCTTAAGCCTTCTTGTGGTGAGGAATAGGATAAAGGTTATTTATTTCCTTTTTATTTAAAGAAACAGCCGAAAACATCGAATTAATATTGGCATTGCAATAGCATTTATAGAACATCACACCGCTTTCGCAAAAGAGCAGAAATCTTAGTTTTTTTTAGTTTTTCTTCCAGATTTATTTTCTGAGCGACAACGAAAGTTCATATATTCGTCTTCTCCTTTCCCTGTGTTTCTTTCAGCGTCGGGAAAGTTTATTTATTATTCGTATTATTCATTCACATGAATGAAATGAATGAAAATAAATCGGACTGAGGCATACAAGTGATCCCAAAAATAAGTGCGAAATCTGCTAAGTGTGGCTTACGAGTGAAAAATATGCAAAACTGTCATGTTCGTTGGCAAATTCATGGATTGGGACTCTCAAAATGCGATTCCTAAAGGCTCATCCAAACATAGGTCCCAGTACTAGCATGTGCTTTAAATTCGAGATGAAAAAGCGCAACAGCCTGTAGCAGAAGCTCGTGTGACATAGGTCATATTCCTAATTTGCTCATATCAACCATCGTTCATTTCCTAGATGCCATAGCACAGCTATTCCCACCAAGAAGACTTCTCGATAGAAAGTTAATTCACTTCTTAACGGCCGCTCCAATGCATGTTCTCGCAACTGCACTCTGATACACTGCATGAACATGAAATGTCCTACATTTTGGAAATGAATGTTCCTTAAAAAGGCTTTTGCAAACAGCGATTCGTTAGAAAAATATTCACATTAATTTACGAATCTCGTGTGTGTGTGTACATATTTAAAAATCACTGTGATAATGGCATTTTTTAATGTCGGCCAAATTTCTTGCTTTGAATAAGTCTCCTTATAGAACATTTCTAAAAAACAATAAAGATACAAAAAAAAACTATTCAGTTGCATGTACATTGTATATGTAGTAAGAATTGCTGAACCGCATTTCGTTGAAACGTATACGATTGAATTTCTGAAACGCATACGATTTTTCCTCCCAAAATTCACATACTGGTTTAGTTTGTAGTAAGTAAAATACATAGGTAAAAAATCGCGGTAAATAAATGTTTCGAAAAGTTGCGGTGTCTTACGAGCTCTGCGCAAAGACAGACAATAGTTAAGCAAGAAAAATGGCGTACATCATTCGTGATCAATATTGCAGAGTTTATTCCTCGTTTTCAACGAGTATTTATTTACATAATTCAATATTGTAGTTGTAGGAAGACGCCCGAAAAAAGTTTTATCTTTTACAATGTTCAGAAAATCATGGATTTCAACGAAAATGTGACCTGCACCATTCTCTTAAGCATCTTATGCCTCTTATGCTACCCGAGGACAAAGTTTAATCAAAATATGTGTAGAAAATGTTAAAAACGTAATTTTTTGCTTTACATAAGTACCCTCAAAAATAAAAAAAATATCCGATTCAAACTCGTAGAACATCGAGTTTCTTTAAATTGAGTTTTTTTTTAAAAAAGCAACCATAATCCAAAAACAAAGTTTTCAGGGGAGCGCAAAAACGTGGGGTGAGTATGGGGCTATATTTTCAAAAAACAAATTAAACATTTGTATATCATAAAAGACCCTGGACTGTGGATCTTTTATCAAAATCACTGAAACTTTCAGAGTTAATAACTACGGACAGGGGCTGATTGTACAACACAGTCTGCAGATGGTGACAATGAAGCTCTAGCAACAGTTCTAGTATCTCAAAATCTCACTTTTTGGACCAAGGTTGTTTTAAATCCTTCAATTTATCAAGGAATATCAATTTTGGTGAAAATCGGTCGAGTGGTTTAGGCGCTAGCGTTGCCCACGGGCGGACGGTTATCAAGGACCCACAAAACATGGTCTCTGACTCACAACTTGTTTGAGGAAGTAATTTACTTAGACATGGCCATCTCAAATTTCCCATTATCATTAAACTCGTATGTTTTTCATGAACTTGACTCCGACCACAATCCAGTATTACTGACTTCTCAAGTTTTCTGTCCCCCTCTCCTCCTCCTCCTCCTTCTCCTCCTCCACCTCCTCCAACATTTTCGGTCTCCTCCATAAACTGAGCTACTTACCAATCCAAACTAGAAAATATGTTACCTCCCATTAAGATTCGTCAATCCGCACATGAAATAGATAACACACTATTACTTATTACAAACTCCATAACTACAGCGGTACTCGAGTCCACCCCCAAGCGCCCTTTGTTTCCCCTAAAATTTTCAAAACCTCCTCTACCAAGTACATACAAAACTTAATCAAGGAAAAGAACAGAATCAGAAGACTATGGAATGAACACAGGCTACCATACCTAAAGAGTGAGCTCAATCGCCTTATTCGAGTCTGTAGACAAACACTACAAGACTACAATTTCGGACAATATAAAAACTATGCATCTTCTCTATCGTCCCACAACAGCTCAGTGTGGCTGGCTTCGAGAAAACTTCTACGTAAAAAGACAATCATTCTTCCTCTATTGTCAAACAGGTAGAAAGTGTTCTCTCAGAACGATAAAGCAGAACTTCTGGCTGATTTCTACGCCACAACCTTCCAACCACATAATATTAAAGATCCTCCACACTCCAATGAGGTAAACTCATTTGTCTCTTTGCCCAACTTTGTCCCTTACCGAAGTATATAACATTATTAAAAATCTACCGAGAAGAAAATTCCCCGGGCACGAAAATATTTCACCTATTATGTTAAAAACCCTTCCTCGTAATGCAGTTGCCTTTATAACTACTATAATAAACTCAATGTTCAGATTAGGCTACTTCCCCAAATTATGGAAACATTCAATAGTAGTCCCAATCCCCAAACCCGAGAAAAACCAAACATTACCTTCTAGCTACCGCCCTATAAGCCTTCTCCCTATTCTAGCGAAAACAGTAGAAAAAGTCATCCTAAAGAGGCTAAATTCATTTCTAAGAAAATCCAAGATTATTCCTTATCACCAATTTGATTTTGTTTCTAAACATTTTTCTTGCCATCAACTCCTTAGATTAACAGAATTCATTCATTCCGGATTCCAAAACAGCACCACACCATAGCAACCTTTCTCGTTGTGAGTCAAGCATTCGAATTTGGCATAACGGTTTAATCTTATAAGTTACGGAAGTTCGGTATCCCACTCTACCCCCTTTCAACCATCCAATGTTTCTTGTTAGATCGTTCATTCACAGTAAAAATTCAGACACACCTCTCAACCCTCGTCCCCATTTTAGCAGGAGTTCCTGAAGGCTCCCGTCTTTCCCCACCTCCCTTCAACATTTTCACCGACCGACATACCAACAACCCGTTTTCATAAACACAGCCCAATTTGCAGATGACACTTCCTTATTTCTTTCTGTTTCCGAACTAAACACACTGACTAACCGACTCCAGAGACATCTGCACCTAATCGAACAATGGACTACTAAATGGAGAATCATACCCAATCCCTCAAAATCGCTCGCAAAAAGTTTCACTCACCGACACTCTTTATCATCCTCGTCCACTGCTGCTAAACAACTCTCCCATTCCTTGGTCCCCATTAAATTCATCTGTCAAATATCTTGGCTTCTATTTAGACTCAAAATTAACCTGGAAACATCATATACAAACCAAATTGAAGCAAGCCCATCAGAAACTTCATCAACTTCGACAGATTATAAACCGTAAAAGTAGCCTCAGCCCGAAAATACAGTGCTCCTATACAAATCCATTCTGCGACCACTCCTTTACGCATGCCCGATCTGGTGTCATTCAGCAGCATCTCACATAAAAAAAGATCTAAGTCTTCCAAACAGAATCCTCCGCATTGCAACCAAAGCTCCATGGTTTGTTAGAAACTCAACCCTACATTCAGATTTCAAACTAAAATCAATTAAAGAGCAAATCATTTTACATATCCCACAATTTCTTCCTCCACATACCTAACATAACCGGACCATCCTTTTACAACCTCGGCATAGTTAACCCTCCCTTCCTGAGAATAAAACAGATATCCCCTTCATTCATTCTTAAACTGCTGTTCCACGTTTGAATAGAAATAATTAACTTCAGTAATTAAATTCATCTGTAGCGATGTTCTGGCGGTGCTCATTGAGTTTCCCCACTCGTAATTTTTTAAGTTAGTATAAGTCACCAATCATCTGTAGAGCCGAAAGGCTGAACGATGTAAATTCAGAAAATAAATCCTAAATAATTAAATGAAAAAAAAGTAATTTACTATATATGGAAATTGATAAACTGACATTGAAATATATTGGCATTTCGTTACAAGGGTCCGGTAATAGGATATTTTCTGCCGATTTAAAAAAAATACGGTTATTTATGCAAAATTGTAATAAATACAAATGTACCGTCTGAAGTGACAGTCCGTAACAGGAGAAAAATGTTAAAGGCTTGTCGATCACGTAAGAAACTAGTCTCATTTCTATTCTTTAGAGGTATATACCGTCGATTATGAGAAGTATGTAGCCGATTATGAGTGAACCTGCATCAGAAATGGTGAATACGACGGGAGTGTGGCTTTAAAAACGATCGTTTATCGCAACGGAGTAATCAAGCCAAAGAGTGCTTACACGTAGCTAGCCTCTCGCGCGTGGGTCGCCAGCAGAATGCAGCCTCACTTCAGTCGTCATGTCGCAGTCGTTTGGTGCGATAAGTAGACCAGAAAGAGGGAAATAACTCTTTGCTGATAAAATGTGGGCAATGGAGGATCGTGAACAAACGTTGAGGGTAGACAAAACGAAAACTCCCCAACCCGAGAGGGGCTGGGGTCATGGGAGGCATACATTCCCTAAATCTAATATTTAATAAAAATACTCTATTTATTCAAAACAGTTCTCACTTATTGATCGCATCACATTACTAGGGAATAATCTTAGTAAACTCGAGAGGGAGCTTTCTAGAAAAAAAATTCATTTGACGAAGTGGTATTTTTATTTCCAGAAATTTATGAAAGGAGGGAGATCCGAAATGTAAACACGTCCCCTTTTGAAAGACTTTTAGTATCGGCCGGTTTCACCGTTTAATTCTTACACTTTTTCTCGCGAGCAGTATAAACGTACTCAGCATATGAGTAAGTCGACAATTGTCCAAAATTTATTTACCAGTCAACATCATTAAGGCGAGAATACTAGGTGTCCCGGGGCATCAATTGATTTCACTGCATTACCTCTGACCGGAGGTCCTAAGTTTCGAGACCCGACGGTGGCAGGATTTTCGACACTATCTACAAAGCTAGGTCGAATTCAGCCGCTGACTGGAGGAGAATTCTAGCAGCGGGGTGTTGGGATCGATAGTTTTTTCGTGGTTTCTCCGATCAACACCAGGCGAATGCCACTGCTGAGCCCTAAACGAACGGGCTACAGTCCGCGCGCGATCTTTCCTTCCCCTTCTTTGTCTTATCGTCTCTGCTTACTTACATACACTTACACCTTTATGCACTACACTACCACTCATGCAGGAAGCCAGTGACCTACCACTGAGCCACCGTGGCTCCTGTAATGTTTTAAACTAGTACATATTTAGCAGGACTAGGCACCTTGCCTGTCATAAGGACCCGCCACTGGGGGTTGTTTAAACAAAAACATGCCTTTTTAGAGAGTTTATTGTCAAATGGTAGAAGATAAAAAACATTTAAGATAAATTAAACATTAAACATAAAACGACATTCTTCTTAATAGTTGTAATCATTTACATATTTTACCCACAACTTGCTGGTATGCCATTCTCCTAAAAGGTTTTGTGTTCGTGTGACATTTTCGCACGAAGCTATCTCTTCATCACTGGAAAAAATTCTTTTCAACCCAAGTCGTTCTTGAGTGTTCCGAGAAGGTAACTAAATATGTGTAAGTGTAAGTAATTTCCCCCATGAACAGCGACTACGTATTACACGTCGCGAAATACTGTGATATATTCCATCGTGAAGGCAGACCTGGAGGGACCAAAGTTAGAAAAATCGCACTTTACAGATGATAAGTAGTCGCTATTCAGGGGGAAATTAGCGTGCATCACATCCATATATCATACTCCCTCCCAAAAAACGTCATGAGAACATTGCCGACAGATAGACAAGTATTTATTTAGTTAATTGTATGTCGGGCATTCTCGGAAAGATGGCACAATAATCTTACTTTTAAAACCGGAAGTCTCAACATGACCGTCATGGGGTTGTCGTGATAAAACGGTAGTGTTGATATATTATGACATTTATGAAGATCAAGATGACGAGGTAAGTAATGAGCATGAGTATAAAGATGGTGGAATGAGTTATGTTCGTCCTTGGACGGCACTCGTGTGCTTTCCCCCACCCCACCGTTAAATAGTATGACATAAGTAGAAAGAATAAATGACCGAAGCATAGTATCATGTTCTTCAACTATTATAGTGCGATTTTTATAACTTTGTCTCTCAAGGCCGGTGTTCTCGCTGGAATATATCACGGTATTTCGTGTCTTTCTCAGTCGTGCCGCTAGGTATCGCATGATCGCGACCGTATCGAGCCGTGCTTGCGATCATGCGACATCTAGCGGCAGGACCGGGAAAGACGCGAAATGCCGTGTGGTTCCATCGTGGACTTAGGGGGCTTGAGATGTAGCTATGTAAAAATCTAGCGGCCGGCTTCTCTGATCGGTTTTTTGTCGTGGTTCCTCCGATCAGTTCCGAATGCCGGAACAGTACCGTAACGGGTCACGAACCGTGCGCGATCTTTCCCTCTTCTTCTTTCTCCTATCCTCACCCTTACATACACTTATATGCACTACACTACCTCACATGTGAGTTCAGGTGAGAGCTTAGAGATTGTCCTGACTGGGGCGGTCACTAGGGTGAGGGTGTCTGGGAGGGGCAGAGCGGGGCGGGCGTTCCATCGGCAACTTCAAGGGTGGTACCGGGAGAGGTGGCTCAGTGCATCTACTGATGTCACGGCAGTGCCTCTGACCGGGAGGTCCTGGGTTCGAGTGCCTAAGGTGGCAGGATTTTCGACACTAGCTTGTCAGCTAGGTCGAATTCAGTCACTGTCTGGAGGAGAATTACAGTCGCCGGCTGCTCTGATTGGCAGTTTCCCGTAGTTTCTCCGATCAACACTAGGCTGGAGGCTGGAATGCTGGAGCAATACCCTAACAGGCGGGCCACGAACCTCGCGTGATCATTCCTTCCCCTTCCTTGTGCTATCTTCGCCCCTTACACGCATACACACACACACACACACACACACACACACACACACACACACACACACACACACACACATGCACTACACTATCACACATATACTGGGAGATCGGTCGGGGACTTGGAGCTTATTCCAAATGGGGCGGTGCCTTGCTGGTAGGAGATTGGGAGATAAATGGTTGGTGAATAACCCGCTAGTCGACGGTAGGGCGGCTCTGGATCTCGCCATCCAGCGGGGGAAGATCACCGCCACTTCCCGATGAAAAAACACGCACTGCACTTACAGGACTAACACCCTAGTAGTTGACGCGCCCGGAATCAGTGACAAACATCGAAGGGGGGTGGCGGCTGCGCGTGGGCGGAGGAGGCGCGGGCGGGCTGGCAACAGCGCGTCTGGCGCGCGCCATCTCAGGCTGCTGCGGCGCGGGGCGGCGACGCGCGCTTCTACAGCTGCCCCCCCTCCCCCCGCGCGCGCGACCACGGCGCCGGACGCAGCCCTGCGCAGGTCGGGACAGGTGCCACGCGCGCACGCCCACGCTGCATTGCGAAAACAATCTAACACAATATTTGTTTATTTACGTCAAAAAGAGTTAAAAACTATGTGTGACGAGCTATGGGGAGAAGTGAATTTTTGTACAAATTTTCATAATTCTGTGATCTCTATCCTAAATCATATTCTAGTCGAATTTTGAATACAGAAAGAGCGTTTTTTTTTCAAGTTTCGTTGACAAAAAATTCGCTCCTAAATAATAAAATATATTTTCAAAAGTAAATTAGCTATAAATTCCTGCTCTGAACCATCATGTTCTTCATAAAAGAATAATACTTTTTGCCGCGATAATATGGAAAACGATAATTTGAATAACTATATTTCCCACTGAAATTCAGAAGACGTGCACAAAGAATGAAGTTGCATTTATGTCCAGGAGTATAAAAAGGGACCATCTCCGCATTTGCTCAAGGATCAGGGAAACTGGACGAAAATCTGATCGAGATGGGATAATATCACGTACGTTTGACCGATTTACGTGGCTTAGGGCATCAATTTATGTCACTGCAGAGCAGTGGTGTCAAGGTCTTCTACTGGTGGCTGTAGCACGCGTCGTGGCACCGTAGCATGCCACGAGATTCTCTCTGCGCAACTAGCGTCGGGAAAGGAAACTATTAGTAACCCCGCCGTTTTACAATAAGGATGGCGTTGTCTCTGGTGGCGGGGTGATGAACTGCGTGGAGGGGCGATTTCGTCATGGTACTCGTGCCATGTAGAGCCTCCGACCGGGAGGTCCTGCGGTTTGAGCCTTGACGGTGGCAGTATTTTCGACACTAACTAAATTGATAAGGTCGAGTTCAGCCGCTGTATGGAGGAGAATTCTAGCAGCTGCCTACTAAGATAGATAGTTTTCCGCGATTTCTCCGATCAACACCAAGTGAATGCCAAAGGAGTACACTAACAAATAGGCCACGGATCGCGCGCAAATGTTTCTTCCTCTTACTTGTCCTATTCTCTCTCCTTACTTACACGCACTTATATTTCCATACACTGCACAATCACACATGTCGGGAGACCAGTAGGGAGCTTCGCGTTTGGTCCGGCAGGGTCGGTGCCATGGAGAGACGTTTTAACTTTCGTTTAATTAAATTCTTCAGGAACTTAACGTCGGGCGATTGATTTCTTGAAAGCAGGTAATCAGGGAGGTTTTACTTCATTTTAAACATTTTACGAATAAATGTATTATAAATCATGACAAACTACACATACAGCACTACTTTTTATTTAGGAGTCTCTTCCCCCACGTCATATACCGTTTTTACTGTTTTTTGACAAATAAATAAACAAATAGATGCGTAATTCTTCCGAGCTCTCATTAGCGGGTAGTTTGAATTATGAGTAATATTTTTTGTATGTTTTGAAACGAAAACTATGCTGGGCCACAATTATGTCGGGGCCTAGACAAGTTGCCCCAGTTGCCCTTCGTTCTCAGTCATGCCACTCGGAGTCGCATGATCGCGAATGTATCGAGCAGTGCTGAGGATCATGCGACTCCTAGCGGCTCGATCGAGAACGAGGCAAAATACTGTGCGATATTCCATCGTGAAGACACCCCCCACGAGCCAAGAAATAAAAACCCAAGTATAGCCTCCACTCCTTAATTCCGCATTGACTCGTAAGCCCATTGCGGGCAACCACTTACTCCTGACGCTTGCGGCACATAAGCCTGTGGTGGCTCTTGAACCCTTTTATAAGGAGGGAGGTTTGGTGTCGGCCAGGTGGCGCTAACGTTGCGGCCCATTAAGAAGCTTCCCCTTGACACGCAGGCAGTCACATTCATCCGTCACATTCATTCAACATTCAGTCCGGGAGAGATCTGGGAAGGAGTGGGATATTGAAGGTGATGCATGGTGGTTGGATCAAACCCCATCACGTCTCAACACTAAAGCAATCATCTCCATGCGAGATTCTAACCCGTAGACCCCGCAGCTGGCGGCTGCCGCCGTAACCACTACGCTGTGGAGCTCGGCTAATTATAACCACTTTCATTCCGGCTGTATAGACTTGGTTGTTCCAGCTACACGCAGCTGTGTCGGGGCGCAGGGGGCGCTCTCTTGGTGGGCGGAGGTCATAGGCGATCTCGCCGGCGAAAAGGGCCGAGCAGGTGGCGCGGGTGCGGGGCGGGTGCTGTTTGAAGGCGCAACCGGTTCTACCCGACACACGTGACGCCCACGCGCCCCTACCACGTGCTTTGTCTCAGCGCGCGACACGGCGGCAGCTGTATACTTCGGTTTTCCTTTCTTGGCGCACGGGGGGGGGTTGTCAATAAAATGGTATATCTCACGGTATTTCGCGTCGTTCTCCGTTGTGCCGCCAGGAATCGCATGATCGCCAGCACTGCTCGATACAGTCGCGATCATGCGACTCCTAGCGGCACAACAGAGAACGACGCAAAATACCGTGAGATATTCCATTTTATTGACACACCTCCGTGCGCCAAGAAAGAAAAACCGAAGTGTAGTTGTAGAGAACGCGCACGTCCGCTTGCGCCTTGTTGCCGAGTGGACTCCGGAAGATCATTGCGCCGATGCACAAGCCCGAGTATATATTATAAAAATACAGGGGTAGTCTTTAAAATCGTCCGCCTATTTTCTGAACGGTTCAAGATATTGGAATGAAATTATCATCAAACAATTCAGGTCATAGGGGCGCATCTATTGTAGCTGTAGTTGTTGTTGTTATTATTAATATTATTATTTACATATTTGATTTTTTAATTTTAAAATATTGGATTAACTAATAAGAGGTCTAGAGCATGTTATTGCCTCTAAATGATAAACGACACCGCGGTTCGCAGGTGACGCACAGGAGTTCCCTTGAATGCATGACTATTTTTACTTTCATGAATGCATGACATGGGTCAAATTGACCCGGTCCGTCATACCGTGTATATTTTTCATTGAAAATCGTGAAATGAAATAGGAATAATAAATACACTATAATTAGTGTTATTCGATTAGAAACAATAGTGGTGATTCACATATATTATTCCTATGATGTCAAATTTTACTTTCTTAACTATCGACACAAGTGAGTATTGAATGATCTGAACATACATAACTTTTACATTCAAAACAAACAGTTGAACATTTTCTGTCTTTCTTTGTGGGACATTTACTGCATCTTTTTCTTTAATTGTTGGCCAATGTACTAGGTTAACTGTAGTTTCTTTTCTATCCCACATAGCGCTATGGAACTTCGTATGTTCTTCTGAAGAGTTTTGATTGTGCTCCTTTGCAGAATACATGGAAGGATATATTTTTTTGCCAAATCCATTAGAAATA
Organism: Acheta domesticus; assembly: GCA_031308135.1. Classification (NCBI taxonomy): domain Eukaryota; kingdom Metazoa; phylum Arthropoda; class Insecta; order Orthoptera; family Gryllidae; genus Acheta; species Acheta domesticus. The sequence goes on from JAHLJT010008446.1 coordinate 30,102,198, forward strand.
ATGGTCTTTTATGCTTTACTGATTGTTGAAAAATGGAATTCTTTTGGATGAAAATTACATATGCATTTACAGCAGCGATATCTCGCATATTCATGAAGAAAGCAAACATTCCATCTCCTTTTTTGGTGCTTGACTGCAAGTGCGCACTAATTTGTCAAGTGTATCAACGCCACTTTTGGTAGCATTGTAGAAATTAATAATTTCAGGCTTGATCTTCCGACTTTAATTATAATATATTATATATAATTATAATGATTATAAATAATGAAATACGATGTAATCGTATATGGGTCATACAGACCCCATCTCATGCATTCTGAGGAGAGCAATATTAAACTTATGGACACTAATCTGATAAGTAGGACATCGTAAAACGACATTCTACGGATTTTGGATGACGAAAAAAAAGATGTCCTAAACGGACACGACCGTTGGACAAAACATTCCATCCAAAATATCAGTGTCAAATCTGATTTGGGTCAGATTGACCCATGTCATGCATTCAAGGATTAATAAAGCAGTCTAGAAATCGCAAAAGGTAAATTCGTTTCTTGAAGAGAGTCACTGATGGAGAGAACGCGGAGCAAATATTCGTGGCCCCGTGGCGCCTTGTTTCTGCGGAGAGTTGATGTAAAAACGTTTAGAAAGTTTCGACTCATATACGTCGTCAACAATGAATTTCAATGAAAGTTATTTCGTTTGATCAAATATAGTAAGTTCACAAAGGCATATTGAAGAAAATTGGGTAGTTACATTAAAAAAAATTAGTAACAATATCTCGGTTATTGTAGAACTTGCAACGTAGTTGAATACACCTTTGCCAGGGAGTAGCGCGATTTTTACGATGGAGCAAAGTAAATTACTTGTTAATTTTTGCCGCCTTCGGGAATCTACCGAAGCCGTTCAAAGGGAAGATGACGAGCTCGCCTTGCGAATTGGCGCAAAATAATTTAAAAGAAACCCGTGACGTTATGTTCATTGTGGAGTGTATTTCGCTAGACCACGCTTCATATAAGATGCCCCTTTTAAATATCGAAAATTTTTTCATGTGCCTGATGGACGATGTTTCTAATGAAAATATATCGCTGATTTTTTCTCACTTCGATTGATTCTTTTGGACGAATGTGAACTCAGAACATCGAAAGATTGTAACATAGAAGGGCATCACCGTTTCCTTGAAAGGGAAATTCCACCGATAGGGTCGCGAAGATTGCTCCAGTGCCCTGCGCCTTGCGGCTTGAGGTCAGCTCCACTACCCGGTGGCGCGACGATCGTTCATACGATTTAGCCAAATTAATACTATTTTGTTCTGTTAATTATTCATCAAATATCAACATATGTGGTATTGATTAGTTTGTGTTCTGAAGACCTTTCTGTTCTTGAAACAATAAGTATAATGTTCCATTTAAACGGAGTCATTCCAATATAATTAAAATAAAAAAGGCTATCAGAAAATTAAGAACTATAACTGATGAGCCCCTATGACCTGAATCGTTTGAAGAAACTTTCATCTCAATATATTGAACCGTTTTGAAAATGTTCGAGTCGTCTTTATTGACTAACCCTGTGTATTTATTTTTATGAAACTTTTATCAACAGTGTTGTGGAACGCGATGTCTTGTACAGGGGAATTTTTCGTATTTGTTTTGCACGCCATCTATGGGGAATATTGTGTACTGAATTGCATTCGCCCGTATTTTCCGAATTCTATTTACAATTACTTCTTTGTCGGTTGATTGCTTAACGTTTTTGGGAGAGTCAATTGCTAGACATTAGTTCCGTAATGACTTTATGGCACTAATGACTTTAGCAGTTGTGTGTTTTTTGAAGATATTTGGCGGTGTTCTTCCCTCGTTGGATGGCGAGGTCCAGCACCGACCTATACATCGATTTGCTGGCTTTTCCTCATTGTAATATCTCCCACCAGAGGGGAATCACCCCATCCGTGACAAGCTTTAAGTTCCTACATATGTAATAGTGTAGTGCATGTAAGTGTGTGTGTGTGTGTGTGTGTGTGTGTGTGTGTGTGTGTGCGCGCGCGCGCAAGTAAGAATTGAGGATAGGACAAGGAAGAGAAAGGAAATACCACTCGCGGTCCGTGGACCGTTTGTTAGGGCACTGTTCCGGCATTCGCCTGTTGTTGATCTGAGTAACCACGGAAAACTATGGATAAAAGCAGCCTGCCTCTAGAATTCTCCTCCAGACAGCAGCTGAATTCGATCTGTACTCCGATTGAAACGGAACTCCTTTCAAAATCACGAGCTGGCAGGAGAAGAGGACACTGTCATTGGATCGCGAGCTTCGTTACAACTGAAAGTTTTGGTATTGAAGCTGCCGATTGGATGATGCTGACCACTTTTTCCATCTCGTTACTTTGAAAGGACTTCGGGTTTTTATCGAAGTATCCACCTGGCGTCGAAAATCCTTTCATAGCAGGAACTCGAACCTTAGGGCTTCTTAGTCAGAGGCGTTGCAGTGACATCAATTGATGCCCTGAGCCACCTAAGCATTTGCTTGTAGTTCATTTACCATTGAAATTGATTTTCTATAACTCGGGAATAAACTTTTTTCAAATATTTTTTTTTTCTAAAATAATTATTTTCTAAATTCATTTTTTTTATTCTGGCCCTCAAGAAAATGTGCGCAGATAAATCTCTTTCCCCACACGTCATATACAGTTTTTACTACTTTTTGACAAATAAATAAACGTCTTATAATAAGCAGGCCTAGCAAAAAGAGAGCTTCCAAAAACATGTAAACAGTGAAGCTACATTTACAGTCCAAAAACAGAATAACGGGTCACCTCCGCATCTTGGTCAAGTGAGCAGGGAAAAAGGAGGGAAATGTTGATGGCGATGGATGTCGTGCGAGTGCACTGACCTTGACGCAAGCGCAAAGCGACGCGCTCCTGGGTGCGCGGAGTGGCCGGCGACGGGGGCGGGGCGGGGGGCGGCGGCCCAGTCACCACCGGCGTGCTCCACTTGGCTTCGGGATTCACGATCACCAGGCCCCCCAGGCCGGCGAGGCTGCTCATGTTCTTGCCGTCTTGGTCCACCGCCGCGGCGCCCTCTGGTTCCGACCTGCAGCAGAACACAAACATTAAATACGAGTGTAAACTTGGGCAACAAAAATTAAATCTTGGGAAATTAACAGTATTTTCTTGTATACACATTTTATATGTTTATTACATAATTGAAGAGCTTATTTCCAACGTGTTTTATCCCTCTTCCAGTTTTATTTTCTAGTTTCATGCACGTTACTGCATAATACTACATAATACGGCTGAAGTGCGGTACCAAGATTTACATTTTAAAATTTACAAACTGTGAATTATTCGCACCAGTCCAACTAGTGTTTATTGATACCAAAATCAGATTAAAACCCTCAAACCGGGGTTACATTCCTTTGAAAATATTACGAAAATTATTTCGTAAACAAGATTTGTGGAACATGACTGAAGATTTTCGTGAAGTTTGTGTTGTGTCTTAGACGAAAAACTCAATATATAATTAATTAATTAAATTAACTTGAAATATGTTGCAAGTGTTAAAATGTTTCCATGTGATTTTCAGTATATTGGAAGTTGGTAGGAAATGGTGTGGTATTTACGATGTTTCTATCATCGAAATCAATATTGGAAGTTGTTCTCTCAATTATTTTACTCCCTTTTGACCACCGAATTTTCACAATGTTGATGTTTATTCAAATAACAATATAAGAAATTCGGTATATAAGATTTTATACAATACATAATCCGATTTTTATACGTTTATGTAGATGAACACCCTTGTGATTAAATTATCATTCTTGATATGGGCTTGATTGTTTGATTTGATTTGATTTATTTGGTCAAAAAAAAACAGTAAAAACTGTATGTGACGTACGGGGGAGGAGATTACAATAGTATGTTTGTTACAATAGTATGTGTTGTTACTCTGAATTAGTGCAAAAACGCGTTTCTCATATATCTTAATATTAATGTCATTAACATTTTTGTCTCAACCACTTCATCTTGAAAAAATAACTTTTCAAGCAGAAAGGGCTTTATTTATTTATTTTAATTATTATTATTTACGTAAAAAACAGTTTAAAACTGTGTGTGACGAGCTATGGGGAGATGTGACGTTTTCATAATTCTGTGATCTCTATTCTAAACCATATTTTAGTCGAATTTTGAATATAGGAAAAAGAGCGTTTTTTTCAAGTTTTGTTGATAAAATATTCGCTCTTATATAATAAAATATATTTTCAAAGGTATATTAGCTATAAATTTGTGCCCTTAATCCTCATCATTTTCTCCATGAAAGAATAATACTTTTTGCCGCGACAACATGGAAAACGATATGGAATGGATATGGACAATATGGAAACCGAATATGGAAAGCTTTCTGGGAAGTACAATAATATATATTACTCATCCATTCGCGCAACAACGTATGACGTCCTTGTTACCAGGAATGAGAAACCTAACCCTCTACTGCTAGAAATTACGATTTACCAATATTATTATATCTACAATTTCCAAAATCACGTGAACATTTTTCTAAAGGACTAGTTTTAGATTAATTTGAAAAAAAAAAACACGCCCTTTATTCCAATGTTTCGGTAATAATGTCAATTAACACATATTTCGACACTCCATAAGTGTCAAAATATAGAAACTATTGAGGATCTACCCCCGACGTATTATTATTATATACATTTCTTAATATTACTAATAATAAATAGTAATAATATTCATATTTGATACAATATTTGTCTTTATCGACCTGTAAAAATGAAAATTATAATTTTAATAAATCTACAACAAAATTTGTAACCAACTTTTATGACAACTATATATTTTCTTACACTGAAAATGATCTCACATTTTGAGATTGAAACATCTATCAATAAAATTTAAAGAATAAAATTATAAGTGGGATCATTGCTTATTATTTGATGAAAATTATTTTTATTAATTATTTATTATTATTATTTTCATCTTCGTCGTCATTATTATTATTATTATTATTATTATTATTATTATTATTTCGAGTTTTCACACTTTCTCTGCTGTACCAGAGAAAACATTCACCTGTCCAATTGATGTTGTAAGACTAGGCTCGGACTGCGCAGGAAGGAAATTCATCCTGAACTACATAAATGTCAGGCATTTAATAATTTTCTGACAACATGACATGTTTGAAGGAGGCTTTCTGGGCTTCGTCAAACATATTTTTGATATTTAAATTCTCCAGATTTCTTTTAAAGTTCCTGGTGACGACTCCTTCAACTGATATGACCATGGGGAAATATGGGAGACTTCGTACAACTTCCAAATGTTTTTTTTTATTCAATTGCTAAGTTCTCATATTTTCTGAAGTTTTCTGCTTCGGGCGTCCGCAAGTTGTGAGTCAAAGTGAAGGGAATACGCAAGTTGTGAGTCAAAGGGAATATTATTATTATTATTATTATTATTATTATTATTATTATTATTATTGTTATTATTATTGTTATTGTTGTTATTGTTGTTATATGACAGAACCAGCATCAATAGTTGCGGTTAGCACATCGTTACAATCTGCTAGTCCAATCTAAAGTCCGGTAAAAATTTCACCTTTTACTTTTGCTTTTGATAACTCGTGGAACGTTTGTCTGATGTTGCTTAAAGTCACATTGTTGTTATCGAATGTTTTGCTAAATTAATGAGGAATAAATAATCATCCACAACAAAAAATATTATTGTTGAGGACGATTATCCCTTATCTCCCATTATGGATTACCACAAGATATCTGCTACCACCACGGAACTTTGCTAAATTGTTTAAGAAGCCCAAGTTGAAGTGGTGTAAAAGAATCCTCTCTCTGGACATAAGTGTTAATTTGTTACGTTATATGTACCTGGAACAAATTCTGTTCTTGTTGGCCATTCTTTTCTAGTGTAATGTTGATCATTTGCTCTGATGACCCATGAGCAGAGGAAACAATATTTGGTGTATCCACCTTGAAGCCCCCCAAAATCCTATCATTTGAAAATTATCACCTATGTCCCAATTGTAAAATTCATAGTTGACTTTTTCCAAGAGTAGCTTGACAGTTTCGTAAGTCTCTTTCATATGAACTGAATGAGGAACTGGAAACTGAAGACAATTTTTGTCCACTGCGCATTAGGACAACTTTAAAACTCGTGGCTGAGCTATCTATAAAAGACGTCATTGGACTGGTTCATTATGACACTCAATGGCTCCAAAGATGCAATTAAGATTACTACAAAACAAATGTTTTTGTACATTTTGATATAAGCACCTAAGCACAGTCCTTATGCCTTGCCCTATGTATGAGTATAAATTGCTTCGGATATACTATACGCTATTTCCTAGTTTTGCAAAATTCATCAAGAAAGTTTTATTCCTGAAGGTGGAGACCAGGTCGTTCAGCCTTTGATTTCGTTAGTTGCATTTCTCTTATAAGGTCACCTAATCCTCATTGAGTAATACGGTCTGTTTTGGTGGCGATGGAATTGGTAGCTCTGCCCTATGTGTCACTGGTGCAATAGACGCCAGGATAGAGAATATTTCTTTTGTTCTTGGAACTTTTGTAATGTGTAATGTCCACCATACAAAAATAACAGTTGCCATGATTTAATGGTTCCCTCTGTATCCAGGGAATAACAAATGGTATACATTTTCTTGTTGAATGAAGCCAATCATCCAATGTAGATGGGCAGCTGCCCTAAGACTCGTGGGAAGTCCGTGAAACATTTTGATCTTCACCATTTACAACGAAATAAGTAAGATATCCCTCGTAGAACTTTGTGCCGGGCATGATTTTGTTTCATTTGTTTAGTATAATGTTCACAAACAAAACAAAAAGAGTCTGCTGACAATTTACAATCTCTGGATGCTGACCTCTTTCAGTTGAAGTACAAAATTCGTAGTTACACAACTGCAGATCTGTAATAAACGGAGGGAAAACACACTGTGATTAAATTTATCGGTACATAATTGCCTCAAAAACGGAAGAGAGTATAATTATGGAACAATCGATAAAATATCGAAAAGTATCGATATTTGAAAAAAACTATGGTATATTCATAATCAGCATGTTCATTTTTATACAATAAACGTCAAGAAAGTATCATCAATAAACGTCAAGAAAGTATCATAAACAATTCCTTTTCACATAGATTTATGGCATATGAGGAAATTAAGGGGGGAATGCATCCAGCAAGACACGTAACTCGGTAAAATATTTACTATTGAACATAACTAGCAACCAACGCCTTTTACGCCTCTAAAACAGGGTTGGGCACAGGTTATGTTTCTTATGCCGCATTGTGATATTTTTGAAATTTGAATACATCATGATATCTCTTTGGACGATAACAAGCACATAAAAAAAGTTGTCAGACCCAAAGACTTAATACATGTCTTCTATGTATGTCGACGCGCTCCATCTGAATCTGAAGCCAGAATTGCGTCACCACCCTCCAGTTTTTTTAAATCGCGAAAAGACCGTGACATTGGATTTTATTGTTCTTGGGGGTTGTTGTCAGACCCAAAGACTTTACACATGTTTCTCTATGAATATCGACGCGCTGAATCTGAAGCCAGAATTGCGCCATCACCCTCCAGTTTTTCGCGATTTATCAAAAACTGGAAGGTGGTGGCTCAATTATGGCTTCAAATTCAACGCGTCGACATATATAGAGAAACATGTGTCAAATCTTGGGTCTGACAACTTTTGGCTTTTGTAGACTATAATGCTACGTCATCAAATCTAGTATTTGCACATGTTTTTCGCGATTTAAAAATACTGGAGGGTGGAGTTGCATATCTGGATTCAAATCCAGATTCAGCGCGATGACATACATAGAGAAACATGGCTCAAATCTTTGGGTCTGACAACGTTTTCTATTTTGCGTGCCTGTGTAATTTTTGGAGGGAACCTTCACTTTATAGCTAGGACTGTCAGGAACGTTTGCCATTCGGTTACATTATGAAGCTATTTTCACTTTTAAAACATGTTCTACAAATTGAAGGAGGTTAACACCGCTCTAGCAAGAATAGGGCCATTGCATCCTCTCGTATCTGATATTTGAGTAAATGAAATTAATGCAATACCATGATGAATGATAATTAATTTCTATGTTGATTTTATTTCACTGATTTTTCTGAAGGCGAAAGTTGCTTTTAGTGTACGGGAGAACATTGTGGCACGATACTTTATGAGAAACGAAAATGTTTTTGATATTTTGGGCATGGCATACCGTACAACAGATTTCTACGATTTGCAAAACGTTGCTGCTTATTTTATTAAAATCTTAGACCGTAAGATAAACCTCATGTTTCAAACGTACGTTGTTGACACATGCACATGTGTAAACACATGCTTGATCTTAAGGTCTAAGATAAATTGTTGAAGGACGTTGACAGATTGATTAGGGGATAAAATACACTCAATAACTCTATTACCGTGGGAAAATAAAACCATCATTGACAACCAAACAAGAAATGTCTACTTTTAGCACTCGGTCTGGAAACAAGCTATGACACAGAACATTTTCAGAAAATATCTGAATCATTTCTCGAAGAATATTACATTTCTGTGATATTTGAGTCGAATAAAATCAGTTTGAAACACGTCATCGTCAGTCTCGCCATATCATGTTCATTACCGAGTAAAAGTGACGACACTTTTATCTGAGAAGTTAGTAGGAGCTTCATATTTTATTTTTCCCCGTATATATGCTAGTCGTCTCATGTTCGGTCGAAGCGTTCTGTTTTCATTCTTCCACTTTTCACATGCTTGGTTAAGAAATATTGAAACTCATCTCTCGATGCTGCGAGAGATGAGTAATTTTCTGGTGGTAGGTTTCATCTGTTTACATTTCCTACTTAATGTTATTAACTAATACTGTTCACTAAGATTTATGAGTAAAAGAAAAACGTAAATGAATCGGTTATTTTTAAAAACCCCTAATTCACTCTTTTGCATTTTCGCTTTTTGTGAGAATATAGAAGATGAAGGATAGATGCATCGTTCCGTGTGTAAATCTAAAAATCAGTTGAAGACCGTGAGGATACTGCAAAGTTTTGGTTTGATTTTGAAATTCTGTAAGCCTTTGAATTGCGGGATATGTATGTATGTATGTATGTATACAGTATGTATGACTGGGATATACTCAGACAGATCGGTGAAAAGGGCTGTTCAATACGGAAATATTCATATGTACTATCATAGAAACACATATTGCAAGCAACCGTTTATGTCATGTGAATCATGTTTGTTGTAGATGCACATTGTCATTTCACGCATAATATTGTAATAAATGTGTCAGCCTACTAATTGAACCTCAAATGTGTGTTTATTTTCCATGTTTAGGTAAAACATTCCTGATTAGTTTTTGAGATTCAATAAGTCAAACTTTTAAATGAGTCCAGCGACTATTGTACTTTTGTTAAGGTAAATTACATATCTCCATGTCATTCTCAATCAAGATTTATACATCAGAAATAAATAAAAGGTCTCTTTGTATTTAATTATTAGTTTTTCTTGCTTTCCCACAACTTTATAATTCCTGATTTGTGGGGGGTTTAAAATAACTAATTCAATTATGAATGATGGGAATCCGCCACTGAGGCTACGCATACACGCAAAACGCTAGACTCAAATTCATATTGACAGATTTTAAAATCAGCAGACCCAGCGGTGACCAGGGCCGCTAAGGCACGAGTACAGTGGCGAGCTCGGTACTTCTCCCGGTAGGAATGGAAGTAGCTTTCTGTGTAGTGGCATCATCGTTTTTTTCAAACCACAATGAATCACATAATAAAAGAACCTTTCTTTCCCATCACTTCTAGGCCCTTGTTAGGAGTTGGCTGGGTGATTCGATCTGCTTTTGGACAGGGGTAGTAATGCGCTGTCAATGAGTCTACGGACCCAGACGTGCGTGCCACCTGTACGCCACCCTACAGGCGATACAGAGGGGATACGCATCTATGGACTTCGGCAGTGTGAAGGAGTGGAAAATGATGCACGTATATTAAAGTTTCAGAGGGCACAGAACTGAGGCGAGGAAGTCGAATTATACTATAGGATGGCAATCTTAAGCCCGATGATAATACTGGGAGAGATAGCTCAGGGCATCAACAGATGTCATTGCAGTCCCCCTGACCGGGAGGGCCTAGGTTCGAGTCCTGGCGGTGGTAGAAATTTCGACACTAGTTTGTCCGCTAGGTCGATTTCAGTCGCTGTCTGGAGGAGAATTCTAGCGGCCGATCGGTAGTTTTCCGTGTTTTTCTTCCTATCAACACCAGGCGAATGCCGGAGCAGTACACTAGCAGACAGGCTACGGACCGCGTGCGATCTTTCCTACCTCTTCCTTCTCCTGTCCTGTCCTGTCCCTTTATACCCTGCAATACACTATCACATATACCGGGAGACCGGTCGGGAGCTTAGAGCTTGTCCCGGCTGGGGCGATGCCCCGCTGGTGGAAGATACCTACTTAGAGAAAACCCCGCTAGTCGACGGTAGGTTGGCGCCGAATCTCGCCATCCAGCGAGGAATCGCACCACCACCTCCCGAGCAAAAGCACGCACTACGCTCTTGGGACTATGACCATAGCAGTTGACGCGCCCGGAATCACTAACAATCAAGCAATCACCGACGATTATTTTTAAGATCAGACCAATGCTTGAGGAATTTAGTGGGAGAATTCCACGGTCTGTTTCCACCGGCAACCGTAGGCTAACAGGAATGCGCGCCTAGTGCGCGAGTTCGTTTTTTGATAACTTAGACCTTTGGGCCACACCTGGAAATAAATGAATAATTTTGATGAGTAGATGATTGTGACAAAATTATGACGGCGCAATGGTGGAATAAAGGCCGTGAAAATGGAAAAACATTGATAAAACAGATCCTAGCCGGCCCTAGTGACGGAAGGCAATCGGTCCGGTTCTACACCATGGATTAGCGGCGCGTGAGTTGCGAAGCTTTTCGTACAAAAGGTCCAAAAGCTAATATCGAAGCGGTGACGATGGTGCGTCACCCACGTTATTTTTTTAACGGACGACACACAGCTATTATTTCCTAGGATTTCACCATCGTCCCTTGTGATTCCAGTGTTGGTGTGTGTGTGTTTAAAAGCGAAAGAATCCTTCATACGCCTTCCTTCAGAGGGGAAGTAAAGCTATACTATGTAGTAGATTTACTGCATGTAAAAGATCCTCAAGCCTAAAAGAAGCCTCTGAGCTAAATTCAAATCGCCTGTTTCATCGCTCGTGATAATACCTTCTTTCTCTGCTTGATGGTGAAAGAAGCGTAGGGAAAATCGTGTTGACAGGCAGAAGAGCGGGCCTGATGGCCCGAGTCTTGCAAAGTAAAATAAGGCATTAACTAATATATCCCATGCCGCGGCCTCGTATTCGACTCAAGAAAGTGGTAAAATTAACTGCATTTTGCTCTATCATCTCCGTATGTATAACGGGTTGAAAAGGCGAATGCTTCTCGCTGGGGAGATAGCGCCAATACATGGAGTAAGAGATCTTACTTCAGATCCTTTGGGACCAGGCTGGGACGCCATGTGTATGTGTGACAGTGGTAGCGTACCGGTGTCTCAGGAGGGGAAACCCGGGGCTGGTTAGCACTCAGGTTCCTACACCAGCCACGTAGCTTCGTTTGTAACTTAAAAATCGTAAATTTTGGTAGTGGTTAGAAGTTCGATACAGAAATGGACTTTCTACTATATTCTAGCCTTTGAACAGTCCAAAAATGTCCAAGAAGTACCGTTCAGGTTCATGCAATGCCGGTATTTGCTCGGTGTCGATTGGAAAAACCAACGAAAACTACCGATCAAAGCAGCAGGTCGCAAGAACACTCCTCCCAACACTGGCTGAACTCGAAGTAGCTATCGAGCTAGTGTCGAAAATCCTACCATCGTCGGGACACGAATCCTAGGACCTCCCGGTCAGAAGCAACCCGCTGCGTGAAGACCGTTGTGCTTCAAACTACCTTGGAGACCGCTGTGGAATTGCGACTGAAGGTGTTACAAGGGCACATATTTTATTGCATTATTTCTAATTTTTGAAAATTCAGAGAGTTGACCGATCACGAAAATAACACCCGTACCATTCTTTTAAACGACGTTTGTTATGTCCGTGCAAAGTAATCGAAGAAAAAATTTGTAGCAGTTTTTGAAAAATATTTAAATTTTCATTAACACAAGAATGAAATGACATTAAAACTATCCATTTTTTTAAAAAATGTACATGACCTTCTTAAAGATCTGATTTTCTTAGAATACTCTTCATTTAAGAGAAAAATCTCCATCTTCAATATTATATTATTCTATTGTAATGTTAACATTTTGCAATATAGAGAGTTGGCCGAAATAGGACCAGCACCACATTGGTTTAGTGTCATGTAATACAAACGAGGAACTAAAAATGAAAGAAAACTTTTGGATGGGTTTTTGAGAAAAATGCATTAAAAATTGACTATATATCAAGCAAAATTACACAAAAACTTCTCGTAGTTTCGAAAAATTGTTCCTGACCTTATTTCAAGATCTGTCATTAAAGAACAGACTTTGTTAGGAAAAAATCTCTATCGTCAATATTGTAGTTACAAGATGACGCTGAAAGAATGTTAACTTAAGGTAGGTTAAAATATTTCACCTTTGCAATTTTCGAAAAATTTAGAATTTCATCGAAAACAAATCCCATACCATTCTTTTAAGCGTTATTTACACCATCGCAAGACAATTAAAAATAAATTGGATCCTTTTTTGTCAAGTACTCCCAAAATCAAAATATCAGTTTCAAACTCAGAGGGCCTCGATTTCCTTTAAATCGATCAAGGAATATCAATTCTGCAGAAAAGCGGCTGAATGGTTTAGACTAGCGTTGAACCACAGACACACACACACACGACGAATAAATGGACTGACAGACGTTTTGCCGTCAACCGATTTTTCCCCAAAGGACCCCAAAATTATGTATTCTATTTACACAACGTGTAAGAAACGTCATACAACGTGTAAGTGTTTGACTACATTTAAGAACAAGATTTATCCATGATTTCGCTTCCAGGGTCGGCTATTAGAGTTTTTCTGTTGGAAATCCGTTTTCCGATGCAGGATTACAATATTTCCTCTTTTCACGATGTAAGGATGAGAAAGTTTAAGGAGGAAGTGATATCAGGATAAGGACGATACGAGAAGAAATAGTGGGTAGACCACCTCAATTACCTTAAGCTGCCAATTGTTTTTATTGTAATCGTAATATACCCAATTATCAGGCAGAGTCAAAAGAGAGGTAACAACATTGTAAGAAGATAGGTTCTAATTTAAGATTTTCCCTGCTTTTGGAAACAAGTGAGTAAGCTAAGGGAGACATTTGTGTCGCCACAAAATTCCTCGACGAATTGAATTATGTGTTAGCAAATAAAATAAATACATGATTTATTCCTTCCTAAAAACACAGGAAAATTTTCGAAAATGACAGGATAAAGTGTCAAGCGCTTGTAAGCTGGGCTTAGTTGGGGGAAAACATCAGAATCAAATGTTATCATTTTTTTCAACTCTTTCACAAAGCCACACTGAACAGACCAAGCCCTTCGTGGCCCGTTGGTTAGCGTGCTCGCTTTCCACTTGCGCAACCCTGGGTTCAATTCCTGGTCGGAGAAAACATTAATTGTGCACTTTCCTCGCAATGTCCCAGTATCTGTTGCTGTGTAACGATGAGAAAGCTCATTTCCAGGTTGAGAAGTCCACAAATGCGGCCTAGGGATGGCTATGTGCTAACCACACGTGCCCATTAACTCATGGTCGTAAGACCGAGACGCCGCTGGTAGGCCTTAGCTCGTAAAGAGCTGTTGTGCTGAAGTACATACATACATACATACATGCACTGAACAGACAATTTAGTGAACAAAAGGGCGGAAACAACCAACAATGGCTTTCATTAACCTGCTAGGCTATTTAGACAGCATGATTAGTTTACGTCTTCCTTACTACTTACGCATTAAAGAGAAGGCATTACAATGCTGCAGCGAAAAGTGCAATTTTTCGACAGAGAAACGGGGTCCCTGATAAATCGATAATTCTTGTTCCCACAAGCTGTAAATTATTTCTTTTAAAACGTTCTTTAGTCAGTTTTGTGGATTCCTGATAGGGAAAAATTGTCTCCGAAAATCGTCCGTCCGTTTTTCCACCCGCCTCTCACCGGCTTAGGTGCTTCAGGGTATCAATTGATGTCACTGCAGTGCCTCTGGCCGGAGGTCATGGGGTTCCCAGTCCCGACGGTGGTGGTATTTCCGACACTAGCTATATAGCTGGGACGAATCCAGCCGCTGTCTGGAGGAGAATCCTAGCGGCCGGCTGCTCTTATCGGTAGTTTTCCGTGGCTTCTCCAATAAAAACCAGGCGAAAGCCGGGGCAGTACCCTAACAAATGGGCCACGGACCACGCGCGAACATTCCTTCCTCTTACTTGTTCTATCCTCACCCCCTTACACACACTTACACTATCACGCATTACACTTTCACACATGCCGGGACCTTAGAGCTTGTCCCGACTGGGGCGGTGCCCCGCATGGTGGGAGATGCCTGGACGGGGAGAACCCTGCTAGTCGTCTTGTAGGTCGGCGCCAGATCTCACCGTCAAGCAGAGGAAAATCAAAGCCAATTCCCGAGGGAAAAACATGCTACTTACAATACTAAAAACACGAGAGGCATAACACGAAACTAACGAACTTCGGAATTCACGCACGTGGAAACACGAAATAATTAATCTCTCCGTCCGCCTCTTCGACTCTTTTGGCCCCATCGATCAAGAAATATTAATTTCAGACAAAATCATATGAACTGTTTTGGCGCTAGAGTTCCGCGGATGGTGGGACGTACAGACAGACACACAGTCGTTTTTCCACAATCCAATTACTAAGAAATCAAGGACCCACAAACATGAATTCTAACTATACAGCATATTAGATGAAGTAGTTTATTAAAATAGGAACACGAATTATCCAGTTTTTAGATACCAGGCTCCCACAATGGAAGCTCTTCCGATGAAAAATTGTCACTTTCTTGTGCAGATATGCAATAGTTCTCTTTTCTACGAAAGAAAGTAGGAGAGAAAGGAAACATCATTTTAAGACTTCTCTAAAAGTGACTTATTAAAATTTTTTGGAGGTGCAGCCACTATTAAAAAGTCCATTTTCGTCGACGTTATACCGACATTATAAAATAGTATTATGGAAGAGAGTGTTGAATAAATAATCTAACATCCGAAAATTGAAACAATGTATTACAATTGGTACAAAGCTACAAAGAACAAAGCTAACCTTGTTTAGGATGAACGTTATTTGGCTTTTAGCATCTAAGTTTAAAATATTAACTTCATCTTTATTTCTCATGACTTCACAATTTCATCTCAACTTCTTTATATTACAAGTAAGAATTCGAACATTAATTCGCAGATTCCTTGACTGCGGAAGACTTGCTACGTTGCCTTCAACATTTGATCTCGCCGTAAATGTTCAAAGACTGTTTTCGTTTCCTAATGTTTCCGTAAGAAATTAAAACCCTATTCATCAAAATGAAATTGGAAAAAAGATTGCGTCAAAACAGTGAATGGGGCATGTGTTGGAAGTAAATCGTTTTGCGTTTCAGCGTTATGTAAGAGTTTAAAGCTCCGTTCACAACACTAGCCTGCAGCGGTTGTAAATATGTCCCCGCCGGATTGTTCTCCTTTGTGGGACTAATTGGGGCTCCGAAATGTAGAGAGCCCGTCATGGTTGCACAACTTTGCCAAAAAAGCACGGGCGTCTAATCTTCTCTACTCGCACAATAGAATTCTATGTTCAACCTCTGGATCATAAACTAAATTGTTGTTCCGTTCGCACAATGCCATGCACACGGAACAGACAGGGTCGGCCTAGCTATCTGGAATTTCGGCAAATGTCAGAGAGGTCAGTGTAGGTCGATAGAAATCGGTGCTTTCCGCTGTCGTTTTCTTCCTGCTTGTTTTGCTTACTACAAATGTGGCATACTCTGTAACGTTGATGTTCTACCTATTACGAGTTGAGGAAGACTTTGTGACAACTCGATAAAACATACGGAGAAGAATCAACAAAATAAGAAATAATAATTGTTATTCCTTAATTAGTATAATTATATTTTTATAATTTAATTAAAAAAATGTACTTAATACTCATTGACGGAAATATACTTGTTTCAAACCGTAAAAACATGTATTTATTTGCATGAAATATGAGCTCGCAAAAATGTGTACAAGATATTTATAGATTTTGAAATTTAATGTTGTAGTTACAAATAATTCTTTTTTAATTATGGAGAATGGAGGATATTTGATTATCCTAACAAACTGTGCGCGTAGCCTAGTATTCAAGTGCTGACTTTTTCTTGTTTCTCCTAACTACTATCTGCTTGTGTTTTTGACCACATACTCTTCAAGTTTAGCAAAGTTCATTACGGTTCCTTCTCTTCGTTTTCAATATCTTTTATTCAAAATTCATTAACACATTTACAGATTTTTATATAAATGGATTAAAATGCAAATGAATATCTATAAAGTAAATATAAATGCACAATTTAATTTATTTTTTTGCAGCAAATCTACGTAAAATACGTAATTATACATTAAATATAGATTAAATACATATTTATTATTTACTTCTGCTATTTGGTTCCGAAATATGCCTTGGGTGGAAAATGGATTTTTACTGCTAAGAGTTTAAAGCAAAATTGGATCTTTGAATATTTAATCTACCAACTTGGCGAGTCAGTTTCCCATTTTAGGTACTTGTCAGCAAACGAGAAGAACGTGTTTGACATATTAAACTTTTTTTTGTTTCCGTCTTCTGCAAAATATACCGTGTATTAGGTTCCAACATGTAGGAACTTTATTGAATTGCCTCCGGACAGAACATAGTTTAATCTTGAATATTACAAACAACGATGTTTTTATACTCTAGTTCCAGTACAAGTTAATAGACTGAAACATAAATTACATGGCAAATTAATTACGTAACAAAGATGGAAAGTATACTTTCGGGACGATCAGCAATAACATTCGCGATAGTACTCGTAGTACAAAATTCAATTCAATTAACTATAAAAATATTTCGTAACTCTAAAACTTTGAATTATACTTTCCATGACTATTTCCCCTTTTGTCACATCAGTGTCGTCGAAGAATTCGTATCGTATCAGCCAATCCCTGCTGTAATCTTCGAAAATTATCGCTTTTGGTCCTATCACTTTGATCTTACTACCGCGAATCCCAACAACACACAGTTAGAACCGACGTCACAACTGGATCCGAAAGATAAGACAAAATAAAGTGGAGAATAAAGCAGAAGAAGAAGAAGGACAATAAGGGGAAGAAAGGAGCAGAATAGGAAGAAAGAATAAGAAAAAAAGGGAAAGAATAAAATCATAAAGTAGAAAAAAAAGAAAAGAAGATAACAGAAGGAAGAGGAAAGATAAATTAGGAATAGGAGAAGAAAGAAAAAAGAAAAGAAGAAAGCGAAGAAAGAAGAAAGAAAAAGGTGAGGGGGTTGAAAGGAAGGAGGGTCAGAAGAATGAGAAAAAGAAAGGTGAGAAAGAGTGGAGAAGAGGATGACGAAAAAGGCGAGAAGAAAGGGAACGAGGAGGATAAGAAAAAGTGAAAAAGAGGAGGGTTGGAAGCAAGATGGCGAGAAGAGGGAGCGAAGGATGAGAACAGGAGGGGATGATAAGAAAAGAGGAGGATGGGAAGGGGAGGAGAGAATGAGAAAGGGAGGTGAGTGTGCAAAGGGCAAGGGTGATTCACGAGGGGAGGAGAGAATGTGAAGACGATTATAAGGGAAGGGAGAAGAAGATAATATAATGAGAAGGGGAGGAAAGAAAGAGGAGACAGGACGATGATAAGGACAGGGGGGTTCACAAAGGGAGGAAATTATGAGAAGGGGAAGAGAGGAAAGAAGAAGAAGAGGAGAGGATAATAAAAACAGGGAGGATGGGGAGGGGGACGTTGAGGAGGGATGAGGGGGAGGGGAGGATGATGGGGAGGGGACGAAGAGAAGGAAAAGGAAATATGAAATGGAATGGGGAGTTTTGGGAAGGGGAGGAGAGGACGAGAATTTTTTGATTGACTGATTAACTAGCGTCGACTATCAAGGTCATTAGTCGCGTACCCGTAGTGCATGCCTTTTGCTCGAGAGGTGGCGGTGATCTTCCCCCGCTGGATGGTGAGATCCGGCGCCGGCTACCGTCGGCTAGGGGGGTTTCCTCAACCAGGTATCTCCCACCAGACACCCACACCGCCCCAGCCGGTACAAGCTCGAAGCTTCCGACCGGTCATGTGTCGTAGTGTAGTGCATGTAAGTGCGTGTGTATGTAAGGGATAGGATAGGACAAGGAATAGGAAACAAAGATCGCGCGTTTGTTAGGATACTGCTCTGGCATTCGCCTGGTATTGATCGGAGAAATCACTGAGAACTACCAATCTGAGCAGCCGGCCGCCGGAGTTCTCCTCCAGACAGCGACAGAATAGCTAGCTAGCTAGTGACAATAATCCTGCCACTGTCGGGACTCGAACCTAGGATCTCCCAGTCAGAGGTACTGTAGTGACATCAGTTGATGTCCTAAGCTACCTTTCCCGGTGGGAGGATGAGAAGGGAAGGGGGATGAGAAGGGGAGGAAAAGATAAGAATCGAAGGAAAATATGAGCAAAGGAGGGGAGGACGATCAGGACAAAGGGATGAGATGGGAAAGGGTGTGATAAGGGTAGGAGAAAATGAGATTAAGAGGCGAGTGTGATAAGGTCGATGGAGGATGACCGACAAAAGCAGCTCAGGGATCAGCTGATGTCATTGCAGTGCCTCCGGCCGGGAGGTCCTAGGGTTCGAGTCCCAACGGTGGCAGGATTTTCGACACCTAGCTTGTCAGCTAAGTCGACTGTCACCCGACTTAGCTTGTCAGCTATGTCGAACTCAGTCGCTGTCTGGAGGGTAATTCGAGTGGGCGGTTGCTCTGATCGGTAGTTTTCCTTGGTTTCTTCGATCAACACCAGGCAATAGCCGGAGCAGTATCTTAACAAACGGGCCACGGACCACGCGAATTGTTTTCTTTCTCTCTTGTCCTATCCTCACCCCTTACTTACACACACCCTCACATGCATTACACTAACGCACTTGTCGCGAGACCAGTCCGGAACTTAGAGCTTGTCCCAGCTGGGGTGGTGCCATGCTGGTGGAAGATACCTGGTTGGGGAAACTCCCCGCAAGTCGATGGTGTCCATGCCGGCTCTCACAAGCCAGTGAGGAAAGGTCGCTGCCAACTCTCGCGATAAAAGCGTACACTAAACTTACGGAACTAATGAGATTATCAGTTGATGCGCCCGAAATGGAATCACTAATAAATTAATCAATCAATCAAGGGAGGATGAAAAGGAGACGGGAGGATGAGAAGAGGAGGGCGATGACAAGGGCAGGCGAGGGTAAGAAAGGTGAGAAGGGAAGGAAATGATGAGGAGAAAAGGAGAGGATGAAAACGGGAGGGGTAAACAACAATAAAATTGCAACAACAGCCATGATGATAATGATAATAATAATAATAATAATAATAATGTCAGGAATTGTTAATCCCATTACGTACAAATTTTATAAACGGAGCAATTTGCTAAATATGGGCTGATCATGCCAACATTTTGTATAAATTTCAAAGAAAGTATATAAATATTTATATCTGGAGATCACTGTAAAATCAGTGAACTTAAATACACTGATAAAAAAAAATAGTAAACTTACAATTCCTATTGTCATTTAAAAGGAACTGCGGAAATACGTTTACTCGTAGAGAAATAAAATCATCCATCAGAACATCAAAACACACGTGAATTACATAATTGCAGATTTCACTTACCGCCGGCGCACTACTTTTGATATTGCGTTGCATACTGAATGCACACGCTTCCATAAAGCCCGAACGGAAGAGAAGTGTTCTTGATTTTCAGAGAATTCCATCTTAACACCTGGTCGCCGCTAGAGTCACGAAGCACCTCTTACCGCGTCCTCTTGTCCACTGGCATTGAGGCGCCGTGAAGTCAAACTTAAACCCTGTCATGCGATCTCTTCTGAAAAGCGTGCTGACCCCCTCCACACCATTTATTCTTCTATTTGCAGTTGAATGATTTGTTGAATTTGACATCTGGATATTTAAAATAAATCATAAGTTACAGATTCAAATTTTGAGATTCGACGAAAGAAGGTAATCTTTAGTTTAATGAAATTTGCAGTTAAAATGTGAACGACGTTTTCAGCACAGTACTTGGAACAGCCCTCTTCTTGGCGGTGTAATTTGAACACAATTATTTTAGCTACGTGGAGTATGCAGTATTGTCAGTTATAGAAATATATGTAAATGGCTTCAAGAATATAACGATGAATAATATCTTGATATCTTGATGGTTGATTAAGGTATAGTTTACCAGGACTTTGTATACATTTAAAAGCAGGGTAAGGATTTATATGAAATACATAGATATACATTTGGACTAAAATGTGAGCAATCCATTGAGGGAAAACTATTGCAATAACTATATATTAATTAACTATATAATAATTAAAACAAAAAATTAATTACTATTATTTTCACTAATAATATATATTTATTAATCACTATCAATAAATTAATGAGTGAAAACTATATATTGAGTGTTTTAAATTACATAAATAATACGATCAAAGAACTTTATTTTGATATTACCTATAATCAATGCTTTCCTTAATTAGATACGAAGAAATGTATCTCGTTTTCACATTAAATCTTACATGTTTATTATAATTAAATCTCCATGAAACATAATATTTCCCATCTTGATGCATTATATATTTGTAAACACCGTATAGTTTATCTCTTATATTTTAACATTAGCTACAGGACAAAGATTTAATTAAGTACTAATTGTTATTTCATTCCGTTGCTGAATGTAATTTCTGTAATCTTTTTCCGATAATTGGACATTTACGAAGGAGTGGGTTACAAAGCACTGTTTTAATTTTTGCATAAATATATATTTGCATTGATTAATAGAAAAAGAGAAAAAACAACAATAATAATAATAATAATAATAATAATAATAATAATAATAATAATGATAATAATAAAAATGAGAAAATTAAAAACAAGAAGATGAAGACCAAAAAATAAATAAATATATAGCATTTTAAATAAAAACAATTTATAAAAGATAAATACAATAAAATATAAAAAGAAATAAAACATAAATGAAATAAAATAAAAATAATAATAGTAATAATAAAATATTAATATTTTTTTATGAAAAATAATATACAAACTCATGGAACCTAGGTACTAAATCTAAAGTGAAACTTAAATTTGTAGTAAAAATAAAGTGAAAAGTAAATTTTTAAGTAAAACTACCCTTTATCTCTTTTTTTAATTTTAAATTTAAAGTGAACCTATCTTTTATCTCTTAATATTATTTGAAATGGCTAAATTGCCGTTCATTATCAATAGTGGAGTCTATTTATCTATATAGTTAGATAATTTAGTCTAGTTTGAATCTTGCAATATATTGTGGAGTTAAATGCATGTCTACTCCTAAACCAGATTTTATTTTTTAAATTGCTTCAAAAATTTTTTGAGAAATAATTTTGAAAGACTATATATGAAACATGTTGCAAGTAAAATGTTGAAATACAAAACAATGGCCCGTTTTGCTTCAATATGGGAAATACTATGTCTATACCTAGAAACTTAAATAAAAATCGAATGGATTTCAAAGTACTTCATAACTAATGAACATATACAACATATACAAATCCTAGCTATGCTTACAATATTAAACATGCGTAATTTTATTTTGTTGGAAATGCACGAACTGTCGTGTCATCCACATTTCTCATCAAATGAAATTACTTTGTTGTAGCGGCATTCGGTTTATTTCCGGTAATGTACTATTTCGGTAACGTGTTGTAGGTATTTTCGGTAACCTATTTTATTACATGGAGGCGTTATTTTAATAGTGGTACAACCCATTGACATCCATTTCGAGATATTGATCTCTAAAGTTAAATGAATATAAAAAATCGGGGATGGGGTTAGACAAAAAGAAAAAAAACTCGTGTAAGATATTTACGTGTTCATCTGAAGATGAGCAGACTGTGTGATTGAGGTTGTAAAGGAGTTATACTACCATAAAAATGAGTTTGGTGGGCCAAATCGGTAAACGTTATTCTATGAAAAGTTGAAAAAGATTGCAATATCGATTTATTAAAATAGATTAAATATTAATTTCATATTACTTTTGAGGTACATTCAGTTTTCATCTTCTTGAAATCGTCTGCTTCCTACCTGCAGATCAGCGATAAAAGCCTGATTAACGCTTGAAATGAATGGAAACTAATCAATCAAGCATATCCGGTTTCTTCTCATTAACCTTCCCTCCTGTGGTTGTAGAAGCGGGATATTTAAGTTTTTGAAAAACTTAGTTTTTCCTTATCCACTGGCGGTTTGTGTGTAGAGAATTTTACTGTGTAGAAACCAATGTCTTAATTTAAGGTTTACTTGTACATAATTATAAAATACTTCTGTTTGATAAACCTAATCCATCTCATTTTTAGCCAGTTATAGACGAAATTTTGTTCTTCCTTCTTGTTACTGATTTTTGAAGGTCTTTTAACACATACATTATTAAGTTTAATTTCTGTAAATAAAAAATGTGCGATAATTATTTTTGTTCCTAATACCAAATCTGGATCAAGCGCTCTATCATCATATCACTGAAGACGCTATAAATATCTCGAAAATCACTCACCACGTAGTCCTATCACTGGAGTTGTACCACTATCAAAATAAATAGATTGCAATCTTCTGTGATTCGCTTTATAAATTCCGTGGTGGTAGCAGATATCGTCCATTATTCACTTTTATTGTAATGAGCTATGCCGTCCTCAGAAAAAAACAAGAGTTCTATTACTTTCAGAATCAATGTATAACACTTGCGCTGACCTGAAAATGGAGAAAAAATTGGAGTTGTACCACTACTAACGCCTCCAAAATAAACTAGTGGTGCTACAGAATGGTACGACTCCCGCATTAGATTTCTATTTCCTATGGTCTCGGCTAGCTATTCGAACTTGCCACTTGCCAGCTATTCGAACTTGCCACTTGCCAGCTGCTATCTATCGCCACCTAAAGTACATTTTTTGACATTTTCTTAATTTTTCGTTTTCCTAATGGTAGAACGGAAATGTTATTTTATGAATATTAAAGATCAGTAAAACCTCAACCTAAATGGGAATTTTATGCATTATTTTAAACGTGGAGTAATTTTCGAAAAACTATACAAGAGTAGAAGGTTTCTAACTTCAAGAATAAACTGAAGCAAGTCGTGGAATGATTTTTTGTGAAAATGACAACGGTATAATTAAAATAATGGTTTCTTGAAAATTCCACACAGTTCTATTTCAACACTTCTTTCCGAATTTTCAAATCACGACCAGGATTACAAAATAATGTGATGATAAATTAATGATAAATATAGCTTCATTATGGGCACGTTTCTTTAAGCTCTCATTTCGCATGTCAGTAAAAGTAGAAACACGTAGGGAGTATGTTGGGAGGTCAGTAGGACGTGCTTTGTTAGCAATACTATAATATCAAGTTTGTAGTTCTTTTTTTCCGATGAAAATAAGTTTCTATTATTCAGGGAAGGATATTTTATAGTTATCAAATATTGTTAACAATTTTTTGTGCCTTTATTCGTATTTTCGTTCATAATTTTCCAACAAAAAGACCTACAAAGAAAGTTCGAGAGCACAAGATTTATTATTTCATGTACTTTCAATTCCTGAAGAAGAAAAAACCGTACAAATATCTACAATGGTTATGAAGAAAAGGTACACATGTGTGGCAAAATGTTGCAAAGAAGTTTTCTTACGTTTCCTACATGAACATGTCAATATCATTGTAATTATTTTTTTTATGGAAAGTTAATTTTTTGAACATCAAATGTGCAACATTTGAATACAATATCTTTAAAAAATGTGAGCACAAGTATTTTTTTTAATGCGGATCAATATTACGGGTTACATGCCCCCTTAATGATCCTCGTTTGAAAGTGGATTTTTAATAGAAATGCTTGATCGCGAAATGGTGTCGGGAGATCCGGTGGGCCTCCAGCATTTGTTATCCATCGTTGCCTTTTCGCCCGCCGACGGGGAGGGCGCACCAACAGGCATAGTATACTGCGATTTCTCTAACTTTGTCCCTCAAGGCAACTCAAGTCCCATCTTCGCGGTGGAATATGTCACGGCATTTCGTATCTTTCTCACTCGTTCCGCTAGATTTCGCACGATCGCGACAGTATAAATCAATGCCTGCGATCATGCGTCTTCTACCGGCAAGACCGGGAAAGACGCGAAAAGCCGTGACATATTCCATCGCGAAGATGGGATTTGAGTTTCCTTGAGGGACAAAGTTAGAAAAATCACAGTGTATGTGTATTATTCATCTTTGACAACGGCAGAGTAGGAACTAGCATTCTCTGACACACATCTCCGCAAGCTGATCTCTTTGCCGAGAATAATCGGAACCACGTGTCTTTGTGTTAGGCTCTCTTTAGTATCACTGGGGTGTAGCATGCAGAAACTGCAAAACTCTGCACTGATAGGCATCGCTCAGAATCTACGTAGGTACCTTTGACATTTCTAAGTCCCGAAATTGAGCACGAATTCACAGAAAGGCGGAACCAACGTTAAGACCTTAAATTATTGACTGTTAGTGATTCCGAGCGCGTCAGCTACTGAGGTCATTATTCTCGTAAGTGTAGTGCATATATTGTCATCGGGAGATAGCTGAGATCTTCCTCCGCTGAATGGCGAGATCCGGCGACGACCTACCATCGACTAGCAGGGTTTTCCACAACCAGGTATCTCTCACCAACCGGGCACCGCCAGAGCTGGGACAAGCTTGAAGTCCCTGACCGGCCTCCCGGCATGTGTGGTAGTGTAGTGCATGTTGGTGTAAGTTTGTGAGTACGGGGTAAGGATAGAAAAGGAAAAGGAAGTAAGGATCGTGCGCGGTCCGGGATCGTATGTTATGGTACTGCTCCGGCATTCGCCCGGTGTTGGTCGGAGAAACCACGGAAAACTACCGAACAGACGGCCGCTAGAATTGTCCTCCAGACAGCGACTGAATTCGACCTAGATGACAAGCTAGAGTCGAAAAGTTCTGCCGCCGTCCGGACTCAAACTTAGGACCTCCCGGTCAGAGGTACTGCAGTGACATCCTTTGATGCTCTAAGCCACTTCTCCCGGTGATGCCTTAGTAATATAGAACTCATCATATCCAAACAATCAACCACATAAATATATCGTGTTTTTTCATGAATGAGTGTTTATCCTAAATTGAATAAATCTAGTTTATTATTACTTTACAAAATCAGTACCTATGAGCACAACTCATGAGCACATTACCAGCATAAGCAATCGTCCAACATTAGTAGAGCAGAATATCGATCCCGTACGTCTTTTCCTCTAGACATTCCTCGATGTAATTGTACGCCGGATGATGAAGGAAACGTAATGCAGAACGGGAAAACATTCTCTGAACAAAAAATTGTTTATGGCGCAGTTACCGAGGGAAAATGTTGCAGAGGAAGGAGAACTGAATCTATAAATTCATTGTACTTAATTTGCAGTCTAATAATAACAGTAATTGTTATTATCACGACAATAAGAAGTCATTGGAATTGGAGGTAAGGGATAATCAACCACAACTCTTGCCCTCTTGACAACTGACTTGACGAGACGAGACATACAGTGCCCTCTAGAATTAATGGGCCTAGATATTAATGGAGGATTACTCCGAACAAGCGCTCAATGCTCGATCAGTGGCTAAGAGACGCGTTTCGTCGATAAGTATTAATTAAGACGCAACAAATTTCAAAGAATAAAAAAAATAAGAATTCATGTTGAAAATAATACCAAC
Source organism: Acheta domesticus (assembly GCA_031308135.1). NCBI lineage: Eukaryota > Metazoa > Arthropoda > Insecta > Orthoptera > Gryllidae > Acheta > Acheta domesticus. The sequence goes on from JAHLJT010008446.1 coordinate 30,128,202, forward strand.
GATAATTTTCTATTATTTATGTGAATTACTTACAAAAATACTGAGTTCTACTGTACAAAAATACTATTACAATGTAAATAATTATATTGTGTTAACAGCTTTGTTCGAGGCCAAATTATCAATGCATCACAGATCGCTGATGCATATAACAGATTTTTTATATCAGCTATGACAACTCTCTGCCTACCAGTGTGTTTTCTACTCCCCACCAAACGTGGAATATTATCTACAAATACTTCTTAAATTATAGGTAAGGTCTTACTTCCATATTTTTCACTAAACTCTCGAGAACGTCGGTGGACTCTTAAAAAAATTGTATCGCTGTAGGAGCGAGCAGTAGAGAGTCTCATTGTCTCAGCACTTTTTTTGTAGGGGGATACCTGCTACGAACAACGGTTGAAAATATTGGAGACATCACCACCAAGTGCTTTTTTACATAGATGAAACAAATTGAGTATACGGCTGCTAAAGAATTATTGCTTTTACTTTGTGTAAAAGATAGCCATCGCGCACGGTGTGAGGTACGTACGCGGGGATGCTACCTGGTGGAGACGCGTTGCATGGATATGTATTAATTAAGACGAAACAAATTTTTAAAAAATAAAAAAACTCTATTACAAACGTATTATGTTGTTTTAACATGCCACTGGGGAGAGCGGTGAAACTGACAAGGGACGCTTCAACAGCTTCAGGTGGAAATATGGCCTGATTTTTATCTATTAAAAGATATTCAGTATTTATATGTGCTGAAAAAAATAGTTGCTCTCTCCCATCGAAAGTTTCTAAAAAAAAAAAAAAAATTGATTGGTTTTGACCAGCTGTTTTCGCTAACGGCATGGACAACCCTTGCTGCAGAGAACGACTCACGTAGTACTGTCATTGCCCGCTAGGATCTCTACTTACCGATTATGTCTGACAGTTCCCTGGGCAAAAAAAGGAGTTGATTTTGGGGAACATTGTGTCACGGTATACAAAATCTGTAAATGTATTTTGTTTTTCGTTTGTTAGTTACTAGTAATTAATAGCAATTAATATGACAACCTGTTATTTTAAAATATTAATAAAAACAATTAATTATTTATATTTACTTATATTAATCAGTTCCTCAATTAAAAGTTCGCGACTTTTCAGTACGATCATTTCAGTCACGTTTTAATTTCTTAAATTTCTAATTTTGTATTGAGATTTAATTAAAAAATGATATAATTTCGGCACAAATCGGGCCTCATCATAAGTACCCACTGACTATATAATAAGCAAGTATTCGTTAAGGCGGCTTTGAGGCACACCGAAAGCGATGATTAGCTCATTGATTTTGATAAAGTAAATCAACCAATAATTGGCTTCCGAGTCGCTCAGAGACTTCTTGTCGGACGAAACAATGATGGTCTCAGGTATTGTTGTTTTCGAGCTTATTCATCAAGTGATTCCATTATGGATAATGGTAAAAGCGATTGTTAACTGAGGTGTGCTACAAACGCATTCGACCGAACCATCATACATTGATGTGTCTTCGTAAAATTAATGGTGCAAACAGAATGGCCCAGACTTTTACGTCTTAGTTTTCTATTTCCTTTGGTCTCGACTAGCTATTCGGACTTGCCACATACTCTTCCCAACTGCCATATATCGCCTCCCAAAGCACATTTTTTCACATTTTCTTACTGTTTCGTTTTCCTAATAGCAGAACGAGAATATTGTTTTAAGAATACTAAAGAACAGAAACAATTTATCCTCAATGCCAGTTTTCTTTGAAAAATTTGTTTTGTGAAACAGAGCTTGAAATTTCGCATTTACAGTAGCGCTTAAACGCCTTTTTCTTACAAACGGCTCCAAATTTTTAAAAGAAAATTGCCATTTAGGTCGAGGTTTTAATGTTCTTTAATATTCTAAAATTGATATATTGTTCGACCTTTAGGAAAGCGAAAAATTAGGAAAATGCCAAAAAAGTGTAGTGTGGACGGCAATAGATGGCAGCTGGCAAGAGTATGTGGCAAGTATGAATAGCTAGCCGAAACCCAAGGAAATAGAAATCTAATACGGGAAAGTCTGTGCCATTCTGTAGCACCACTAGTTTTTAATTTGTTGCGTGTACATTGACGCAACGCGTCGTCAAACCCCAAGTAAGGCGTTGAGCGCTTGCGTTTTACTTAAGGAATAATCCTCCGTTAAAATTTATTATTATTTGGTCTACTGGCCGGTCTCGTCGCAGTCAGTTGTAAAGAGGTCCGCCAGTTAACATCTCCGCGTACGCGCCCCGCTCCTGCGTCACTACACAGGGGCCAAAGTTGGGCAGATATAAGGATAGGGGTAGAGTTTTGGACATTTCACAGGGGTTGGACTAGCCCTTGTGATACAGCCAAACTCGTTTTGTTGGAACATAATTCACAGGAGCTTGTTCGGGAATCGATGGGAATGAAATCCGGATCTCCTTGGTGAAAGGTCAGTGACTTCACTCTTGGCCACGAGCCAGGTTGTTTGCCAATGTTTCCAACGTTTTTCATCAATCCTTTGATTACACGTTTTATTTTCTCGTATGCGTACTTATGAAGTATATACATTGTATAGAGAAAGTTATGTAATGCTGCGGAAAATCGATTTCGAGATTTCAACTGAAATACACGTTTTGAAGTTCCCTGATATTGAAAAAGTGTTTTTTTCAAAACGTCCGTCGTCCGTCTGTCCATCAGTCTCCGTCCGTCTGGCAGTCCGTCTGTAAACACCACTAGCGCCTAAATCATAAGTACGATTTCTTCCAAAATGGATATTCTCCGTTTGCTCTGGGTTGACTCGAGGCGCTGCGATTTGAAAACCTTTCTTCAAAATTCGGGGGTACTTGAAGCCCTCCGGATATTTTCAACATTTTCTAAAAACCGGCTCCAAATTTTTTTCTGTAAACCTTTGGTAGGGATAGTGTCTAATGTACTCTATGAGATGACATACACGCCATTTTGCTCTATTTTGTTTTTTCAAAAATTACGAAAATTTAATTTTTTGACTTGTCTCATTAATATTTACAGTAGCGGCGATTTGTTCACATTACTGCCTTTATGATTATAAGTGCTTTAAATAACGTCAGATAAAATTTCTCGAAAACTCAGAAGTTTTGTATGAAAACAAACTCAAAATTCCGCATTTTCAGAAAAGCTCAATCACCATTTTCTCAAAAAGGGGTCCAATTTTTTTTCAAACTTTTCATGCATATAGAGCTAATTGCACACTTTGAGATGACATAAGATTCATGTTGCTCTATAATTTTATTTTATAAAAACTACATAAATTTATTTTTATTTTCTCGCCTTACGAATATTTCGGTTAAGAATGTATCTCACGCCGTTAATATGCACATTTCTAGCATTTTGTAAACACTATTGCATTTGTGAGTGGAAGTGCTTCAAACGGTTTTTAATCAAGTATTTCGAAAACTCAAAAATTTTCTGTGAAAAAGCTTCAAATTTCGCATTTACTGTAATGCTTTAATGTATGTTTCTTAACAACGACTCCAAATTTGTCAATGAAAATTGCCATTTAGGACGAGTTTTTACACTTCTTTAATGTTCTTAAAGTAATATTTGGGTTCCACGCTTAGTAAAGCGAAAAACTGAGTAACGTAAAAAACGTAAAAAAATGTACTCTGGGCGGCGATATTTGGTAGCTGGCAAAAGCATGTGGCAAGACAGTTAAACTAGTCTAGACCATAGAATTATAAATCGAAGCAGTACAATAAAGTCTGTTTCATTCTGTAGCACCACTAGTTTAGACTTATTTCAATCAATTCTTGACATCTTGCAACACTACTACTGATGTAAATTAACGTGTTAGTAACTGGGAATAGCAAAAAGGTTACTGTAATACATATCAGGTAATTCTGTTTGTTAGCACACATGAAAATATTTTCTCGTTTTTTTAAGAAGGTGCTTTGCAATAAAATTGTTTTAATAATCGTAATAATTCAAATAAAAATGAAAATCTATTTATAATGGATTGTATAGTTTGATGCTTTTTGAGTTCAAAACTGTTATTTACCGACTTTTCACAAAACACATGTTTCACTGCCCAATGATATTATCGTGAATAATTGACTTTCATGTGTGTTTGATGATCCTATATAATGTTGTATATGTGACTCTCAAGCATGTGTTCAATTTTATATCTGTTTACAGTGACTTCAAAAAAAGCAAAGAAACTGATAAATAGAATTTTTAAAATAATTTTGTTCATGAGGTTTTTTATCAAATCACCTTGAAAGTATGATTTTCTCTAATCTTTAATGAAAATTCATCAAATTATGATACAGGGAAATGAAGTTGTAAAAAGGTTATCACCCTAGTGGACACACAACAATATTGAAATAGAGACTTGTTTCTTAATGAAATCTGTTCCTTAAAGACGGATCTTTAAATAAGTGTGATTTGCCGCAAAACATAAGAACTTTAAAAAACAGTTAATGTTTTTTTCTCAAAAATCTTCCCAAATTTTCTGTGTTTTTCACGGATAGAAGAAGGAATGCTTAATTGTATGACGCGGGTCTCATTTTCGCAGAAGTGTCTGAATTTTTGAAAATTGCAAATTGAGAAATAATGCGAGAAATTATGTGCGGTTTGGAACACCAATAGTTTTACTTTATCGCCCTCACTTCGTAAGAAGAGAAGCTCTGTAATGGTGTGCTGAAAAATAGCAAATTGTCGGCAGAAAAACTCATTTCTGTAGAGTCGAGCAAAAGGCATTCCATTATCGATCGATCTCGCTGGCTTTGCTTTCGCAGACTCGGAGCCTCGGACGTCGCGCGCGCGCTTCTTGTATGCCTGTTGAAATCTTTACGTTGGTCTCCCTCAATAATCTGAACTATAGGAACTGTCGGAACCGTTCCATTCTCGGCTGTTTTCCCCAATATCGGCCGGTATCGTTAGTCTTGGCAGTAGAGGCCGCCGCCGGGATTTCGGCGCATGCTCGGCGGCTCGGCCGCTCGACGCAACAATGGGATTTAAAGTTGCCGCGCGTTGTGATCGCACAACTCTTTCATTAATTGTAATTCATTAATTAAAATCGCGAGAAATACATTTCAATTAATCTATTAATTGCTTGAAAAATAACAATCAATTGATTAAATGGAAATATTTTTAGGGGCAAAATAAAATAATACAATTTTTGAAATAATTAAAAGCAAAAAGAGTGTAAAAGTAATTTAAAATCACCTTTTTAGCTTTTTCAGTAGAATGGAATAAAAATAAAAAAAACTCAAATAACTTTGCTAGTGCTAAGAGTGACGAATGCAGTGAAACGTCTGACAAATAGTCATTCAGTTTCTTTACGAAGTGCTAAAAACAACATTCGATAGATTCGCAGAAGCGATTAATAATGCGCTTGACGCGTTAAACAATTAAAACCAAGGTGTACATTCAAATATTGAAATGGCCGAGTGCATTCCATCAGTTCAGCAACAATTAGAAGACCATCAAAAACAACAAAACCGCCAACTTCAGGCAGAGCAACAATGGAAAATGATGCAAGAACAACAAAAACAGTTTCTACTATACGTTCATGAGCAGTGCATAATTATTTCGCAACTGCAACAATACCAAGATTTTCAACATATTCCGCAGTTTCATCATTCTTTACTGCCACAGATAAGTAGTTTTTTTAATTTATTTCTTCTCGTTCGACATTTCAGTCTCTCGAGGGGTTTGACAACAGTACATTTTATATTATAACGTTTTGGATGTGACCATCCATAGCAAATGAGTATTCATTCCTATTCGTGAAAACATGGTCTAAGGTTCGATGATTTGATTCAGGCTTCAAGGTTCAGTTTTGAGGTGTTACGTTGAAATTAAGGTAGTGTTAGGAAAGGTGTAGAAACAGAAGTTACGGTGGCCTCAGTCTATCCTTGGAGAATCTTGATTTAATGCGGGGCCATGAAACACGGCGGCCCAGATTAAATATTGTGGAACTGGGAGAAGAGTAAAGATTTTGAAAGAAATGGTCAGCTATTTGTTCATGTGTTCGTTTAATGGCAATATGTTTAGCTCGCGATGTATTTGGGAATTGGGAATGAACCAAGGTGCCTTGAGGGTCTTTCTTAGGAACTTATTTTGGAACACAACTAACTTTTGTAGGTTACTGGGTGCTGCGCCACCCCATACTGGACATGCATAGGTTAGAGTTGGTTGAATAATTGATTTGTACAGTAATATTCGGCTTTCGATACTAGTGGGAGATCTAGAGTTAATTAAAGGAAACATTTTCGAAGTTTTGACCAAAGCTTTATTAGCAGTTGCGTGGATATGGGGTTTCCACGTTAATCTTTTGTCAAGTAATACTCCTAGGTACTTCACTAGTGAAGAAGTCCACGGGATGCGATTTCCATTGATGTTAAGTTCGGGTGTATTTTTCGGTCGGCGTAATGTGAATATCATTGCTTGATACTTATTATGATTGAGCTTTATTCTCCATTTCTGAGTCCATTTAATATAATTGTTTACATGATTTTGAATATTCTCCTTCGCTATTATGATTTCATTGGGAGAGGTGAATAGTGCGATATCATCAGCGTATAAAGCTACGTTGGAGTGACCTCCAATTGGAGTATCATGGCTGAAAACGTTAAATAGTAATGGAGAGAGAACTGAACCCTGTGGTATTCGTGCCGCAATAGTGTGGGGAGGTAGATATATCTGCATTGACTTTTACGATAAATGATCTGTTCGAGAGGAAACTCTCCGTGATCTTTAATAGGTATTCTGGTATACCTAAAGATTGCATTTTGTACAGGAGGCCATGGTGCCAAACTCCCTCATAAACCAAACCCATGGCCATGCCAAACTCATGAACAATTAATTACTAACTACATCCGGAAAGAATGGGAGGACAAGGAATGGCTGTATCAAGGTCCAACACGGTTTCAGGAACGGTTTCTCATGCGAAAGTCAGCTTGTTTCCCTTCTACAGGACCTAGCCGATGAAATTGATAATGGGGGAAGGGTAGACGCGATAGTAATAGATTTTGCTAAAGCTTTTGATGTTGTTCCACACGATCGTCTTGTAAACAAATTAATAGATTCGGGTATAGACACAAGGGTGGTGGCTTGGAATAAACGAACTACTACGTGATAGGAAACAAAAGGTTCGAATAGGAAGCTTTTTATCAACCTCCGCTAGTGTTACGTCAGGGATTCCACAAGGAAGTGTCATTGGACCTCTCATGTTTCTCGCCTTTGTGAATGACTTGCCAGAACATTTAGCTTCAAATGTAAGACTCTTCGCCGATGACTGTATCATCTATCGGGTTATCAAATCAGAGGAGGATGTAGATATTTTGCAGCGAGACACAGACCAATTACACTCCTGGGCAGAAACAAACGGCATGGAAATAACAGTTCGAAGAGCAAGCCATCACGTTTGGTAGGGGTCGATGTTATGGTGAAACAGTGTACAAATTGAATAACAATGTCATACCTACAGTTACATCTTGCAAATATTTAGGAATACAGTTAGACAGTAAATTGAGTTGGGAAAATCAAGTAAATTTCGTTGTAGGGAAAGCCTGGAGATCTTTACATTTCGTTATGCGGATTCTAAAGAGGAGTACGGTGAAAAGTAAAGAATTAGCTTATATGTCACTAGTGCGACCCGTGTTAGAATACGGCGCGGTATGCTGGGACCCGTACAGAATATCGCAGCAAGGTAATCTAGAAAGGCTCCAGCGCAGAGCATTAAAATTCACTTTCAGGGGTACAAAAATAAAGGTGCATGGGAGTCACTCGAAAAAAGGCGGATTAAGTTGCGACTCTGTGCTATGTACAAAGCATACAAAGTTATCCTGCTTGGGGTGAATTAATCGTCGTCTAGGAAAACCTACTTACTTCGGTAGAGCGGATCACAAGCACAAAATTAAGACAAGAGTGCAGAAAACGGGATGTTGAGAAATTTTCATTCACAAACAGAACTATTAGAGACTGGAACAGTTTGCCTGCGACAATCTTTGAACCCTTTCCTCAAAACCTGAGAAAATTTAAAAATAAATTAGTTTCCTAGCTATTCATCTATATTTATGTCATTGTATTATTGTTAAGTTCTACTGTTAATAAGTAGAATTTCCTATTAAGTAATTTGTCTAATTGTTATTATTAGTAGTAGTTGTAGTAGTATTGTCATTATTATTATTATTATTATTATTAGTATTATTATTATTTATATTCGTGTAGTGCAGTGCAGTGCAGTGCAGTGTTGTGTAGTGGAGGGAAAGAAATGCGAAAGAGATGCATATCAGTTAAGTGTTGTGAAGTGCAGTGCAGTGAAGTGAACTGAAGTGAAGTGGAGTAAATGAATTGGAGTAAGGTTTGCGCTGTGAAATTATGTACCATTATTCTTAATTATTGTTTTTTTTCCCTAAATCAAGTACTCTCTTGTAATTTAAATATTCTGCCACCAAGTAACGATACTTCATTGCAGAATTAATAATAAATCTAAAAAATCTAATCTAAACGACAGACTCCCTCGACTTACGTCGAGGAAGACTGTCACTGTATGTTTCTTTGTTGAAAGCCGTTTGCTATGGCTTCAGTAATACGTAATAATTGATGGCTAGTAGAATGGTTTGGTTTGAATCCCAATTGTTCCGATGGGATTACTTTTATATCGTTGATAAATTTTGTTAACCTTGCATGGATTAGACGTTCGTAGATTTTTGATAATGTTGGAAGAAGACTGATAGGTCTAAAGTTTTCAACTATCCTTGGGTTTGTCCCGTGTTTGCAGACTGATAAAATAATTGCTCTTTTTCAAGCTGTAGGAAAATAGTGCATCTTAAAGACGCATTCAAATATTGCAGTTAAAGCCGCAATACATGGTTTGCCGAGCATTTTGTTGCAGATATTATTAATACCGTCGATGCCTGGAGATTTTCTTAATTCAGGAGTTTAATCACTGAGATTGTTTTCGAAGGAGAAATGAATTTGATGGGTAGTGCCACAGTGGGGATATTAGTACTGAGGTAGTTTTCTATTTCCGTATTAAATTGTATATCGGAAACGAGATGTGGTTTGAAGGTGTTCTCTAAATGTAGAGCAAAGGTTTCTGATTTTTCTTTGTCAGAATAAATTGTTTCTGGGCCACGTCGTAAAGGAGGAATTTTTACTTTTCTTTGGTAAGTCTTTTAACAGTAGACCAGAGGTGCCTTGAGTTTGGGTGGATTTCCCGCAATAAATTTATAGTAGTTTCTGTAGACGTAATTGATCAAGACGGGATCTTACGCGATATCTGGTTAACTTTTTTCTTAATATCTGGTCGCCTTGAGCGTTGCCAGAACCATCTTAGATTATTTTAGTTTTAATTAGATTAGTTACATTTAGGGGTATTGATTGCCTTCTTGGGATTCGATAAGGCGTAGTCGGGCTGTTTGAAAGACGCAATTGTCGCTTTAGAGAATTTATCTATTTCATTATCAATGTCACAAGAGGTATTAAGATTTTCTGGGTACGTGTAATTGAGAAGTATTAACTTGGCAAACTTATTCCAGTCGGTCTTTCCTTTTAATTCATTGGCGTTGGTTTTGTCAATTGGCAAAGAATGCGAGATGACCACCGGGCAGTGGTCAGATTCAAGCTTGGTAATACATTTTGGTATATCGGGAAATTAATATCTTTAGTTAGAACAATATCCAAAATATCAGGGATAACATTGGGGTTAGTAGCATATCGAGTAGGTTCCTGTGGAGAAAATAATTTTATATTTGAGGAAGCTATAATTCCGCCAATTTTTTGCCTTGCAAAGTTGTTGAATTACAACTCCACATAATATTCTTGCTATTAAAACCTCCAATCATGATTGTTGGGCTATTTACACTAAAAATTGCTTGATATGCTAATAATGGGAAAGCTTTGTTAGTGGGTTTGTATGCTGCTATTATATTTAAAGTTCTGTAGTTTAGGGTTATTTTAATTCCAACCGATTCAAGGTTCGCTGATAGCGGAGTCGAAATCTGTTCATGTTTCAATTCCTTAGAAATAAAAATGGCAACACCACCGGAAACTGAAACTTTTGTAATTCTATCATTTCTGTACGAAACGTAGCCTCGTACGTTGAACCTTTCCCCGGGGATCAAGTGGGTTTCTGTTACACAAGCGATTTTAATACTATGCTGTTTTAAAAAGAAACTGAACACGTTTTCTTGCCGCTTAAGGCCGTTAGTATTCCAATTTAGGATCTTAATTTCTTCCTGAATAGCCGCCATTTTTAACATGTAATAAAACATTTCTTGTATCGTGTTGTGGATTTGGGAACTACAGCAGACATTACTTGAGAAACTATTGATGAAATAATACCTGACCAGTCCGGGAAATGAGAGTTGCCCTGACGTGGCGTAAAGGTTGGTGAAGGGCGCTGTGAGAGTGGAGGACAGTTGCTGTTTGAAAGAGGCACTACTGTTGGCGGGTTTGGTTTGGGGAGAGAAAGATTTAGTAGGTGCATTTTGCGAAGTGGTCTGGGAGAAGCCGTTAAGTGACTTTAATAGTAGCCGTTAAGTGCCAGATAAGTAGTCAACCCCTACAATAAAACGTAAGTAGAGAATCATGAATTACGAAAATTAATTGATTGATTGATTGTTCGTGATTCCGGGCGCGACAATTACAGACGTCATTTGTCCCGTACGTGTAATTTGTGTTTTCATCAGGTGTCGGTGATATTTCCTCGCTGGATTGGCGAGATCCAGCGCCGACCTACCATCGACTAGCGGGGTTTCCTCCAAACATGTATCTCCCACCAGCGGGGCACCGTCCCAGCTGGGACAAGCTCTCAGCCCCCGACCGGTCTCCCGGCATGTATGGTACTGTAGTGCATCTTAGTGTAATGTAACAAGTGAGAACAGGACAAGGAAGAGGAAGGAAAGATTTGCTCACGGTCCGTGGCCCGTTTGTTAGGGAACTGCTCCGGCATTCGCCTGGTATTGATAGGAGAAACCAAGGAAAACTACCCATCAGAGCAGCCGGCCGCAAGAATTCTTCTCCAGACAGCGACTGAATTCGATCTAGTTGACAAACTTGCGTCTGGTAAGTCCTGCCACCGTCGGCACTCGAACCTAGGACCTCCCGGTCTTAGGGACTGCAGTGACAGTTGATGCACTGAGCCATCTCTCCCCGTGTATTACGGAAAGGAACTCTGCCAAAAGACAAAGAATTTACGATTCTAATGATATCTATAGCGTTCCTGTGTCAAATAAATACGAAATATTTACAGAAGAAGAAGAACACCCGAAAGAAACAGACAATGTTATTCACTAGTAAAAACCCTAACCACCCATGTATTAGGTAAAAACTTTAAAGTAATATTGGATGATATCAAGTCAGTAGCCAAAACGACTTTACCACCTGAACACATCATAATGGTATCAAGGTTTTCTTCACGGATATTGAAGACTTTGGAAACTACAAGAAATTTTGTGAAAATAAATGTGTTAATTATACATATACATGTACAATTTATACATTTATACATATAGGTACCCCATATCGATGATATTTAGTCATGCTAAAAGGAATACCAGAATCTCTAACACAAAAAAAAAATACGAAGAATTTAACTGCAACAACTACCCAGTAATTAAAGACAGCCACTACAAACCTGTGCTATGGACTTACCAGAGATTGAGGAAGCAAAATCTATCTATAAAGTAAACAAATTTATGAATTGTATCATTCAAGTTCAACCTAGGATGAAACGTAATTCACCTGTGCAAGTACTAGGTGTAGGTACTAAGGAATTCTGTGAAGAAATTTTTTTGCATCTAGTAAAATATTAAAGTACGCAAGTAATATTAAAATGCTATTAAAACCGACAAAATCAGATAAAATGCATTAAAATGACGGGAAAAGGTAAAAATATCTTATTAGTCCAAATTGATAAAACCTTTTTAAACTAGTGGAGCTACAGAATGGCACAGACTTTCCCTTATTAGTTTTCTATTTCCTTGGGTTTTATTTATTTATTTGTCAAAAAAACAGTAAAAACTGTATATGACGTGTGGGTAAAGAGATTTATTTGCGCACATTTTCTTGAGGGCCAGAAATAAAAAAAAATCGGCTAGCTTCATACTTGCAACATACTCTTGCCAGCTGCCATCTATCGCCGCCCCCACTACATTTTTTTGGCATTTTCTTAATTTTCCGCTTTCCTAGTGGTAGAACGAAATATTAATTTTATAATATTAAAGAACTCTAAAACCTCGACCTAAATGGCTATTTCTTTCACAAATTTGGATTTGTTTTTTAGAAAATGGCGTTTAAGCGCAACTAAAAATGAGAAATTTGAAGCTCTTTTTCACAGAAAATTTATGAGTTTTCGAAAAACTTCATTTGAAGTCATTTGAAGCATTTTAACTTACAAATGCAATAGTGTTTGAAAATTGCTGGAAAGATGCGTATTGTAGGTGTGAGAGATCTTTCAAAAAAATTACATTTGTGTAACTTTTGCAAAACGCAAAAATACCCCGGATTGAAGTTCACGTCATATTAGTGTAATTAGCACTATCCGTTCGACAAGTTTGAAGAAACAATTTGGTGCCTTTTTTGAGAAAATGGTGTTTGAGCGTTCCTGAAAATGCGGAATTTAGAGCTAGTTTTCACAGAGCACCATTCAATTTTCGAGAAACTTTATTTGGCATTATTTAAACATATGTACTTATCAATATAATAATGTGAACAAATCGCCGATAGTGTAATATTAAAGACACGAGAGACAAGTAAAAAAAATACATATTTGAAATTTAAAAAAAAACAAAGAATAGAGCAATATGGCGTCAATATCATCTCAGAGAGCACATGCAGCAGTATCCGTAAAAAAAGTTTAAACCAAAAATGTGAAGACGTTCTTGAGAAAATCGGATTTTTTCATTTTTTTAAATGGCAAATATTACGTGCAATATTGTGCAAAAACTACTAAAATTTTCAAAAACATGTACGTGACCTTAATGAAAGAACTCACTTTGGACAAAAAATTCATTTGAAGGAAAAATCTCTATCTTCAATTTTGTAGTTTTAGGAAGACGCCGAAAAAATTTCAAACTTTTGCACTTTTCGAAAATTCAGAGTTAACCGTGAAAATGAGACATATGCGTCATCTTTATAACTATACTTTATTCTATCCTTACAAGAAATTTAAAGAAACATTTGGAGCTGTTTTTGAGAAAATTTTGAAAATGTCAGTGGGGGCTTCATGTAAAGTACCCCAAATTTTGAAGAATGTTTTTCAAAATCGCTGCACCTTGAGTGGAACATGATCAGTTGCGGAATATTCATTTTGGAAGAAATTGTATTTATGGTTTCGGCGCTACGGTTGTTCACACACTGACAAACAGACGGACGGACGGATGTTATGAAAAGAACCACTTTTTCGGTATCAGGGGACCCCAAAACGTGTATTTCCATGGAAATCTCGAAATCCATTTTCCGCAGCATTACAAAACTACGTATATACGTACGTATACAGGAAAGTAAAAAGTTATTAGGGCATTCTCAGGCTAATTGTCATGAAACTTCCAGGTGTGTTCGTTGTGATGGATAGCATCACTATTCTAAATGTACTGTACCAAAAAATTCCAAACGTGCTAGTGTTGATTGCGGCGACACTGATTACACTGAGTGTTATCGATGCTGCCATGCGTATCTAGAAGTTCGTCGGTCACGATCAGCATTCCTTTCAGATAAAATCTCAATAAACCGCAACAGTCAATTGAGAGTCGTGAGCAACCTTCTTTTAATTTAAATAATCATCACTTTCCTCATCTCCCGCAACGCAAGCTATTAACATGGCAATCAGCTCAGTTACCTTCAAGCCACAATCTCCATTCGACGTAGTTCAACTCATAAATGCAATAGTAAACCAAGTCATCTCAGCAATAATACCCCAAATTCAAAATATAGTACAGTCGTTAATACCAATCATTCAACATGGCAAATAAAATCCGAGAACTAAAAATAAAAATAGTAATTTGAACGCTAATGGTGTTAGAAGGCAACAAATAATATTTGAACTTTTCATGCAAAATTCATATTGTATGAATTGCAGAAACACACAAAACACACTAAACGAAAAATTTAAAATACCAGGATATAAAATGTATAGAAACAATAGAACCTCAGAAGTTGCTTCAGGAGGTGTGTAATAGCATCAAACAATATCAAACATCAAACAATTCATAGTCCAAACTACCCAGAAACGTGAGAAAGTAGCAACAACAATAAATATAGGTAACAATCATTACGAAATAGCTGCAGCATATAAACCACCAAATCCACCAAATAAAAAATTCCCCTTAAATGCATATAATGAATTTTTTTAAAACAATACAAATAGTATAGTATTAGCAGGAGATTTATACAGCAAAAAATCAAATAAAAGGATGCAAAATTATTCACTTACGCAGTATTAAAGGATATCCATATTTTGGCCTTCCAATATCCAACGCACTATTCATATAACGGTAATGTAGTGCCGGATATACTAGATATAGTACTAACAAAAATTTTAATTTTTCCTTAATCCAAACAGTGCTGCCCGAATTAGACTCGGATCACTCCACTGTAATTATCAAAATAAACTACTCCAACTCGTCTTTGGCTTAATTATCACAATATATTGAAACCTCGGGACGAATTAATTGGAATAAATTTAAGGAATTAATAGACAACAATATAGTATTTCCTAATTACATTCAAACAAACGATGAATTAGATAAACAAGTACTGCGTATAATTCAAACGATAAAAGAAACAACAGTCAACAACACAATGCCACGCGTATATAATAACACGAAAACCAATACCGTTAAAATAGTAAATTTCGGCCCCGTGGCCGAGATAGCTAAGACAGTAGTGCTGTAGTGATCTCGGACCGAGGGGTCGTGGGTTCGAGTCCGGACTGGGGTGTGGTTGTATGAGTTCGTCCTTTCACCCCTTATCATCACGATATCGTTTCATCCTCATACCATAACGTTAATCCAATAGTGGTCGCTAAATGACCTAGTAGTTTAAATAACAAAAAATAAATAGTAAATCGAATTAAAACCAAGCATAGTCTTAAGCGATATTGGCAAACTACCAGGACACCTTAGTTTAAAGTAAAATTAAAATTTCCAGAATAATTAAATCCAGATTAGAGTAATTCCGGTACTCTAAATATCAGAACATAATTAAACAAATACACCCTAACAGCAGATCACTGTGGTCTACGATCAAACGAATAACTAGCAAGGAAGTAGAAATCGCATATACAGATACAGACAAGGCAAATATATTAGCCAAACATTTCCGGGAAACATTTACTCAAGCCCAATTTATAACAGCCAATACAACAATTACATATTACTTGAAACGGCGAAATATATCGCAATAGTTCCAGAAAATATTTAATTCATTTCACCGTCAGAAGTAACAAAATAAACAATTAAAATCTACAAAGTCTACTGGATATGATAATATTAGCAATTAAGCCCTCAAAGCAGTAACCAAGAAGACAATCGCGACACTAACCACCATTTCCAATTCGGCATTAGGACTAGACCATTTTCCCAAAAAGTGGAAAATTTCTATTAACCTTCCGCTCAGTAAGCCAGGAAAAGACCCCAAAATCTAATTATAGACCAATAAGTTTACTTCCAAACCTTGGAAAATTATTCGAGAAATCAGTTTATGCAAACAAATATATAACAGAAATAAAGGCTACATCTAATGAACAATTCGGATTCAGAAACAGTCGACAACACACTAACTCGTGAGACTTTCAGAGCTCATGGCTAATACTTTCACCAACACAAACATACATTAGCAATATTTTTTGACATAGAAAAGGTGTTTGGCAAAATGTGGCACCCTGGATTACTATTTAAACTACAACGTTTAGGCACGCCAAATTATCTTTATAAAATTATCGACAGCTTTCTATCAGACCGCCATTTTCTCGTGAGAATCAATTCTACGTTTTCTAGTCAATGTCAAACTAGTGTCGGTGTCCCTCAAGGATCTTGCATCTCTCCTTTACTCTTTTGCATTTTACTTATCGGATATTCCAAACCCAGACGATTCAGAAATCGCTCTCTTTGCAGATGATACGGCTCTATTCACAGTTCCCAAGAATATATTCTGCGCTTAAGATAACTTACAGAATCACTTAAAAAGTTTTATAACCTGGTCTAAACAGTGGAGAATCGAAATAACCTCGCACAAATCCCAAGCAAACGTCTTTACACTTCGAAGACCACCGACTCCTTCCCCACTTAAAATACAATAATAAAATGGCTTCCCAAACAAACCTCAGTTAAATATTTAGGGCTGATGCTCGACTCAAAATTAACCTGGAAAGACCACATCAAGGTAATCAGAAATAAAACTTACCCAAAAATTGTTAAAATGTATCCGTTACTTAACTCTAAATCAGCTCTGAGTATTGAGTGTGGAACTTTAATTTATAAATCGATATTACGACCAACAATTACGTATGCTTTTCCAGTGTGGTGTACTGCATCAAAGCCAAATATAGAAAAACTGCAAATCGTACAAACCAAATGCTTAAGAAGCATAACTAAGGCTCCCTGGTTCATCAGCAACAAACAATTGCACAGAGAATCATGAATAGAGTCAATACAGGAACATCCTAAAATCTTCTCTCAAGTTTTTCGATTTTCTTTCAGAATCTGCAGCCAGCCCCCCTTTTCAAACTTGTGTTATAAACTATATAAAATGAGGGGAAATCAATAAATTTATTACATTGTTGGCCAGTAGAAAAATGTGTAATATTATAATTTAGTGTAAGCCTAGAAATGACCAAAATAAATGTTTTCATTGTCTTCAATTCTATCACTAGCATACGAAAGACTAGGGTTACCATACATCCTCTTTTCCCCGAACATGTCCTCTTCTTGAATTAAGAAGAACTGTTCGGTGGATTTTACAAGAAAGGACGAAATGTCGCCTTTGTTATTGGAAAGGAGGTACTACTTTTAAATCCGACATAAACGTATGATGATCGAAGGATGCTGCGCTTTTTCAACGTATTCGAGTCCCCGACATTATTACATTCCACTGTATAAATAAATGAAATTTAACTTCAATCATCTCGCCTAATAGACCGGAAGCCAGCAAGAAAATCGACGTATGATAAGATCAAAGCTAAATGTTTTTGAAAATTTAGCCAGTGTGATGAGGAACAAGGAAATGCAAGTGTGGCGGCTTGTAGGTGTCGGCGTTGCGCTGCGCAATTTTTTTAATATGTCAAAAAACTATGTCACTGGGGACTTAGTACACAGCTAATTCTAGTAGTATATTGTTCTTTAGAGAGCCAAAGTGTGAGGGAGTTGTATGCCATCCCGAAGCGGCGCGGCGTCTCGAACTGTCCGCCATATTGAATTTAATTGTGTCATTTTTTATGCCCGCTTGGATTATAAGATCAAAGCTATTTTTGTGGTCTAGTGGTAGAAAATTCTTTTTCATTGCCGATGATGACCACGTCATACCGCTGCGGCGTCTCTTAGTAGCCACCAGACTGGTTCAAAGATGTCAATTTGTCACTAATCCATGTATCATAGATACACATCCGAGAAAAATATTTTCAATTGATTTTATTTTCCAGAAGACCAGTTTGTAAGTGGCATACCAATTGGATATCTTGAACGTGAGAAATTAACCTCTAAAGTTGTAAAAATTTTATAAGTGTGACGTATAACAGGTTCATTTGCCATACTTCCGTTTTTGAAACATGTTTAACGTCTGACATACGAATATACGTTTGCCATACCAATATCATGTCTCTACGGAGAGGAATAATCCTGCATATTTGTAAAACGTTTTAAAAGGTAGGTGAATTAAGTTGTATTTATGCTGATATTTTTATGCATTAATATTTGTAAAATACGGTTTTTGCAGAAATTCTATGACATTAATATAACACTTGGATATCCTTCTAATTTTGATCAATCAATGTACAAGTTTTCAAAAAAGTTTTATTTTTCTTATAATATTGGAACAGGACGGTTTTTCTTTCTTGGCGTATGGGGGTGTGTCATCAAAATGGAATATCTCATGGTATTTCTCGTCGTTCTCGGTTGTGACGCTAGGAGTCGCATGATCGCCAACACTGCTCGATACAGTCGCAATTATGCGACTCCTGTAATGCTTGTTAATGAATAATGGGTAATCTGAGGCAATGGGTATCTTTTATGATTTGGATACATTTCAAATCATTGTGTCTTAAATTTGTTTAATGGAGGGATATTCTTCCCTATCATATTTAATGATCCATCTATTATCACATTCACCATTTTTTGAATTTTAAAAAATACATCACGTCAAGAGCTATTACAAATAATGTGCCGATTCTAAGTTATTCAGTAACTCGACATTGAATGAGCATTCTTATCTTCTATTCTTCAGGAAATAGCTTACCAAGGCTGGCAAATATTTTTAATTTTATGTTTAGCTTTTAGACACATTACATCACAATCATCCAACAGGCACATTTTTACAAGTTCTCCTTTGGCTTTTCCACATTGAGCAATTCGTTTTGTTATTAGAAAACTTGCGTCAGTAGCGGGTTCCTTTACTCGTCTTTCTGTGTAAATACATTTTTCTGCTGGACAAATTTTGCTACAAGATCTGCGTTTTTTGTGGCTTTCTTCATTAACATTTTATGTGTAACATGCATATCATGTCTTAATATGTCTTCTCACTTTTAAAATACTTACACTCGAAATGCGAATAAGACAAACCGCCTTATTATTGCGTACAGTAAAAAAATATTTCCATTGATCATTGAATGTACGGCATTCATGATGGCATGACATATTCTTTTAATATAATGTAGTTACCACATAAAAATCTAAAAAGTATCACAAAAAATCAAAACGTCATTTCATTAATATAATGAGCTTAAAGGGTTATTTCACTCATAATACAATTATTTCGTATTACAAACAGTCTGGTCACGTTTTTAGTTTTCAATTACAGCCATTGTTTAATTAAGGGGCTAAAATGCTCTTTAAATACCTCGATTTTCGATCATCAAAGATGCTTCTGCATCTGAATAGATGGTACTTTAACTTTCAATGTCATGCAGTGGTTAGATATTGTAGTTCATGTGTAAAAATTTAGAGGAACACTTATTTCATTTCAACAGGGCGTCGTGCAGATAATCTTACAAATTTAATCGCGGACCGCATAAACTCATCACGTGGCTCGGATCCGGCCCCGGGCCGTATGTTGGCTTAAACAATTATGGTGACTTTGGAAAATTTATTTTCTCGGTCGATCTAGACGAGTTCGAGGCTCTGCTAATTTGAAGCGAATAGTGTTTATTTTGGGGTACATAAAACCTCAATATTTTCAAATAATGCGAGAAAGTATGTGTTCTTGGAGCACCATTAGTTATTTCAAGCAGCAATGTACGTGAAACGTCTTGTGCGTGCTGAAGTGTGGGTGGTCTGTGGGGAAGAGATTTGACGCAATCAAACCCATCTTACATTTATCCACGCGTTGCAAACCTAAAATGTGGAATTTATGGCGCAGTAAGTGAGTATTGCAGTGTAATCTCGGAATGTGCTACGGTTGCGCCGCGCACGAGGCTAAATGTAGCTCCGATTGCGTCATGACGGCGTCTGCACGGCGCCGTTTACGCATGCGAAATATGCGTAATCGAGAAAACGTGTTCCTCTACAAAACAATACCAGACAAAGGAGCACATGAAGTTAGGTTACAAAGATTGATAGATTGTTAATGATTCCGGGCGCGTCAACTTCTGAGGTCATTTGTCCCGTAAGTGTAGTGTATATTTTTCATCGAGAGGTGGCGATGATCTCCCCACGCTCGATGGCGAGATCCGGCGACGGCCTACTGTCGACTAACGGGGTTTTCCCCTAACCAGGTGTCTCCCACCAGCGGGACACCGCCCCTGCCGGGACAAGCTCTGAGCTCCCGACCAGTCTCCCGACATGTAAGGTAGTGTAGTGCATGTTAGTGTGTGTGTGTGTAAGGGGAAAGAATAGGACAAGGAAGAGGAAGGAAAGATCGCGCGCGGTCTGTGGCCCATTTGTTAGCGTACTGCTCTGGCATTCGCCTGATGTTGATCGGAGAAACCACGGAAACCACGGGAGCCGGCTGCTAGGTTTCTCTTCCAATCAGCGACTGAATCCGACCTGACATGCTAGTGTCGAAAATCCTGCTACCGTCGGGACTCGAACGTTGGACCTTCCGGTCGGAGGGACAGCAGGGATATCAGTTGTTGCACTGAGCCTTCTCTCTTTCCGTAAGGTTGGTAAGCGTAGAACAGTATGTCAGAAAAGTCTATCCGCAGTGTGATCATGCTGGTGACAGTGCTAGCAATTGAAATTATGTTGATATCAAGAGAACCTGGTACCGCTGGGACCGTCCGAAGGGGCAGAAGCGGCAGGGGAGGAGGCGATGTGACAGCCCGCATGCGGCATAAGCGCTCCGAACGGCAGCGAAGCGAAGGACGGAATAATAGGCGGCGGCACGCTCTGACTCGAATGTGTGCGGAGAGACTCCTTGTGCGCTATTTCATGTTTCGTTTCTTGCCACGTCATGTGCGGTTGTACTAAACGACTTCCCCTAGGTTCCAATTTAAAAACGATTCTCGTCAAACTCAAATAATGAAGGACTGGGTCCCAGTTTTACGTTGTTTAATTATCGCAAGTGTGGCAACACTTGGGATTGGCGCCTTTCACTAAAGTAACACACTCCAATGCAGAAATCTTGCAGGTCCCTGTTTCGATGGGATTGGTCCAGATAGTATTACAATAATTTATAGAATGTGACTTTTACTATCTTGCACTTACTTTAGAAGAAGAGAAAGTATTGTAATCGTGCACCGGAAAACGGCAAATTGCCGGCAGAAATGCTCTTATTGCCAGAAGTTGGTAACTAAAAGTGGATAAATCCTGTTCCTATGTAGAGTAAATTACTTCCTCTATCACATGAATCCATGTTGTTAGAGTCCTTGATACCGAAAAATCGATTGACGTCAAAACGTCTGTCCTTCCATCCGTCTGTCCCTCTGTGCCTGTGGTAAACGCTTGTATATAACATCGGACGGTAAAAAAAACGTAGTGCTAGTTCCATTTTAGCCCAATTTGTTTTTGTGAAAATTATAAAAATTGAATGTTGGAAATATTGGATTGAGACAATTACAATTTTAAGCGTCTGTCCGAATTCGAATTTTACATTTGCGTCTTCTGTACCGTAGTGGTATGGCTGACATAGATCTAATGTGGAGGACCTTAGTTCGAGCCTCGACGCGGAAGATTAGTTTTGCTGGTTGAAAACACTTTTGCATGTTTATGTAGTATGGCACAGCGGAGATTTTAGAAGTAATGCGGGAAAGTATGTGTTGCTGTAGCACAACAAGTTTTATTGGAATTTTGTGTCCTCGACCCTCGTGCTAATACGTCTTTGGTATGCGATTCAACAAATATGTGGTAATTCTTTTGAATAAATTGAGAAAACGTGTAAAACAATTGTTTGATAGAGCACATCGACGGGTGCTTAATCCAGAACGCCGACTGCTGTTTGCGCAAAAAATGTGATAGCACTGAATTTTTCTCCTGTATGGAGAGAAATCAAAAATAAAAATTCATTTAAAAATATATAAAACATACTTCAAAATATAAAAAAAAGCACATTAAATGAAAAATATTGTAATTGTCGAAAATCATGATAATGATAATGATGATGATAATAATAATGTATTTGTTATTAATAATATCTTATTTACTCTTTCCATTCACAAATGACAATTTGTTATGGTTCGCAGAAAAATATTTGCTTGGGAACCAGCCAAACGCCAGTGCATGATATGTTGCCTATCAATTAAGGGCATATTTGATATACTAATTATTTTTCTTTAAATTTCGTACCACACGTTCATTGAAAAAATATAATCATAATTAACCCCTGTCCTATATGCCCTAGAAGTTACGAATAACATTTATTTTGAGACACACTGTAAATGGGAGATACATAACGCGTCTAAGTCAAGAACGTGCGAAAGCTATTTAAAAATTTATTATTTAATTATTTATGAACACTATATGATACAAAAATATGGTATATCGTTTGCAAACAATAAAAGTCGCTGAAAAATGACATTTTGTAGGAAAACTGTATTTACTTTCCCGTATACGTACCTATATACGGCGTGATATACGTAGTATAGGGAAAGTTATGTAATGCTGCGGAAAACCGATTTCAAGATTTTAACGGAAATACACGTTTAGGGGTTCCTTGATACCAAAAAAGTGTTTTTTTTTCAAAACTTCTGCCCGTCCGCCTGTCTAACCGTCCGTTCGTGTGTGTACAACACTAGCGCTTAAACCATATGTACGATTTCTTCCAAAATGGATATTCCCTGGTCAATCTGCTTCCACTCGAGATGCCGCGATTTTGAAAAATATCCTTCAAAATTTTGGGGTATTTACATGAAGCCCTCCCCCTGGACATTTCCGATATTTTCTCGAAAACGGCTCCAAATTTTTCTTTAAATTTCTTGTAAGAATAGAGTAAAATACTCTTTTTAAGGTGGCATACGTCCGATTTTCACGGTTAACTGAATTTTCGCAAATTGTGAAAGTTTGAAATTTTTCGGCGTCTTCCTAGAACTACAAAATTGAAGAAAGAGATGTTTCCTTCAAATGAAATTTGTTGACCAAAGTGAATTCTTTCATTAAGGTCATGTCATTTTTTGAAAATATTAGTAGTTTTTGGGCAATATTGCACCCAATATTTGCAATTTAAAAAATACAAAAAACAAAATTTTCTTAGAAAGGCTTCAAATTTTTTCTTTAAACTTTTTGTAGGGACAGTGCTACATGTGCTCTATGAGATGACACTAACGCCATATTGCTCTATTCTTTTGTTGTTTCAAAATTACAAAAATGTAATTTTTTGACTTGTCTCTCACGTCGTTAATATTTACATTAGCGGCAAATTGTTCACATTATATTTTTGAGTACATGTGCTTACAATAATGTCAAGTAAAGTTTCTCGAAAATTGAAAATTTTTCTGTGAAAACTAGCTCAAAATTCCGGATTTTCAGAAACGCTCGCTGCTAATTACACTTTTTAATAAGACGTATTGTTCAATTTGGGGTATTGTTTTGTTTTTGCAAAAATTATACAAATGTAATTTTTTAAGATCTCTCACACCGTTAATATGCACATTTCTAGCATTTTAAGCACTATTGTATTTATAAGTTAAAATGCATCAAATGACTTCAAATGAAGTTTTTCGAAAATTCATAAGTTTTCTGTGAAAAAGAGCTTCAAATTTCGCATTTTTAGTTGCGCTTAAAGGCCATTTTCGTAGAAACGGCTCCAAATTTGTCAAAGAAAATTGACATTTAGGTCGATGTTTTAGTGTTCTTTAATATTCTAAAATGAATATATCGTTCTACCACTAGGAAAGTGAAAAATTAAGAAAATGTCAAAAAAAAGTATTGTGGGTGGCGATAGATGGCAGCTGGCTAGAGTATGGGGCAAGAATGAATAGCTGGCCGAGACCCAAAGAAAAAGAAAACTAGTACGGGAAAGTCTGTGCAATTCTGTAGCACCACTAATTTCTTATGAGCTGTCGTTTTTCTAGCGGCTGAGAAAAAGTATTTCATTTACTGGCAATGCTGTGAAGTATCTTTATGAAATTTTTCTTCATAAGTATTACTTGTACTTATGACTCCTAAATATTACTTGTAAATATCGACTATTTTTTAGACTATATTGTAATTTACCCGGCATGTCGGTCAGTAGTGATTGGCAAATTTGCGCTGGTTATCCAGATCTTACTTACCCCTTCGTTGCTGCTGTTGCGTGGGTGCTCTGAAATACTGAAGGTGTTAGCGGTGAGGAAGGCATACCTTGTGACAAAGAAAAGCTTGAATTCCATTAAATGAATTTCATTAATTTCATAAATGAGAGATGGGGTGATCAAATGATGCATAACTAATCGAAGCTTACACATCATCACACGTGTTTTTCAGAACTAACATATATTCGTTTTGTCTCTTTCGTTGAACATCGGCGCCTCTATCATCCATTGTCCTCGGCTGCGAGGACGACCGCATCCGGCACTCCGAAAACTAAAAAAAAAATCTGTGGAAAAGAGCTTCAAATTTCACATTTTAGTTGCGATTGAACGCCATTTTCTTAAAAACAGCTACAAATTGGTCAAAGAAAATTACCATGCGCTTGGTCCGTGCAACCCTGGCGTGTTCACAGGTTCCCCTCTTCGATTGGCAGTGTCGGCGACGGCTCGCTCAGGACGGCTGAGCGGTCAGCGGTTGGCGGTGCGGGACGCTTCTATAGCGACGCCCCCAGGCAAATCATTGTTCCTCGATGGTGACCGCGGGCAGCGTGGTTCACGCGGAGAATGCAGTGAAAATGAATGATCGTTATAGTAACATTTCGCGCGAATACTTTCTAACTCCTATCTCGAGATTGGTGGAGACTTCTAAATGCACGTACTGATGCTGCTCTTCTGCCACTAGGAAACTGACTCTTAACTGACTTGAATTAAATTCGCGGCGACTTGCCTTACTATGATCGCGCCGGCTTCCTAGGAACCTAGAGGTGGTAGAGGCTAGAGGAGGCACCGCCGGATATCACCCAAGTCCTGAAGATTTGGCGTCGCGCCGCGGCGGAGCAAGGCTGCTGCAGAGCGGAGCGGGTGATATTCGGGGCCGTTCGCTCTCGTGTTGTAGAAGCTTGCGTTAGCTATCTAAGATGCCCGCAGGATCCCGAGGTCATGAGAGGTGTAAAACTGTTTCCTTGTGATAGGCCGAGTGTTGTGACAGAGGGAGGTGGCTCAGGGCATCAACTGATGTCGCATCAATGCCTCTGACAGGGAAGTCCTAGGTTCGAGTTCCGACGGTGGCAGGATTTTCGACATTAGCTAGATAGCTAGGTCAATTCAGTCGCTGTCTGGAGGAGAATTCTAGCGACAGGCTGTTCTGATCAGTAGTTTTCCGTGGTTTCTCTGATCAACACCAGGCGGATGCCGGAGCAGTACCCTAACAAAAGGGCCACGGACCGCGGGCGATCTTTCCTTCCTCCTCTGTGTCCTATCTTCACCTCCTACTTACATACACATTCACATGCAGTACACTATCACACATGCCGAGAGACCCGTGGGGAGCATAGAGCTTGTTTCGGCTGGCGCTGTGCCCTGCTGAGGAAAAACCTGATTGAGGAAAACACCGACAGCCGACGGTAGGTCAGCGCCGGATCTCACCATCCAGCGGGAAAAATTTACCGCCATCTCCCGAAGATGACTAGCACTAGTTACAGGATTAATGCCCTGGGTAGTAGAATGCGCCCGGAATCATTAACCAACCAAGAAAACGAGTATTGTGACAAGCTCTAAGTTCCCGAGCGGTCTCTCGCATATGTGGTAGTGTAGTGCATGTAAGTGTGTGAAAATAAGGGGTGAGGATAGAACAAGGAAGGGGAAGGAAAGATCGCGTGCGATTCATGGCCCGATTGTTAGGGTACTGCTCCGGTATTCGCCAGGTATTGATCTGAGAAACCACAGAAAACTAACGATCAGAGCAGCCAGCCGCTAGAATTCTCCCCCAGACAGCGTCTGAATTCGATCTAGCTATCTAGCTTGTGTCGAAAATCCTGCACCTGTTGGGACTCAAACCTAGGACCTCAAGGTCAGAAACATTGCACTGACATCAGTTGATGTCTTGAGCCATCTCTCCCGGCACACTCATTCGAAAGTCGAATAAAACGCTCTGTACTGGCTTAGGCTGCAACCGCAGTTATGTGCTGCATAATTATCGATTGTTCCTGGTATTGCCTGTGAATGTAGCCGTCTGTTCTACACGTATACCATCGTACTAGAGAACACGATTTTTACCTCCAGTACAGTAGAATGCATAACATACTCAATTTTATACCTAGAATACAAGTATCACAATAATAACGTCATATTACGACAAAATAATACGATTAAATATATCGTATCTTTATACCGTATCATATCGTATTTTGCTATTAATGCATTTATTGTATTAATTTTAACATACATTTAAATTGCCCCTGTAAGAAATGTAGAATCAATACGCATAAGATCTCTTTAGAAATAAAATATTTGTTCAGTCCATCTACACCACGTTCATGAGATCAACAAAATTAGACTTTCGTGTTGTTTTTTTACTTTCTGTATTCGAAGATTGCCATCTTTATTCTCGCGTCTGGTAGTCGCGCTCAGTTACGAGTAAGACTTAGTGGTCTTAGTGTACGTTTGAAAACAAGTCACGTGCACCTTCATATTTCCTATTGCACTTCAGTCATCGGAAGGAATTATTTTAGACCCGTACTATATCGTATACTAGTATCCGATTGTTTAGGCGGCAGATACTGAGTCAATCGTTGTCGTGCGGAACTGTAACCCCAGTGCGTGTTGCCTCAAATTCATTAATACTGTAGCTAGTTTGCTTGTGCTTCAAATACATTAATATATTACTAGCGTACCCGTGCGAGAACTCTCGCATGTTAAATCCCACCCTTCACCTATCCATTTGTCTATCCTTTACATAACGGAGAGGAACTACTAATGTACTTACAGAATATCAAACAAATAACAATGCTATTGATGTTTGAAAACAAATTTTCAATTAAAGTTATTCAAAATTATAGAGAGATGTTCTTGGAACAATTCATACTTCTTTAAAAAGAACATTTGAAGAAATGTTTCAATCTTCCTTGAGAATTAGCTTTCCGTTTCCCTTGATAGTCAAATAATAGAAAAGGTTTTTACTCTTGAGAAAGCCAAATAAAGTAGAGCAAAAATACCGGATCAGGCAAGAACAGACCTACTCATTGCAATATTATTTAACTTTCCTTGATTTGTTATGAACAACCGAATGGGTTTTGGAGAGTCAGGATGCCAGCTTGCTGGGGTGAGAAAATTTAAAAACTATTTGTATACTAAAAAGTATTGAATTATTTTCTGCGTCCTTACGTACCTAAAGAAAAGCAATTCCAAGCCAAAAAATAATCAAACTAATGTTTTCACCTTTGAGTACTTAATACCATTTGTTAGCATTAGAAACAATTTAGTAGGCATTAGTAAGCCCACTTCGGTACATGGGAATGTTGTTCAAACGATGTTTGCATTTTTAATATCTTAACGAACCAACACCTTGAGTTTAATATCAAACGGTGTTTTATTTACAATATGAGTTTGCAGCTGCGCGTTGGTGTACATACTTCCAGATACCGCCAACATTTAAATCGTGCGTTTGGAATGCGATCGTTGTCGGGTGACTTGCACTATACTTTCTATAATTTTAAATTTAGTTGTTTTTAATTGATTCACATAGTATTGTAGGCTAGCGCGTTTTGATTTTTGTTTTCCATTTATTTCAAGCTATTTTACTTTAGCTACTTTAAAAAGTTTGTTCTTTGTGTTGTGCCATAACACAAGTTTTCCCCCACCACCTCTGCGTACCCGTGCGAGAACTCTCGCATGTTAGACCCCACACTCATCCCTATTCTTCTATTTTTATTCTAAGTGGGAAAGTAGTAAAGGAAACGTGTTTATTTGTTTAAAATCTATAAAAGTAACTTGCAATGTACTAACACAATTACAAATAAAATAAAAACAATGCAATTAATGTGTAAAAGAAATTTTCAATAAATATTTATTCAATATCATGGAGAATTTGCTTGGAACAATTCCCAACACTTACTTAAAGACAACATTTGAAGTAATTATTCAATATTCTTTGTCAGTTAGGTTTTAGTTTTTCGAGATAGAAACAAAAATATTAGCTTTTTACTTTTGAGAAAGCCACGTGTCTGAACCCGTCGACTTGAAAATTTCATCGAATGATAACGAAAATATTGGTACAGGTAAAATACAGACACAGCCTTCACTCTTCACTGAACACGCACATCCCTCCACAATTAAGTACACAGCACTTATAGACCATGAAAAAACGTTAATTGAATAGTTTCACTACATGCATAAGAAACAATCTTCATAGGTATAGGTATCAAGCAACTATAATAGTACTTCTGGTTGTTGCTGGAGAGCAAATCTGAATTAATGATTATACAAATAAACCTCGTCAGACTGCACAAACTACGGTGTTAACAGAAAGCGTAAAATAACAATTGTCGAATCTAAGCCTTCTAAGCGTGTCGCCACAAAAATTTATTTTTTATTTAATAGGTAATTATAACAAATTTATACAAAATTTCAGTTCTTTTAGCTATGTGGCTAGGCTGAAGGCCTTTAAGCCATTACAATACCTACATCCTACCGCATTCTAACCTTTCGAATTCTGGCATTCACCCCTAATGGTCTCTTCATCGCATCAAAGCCGCGGAAAGGAGACCATAAGGTACGGCTGAGGAAAAAAACCCCTGAAGGGGGAAAAACCTGCCGTCAGAAGACGAGTACATGCTAAACTACTAGATTTTATTTCCTAAACTATTTATTTATTTCCTGGCGTGGGCATCTTCTCCATCCAGTCTTTGGCCTCCCCGCTTCTGAAATCAAACACCGCCACAGAAGATCGCCCGCACCACCGCCTCTTCGAAC
The DNA here is from genome assembly GCA_031308135.1 of Acheta domesticus. Classification (NCBI taxonomy): domain Eukaryota; kingdom Metazoa; phylum Arthropoda; class Insecta; order Orthoptera; family Gryllidae; genus Acheta; species Acheta domesticus. The sequence goes on from JAHLJT010008446.1 coordinate 30,156,801, forward strand.
AATTTTCTACTAATTAACTTAATTATCGCATACTGACGAATTTAATTATTACTAACTTACTACTTATTATTCATGATTAGCATTACTGATTACCTTTCTAGTTAACTTAATTATCTCTTGCTTATTGAATTAATTATTTCATCTCCGGTCTAGGCTCCGCTCGTACTACTAACCAGTGCTGTTTTCCCATTCCCTGATTACCGTTTCCCTGACAGTTCGAACCTTTCCTAAAAATGTTCCTAATTCTTTCATGAAGTGAGATCTATTATCAGCTAATATGTTTTGAGCGAGCGTTATGTTTCTGAATTGGAAGCAATAGTTCCCCATTCCCATCCATTTTCCTCTCCAAGTTTCTGTAGCGCAGCAATTTAACAGGATGTGGATCCAATCTTCTCTATCACCGCAAAGTACACAGATTCCATTGTCGTTCGAATCCTTCATTCTACGTTGCATCCACCCTCCTACCCTAAACCAAGCGTATCCCCCTCTTGCATCCCTTTTAAGTGTGTGTACGTAACTTTCGCATCCCCATACAGGACTCGTGTGAATTTGTACCACTAACGAACATTTTTCTGCCGATGCTGCCAAAATATCTTGCCTTTTAATATCCGAAAGTCGATCTGAAATTAACTGTTCTATCTCCCGTGTTCCCCTATTCTCAATCATTTCAGGAGAAACGTCTCCCAAACCTGCGCGTTCTAGTACCCGTTTCACTTTGTACGCCCAATAGCGCTGATCGTTTTCCTGTAGTTGCGCTCTAAAGCACCTGCGAATAAGCGTGTCCGACTCTTCACTTGCTAATCTAATCCAAAACTTAATGGCTTTCATTTTTAAATCTTTCCAAATTCCTACACTACCTACTTCTCTTAAGACGCCGGCATTAGCTGCGAATCTAGAGACTCCGAGAATTAATTTATAATAATCTGTTTCGATGCTTTCTAATCTGTCTATTCTGTCCACTCCCCAGATTTCCGCCCCGTAATTCATTGCTGGGAGCACTAGCGATTTAAACATTGTGTCGCACACCTTTAAAGGCAATTCCGGTACTCCTACGCATTACGCAACCGATTTCTTTGAGAGCAATTCTTCCTTTACTATGAGCCGCAACTATGTGTTTGTTCCATCCCCCGTTCATAGAGAATTTTGCACCAAGATAAGTAAAAAGTTTTAACACGGTCGAGTTCCTCCTGTGCGTAATACCATTTCTCTTTGTTACTCCAAATAAACCCATTCTTGAAGACAACAATTTTCGTTTTTTGAATATTTACTTTTAGTCCCCATTTCGACACTATATCTTTCTAGGGTGTTTAAACTCGACTGTAATCCCTCAATCGTTTCTGAGGCATAGAACTAAATCGTCCGCATAAAGTAATCCGGGAATTTTCAGGCCATCAATTGCCGGTGCAGATGTGTCGGTTTCCCGTACCCATGTCAATAAATCATTTATATACAAGATAAACAACAGAGGTGAAAGAGGACAACCCTGTCTTACCCCTACTGTTGATTTTATTTTTGCGTTGTACTTCCGTCACCGCACTTAACGCAGAAATTTACTTCTCTGTACATACTCTGTAACACCGTTAAAACTTTACTTGAGATGCCCTAGTTCATTTAGTTTTCGCCATAACGATTCTCTGTTGATTGAATCAAACGCCTTTTCGAAATCCACAAAACTGCAATATAAATGGCCTCGTTTACGTGAAAGCGCCTGTTTTACTAGTGTATCTAACACAAAGATATTGTCGGTGGTCGCGTAGCCTTTCCTAAAACCTGCTTGCATTTTTGAAATTTTTCTATACTTTTCCGCCCAGTCGCTCAGTCGAACGTTAAGAATTTTACAGAACAATTTACTTAGCGCTGGTAAAATACTAATGCCACGATAATTATCTGGGCAACTCGTATCGCCCTTATTTTTATAAATAGGTTGGAGAATAGCTGTACTCCAAGTTTCTGGATACGACCCGGTATCAAGAATGCTATTAAACAGATTGAACAGACAGACGATTAAACGATTAAACGATTAAACAGACAGACACAAAAATTGCTACCTGCAGGAAGGGCTGAAATATTGAGGTGGTCTTGATAGTATTGGAGCGTGGAACTGAAACGTTAATTGAATGGATCGAAGAATATCTCATCTTGTAGATTATGGTATGAAAAAAGGTTTCTTTGAGGCCGTTGGCCTCAATATTTTACTTTTTAAGGCTCTAAAACGCTTTGTTTATGAGTTATTTGCCGATGTAGGTTGACATGTGATGCGGGTTGCATTTTACCATGAATATTTCGATGCGATTTTTTTAAAAGAAATCATCCACATTTTTAAAGTCAAAGTGTAATTCGTCAAGTCTCCGTGAAATTCTCTTTCTTTAGAGCCCTCATTGATAAAGATTGGTTGCGTGCGAGAGTCGGAACCCAAAGGTATACTACTGAAATAATACAGGAGACGATAGTTCTGTGGTTTTTATAAAGTGAAATTCGACACATGATCTGTAGAATTGAATCGATTTGATAAAATGCAATTCGCCATTTCACATTGAAAGTGTGCAAATAAACCCTATATCTTCTGTTACGTTTGTGGATGATTTACACCCAAACATCAAAGGAAAAAAAAACATGAAATTACAAAACCTGCTTATTCTTTATACTTTGGCTGTCGTGTTTGTTACAGGACAAACCATTGCTGCACGCCAGTCTTGAGTGATCTGTACAACGAACCTTAGGTTGTGGTTGTAATGAAAACTCAAATCATTGTCGTTCGCTCTACCAATGTTGTGGATAATACCAACAAACCATTTTAATATCTGCCATATTATTGCACGAATATGCGTATTCCATTTTTGACTTGTTCTTACCTCATGTGAAACATATTCATAAAAATGTTGAAGTAATATAACCGGAATGACAATGTGAAACTTAGTATAGGATTTGGTTTATGTCAAATACTAAATATGTTTATATCTTTTGAACCTAGTGTGATAGAAAAGTGTTATTATGGTTTTCGAAACCAGTGTGATTGTTTCCTTTGAAATAACCTACTTTCATCATGAAGGTATGAAAAATTGTTGTTTTTTTTTGTTCCCTAGTTTCATTCTTATGTTTTTGGTCTATAATGATTTAATGTTCAGGTCAGGGGTTGTCCATTGGAAGGTAGGAGCCAGCAACAGGCTATTGTCATTTAAAACAATGGTTTTTGATACAGGATGTTTGAAGGGTTCCAGCTAGTTTAAATTTAAAACACAAATTTCTCAGGTATCGACTTAATATGTTTCACCATGAGCCATCCGCTGGCATTATCATCAAACGTTCACACCGTTTGGTGCACCGAAAGTGACATATCTAAAACATAATTTTTGTCTGTGAACGATTGTAATATTATCGTAGCCATTTACTTCACATAGACAGCATTTTCTTCCATATTCAGGCTGTTTTGTGAATTATGTTCATGACATTTTGACTATTAAAAGGAAAAACATTTTTTATTCTCCTCACTTCTCTGACAAATAACGAAATTCGAAACGTGGCACTTTCCTTGTGCACAGAGAGGATGTTGTGACGAGTAGATGGCAAAACTCAGCACTCGAAGAAATGCGTGACTGCAAAGGGGCAACAAGAAGCGGATGTAGAAGTAGCATTGCGCAGATTTACGACGCGCGGAACGAGCGCTGCGCGGACGAACGTGAGAAAGCGAGCACAATCTGCTCGTGGAGGTGGCGCCGGTTTCTGCAGCCGCGCGGGCATTCGCAACACGCACGAGCGCTCACGACCTGCCTCAGGCTGGCACGCCCACTTCTCAAACATGCCTACAATTATGTACTTATATATATATAACAGGATGTTGGTATATAAGAGGTATTGTTGGAGGTTGAGGTTGGTATACAGGATGTTGGTACACTCCAACATCGTTAGACCGATCTCCATGGATGTTGGCACTTCTACGTGTTTTTCACCGAGAAGGTTGAGGTGTTGTTAATTCTGTTGTAACTCCACTACATGGCCTACTTATTCACTACATATCCACTATATATTCACGTCAAATGCAACCTGCCACGCACTCAGCAGCATTTTGAAACTATATCATTAAATAACTCCTAAACGAGGCGTTCTAGGGCCTTAAAAACTAAACTTGTGAGGCCGAGGGCCTGAAAGAAATGTTTCTCACACCGTAATCTACAGAATGAGCTCTTCCTGAACATTTTATTACATTTTTGCAGGGAGGCGCTTCCCGATATTACCTCACCTGCTCAGAGACGTGCAGAATCTGCAAGTAAATGTGAATGAGAGGGACAAAGAACGGCAGAGACAAAGACACACAGAGAGAGACAGGGACAGGGTGAGGGAGGGAGAGACTGTGAGAAACGGAGATGGGAGTGGAAAGAGGGAGATGAAGAGCAGAACAACGTCTGCCGGGTTTTTCTAGTTATGTACTAATTATTATACTGTAACCTAACGCATTATCATACCGCAAGCTTCAAGAATTAACATTCAAAAGTGTTTCAAATGCAGGCCTTTCAAGTGAACACTCCATGCACGTTACCGCTTCACCACCAGCCAAGGCTGAACTCGGTATTCCTGATGCGTAGAACTAGTGGTTTCTGGCATTAATTCTAACTTGTGCAATTTTTCGAAAATTCCTATAGTTAAACGAAAATTATACATGCGCTATTCTATCAGGCGTCCTTGTTCTATTCGTGAAAAAATTAAAGAAAATATATGGAGCGGTTTTTGAGAAAATAGTTTTACATATTTTTACTTATACGTTATAGGTTGTTATTGCCTTCGATACGGAGCTCGATGTACTAACTTATCTGGATCGAAAGGATCGTGGTTACGAGGGAAATGTTAAAAACAGCCGAGTGATGCTACTGTTAAAGGAGGGAATTATGAGACGGAATTATGAAAGATAATTATGGGAGGGAAATATAAAAAGACAAACAGAGTCAAGTTAATATCTAGTTATATCTGAATCACTAAAATTAGGTAAAAAATAATATTATGTATGTACCACTAGTTCTGATGATCTCTGGTGACAAAAAGCCCTTGGGCATTTGGTCGTCACTCGATAATTAGAATCCTCATAATGCCCTTGGTGCATAAATATTTTATAATTTGTTTAACTTTAAACAGAAATTACGTGTGCACTACTAATTTTTTTCAAAAAATTAGACCGTGCCCTATTTAAGGATATATTTTTTCGAATTGATTTTATTTAACAAAAATCTCAATCATCAATGCTGTACATTTGCAATGTTAATTTTTTGCAATTATTAAAAAATGCAGGGTTCACGAAAATGAGATCAGCACCAATTTGTTCCGTAATTTGCTACATACCGGGAAAAAATTTGGAGCCTTTTTAAGAATATAGTTGTTTCTAAATGTTTATATTTCATGCAAAATTACACGAAAACTTCTCACATCTTCGTGATCTTATATCAAGATCTGTCTTCGAACAATCTCTATATTCAATATTGTTGTACGAAGATGATTGAAATATTTTCGAACTGTTGCTATTTTCGAAAATACAGAGATTTCAACCAAACTTAGACCTGCGCGTCCTTTACGCTATCCGAAGGCAGTGTTCAATAAAAATGTTGAGCCATTTTTGAGAACATTTTAAAAACGTTGGCACATCCAGTAAAGTACCCCTTTCCCGGCGGAGGCGGACGAAACGGAGAAGCTAACACAGGAGGAGGCCGTGAAGGAGATGGAGATGTTGAACCGTTTTCTTCTTTTCCGTCTCCTTCGCATTCTCCGACACCATTTCAGTCACCCCAGTCACTTTCTATGACACCTTCTTCACAATCTCCGTCTCCACAGTCTCTTTCGACTCGATCGCCTTGTCTTTTGTCTTCTCCTTATCCTCCTCCTTCTCCTTATCCCCCTTCACCTTATCCTCCTTTTCCTTCTCCTTCTTCTCCTTATCCACCTTCACCTTCTCATCCTTCTCCTTATCCTCCTCCTCTTTAAGCTTCACCTTCTCTGTTTCTTTCTCCGTCTTCAGTCAGTGTAAATTTGTATCGTCTCACAAGAGACGGTAAATGGAAACCGTCTCGTGTAAATGGGGTCCGTCGAGTGGTGTCCCTAGATGTTTTATCTCCAGCATTCAGATACCACGATACTTTCCATTGGCCTGTTATCGGCCAGTTATCGCCAGAACAATGTTCAGTTTTACGAGTTCCATGAACGCACTCGAGCTTTTGCTCAACGACAGACCTTAGGTCGTCTCTACGCGTATCACACACTAGTACTGCGCGTAACAAAGAAATCACCGCGCTAATTGCTGATGAATGGCGTGGGTGCACCGAGCGGCGCCGCGGAGGGGCGGGGGAACTGCCTCCCGCGTCGCAGAGACGCAGGCGCCGCGTGACAGTGCGCGGTTGCCAAATTGCTCGCAGCTCTAGAACTGCATTGAAGTGACACTGCCAAGGATGCAGGCGCAAGCAATCGGCAACCCTTTTCACTACGTTCAGACGATGGAAGTGACGTATTACACGGCTCAAGTAGATACACAAGTAGATTGTTAACAGGAAAAGTAGGTTGTCACATCGGTGAATAAAATTACAATTTTCTAATTTACAAGTGTATTATTATTTCATCTTCTGATTGATGGTACACAACATCAGCAGAGTATATTTAACAATCACAATTGATAATAATAAATTATTCAAACATTAATAAAACTTTTCCATAGACACATAGTGAAAACCGTATTTTGCATTTCAAACAAAAAAAGAGATACAACAAATTAGTAGGTTGTACGAATACAAAAAAACTATCCTTCTTCGCAAATTTACCCATGCAGTGGCAAACTAGAATATTGTTATTTATTTGTATTGTATTTTATTTATCGAACCTTTTAGTAGCAGACACATTTAGAAGCAGACTTGAATTAGCCAGCGAAGGAGGCTGCTTTTCGCAGACAGTGAAAATCCCGTACGGTTTAGTAATGCCGACTGGCGATCGAAGAAGAGACTCTCACCAAGCCCTGCGGGGGTATGTACCGAGGGTATGTACTGTCGTCGCAGAAACGGATGTCAGGAAATAACCCATGGGATAACATGCTTCCTTCGTGATCTCTAACATGCTTCCTTCGTGCCTTGTTCTATAAATGTCCCATACCTGTTCAGAAGCCGCGCTAATGTCATCATTCCCACGAATGATAGTCCCAGGGACTCAGACTTGGCAGAAGTTTAATGCATCGTCAGAGATGGTATCGCGATGAATTGAAGAAGGTGATATAGTGCTTTTACTATGAAAGAGCGAAAATTGGGATTCAGATATACAAGTTTCCAAGATATAGGGAATGTGAGAATTCTGATGCGGTATTGTTGACGTAATTACATGGAAAAAAATCGACATAAGACATGCAATGCTGCGGAAAATCGAGTTCCAGTTTTTAACCTAAATACACGTTTTGAGGCCCCTGGTACCGAAAGTGTGTGTCTGTTTTTTCAATAAGTCTGTCCGTCTCCTTCCGTCTGTCCGTACTCCTGTGAACGACAATATCGCCTAAACTATTCCAATGATTTTTACTTTCCTGTATACGTTCGTATACGCCGAATATTAGCGTGGGATAGGGAAAGTTATCTTATGCTACGAAAATATATTTCGAGATTTCAACGAAAATACACGTTTTGGGGTCCCTGATACCGAAAAGTGGGTCTTTTGAAAACGTCCGTCCGTCTGTCTGTCTCTCGGTCAGAATGTCAGTCTGTGAACAACTGTAGCGCCAAAACGATCAGTACGATTTCTTCCAAATGAATATTCCCCGGCCGATCTGGTTCCACTCGAGGTGACGCAATTTTGAAAAATATTCTTCAAATTTTGGAGGGTACTTTACTTGAAGGAACAGAGAAATTTTCAGTTTTCTAAAAAACGGCTCCAAATTATTCTTTAAACTTCTTGTAAAAATACACTTCGAAAGGTGGCATCAGTCCCATGTTCAGAGTTAATTCTGAATTTCGCGAATTGCAAAGTTTGAACTTTTCTCGGCGTCCCACTAGAACTACAAAATTGTTTCCTTCAAATAAAATTTGCAGTGCAAAGTGAGTTCTTTCGTTAAGGTCATGAACATTTTTTTGAAAATTTTAGTATTTTTTGCGCAATATTGCACGCAATATTTGCAATTTTAAAAAAATTACAAAATTTCGATTATCTCAAAAACGGCTCCAAATTTTTTCTTTAAACTTTTTGTGCGGATAGTGATAAATATGCTCTATGAGATGATATTAATGCCATATTGCTGTATTCTTTTGTTTTTTCAAAAATTACAAAAATATAACTGTTTTGACTTGTCTCTCACGTCGTTAATACCTTAACGGCGATTAACATTAATACATTAACGACGATTTTGGTGACGTTATTATATTAATGAGTTGATGTGGTTTAAATAATGCCAAGTAAAGTTTCTCAAGACTCAACCGTTTTCTGTAAAAGTAGCTCAAAATTCCGACTTTTCATAAACGCTCGAAAGCCATTTCCTCAAAAATGGCTCCAAATTTTTTCTTCAAACTTGTCGAACGAATAGAGCTAATTGCATTCATTAATATGACGTAAAGTTCAATTTGGGGTCTTTTTTGTTTCTGCAAAAATTACATAAATGTAATTTTTTTAAAGATCTCTCATACCGTTTATAGGCACATTTCCAGCCATTTTAAAACGCTATTGTATTTGTGAGTTAAAATGCTTCAATTGACTTCAAATGAAGTTTTTCGAAAACTCATAATTTTCTGTGAAAAAGAGCTTCAAATTTTGCGTTTTTAGTTGCACTTAACAGACATTTTCTTAAAAACGGCTTCAAATTTCTCAAAGAAAATTGCCATTTAGGTGGAGGTTTTAGTGTTCTTTAAAATTCTAAAATTAATATATCGTTCTACCACTAGGAAAGCGAAAAATTAAGAAAATGTCAAAAATGCAGTGTGGACGGCGATAGATGGCAGCTGCCAAGAGTATGTGGCAAGTATGAATAGCTAGTTAAATAGCCAAAGGAAACGGAAAACTAATATGGGGAAGTCTGTGCGATTCTGTATCACCACTAGTTCATTAGAGAAATATGAACTTACTTAGAGATATCAACATTTTCCTTGTCCCGTAACGTTGCTCTCACTTGAATAATACTTCCTAAACAATGAAGACTAGTGTTTAATTTATAGTTAAATTACGCAAGTACAATTTCTGAAACTTTCCTTACTTTCCTGTCATTTATTCACATGAGGAAATATTCCTACTCATTTTACTTTCCGTATACGTACGTATAAACGGAGTATATAGTGGCATAAGGAATGTTACTTAATTCTGCGGAAAATCGATTTCGAGATTGAACGGAAATACAAGTTTTGGGGTCCCCTGATACCGAAAATGTCGTCCTTTCCAAAACGTCCGTTCGTCCGTCTGTCAGTCTATGAACAAAAATAGCGTCGAAACCATAAGTACGATTTCTTCCAAAATGAATTTTCCCCGGCCGATCTGGTTCCACTCGAGGCGCCGCGATTTTGAAAAATATTCTTCATAATTTGGTGGTACGTTACATGAAGCCTCCCGTACATTGTCAAAATTTTCTCAAAAACAGCTCCAATTTTTTTCTTTAAATTTCTTGTAAGGGTATAGTAAAATACACTTATTAAGGTGGTATAGGTCCGATTTTCACGGTTACCTCTGAATTTTTGAAAATTGCAAAAGTTTGAAATTTTTTCGGCGTCTTCCTAGACTACAAAATTGAAGATAAAGATTTTTCCTAATAAAATTAGTTGCGCGAAGTGAGTTCTTTAATTAAGGTCATGTACATTTTTTTTGAAAATTTTTAATAGTTTTCGCGCAATGTTGCAGGCAATATTTGTAATTTTAAAAAATTACAAAAATAAGATATTTTCAATAACAGCCCCAATTTTTTTCTTTAAACTTTTTGTAGGGATAGTGCTAAATGTGCTCCATGAGATGACATTGATGCCATATTGCTCTATTCTTTTTTTCTTTTAAATATTACAAAAGTGTAATTTTCTTGACTTGTTTCTCACGTCGTTAATATTTACATTAACGTCAATTTGTTCACATTATTGTACTTATAAATAAAATAAAATTTCTCGAAAACTCAATCTTTTTCTGTGAAAACTAGTTCAAAATTCCACATTTTCAAAAACACTCAAACGCCGTTTTCTCGAAAATGGCTTAATATTTTTCCTTCAAACTTTTCGAACGCATAGTGCTAATTACTACTGATTTTTTCCGGCCACAATTTTATTTGCGAACACTGTGCGGTGGCTGACTCGGGGTCAACGGGGCATTGCTTCGCTCCGCCGTGGGACATTTGCCCGTCCGCCCGCCCGATTGCCCGTCCGTCCACCGACTGTTGCGATTGGCCAGGCTCTGCGCTCGACTGCACGTCAATGCCCGGCTCAGTTTTTTTTCTCGCGTTTTTGCACGTCCACTCTGCAAACACTCGTGTTTGGATTCGATACATCATCTATGCAACCAAAAAGACAACTCAAAAATCTTCATTTAAAAAACACTGTAGTATGCTTAGAAAATCGTTTATTTTTACTGATAAGTGGTTCACAAAGATGTCCACAAGACAGCCGGTATCTACCTATCCTTCCCTACTTCATGGAGTAAAACACTCTAAAACACCATGTGCAAAATAAATGACTTCTTTGTCATTAAAACCATTCTTCTGCAAAATTAAAATTTTGGAGATGAGTCACTTTTCTAGTGCACAAAAATGTTACACTCAGACGTACTGTGAGTTCAGCTGCAAGGCATTATTTCTGGTTCCATAACGCGTGTATATTTCATGTGATGTCGCAACGGTTTTCTGCTTGACGGGCAGATTACCACGTAGTCCTGATTAGAGGCTATATTATTTCAATGTGGATTTCATTCTAACCTGGAAGATTCATAGGGCGACTGAATAAAGACCAAAACTTTTTTTAAGTTTTGTAATGCGCCGTTCACAAATATTAATATGCTCCCCAAATGTACTATCTTTATTAAAGAGTAAATATATTTATTTACTAATTTTTGATAATATAATAGACTAGGAAAACCCGGCAGACGTTTTTCTGCCCTTCGTCTCCCTCTTTCCTTTCCCATCTCCCTTTGTCACTGTCTGTCCCTCCTTCCCTCACCCTGTCCCAGTCTGTCTCTGTGTGTCTCTGTCTCTGTCGCTCTCTGTCCTTCTCAGTCACATTGACTTGCAAATTCTGCACGTCTCTGCGCTGGTGAGGTAATATCGGGAAGCGCCGGACCAACAAAAATGTCATAGAATATTCCAGAAGAGCTCATTCTGTAGATTACGGTGTGAATAACGTTTCTTTGGGACCTTTGGCCTCAAATTTTTAGTTTTTAAGGGCCTAGAACGCTTCGTTTAGGAGGTATTTAACGATATAGATTCACAAAATGCTGCCGAATGTGTTGCGGGTTGCATCTGACGTGAATGCTCGTATTTAGTTTGGTTCTACAGCGCCATGTACTAGAGTTACAACAGAATTAACAGCACACGAAACCGTCTTGGTGAAAAAACACGTAGAAGTGCCGGCTCTCATGGAACTCAGAGCTCAGAGTTCACCTGTAATGACACTAGCAAAATTTTCCCCGTCCTTTTATTCACAGGAGGATCACACCGCAGAATATTTGAACTTTTGCGATTTCGAAAAATCAGGCATTTCATGGAAATGAATCCGGCTCCATTCTCTTAAGAGTTCTTTACGCTACCCCCGGAGAAACATCAATAAGAAAAATTGGAGCCATATTTTAGACAATTTTAAAAATATTATTGAAGCTTCATGTAAAGTACCCCTCAGAATTCAAAATATCCGATTAAAACTCAGAGGGCCTTGAGTTCATTAAAATCGATCGGGGAAGATAAATTTCAGAGAAAATAGGCTAAACTGTTTAGGCGTTGACCACACACTCGAATAGATGGACGGACGGACGGATGCATTTCGACGGTTGGACAGACGGGCAGAAGGCGGACGTTTTGCGTCAATCGAACTTTCAGTATTGTGATAAAATAATGAATGAATTATTTACTTAAATTTTGCTAGCTCAGTTTTGTGTTCGATACGATTACACCACGCTTACCTGCAGGCTGGTTGTCACCGGGTTGCCCTCTGTACGGAGAAGCCTGAAGTCTGAAATTATTTCTACTATTACGAAGAATTGCGTAAGATTTGGCACAACAATAATTTCATTTACTGAAATGACTTGAATTTTTGTTTAACAGTATCAATGTGATTGATTGCATGCAATTGCCAGCATCTAGTTAATAACGGTACAGAATTGTCTAGACGTTGTTAAATGAGGCCACGCAGTTCATATCACCCTTGGCTTCCGCGCCGAAAATCCCTCTTCGCGCCCGTCGTCGCCGAAGTCATCTGCTTCTCTCTTGATGTTTGAATTTAATTCCTTACAAGAATTGTTCCACTAATGTTCCAAATTCTATGCTCCCTATTACATATAACACGGCGATGTCCCACTTAAATTAATCAGACAGTCTTCGCGCAGCTACCACCACGATGCCTGTCAACAAACCTCCGTCACCTAGTAACCGCTTCGCACCGTCCAGAGTAAAGCGCGGTGTTTGTTTTCTTGTAATATTTTGTATATTACAGTATCATGGAATTAAAAGACGTGGATCTGACAACACAATGTGTTAGAGGAAGTATCTTCTTATGTTATTAACAAGATTTATCAACTTTTTCATTACTAAGGCCCGACAATAAGAGTTTTTCTGTGGAAAATGCGCCGTTATTCGGCTCATGATTACAATACTTTCTCTTCTTACGAAGAGCAAAAAAGTAAAATTTCAGTCGTTTTTTAGAAAATCTGCTTTTTAGTATTACACACACACACACACACATATATATATATATATATATATATATATATATATATATATATATATATATATATATTAAGATTATACGAAATGAACTTATATTTTCAAAAATGTACAGGATATAATTAAGGAAATATTTATTTAACATGGGGTTTAAGTAGAGATTTGTTTACGAGGGACATAATTCCCTCGAAAGAATAAAGGGCAGGCAAAGCCCACGTCATATACAAAACTTTATTTTTAAACAATATTTTTTTGCCGGCACACCTATGCGACGAAGGACGAAGCAGTGCAGTAAACGGGAGGGATCCTACTGGGAGTCACATGGAGCTGGCTGCTGGAGGTGGCTGTGATTTCAGCTGGTTTGCATTCTGCGTGGAAGAAAGAAGGGATTTTGTAATCAAACCTACGATATATATTATTTGGACACCTAAGATGAATATCTACAAATTCTTAATGATATCATGAAAGCAACAGAAAGTGATGTTTCAAAATTATTCTCTGAAATATCGAGGCATATCTACAAACCAATGGTGCTACGTAATGGCCCAGACTTTTTTGTATTAGTTTTCTATTTCCTTTGGTCTCAGCTAGGTATTCGGACATGCCACATACTCTTGCCTTCTGCCATATACCGTCGCCCAAAGTACGTTTTTGGCATTTTATTAATTTTTCGGTTTCCTAATAGTAGAAATATTATTTTAAGAATATTAATGAACAGTAAAATCTCGTCCTAAGTGGCAATTTTCTTTGAAAAAGTGGGAGCAGTTTTTGAGAAAATGGCGTTTAAGTGCTACTGTAAATGCGAAGTATGAAGCTCTTTTTCACAAACAATTTTTGAGTTTTCGAAAAGTCATTAGAAGTCATTTGAAGTACATCAAAAGAAATTAGAAGTCATTTGAAGTACATCAACTTACAAATACAATAGTGTTTGAGGATATTAACGGTGTGAGAGATGTTTCAAAAAAATTCCATTTTTGTAATTTTTGAAAAAAAAAATACCCCAAAATGAACTTTACGTCGAGTCAGTCACCGCACAGTGTGCGCAATTAAGATTCTGGCCGGAAAAAAATGAGTATACTAAAAATATATTATCTGTCTTTGACCCCTACGAATACATTGATAAATAAAACCTGGGAGTTAAGCAAAATGCCTTTCTATTTCCGCAGGTAAGTACGCATATACGGAGTAATACACATAGTATAGAGAACATTACGTAAAACTGAGGAAAATCGATTTCGAGATTTCAATGGTTAAATGTTTTTGGGGGAACCTACAACCTATTTTTTTCTCAAAACGTCCTTTTGTCTGTCCGTCAGTCCGACAGTCCGTCAGTCCCTCTGTGAACAACATTAGCAGATAAACTATTCGCAGGAATGTTTTCCAAAATGAATATTCCCAGGTGATCTGATCCGACCCGAAACTCTGCGATTTTGAAAAACATTCTTCTTTTGAGAAAACAATTTTTTTGAAAAATGGCACCTAATTTTCTCTTTACGTTTCTTCTAAGAATAGACAAAAAATACACATAATTGTGGCTTATGTCCGATATTCACTGTTAACTCTAAAACTTCGTAATTTACGAAAGTTTCATTTGTTCAGCTTGCTAAAAATATGCCAGATAGAATTTTTTTATACGAAGCTTTTATCCATAATTAGTTCATTCGATAACATCATGTATAGTTTTTTCAAATTTTAGTAATTTTTTAGCAACTTTGAATGAAATATGAGCAATATTTATAGTATTAAAAACAAGAATTTCTCAAAAAATTGCATTAAAAATTTATTTAAATGTTGCGCAGGGATAGTGATAAATGCATGTATAGAATGATATAAATGTCATTTTGCTCAGTTCTTCAATTTTTGATAAAACACACAAATGTAATTTTCTGACAGCTCTCACGTCGCGGCGTGGCGTTAATATTTACGTTATACATGGTTTCTATGCGTTATTGCATATGTGAATATAAGTGATTTAGATGATGTCTTATAGTGTTTCTCGAAAACTCAAGTTTTCTAAAAAAATGTGGCCAAAATTGCGCATTCTCAGAAACACTTAAAAGTCATTTTCTCGAAAACAGCTCTCAATTTTTTCTTTAAAATTTTTATACGATTAGAACTACATGCACCGAGTAAGATGATATCAACGCCATTTTGATGCAGTCATTTGTTGTTTTTTTTCAAAAATAACATAAATGTATTTTTTTAAATATCTCTCGCCGTTAATATTTACATTACCGGATGAATTGTACAGGCCTCATGTTCGTTGAAAACCCTGATTTTTCGAAAATTGAAAAAGTTCCAAATTTTGTCGGAGTCTTTCTTCCTACAACTAAAATATTAAGATAGAGATTTTTTTGCCTCAATGAAATCTGTTCCTTAAAAATAAATTTTAAAATAAAGTCATGTATAATTTTTCGATAATGTGAGTACTTTTCACGTAATTTTGCGTGAAAATACGGGCGAGAAAGTACGTGTTTATTTAGCACCACTAGTTTCCCTCTTGGCTACAATCTCTATCAAGCTGGAAACATTTCTTTTATTCATTCTTTTTTATAGAGCGTACATAGATCAGTATATAATAGACTTTATATATGTCGTGAAGGCTTACATTCTAATTTACTTCAAATTTTATACAAACTAATTTGGGTGAGGAAAATCTTCACACACCTCTAAAAATAATAAATAGCGATAAATACGTAGTCGTCATACCGAAGGCTCATGTGCGATAAAGACTACAAAGAAAAGATAGTTTTCTGCCACATATGTGCTAATGTAAATGTTAGAGTTAGAATAAAACTATGAATCATTTTAATTATTAACCCGTAACTGGTGATGTCATTTTTTGTCACGTAACTAGTGATGTGGGGACTACACATATGTAAACAACAACTAGTGGTAGGTACTAAGACTGCACATACTTTCCCGTGTTATTGGAAACAGCTACGTAGGATTCAAATATTACACTTTCTGCACTACTAATATCTTAACTATTAGTTGAAAACGTCCAATTCAACCAAGAAGCGAACAACTCACTGCTTCCATCGCAATGTTGTCAAAACTATGTGAATTCTACAGCTGCATAAAAATATAATACAAAAGGTTTGTAAACTTGTATTGGAAAAAGAAGGCTGATAACGTACAGCTATATCAAGTCACAAAAATGACACGTAATTCATAGAAATTCGCGACAGCAAAACGGAATTCCATTGTTGCATTCCCTGCATTGTCGGTACTCCCTTAAAGAGCTAGCAATTTTAATTTCCAATATTTCAAAGTAAATAATTTCTAAAAGATTAATGTGTAAATGTATAACTAAAGGTCGAATGTAAAAACGAACAAAGAAATAAAATACAAATCTGCAAATTCTAATTTACGACGCATCCGGCTCTCTGAAGCGCAGTAAATTAGCAGCGGGCTATTCTGCTTGTCACTAAATTATAGAAAAACTACACGTATTCTCAAAACATTAACCATTACCTTATTTGAAGATAATTTTTGAGAATACATTTTATTGAGAAAAACAGCCCCCATCTATCGCCGTCCAAAGTACATTTTTTTGACATTTTCTCAATTTTTCGGTCTTTTAATGGTAGAACGGAAATATTATTTTTGAATATTAAAAAACACAAAAAACTTCGTCCTAAAAGGCAATTTTCTTTTAAAAATTTGTAACCGTTTTTATGAAAATGGCATTTAAGCGCTACTAAAAATGCGTAATTTGAAGCTCTTTTTCACAGAACATTTTTGAGTTTTCAAAAACCTTTATTTGAAGTCATTTCAAGCATATACACTCACATATAAAATAATGTTTACAAATTGCTGGTAATGTGCATATAAAAGATTTGAGAGACCTTTCAAAAAATTACATTGTGTAATTTTTGAAAAAACAAAAAAAAACTCAAAATGAACTTTACGTCACATTAAAGAGCGCAATTAGCACTATTCGCTCCAAGAAAAAATTTGGAGCCATTTCTAAGAACGGCGTTTGAGCGTTTCTGAAAATGCGGAAATTTGAGCTAGTTTTCACAGGTTTTCAACGGTTGAGTTTTCGAGAAACTTTAATTGGCATTATTTGAAGCACATGTACTCATTAATATATTAACGTCAACAAATCGCCGCTAATGTAAATATTAAGCACGTGAGAGGCAGGTAAAAAATACATTTTTGCAATTTTTGAAAAAATAACAGAAAAGAGCAATATGGCGTTTATGTCATGGAATAGACTATATTTATCACTATCCCTACCAAAAGTTCAAAGAAAAAATTTGGAGCCGTTTTAAAGAAAATCTTGTTTTTGTAATTTTTTTAAAATATTGCACTATTGCACACAATATTGCGCGAAAAACTACTAAATTTTTCAAAAAAATGTACATGACCTTAAGCAAATAAATGAACATATTTTATTTGAAGGAAAAATCTCTATCTGCAATTTTGTAGTTGGAGGATGACGCCGAAAGATTCAAACTTTCGATACTTTCGAAATTCAGTTATCCGTAAAAATCGGACCTTTGCCACTTTAATGGGTGTATTTTACTCTGTCCTTACAAGAAGTTTAAAGAAAAAAATGGAACCGTTTTTTGAGAAAATATAGAAAATGTCCGGAGGGCTTCATGTAAAGTACCCCCCAAAATTAAAATTTCGGTTTCAAATTCAAGTGGCCACAAGATCAGCCAGATTTATCGGAGAGTATCAATTGTGGAGAAAATCGACTGAGCGGTTTAATCGCTAGCGTTGTTTACAGACTGACGGACAGACGTTTTGCTGTCAGTTGGTTTTTTCGGTATGAAGGACCCACAAATCAGGGATTCTGGCTGCATCACGTGTTAGGAGATTTTTTTTCTTAATTTAGAAACTAGATTTATTCACATTTTCGTTACCATGGCTATGTAATACGAATTTACCTGCAGATTCTGCACAGGTCTGAACAGGTGAGGTAATATCGGGAAGCGCCGTACCAGCGAAAATGTAAAAGAATGTTCATTTCATGAAGAGTTCATTCTGCAAATTGCGGTGTGAGAAACGTTAGTTTTTAAGCCGAATGTGTTGCGGGTTGCATTTGACGTGAATATTTCGTTTTGTTCTATAGTGCCATGTATTGGAGTTACAACAAATTTAACAGCACATAAATCTTCTCAGTGAAAATAAAATTAGAAGTGCCAACTTTCATGGAGATTGGTCTTACGGTGTCGGAGTTTATTTCTTCTATACCTACGCTTTGCTGATGACTCGGTACTTTTCGCTATATCCGCAAGAAAACTTGAAAACATGTTGCAAGAACGAAATAGGAAATGTGTTAAATCTGGACTCAGCATCAATTAAAAAAACAGGTAATGACTAATCACCGAAATTGATATTTTCGTGGATGGATTAAGCCCTCGCTTGATTATTTTTTATGCACAGTTTTGTTTGGGAATGTAAATCCTCGTGATTTTCAGTATCTTTTCTATAATCTTTAATCTGCAAGCTCCTTTACTCATCCCATGATTGCGAGCTGTCAATTCTCAGAATTTATTTTAATCTCGCAGATTTCTCGGGTCGCAAACCTACGTAATGCCTCTGTAGGTTGAACTTTTTAATATACTGCAGATCTTTGGAACCCAGTGAACACTTTGCCACAGTTCCAGTATCTACAAAATGACCTCTCTGATTTGACCTAATAATTTTCTCGTAGAGTATACTAGATTTCGTATAGAGGGAAGCTTTTTGATTTGTTTCTTCGCGAAATCTCTCGTGCTTCCTCCTCTCCACAAATAAGACAATGAGTTTTGAAGACATGGTGAGGTATGGACGAACGTAGTTGAGATGATTCAGCCTCTACTTGAGCATTATGTACATGTAATAAAGCTGCAAATATTACAGGTTCATTGTATTTCATGAGTTCGTGATGTGGCAAACTACGAGTGTTTTTACAATTGACTGCCAATCTCGCAACAAGACTGAGGCTGAGAATCTGGAGTATCTCTATCATTGTCGTTTTCTTGGGAACTATACAGTACATGGCTGTCAGAGATTTGCAGAAGTAGTCTATGTTTGCATGGACCGCATAATTTGGTGGCAACAAAATTATTTTTAGAATTGCAGCTGGAAGAGACGAGATAGCAGGAAAAGAAAATCAGGATTAAAGAATTAATGAAATTGATTATACTGGATGTGACTACATCGATATTGTGTACGAACCGGTGGAATCGCTTCTCAGTAAATTTCATTCTCGCTCGGATCAGGTGTCTTCTCCATTGCGATGTTACATCCGGTAGAGACAGATTCTACGTAAATTTGTCGATGAAGCCCATCCCTAGACACCCTGCGGTAAAGATTTTAAAATAATTCGATTTTTCGTTTTCTCTTTAAACAATTACATAATTATCTAATCACTGACATACATATCTGGTTTCCACTTCCGTAATTGCCTAGTAATGAGATAACTATTATTGGTAATTGAGAAAGAAAAATCACATTTTAAAAAACAGACAAAGCATCACAATTGGATAGAATCGGGGTTCTCGCTGATTCCTTGCCCTCGCTTTATTTTGTAGTCATAGTGTATTTCTTTTTTTAACCTGGAGGTTTCATTTCCAAACATCTATAAAATAATCTGGTTCAATATTTTTGTTTAATACCTCAAATTTTTCCTCATTAGGGTTACTTTTGTTTTACTCATAATTTGGTACATATTGGGAAAACATATTGTTGGTGCAATTTTTTTATAAATGTACTCTATTATACAGAACGTATTGTAATAATTTTCTTATTTTATCCCTCTTGTTTTAGTTACCTAAGACTTGGATTTATAGATACTCCGCGCGAGAAAATACGACCCTATTGATTCTGTGAATATCGGAGTGTTAATCCTTGAACAATGCCATTTAATATTTGTACACAATAGTATTTTTCAAGCATTGTAAAGTGAAACAAGAGTGCTCCCACGCGATAGGATTGTTGGAAAGAGCTATTCTCCCGCTTTGGCCAGAAGCCCAGAAAGTAACAATTTTTCAGCGCTCTCTAGCGCCGATACCATCTTTCACAAATTTGAAATTCATACATGCATTTTGTTGGAAATTTTATCTACTTTGATTTTGTAAATAACAATTGTTTCTAAAGAACGCATAGTTTTGAAGATATAAGCGAAACTCTAAAAAAAGGGCGACATTTTAAAGGTTTTTTCCATTTTATCTGTGAGGCCGACTTTTTTGAGGTAGCAAACATGAAATTCGAATTCAGCACCCACAAAAATATGTGGAAAAAACTTCTGGAATGTTTTCCTGGGTCAGATACTATTTGACTGGTCTATTTGGAATATCCAAGGAGTTTATTGGACAAAATATGACTAAAATTGTCTTAAGAGCTAATTTTCTATGTATCGACGTTTCCTTCCTGGACACCCTACGTATGTCATTGTCATTTGATTGTTTAGTGATGCAGGGCGTGCCAACTACTAGGGTAACTAGTTCCGTAAGTGTGGTGCATGTTTTATCTTGGGTGGTATCAGTGATCTCCCCCCTCGAAATGGGGAGTAGTAGTGTAGTGCATGTATGTGTAAGGGGAGAAGATGGGACGAGGAAGAGGTAGGAAAGATAGCGCGTGGCCCGTGGCCTGTTTGTTAGGATACTGCTCCGGCGTTAGCCTGGTGTTGATCAGAGAAGCCACGAAAACTGTCAGAGCAGCCGACCGCTAGAATTATTCTCCATACAGCGGCTGAATTCGACCTGTCTAGCTACTATCGCTGTCAGAACTCGAATCGAAATCCTGTCGCTGTCAGAACTCGAACCCAATAACTTCTCGGTCAGAAGTATTGCAGTGACGTCAATTGATGCCCTAAGCCTCCTCAGCCGATATGATTGTCAACAATACGAAATCAATACTTCCACAATAGAGTTCCTGATAATTTTGGGTCTTCTGATTGGTGAGGAAGCTTTCTGGCCAGTGATAAAACTTTCACGGGGTGCTTTCCCTTTTTACTTTCCCGTATACGTACGTATATACGGAATAATATACGTAGTATAGGAAAAGTTATGTAATGATGGGCGAAAAATGGGGAATTTTCAGCACAAAAAAATTCGTTGCTGGCCGTGATCAAGAAAAAGTGGATAAATCAAGTTGCTAAACTAAGAAAAAACAATACCCTAACACGTGGTGTAGCCAGAATCCCTTTTTGTAAGTCCTTAATACCGAAAAACCAATTGAAAGCAAAACGTCCGTCCGTCTGTCCGTCCGGTGTATGTGAACAACACTAGGGCTTAAATTATGTGTACGATTTTTTCCAAATTGAAGAAATTTGTCCATCGGGCCTGAGTCGAAACTCTGAGAATTTGTAAAACATTCATTCATTTTTAAGGGTACTTTATATGAGGCCACCAGGACATATTCAATTTTTTTTCAAAACGGCTCCAAATTTTTTCTTTAAATTTCTTGTAAGAATAGAGTAAAATACACTTATTATGGTGGCATACGTCCGATGTTCACGGTTAACTCTGAATTTTCGAAAATTGTTAAACTTCGAATTTAATTCGGTGTCTTCAACTAAAAAATTGAAGATAGAGGTTATTCCTCCAAACAGAATTTGTTCTCCAAAGTGAGTTCTATCATTAAGGTCATGTACGATTTTTTACAAATAATATTAGTTTTCGCGCAATACTGCGTGCAATATTTGTATTTTTTTAAATACAAAAACATTTTCTCAAAAACGTTTCCAATCTTTTTCTTTAAACCTTTGGTAGGTACAGTGCGTAATGTACTCTATGAGATGACATAAACGCCGCATTGCTCTATTCTTTTGTTGTTTTAAAAATTACAAAAATATAATTTTTTGATTTGTATCTCACGTCGTTTATATTTACATTAGCGGCGATTTGTTCACATTATTATATTTATGAGTACATGTGCTTCAAATAATGTCAAGTAAATTTTCTCGAAATTCAACCGTTTTCTGTGAAAACTAGCTCAAAATTCCGCATTTTCAGAGACGCTCAAACACCATTTTCTCAAAAATGGCTCCAAATTTGTTCTTCAAACTTTTCGAACGGATAGTGCTAAGTGTACTCTTTAATATGATGTAAGTTCTTTTTTTCTGGATTTTTCCTTCAAAAATTACACAAGTATATATATTTTTTGGAAGATCTCTCAAATCTTTAATATTCACATTACCAGCAATTTGTAAACATTATTATATTTGTGGGTTAGTGCTTCAAATGACTTCAAATCAAGTTTTTTGAAAACTCAAAAACTTTCTGTGAAAAAGAGCTTCTAATTTCATATTTTTAGTAGCACTTGAACGTCATTTTCTTAAAAACCGCTACTAATTTTTAAAAGAAAATTGTCATTTGAGACGAGCTTTTACTGTTCTTTAATATTCTAGAATTAATATTTCCGTTCTACCATTAAGAACACGAAAAATTGAGAAAATGTCAAAAAATGTACTTTGGGTGGCGATAGATGGCAGCTGGGCAAGAGTATGTGGCAATTCCGAATAGCTAGCCCAGACCCAAGGAAATAGAAAACTAATACGGGAAAGTCTGTGCCATTCAATTACCTTTTCTACGAACTCTTCAGATTTGATGATCAATTTAATCGTGTCACAAAATGCTTTCCTTATGTATACCTTTCGACAAAACACGGTACTACAGGGATTTTCCCAAAGAGATTATGGCCCCGTGAGCCTCCTTTCCCGATTTGTCACTAGTGGGATATTACATTCGAAAGGTTTTGCGAAAATTACATTTGAAAGGTCTTTGCGAAAGTTCGCTGGAAAACAAAAAAAAATTCCAATCCCCGTTTGCCTGCATGGTATATATCGAGGAGCTGGTGGTGTTCCTCTCGCGCTGAAACGTGAGATCCGGCGGATATACACATCCGATTGCGGGGTCTACCTCTTTAGTGGTAGTAAAATGAATGTGTGTGTGTGTGTGTGTGTGAGAGAGAGAGAGAGAGAGAGAGTAAGGGAAGAGGTGGGGAAATGGATGAAGATGGAAGCCTTGCGTGTGGTCCATGGCCCGTTTCTTACCGTAGTACTGCTCCAGTATTCGCTTGGTATTGATCGGAGAAACCTCGGAAAACTACCGATCAAATAAACTATCAATCAGAGCAGCCGCCCGCTAGAATTCTCCATCAGTCATTTGCTGTATTGGACCTGGATATGTAGCTCGTGTCGAAATTCGCCACCATCGGTGCTCAAATCTAGGACTTCCCTAGTCAGAGAACCTCTAGTGGCAGCAGTTGTTGCCCTGTGCCATATCAGCCGATGGCAGCTGCAAGAGAAGTTACTGACCGAGGCGAGGGGAGTTAATTAGTCAACAATTCAATCAACTACATAAATGTAGTTGTTCTGTCGACGCAAATGTCATTCACACTGCAGCTATGTATCGTTATCACATGTTACCCTTGCTACCTTCGTTCATAATTTAACGATGTATCGTAAAAGCGGAGTAGCGATTCCGGAGCTGCGAGAAGCGGAAAATACACGCGCGTCGGCGAGTCGCCGCGCCGTCGCACCAGACGCACCGTTGCCATGTCGCGCTCTGGCGCCAGGGGCGCTAGCGCTGCCAGGAACACTGCCCGCGGCGGCAGACGGGGGAGCGGGCAACCACGCCGGGCAAGCGATGCTGGGCGCTGGACAAGTACTCGAAAGGAGGATGCGACATCCACAACAGATCATTCATGTTGCAAATTAAAACAGGACGTTAATAATCAGGGGCGGATTTTGAAGACCTAAAACATCGCCTAAAATGATCAATTAAATACTCTTAATATAGTTTTAAACTGCCCTAAAAGCAAAGAAAAATGGCGTAAAACATGTTATAAAAAACTGTTCGGACGAACAACTCAGCTGTTAGATACGTTACTGATGTAATCGAGGTTCCTTCCATTCGTTCAAGTAAACTCAGCTTTCAAATTTTTGGTTTCGACAATTCTTTACCAGACGATTTCTGTCTTTAGTTATCTCGAAATCACCTGAACCGCCAATGACGCTGACAGGAGGTCAGAGGAACCTCAGATTACATACTCACAATGTCTGACGTTACAATTTCTGAGGGAAGAAAATTGAATAGGCTACCAGGTGTAGGTACTCAGGAATTCTGTGAAGAACATTTTTTGCATCTAGTAAAATATTATTTTAACCAAGTAAAATTAAAATGCTATTAAATTCGATAAAATCAGAGAAAATGTATTAAAATGACGGAAAAAGTTAAAAAAATGGCTTATTAGTCCAAATCGATAAAACATTTTTAAACTAGTGGTGCTACAGAATGGCATAAGACTTTCCCCGAATTAATTCTGTTATTTCCTTGGGTCTGGGATAGATATTCGGGAATTGCCACATATTCTTGCCAGCTGCAATCTATCGCCGCCCAAAGGACATTTTTTTGACATTTTAAAAATTGCTCGGTTTCTTAATGGTAGAACCGAAATATTAATTTTAGAATATTAAAGAACACAAAACCCTCGTCCAAAATTGGCAATTTTCCTTTAAAAATTTGTAGTCGAAATTTTTAAGAAAAATGGTACTTAAGCGCTACTAAAAACGCGAAATTTGAAGCTCTTTTCCCAGAAAATTTTTGAGTTTTCGAAAAACTTCACTTAAAGTCATTTTAAGCACTTACACTCACAAATACAGTAGTGATTACAAATTGCTGGTAATGTGCATATTAAAGAAATGAGAGATCTTTCAAAAAATTATATTTTTGAAATTAAATTTTTGAAAAAATAAAAAATACCTTAAAATAAACGTTCCAAAATCTATCCGTTCCAAAAGTTTGAAGACAAAATTTGGAACCATTTATGAGAAAATTGCGTTTGAAGCGTTGCAGAATTTTGAACTACTTTTCACAGAAAAACGATTGAGTTTTCGAAAACATTTACTTGACATTATTTAAACATATGTACTCATTAATATATTAATGTGAACAAATTGCCGCTAGTGTAAATATTAACTACGAGGGAGACATGTCAAAAACATTTCATCTTTGTAATTTTTGAAGAAACAAAAAATAGAACAACATGGCATTTATGTCATCTCGTAGAGTACATTCAGCACCATCACTACCTAAAGTTTAAAGAAAAAATTTGGAGCCGTTTTGAGAAAATCTTGTTTTTGTAATTTTTAAAAATTGTACATATTGCACGCTATATTGCGCGAAAAACTACTAAAAATTTTTTAAAAATATACATGGCCTAAATGTAAGAATTCACTATGTAGAACAAATTTTATTTGAAGGAAAAATCCCTATCTTCAATTTTATAGCTTTAGGAACACGCCGAAAAAAATTCAAAATATTGCAATTTTGGAAAATGCGGAGATAACCGTGAAATCGGACCTATGCCACCTTTATAGTGTATTTTATTCTAGTCTTACAAGAATTTTAAAGAAAATATTTGGAGCCAGTCTTCGAGAAAATTTGGAAAATGTCGGAGGGGGCTTCATGTAAAGTACCCCCAAATTTTGAGGAAAGGTTTTCGCCTGGAGTTGGGTACCTGGAGTGGAGCCAGATCGACCGGGGAATATCCATTTTCGAAAAAATCCTTCGTATAGGTTTAGGCAGTAGTCGTTTTCACAGAGGGTCCGACAGACAGACGGACCGGTCGATTTGAAAATACGTCAAAAACCGTTAAACGCTGCGTGTGCCGTTCAACGTGGAGAAGTTTTCTTAATTCGGGGATCGCTACCCTCAGCCATGTACAAGTTTAATTCTGAATACAGAAAGAAATTAGCGTTTTTGGCAAGACTTATTGACAAAATATTCGCTCCGATGTAGTAAAACCTGTTTTCAAGGGCAAATCAACTGTAGATTTGGGCTCTTATCCTCATCATGTTCTTTGTGAAGAAATATTACTTATAATAACTATATTGCCCACAGAATTCTAGAAGACATGCAGAGATAATGAAGTTACATTTATGTCCAGAAGCAGACGGAAAACCTGATCGAGATGAGCGTCATTGACCCACAAGCTGAGGTGCAATACTTTGTTACACGATGTTTAGAATTATACAGTCCCAAATGGTATATAATATACTAAATATCATTGTTAAATTAATATTACTTTCCTTTTTGATGCTCGGTATAGTCTCTAATTGTATAGAAAAGTTATGCAGCAGAAAAGATTTTACTTAGGACTTAAAATTTTGTATGGAGTTTAATGTCATCTTGTGAAGTGTTGTAAAATAATGTACTTGTATTGTATGTGATTTGCTTTATAGTGAGCTGTTGATACTGCCACCATATGAATATGATTACTACGTCGAGTTTTATAGTTATAGATATCGGCATTATCTGAAAATATAATCTCGCCCTTGAGTAAGTCATTTTTTGACAAAAAACCCATGATTCAAGGGAATGGTGAATTCCAAAATAAATAAAGAGTGGCTTACAAGAATCACGTGAGTGACATTTGCTTATTATTCGTACAATTATTTTTCGTAATCTAAAAGTCTGGGCGCTATATAAGATGAATTTCCCCAGATATAATGCCATATTTCAGACTGGAATGAACATTCGCGAATTATACACAACTAGCGGTATGAAGGCTGACTGAATTCCGAAAGAATTCTGAACGCGTAGCATAATGAACATGATTTTGTTTTCAATTCATTTAATTGCATTTGAGGTTTGGACTGAACTGAGAGACCTAAACATTTTGTTACCTTAACATCAGTCAAGGGATAATCATTAATTTTCAATGAATTACAGAATTGTTATTGAAATGGAAAAATTGCATTGAGACAGTTTTAATTTCACTTACTATTAATTTGTTATTACGGAACCAATTTAGAAAGAGCTGATATTATACCATTTGCGGTTTCTTTATTGCAAAGAATATTCGTATTGCAGAGAACTATTCTTCAGTTTCCAATCGTTGAGGACATATGGGGAAGAGAATAGGGTCTAAAAACGATCACTGCTCCAAATTTTTTCTTTAAATTGTTCCGTCGCATGTATCAATTATTAATTGAAGATACTTGAAATCTGTTCTAAAAAAAACTTTAAAGAAAAATATGTGTTTTAATTAGTTGTTTTTTGCGTAGGGTAAGCTTGAAATTAATTCAATTTATAAAATAAAACATTTTCTCAAACACGGATATAATGTTTTCTTTAATTGGTTTCCACAGAAGAACAAAGGACTCAGGTCTAATTTTCAGTTATCTATGAATTTTCGATAATTGCGTGATGGAAATAA
The DNA here is from genome assembly GCA_031308135.1 of Acheta domesticus. NCBI lineage: Eukaryota > Metazoa > Arthropoda > Insecta > Orthoptera > Gryllidae > Acheta > Acheta domesticus. The sequence continues at coordinate 30,183,799 of JAHLJT010008446.1, forward strand.
TGTGAGACATCCTTAGTTCTTTATGCGTCACCAAAAATGAACCGGCTGTGCGACCGCATGGAGTAGCTGTTCCAGTTCATTTCGACACGAAAAAAAATTGCTCCTTGTAAACAATTTCGCTGGCTCAAGTATTAATATAATATTGCGGAGCCGTTTTAAATAATATGAGAAGATATGTGCTGTTGCAGCAACACTTCCTTAATACATAACGATAATCGAATGAAAACCACGAAGTGCAATTAATTGGTTTTAGGTGTTTGCAATTTTGTAGACACAGTCCTTGATGTTTCCTCAAGCCGATAGTTCGAGGCAGTGTCAGTAGATGTAGTTGGAGATGAATGAACAGCTGTTTCAAAATGCCACCACGCAGATGCACCAAGGAGAAACACCGTGGATTTGTTAGATTTTATGGAGTGAAGACATGAGACCGTTTGATATTAAACATAGAATGAAGACGAAGTAGTAGTGTAGGAAATTCAGTGGACGAAGTGTAAGAGCGGTGTAGGAAATTCAGAGAAGGTGCGAAATTTTGAGTGATTCTCTACGTCCGAGTCAGGCTCATTGTATTGTGACGGCAGTCTATACCATCTTCTGCTGGAAAAGTGAGAATGACTTTATTTTATGATAAGAATGATCGTATTCTAGAACACCTCAACACCTCCATGTGCCAAGGTACCACAGGGATCAGAGCCAACTTCTCCGACCTTCTCAGGAACCATTTGAAGTCAGCAATAAGCACAAAATGTAAGTGTTTGCTGAGTGTACGTTTTTTAAACATTTCAAGTGACTCCGACCATTCCTTCTGGGTCGTTGCAACTTTTCACAAACAGCAAGTTTCTCTTGTAGTACCATTCGTACTCTCTTAGGTCAGTGACTTCAACGTTGTTTATGCTGGTGCAGGTGGCGCGTTTCTGGCCACGTGGCATGTAACGAACTTATGTGCTCAACTTTAATGTGGCATGAAAGGAAATAAATCACGCTCGGAATTTTCCAATGCAATGTCGAACCCCACACAGAGCATAAGGATGTGTATTAAGTAAGAAAGGATATTTAATATTTTTATTACGGAGGAGGGACAGCTTCTTATTATTATCATTATTATTATTATTATTATTATTATTATTATTATTATTATATACGTATCATACCGTCACGTATAATACGTGTTTCGTAGGTCACGTCACGTATGATACGTGATCGAACAAATATGTTCGGACCAATGAAAACTGCTCAAAAACTAGCACAGCTTTGAATAAGAGACGACAATTTGAGAAATAGGTCACATATTCGACTTCCGTACGCGTTTCCACGTTTTGAAATAGAATAAAGTATGCTTATAAAATGGCTCTTGTCCCATTCGGTGGATTCTCTGAATTTTCGAAAATCGCACAATTTTAATGTCGGAAAACTACAATATTAATGGTGGAGATTTTTCCCTTATTGAAATCTATTCTTTAAAATTAGATCTTGAAATAATGTAAATGAAAATATCTGATTTTTTTAAACTGAAAATAATATTCAACTTATTTAAGTGTCGAGAAGGTTGTGTTTGTGAAACTGATAGTGTAGCAGTAACGTGAATCGCTTGCTAAAGCTAAGAAATAGTTCGGATTCCAGTGTAGAAAAAAACTTTGTTGATGAAAATGCTTTTGCAGATTCAAGAACTACTTTGATAATATTGCATAACCGTCACAAATAATGCGATAAACTATGTATTATAGCAATTTCTAGCTGGCCCCACGACTGTAAGTTGCGCAGACCGTCTCTTCTTGATGACCAATTTATTTTTTGATTTTGATTTGATTAATTTTTCGTCCAATAACTGTAAAAAAATTTTTGAGCTCCAGAATACCTACCCGAATCGTGTACAAGACATGGCTGATTGACGAGTGAAAGTACCAACAAAGTGTGGTTAGAAGCATATTCAAGATAAAAATTTTCGCTGACGAATTATAAAAAAACATATTTGCACCCGTAAATGAACTACAGATTTGCTTTTTGCTCCTGCTAACAAAACAGCTACCCACACCTCTGGCTCGACTTCTACCTCAGTCAGCAAAAAGAGAGCTCAACAAAATGTGCGGATATTGAAGCTCCATTTAAAGATGGAAAGCATGACGTAAGCAGTCCGCCGATGCAGAATGAAGAAATGTTGAGCACGCCTGCTTCCACGTCTTACCTATATTTTTTCCATGACAATGGGTATTTGGCCCACTGAGCGTGTCGCGGTTATATAATTTGGCACACTGCCCTCAGCTCTACGGCTGCGCGGTCTCAGGGACCGGCAGAGCGTTGGCCGGCGGTCGTCAGCTGGGCGCTGCTCGAAGGCGCACGGCGACGGGAGGGGCAGTGGGGTTCGCGCGTGTTGCGCGGGCGGAGGGACGGCGGGGGGGCGGAGCGGGGCGACCAGGAGGAAGAACTGGCCAGCTGGGCGGTGGTGGAGCAAGGCTGGGGTGAAGGCTGCCCGGGGCCGACCCACAAACGTAATGGCAGCCATTACTGAGAATTACATAACGCATTGCACGCCAAGCCATTGCACTGTGGTGTGTACATTCATGTTCGCAAGATTCGTTTTTTATTTGGTCACACTTCGTAAAAAGGCAAAATTTTGTAATCGTGCGCTGGAAAACGGCGAATTTTTGGCACAAAAATCTCTTTTTGCTGGGCCCTGGTAACATAAAATTGGATAAATATGTGTCGTGTATATAGCCAATTACTTCCTCTAACTTGTATTGTATTCAGAATTAATGTTTTGTGGGTAGTTGATAATTAAAAATCAATTGATGGCAACACGTCTGTCCGTCCATCTATGGTCAACGCAAGGGCTTAAACCGTTCAGCCGATTTTCTCCAAAATTGATATTTCCCGATCGATCTCAACGAACTCGAGGCTTTGGGAGTTTCAAGCGGATATTTTGTTTTTTAGGATACTTTTCAAGAAGCCTCGAAAATATTTTCAAAATTTCCTGAAAAAAAATCTTAATTAAATTTTGTCCTCGGATAACATAAAAGACGCTTAAGAGAATAGTACAGGCTCCATGTTCGTTGAAATCACTGATTTTTCAAAAATTGAAAAGTGCAATTTTTTTCGATGTCTTGCTACATCTACAATACTGAAGATAAATATTTTTCTTTAATGAAATCTGTTCTTTAAAGACATCTTGAAATAAGGTCATGTTGAGTTTTTCGAAAATATGGGGAGTTTTTGTGTAATTTTACGCGAAATATAGGCAATTTTTAATTTTTGTTTTTAAACAATTGTTTTCCAAAAACCACTCCGATTTTTTCCCACTGATGCTTAAAAGAAAAGCATGGATCTCATTTTCGTTAAACATTTTCGCTGAATTTTTTAAAATTGTCAATTTAGAATGAAAGCAAGGAAGTACTATATGCGATTTTTTACAGAGTACACATAGATCAGTATGTACGAGTATTTACAGACATGTAGTGAAGGCTTACTTTCTAATTACCTAAAATTTAATTACAAACTATTTTAGGTGAGGAAATCTTCAAACACCTCTAAACACAATACAGATCGGAAATTTTCAACAGGAGTGCCTGGTAAGAGTATCGATTTTTAATTCTGCTTCTGTGAGGGGGATTTTTCCGGAGTGTGAAGTTGGCTAGATGTGAAATTTGAGGAATAAAGTTACTGAACTGGGTGGAAAGATATGTGATATGGTGTTCTATGGAGACAGTTTGTAATTCTTTGTGGAGTTGTACGTTTGTGACAAACCAAGGACCATTTGTAGTCGTTCTAAGAAATTGGTGCTGGAGTATTTGAATCTTGTTGAGGTTTGTTTTTGCAGCGGAGATCCAAACTGGACTGGCGTAAAGAAGGGGTGTTCTAATGATGGTTTTGTAGATGGTTATGGCTGTTGGGAATGGGAGGTGGTAAGATCGATTAATGATGGGTTTCAATTCATGTAGCTTGTTTTTCGTTTGTTGTATTTTGATATTGATGTGCTGATTCCAGTTGATGTTAGTATTCATATTAAGTCAGAGATATTTCACGGAACTATTTGGGCTAGTTAAATGGTTCATTACTTATTGTGAGCGCTGCAGGAGGTGTATATGGTCTTCGAATAAATATTTTGTGGCTGTTTGTGGGTACAATTTGATTTTTAAATATGCGTCTCAGCTGGTATAATTAGAGGGATTTTCTGATATTAGTTGGGGAATCTCCAGCTAGGTAAATTGCATTGTCCGCGAATTGGGCCGTTTATATGTAGTCTAATTTCGGGAGATCAGATACGTATACATTAAAAAAGGTAGGGAAAAATGTTGAGCGTTATGGTAAAACTGCACTTATTCGCCTCGGGTCTTAATGATGACTGCTGACGGAGACTGAAAACGTTAGGATAGCTTTTTCTAATATTCTTGCAAGGGTAAGGAAGAAGGTTAGGGTAGGGGAACTGATAGGACGGTAACTTTCAGCTAATGAAAGATTCTTATTATGTTTGGGAATCGGTATGATGACAGCATGCTTCCATGTAATGGGAAAATATCTTATTCTAAGACACGAATTTTAGATTTTTGTGATGAAGGCCTGAACAGAGGGAGGAAAGCGTTTGACTATCATATTGCTTACGTTATCGTGTCCAGGGGATTTTGTGATTGACAGTTTGGATATGATACTTTTAATTTCTTTGGGTGACATTAACAAAATTCTTGGGTGTGATCCGTAAGTGTGAATATTTGATGCGTTATTGATTATTCGGTAGGTTGGATGATATTGCGTGGTGGTAAAGGTGGACGAAAAATAATTGGCGACATTCTCTACCTTTTGGAAGGGAGTATAGGCTTTACTTGATGCTAATTTTATATATATATATATATATATATATATATATATATATAATCAACTTGCAAGGTCTCAAAGGCCATAATTAAAACCTTTAATATGGTTGTGGGTCATATTTTCATTACTCGGGCGATCCTCACCTAAATTACCCAGATAGTTAATCTCGGCACTTTTCCTGGCTGCTGTGAGACGGAAGTCGACGGGATAATTTTGAATTTCTAATTGTACTAGAAAAAAACCTCAAATCTACACCTAACTTATTTTACATTGAAGGGGGCGTTGAAAATCACAATATCCGTCCAAAGCCTCGAGTTATTTAAGACTGATCGAGATATCAATTTTGGAGAAAATCGGCTGAAAGGTTTTGGCTCTAGCGCTGACCACAAACGGACGGACGGACCGACAGTCACGTGCAGACAGACGTTTTGACGTCAATCGATTTTTTTTGTTTTTGTTTTTTTTTTTGTTTCACGGGCCGACACCCCGCAGGGATGGGGATCGTGACCACGTAGGTGGGCACGATCTCTTGTGAAGAGTTGTAGACGACCATCCGGACCCTCAGTTTCACGGTGGCACTCACGTCGTTAGTCTCAAGGAGGAGGCAGTGAGTAGGCGAGAACGCTAAGCTCCTGGTTGAACCCGGCAACCCACCAGTTGGGACACAGGCGCATCGACCTCAAAGCAGGATTGGGTGAAGGAGACCCCTCGGGTTGCTCTGGATTCCACAAATAAAAGTCCGGTGGACAAACGACCAACCGCCAGGTTGCTTTGGTCATGAACCTACCTAGGTTGGTAGCCTAAGGGATAGGGAGTGGGGAGACGGGTTGGGGGCCCCGAGCAGCCCGGACCTCGGTTCGAGTGGCCCCCAGTTGGGCACTTGGCTTCGTGGCAGTGGCCTGATATTCTCAGCAAAGAGGAGGGAACTGGTGTCCCGGCGCACGTGAGTTGCGAGTTGTCATAAAGGCAACGTTGACTCCGGCACTAACCTGGAAAGCTAGTAGCTCTGAACTAGCAGGGCAGCCCCATCCAGGCATTGAATGGGGAGGTTGCCGTGAGGGTAAACTGGGTACCGGCCGGACCTGGTTACCTGCTTGTCGGCGTGAAGATAAATGAGAGAGGATAAGGGAGTGAGGATAAAGACACGAAGTCCAAGACGCCCACACCGGGGACTTGTCCCCCAGGTAGAACAAGAGCAAGTGTCTTAGTACACATCACGGGCTCACAAAACATGAATTCTGGCTACATCCCGTGTTAGAGGAAGTAATTTCCAAAACATATCAATATGATTTATCCTTTTCGTTACCAGGGCCCAGCAATAAGGGTTTTTCTGCCGAAAATTTGCAATTTTACAGCGGCAAATTGCACAGCTTTCTCTTCTAACGGAGGTAAGTGCGAGAAAGTAAAAACATTTGCGGGCATCAGGGTATTTCTGTTGAAATCTCGTAATTAATTTTTCGCTGCATTACATAACTTTCTCTATATAAATATACAGTATGCATATTACTCCGTATTATGATACTAGAGTAAGTATATTACTCCACACATATACATAAGTATACGAAAAAGTAAAAAATATGCATTCAATAATATAAATGCAGGGTGGGCTTTGAAAAATATTGCCAACAACAGCATACTTCCTTACATGATTTGTACCTTTTCCAATTTTTGAATATTCAAAGAATTCAATGAAACTGAGACCTCCGCCAATTTGACCTTTGCTCTATCCCATTATCTTGTTTAACGCAAGTATCTGGCATCGATTTTGAAGTTTTGAATTGGCAACTTTTTTGTAATATTAGAAAATACAGAGAGTTCGTCGGAAATGAGACGATCGCCAGTCCCTTGATACATACGCGGAAAATTTAAAGAAAACTAGTGGTGCTACAGAATGGCACAGACTTTCCCGTACTAGTTTTCTGTTTCGTTTGGTCTGTGCTAGCTATTCGGATATGTCAATACTCTTGAGAGCTACGATCTATCGCAGGCCAAACTACATTTCCTTGACATTTTATTAATTTTTTGGTTTCCTAATAGTAAAACAAAAATATTATTTTAAGAATTAAAAAAACAGTTAAACTTTGTCCTAAATGACAATTTTCATTGAAAAATTTGGAACCGTTTTCAAGAAAATAGCGTTTACGCGCTACTGTAAATACGAATTTGAAGCTCTTTTTTACAGAAAATTTTTGAGTTTTCGAAAAACATCATTTGACGTCATTTGAAACACATACACTCACAATATAATAATGTTTACAAATTGCTGGTAATGTGCATATTAAAGATTTCAGAGACCTTTAAAAAAATCCATTTGTATAATTTTTTTTAAAAAATTGCCCAAATTGAACTTTACGCCATCTTAAAGATTCTAATTATCACTATCCATTCGAAAACTGTGAACAAAAAATTTGAAGCCATTTTTGAAAGTTTGAGCGTTTCTGAAAATACGGAATTTTGAGCTAGTTTTCACAGAAAACTATTCAATTTTCGAGAAACGTTATTTGACATTATTTAAAGCATATGCACTCATTATAAATAATAAATAAATAAATAAATAAATAAATAAATAAATAAATAAATAAATAAATAAATAAATAAATAAATAAATAAATAAATAAATCAATAAATCAATAAATAAATAAATAAATAAATAAATAAATAAATAAATAAATAAATAAATAAATAAATAAATAAATAAATAAATAAATAATAAATAAATAAATAAATAAATAAATAAATAAATAAATAAATAAATAAATAAATAAATAAATAAATAAATAAATAAATAAATAAATAAATAAATAGTCTTTATTTGTGGCGAGGCTCAGGCCATTTAGCCTGCTCTTCCGCCTAACCACTTTCAAATTTTATTACATTAGTGCATAATAGAAGAAGTTCAAACAAATGAAAAATACGTACGCAATTTGGGTGAAAGTTTTCTCACATAGAGGACAGGAATGAAAGCGAAGGAGGAAAGAGTTGGTGGAGGAGGAATGCTGTCACAGCATTTGTATGTTTAAAGTTATCAATTTCAAGTTAGGGATGTAATTTAAAAATTAATCCCAAATATATAAAGTTAAACACTACGAGATTTTACTCAAAATTTAGAGAAATTATCTTTCTGTGACTAAGCAAGTTACATATTGAAGAGGATTTGAAAGACATTATTTAAATCAGTGAAGTATTAATATGTACTGCTAATTGTTTCAAAGAGGTTTTAGTAGAAGCTATGATTGCGTACGTATTACTGAAATACTCCTAAATGAAAACTAGAAAGGGAGGGAATCTCGTCAGCACACAAGCGAAAAACACATCAAGTCAAAAGTTCAGATTCTAAGAGAAACGGAGAACATTAAAAGGTAATGGTGAAATGATTTTACGTGTATTTCATAATAGTAAGAATAAGAAAATTGGCAATAATAAAAGAATGTATTATCAATCTATTTAATAAAAAATATAATTAAAAAGTGGAAAAGATCAATTAGTTTTAGGAAAATGTTTACAATATAAAAATATTTCCCAACCTAGAAAGTTGGAAATTTCAATAATGTAGGAAAATGTTAACCATTTAATATATTACCAAGACCTGAAAAACCGACCCGACATATCTCACCCGTAAGCCAACGATTTACGCTACATTTATTCCTGGGACTGCAAACAAAGGGACCATCCCGGCATGCGCCTTAAGCGATTGAGTAAACCCAGGTAAACCTCAATCAGGATGGTGGCTTGAGGCCAAGACACAATACTCTGCTAAGAACACAATACAAGTATGTAACAATTTCGGTGCACACAAAATACAAAGAAGAAACGGAAATAGTTTGATTGAAATAATATGTCTTAACATATGGTGAAGTTTGCAAGAGATGAACTGAAACAGAAAGATTGCAAATTAGTGAAACACATCTAGACAAATTTAAAAGCATACAAATACCTTGAATACATACACATTAGAGCAATACTCATGCATAAATACGCACTCAATATACAAGTATGCTCAAGTGTGTGCTGAAATAAATGGATGTATTAAATGTAACTAAGGATAAACGTACACATGTGTGAACTGAACTAAATATAACTAAGGATAAATGTAAAAGGGAAATAAGAGGAATGGTATTTTTGTGTCCCACGGAGATTAGTTAACTTTTAAAGTTAAACAATTAGATAATAGTGATAAATTAGAGGAAAGAGAGAGTAAAGTAATCTAGGCTGAAATTGAAAAGTAAGAGAGAAAAGAAACAAAAACACTTGAATTTTGGGGATCCGAAGAGAGAGAGGGAAAGAGAGAGACACATAAAAGAAAGAGAGGGAAGTATTTATTTGAAAAATGGGATAGAACTACTACTCACATATACTCATATATACATATACTCATTAATATAGTAATGTGAACAACTCATCGCTAATGTAAATATTAACGAGTGAGAAGCAAGTCAAAAAAATTACATTTTTCCAATTTTTGAAAAAAAAATGGATAGAGCAATATGGCGTTAATGTCATCTCATAGAGCACCTTTAGCACTATCCCTACAGAAGGTTCAAAGAAAATATTTGGTGCCGTTTTTGAGAAAATCTGGTTTGTGTAATTTTTTAAAAATTTCAAATATTGCGTACAATATTGCGCAAAATCTACTAAAATTTTCAAACAAATGTACATGACCTTGGACTTACTTTGGACAACAAATTTTATTTGAAGGAAAAATCTCTATCTTCAATTTTGTAGTTCTAGGAAAACGCCGGAAAAAAATGTAAACTTTTGCAATTTTCGAAAATTCAGAGTTAACCGTGAAAGTGGGACCTATGCCACCTTAATAAGTGTATTTTACCCTATTCTTACAAGAAATTTAAAGAAAAAATTTGGAGCCTTTTTTGAGAAAATTTTGAAAATGTCCGTGGGGCTTCATGTAAAGTACCCCCAAATTTTGAAGAATATTTTTCAAAATCGCGGCGCGGCCTTTAGTGGAACCAGATCGGCTGCGGTCTATTCATTTTGGAAGAAATCGTACTTATGGTTTCGGCGCTACGGTAGTTCACAGACTGACAGACAGACGGACAGACAGACAGACGGACGTTTTGAAAAGAACCACTTTTTCGGTATCAGGGGACCCCAACAAGTGTATTTCCGTTTATATCTCGAAATCGATTTTCCTGCAGCATTACATAACTTTCCCTATACTACGTACGTACTCCGTGTATACGTACGTACACGGGAAAGTAAAAATTAATTATTCACTTTTTCGTTGCCAAATCTCAACAATAAGAATTTTTCTCTCGAAAATTCGCCGATTTCAGCACACGATTACAAAACTCTCTACATACGAAGTAAGATCGTGAAAGTTAAAATGGCATTACTCCCGCGTTAGCGCTGTTTAAATTGTACAACAATGCAGAGGTTTGCAACTCGACCTGTGTGATAGAAGATTAATTCAATTTTTGTCCTAGAGCATGTCACACCAGTTTATATACGTAGTTCAGTTACCCCCTCCCACATTGAAAGTGAAATAAACAAAGTCTTTATTTCATTTCCACTTTTTTAAATACTCAAATCACGGAAATATGAAAAGATAACTCTCCAAGATTATTCTTATGATTTATTTAGATGCGAAAGTGATCAAAATCTTCTCTCGTCAATTCCCCCACACCCTTACTTTGAATCTCGTGGAGAATATTGCCCACTCAAACCTGACCACTAGTGTTCTGGACCCTGAGTGGAAGTGCATGTGAGCACCCGCTGGCACTGTTATGGATTCCTGTTTGCAACGGTGAGTGCCTCTGAGACGCATAAAGCAGTCGGGGAATAGAGACAGAGTTGGGAACCCCTGAACTGGAGATAAACAATTTTGCACACACATGCGCTGGTGATAAATACGCAATCTTCCGCAATTCGCTTTGGGCCATGTGATGGAGCTTCTCAAAAGATCATAGTTTGTGAAATCACACTGCAGGTGTCAGAGGAAATGTTTGCCTGGTTGCCTAATCTGGCCTTCACTTTAGGCGCTTCGTGAACGAACTTTCACATCTGAACTTAAAATCAATATATAGCCTCGCAAAAACGCGATGTGCAATTCACGCTTAGCCTCCGACACAATCAGACGTGAGCTCGCTACAGCTCTGCAGTCAAGTTCTCAAACGGTGATTAGCCCTTGCGGAGCAGCACCCAATGCTACCTACATAAAGAAACAAGATTTATCCACTTTATTTTCTTCGTAAAAAGAGATAGTATTGAAATCGTGCGCCGGAAAACTGCGGATTTTCGACGAGAAAGCTCTTAATGCTGCGTACCGGTAACGAAAAATTGAAAAAATTCTGTTGCTGTATGTAGTAAACAAGCGGAACTTCATCTCCCTCTTTCTCCTTTCCTCTCCCTTTCTCTCTCCGTCTGTATTACCGTCTCTGTCTCTTCGTCTCTCTGTGTGTCCCTGATTCAGTCTATCTGACTCTGTCTCTGTGTGTCTGCCTCTCTCTGTCTCTGTCTCTCTCATTCATATTTAGTTGCATATTCAGCACATCTCTGATCAGGTGAGGTAAAATCGAGAAGCGGAGGACCAGCAAAAATGAAATAGAATGTTCAAGAAGATCTCATCCTGAAGATTACGATGTGATAAATGTTTATTTGAGACCTTCGGTTTAAATATTTTAGTTTTTAATGCCTTAGAAGGTCTCGTTTACGAGTTATTTAACGATATAAATTCAAAGAATGTCACCGTGTTGCGGGTTGCATTTGACGTAAATATTTAGTTTTGTTCTACAGTGCCATCTAGTGAAGTTACCATAAAATTAACAGCATATAAACCTTCTGGGTGAAAAACACGTAGATGTGCCAACTTTCATGGAGATCGGTCTCAGAGTTCACCGCTCTAATATACACCAACATCCAAATATACGTAGTATAGGGAAAGTTATGTAATGCAGCTGAAAATCGATATCGAAATTTTAACGGAAATACACGTTTTGGGGTTCCCTGATACTGAAACTTTTTTTTTCTTTTTTTCAAAACGTCCGTTCGCCCGTCTGTCCGTGTCTGTCTGTCTGGCCGTCCGTCTGTGAACAACACTAGCGCTTAAACCATACGTGCGATTTCTTCCAAAATGGATATTCCCCGGTCAATCTGCTTCCACTCGAAGCGCCGCGATTTTTAAAAACTTCCTTCAAAATTTTGGGGTACTTTGCATGAAGCCCCCGGACATTTCCGATATATTCTCGAAAACGGCTCCAAATTTTTTCTTTAAATTTCTTGTAAGAATAGAGTAAAATACTCTTTTTAAGGTGGCATACGTCCGATTTTCACGGTTAACTCTGAATTTAGAAAATTGCAAACCTTTGAATTTTTTCGGCATCTTCCTACAGCTTCAAAATCGACGATACTTTTCCTGCAAATAAATTCTGTTCTCCAAAGTGAGTTCTTTCATTAAGGTCACGTTCATTTTTTGATAATTCTACTAGTTTTCGCGTAATATTGGAAGCAATGTTTGCAATTTTAAAAAATTACAAAAACAAGATTTTCTCAAGAACGCCTCCAAATTTCTTCTTTAAAGTTTTGGTAAAGATAGTGCTAAGTGTACTCTATGAAATTATATAATTGCCATATTGCTCTATTTTTTTGTTTATTCAAAAATAACAAAAAATTAATTTTTTTACTCATCTCCTACGTCGGTAATATTTAGATTCGTGTCGATTTGTTTACATTACTATATTTATGAATACATGTGCTTTGAATAAGGTCAAGTAAAATTCTCGAGAACTCAATCGTTTTCTGTGAGAAGTAGCTCAAAATTCCGCTTTTTTAGAAACGCTCAAACGCCATTTTCTCATAAATGGCTCCAAATTTTTTCTTCAATCTTTTCGAACGGATAGTGATAATAGCATTCTTTAATATGACATAAAGTTCAATTTGAGGTATTTTTTTATTTTTTCGAAAATCACAGAAATATATTTTTTCTGAATGATCTCTCACACCTTTAATATTTACATCATCAGCCATTGGTAAACACCATTGTATTCGTGACTTAATGTGCTACAAATGACTTTAAATGAAATTTTTCGAAAACTCAAATTTTTTCTGTGAAAGAGAGCTTAAAATTTAGCATTTTTATTCGCGCTTAAACGCCATTTTCTTAAAAACGGCTCCAAATTTTTCAAACAAAATTGCCATTTAGGTCGAGGTTTTAGTGTTCTTTAATATACTAAAATTAATATTTCCGTTCAACAACTAGGAAAGCGAAAAATTAAGAAAATGCCAAAAAATGTAGTGTGGACGGCGATAGATGGCAGCTGGCACAACTATGTGGCAATTACGAATAGCTAGCCCAGACCCAAGGAACTAGAAAACTAATACAGGAAAGTATGTGCCATCACCACCAGTTATGTAGAGAGAGAAAAGATGAGATTGCTTTCTCTAACACGTGGTGAAGCAAGAATCCATGTTTTGGTGGCCCTTGATACCGAAAAATCGGTTGACGGCAAAACATGTCTGTCCGCCCGTGAGTGAGCTAGTCATTCTGTCTGTCTGTCCGTTCTGCTGGCCGTCTGTTCGGCCGTCAGTCAATCAGTTCGTCAGTCCGTCCATTCGTCCGTCTGTCCGTCCGACCGTCCATTTGTGGTACATTCGTCTGAGATGAAGCGCTGCGCCTGAACCAGCTGTGGCGTGCCACCATTACTCCACACCGAAGGTTAGCGGCTTGCATCGGCAAGCATAACATCTCGGCGGCACAACCTCTAAAACGTGCTGCCGCATGCAAGCGGGGGCCAATATATACGGGCCCCGCGGAGCCAGGAGGGGCAGACGGTACCATGCAGAGCAGACGGTACCATGCGGAGCAGACGGAAGCAGTCGGGACCATGTGACATTGGGAGTCAGAGGCGTATGTGACTTGCGCATGATGACTCGTTCGCAAAGCTCCGCCGCCGCCGCCGCCGCTGCTGTCGTCTTCGCCGCGCCTGGACCACGGAGTGATGGGGTAAGAGGCCGCCATATCTGAGCTCGACTTCCTATACATTCCCTTACCTGATTTATCGTCCCCTCTCTCTCTCTCTCTTCATGCAACAGTAATAAATGGTGCATTATTTGGAACATGACTTCTTCTTGAGAAAACTGCCCTCCCGTTCCCCATCTCAATAAAATACTCCAAGTCAACCACAGTACTCCCAAGTGACGCGCTGCCTAAGGAATACACTGAAGTCAGTCAGCTCCGAGGGTGGCACGTCACACAGCCGATTTTCTCCAAAATTAATTTTCCACAATCGATTTATGTGAACTCAATGCCCTCTTGAGTTTGAAACATGTTTTGATTGGGGGAGGGGTTACGTGATGCCTCAACAATGTTTCCATTTTTACCAAAAAGGGTCCATTTTTTATTAAACTTTGTTCTCAGATAGCGTGAAGGACGCTTAAGAGAATGGATGCAGGTTTCATTTTCGTTGAAATGAAACTTACATCATTTGAGTTTCCAAATATTGTCAATGCTCAACGTTAGGCATGTGAGAACCTCATATTACAACTTCTTGGAAGGAGTTTGGAACATCGCTCTTTTAGCAGTGTATTGGCACCAATCTACATGTCAAAATATTCGTTTAAAAATTGTGGTTCTTAGCTTCTTTGGCTTTGCAAGGCCTCAATTACCATTTAAACTTGAGTTTTCAATTAATTGAAGATGTTATTTTTCCGAAATTATGGAGTTTCTTATAGTTTTCAAGTGATGGTTCATGTGTTTGTAGAACATAATTAATATTATAACAATATTACGTATTATTTACCAAAAATGTGAGAAAGAATATGCTGTTTTAATTTTGGTTGATTGATGTTTCCGGTCACGTCAATTGCTGATTTATTAGTCCCGTTGGTGTTGTGAGTGTTTATCGCAGGAGGTGGTAGTGTTACTTTCCCGCTGGATAGTGAGATTCGACGCCGACGTACACGTCTTGCAGGGATTATCTCCAGGCATCTCCCCTAGCGGAGTACCACCACAACCAGGACAAGCCCTAAGCCACAGGCCCTTGTTGATCTCCCGACATGTGTGGTAGTGTCGCGCACGTAACTCTGGGTGTGTGTGTGAACGTGTGTGTCTGTAAGGAGGAAGGGTAAAACAAGGAAGAGGAAGAAATTATTGCACGTCGTCTGTGGACCGTTTGTTAGGGATCTGCTTCGGCATTCGCCTGGTATTTATCGAAGAAATCATGGAAAACTACCGATCAAAATAGCCGACGTTAGAATTCTCCACTAGACAGCGGCTGAAACTAGTTATGTAGCCGGTTTCGAAAAACCATCATCGCTGCGACTCGAACCCTACGACCTCCCACTCAGAGTCGCTGCAGAGTCAACGGCAATGCTGGTTCTGAGCTAAACTAAGCCGTTACTTCTAGTTTTGTTAAGCTCATTTAAGTTTTTCGCATTTTCCCCAAAACATTAATTTGCGACTCATGTAAGAAATGCGCATCCGATATATTCTTCGTATAATGAAAGGCCGCCAGGATAGTTTGAGAATGCCTGAGACGAAGTAGATAACGTCAGCAGAAGCTCACATTACGGACACTGCTGACTCAACGGAAGCCTAAGCATGATTCAGATGAGAGAGTATCCTATTACGATGCAGTGGTAAACCGTGAATCAAGAAGTGAAACGGGCACTGGCAAAATTCGTCCTAGTCAGTGGCGGCTAGTGAGTCCAGTAATTGGTGAAGTAATATCGGCAAAATCCATCCTCCTTCCACAAAAATGAATTTATAGGTTTAAAAAATGAGCTTTGGTTAAAATTCACTATTAGTGAAAATAATCATGGAACAATTTTTTGTTCGTACTCCGCACCCGCGATTAGGTACTAGTAATTAGACAAATGAAATTAAATATATTCTAAATGGTGGCTACTGGAAAACCAATTATTTTGAGTATATCAGGTTTTGAATTTTAACACACGGGTTTAATGTGGTCATTTCGCATCTTTACGAACATCCAAATCTAGCACTTTGTAAAAAGTATTTTTATCCTCTTTATTTCTTAGCGAAAATGTTTTTTCCAGTACAACACATGGGGGCACACAACGGTAATGACATTTTACACAATACAAGACATGTAAACGGTACAACAGGAGGTTTGTATATCCTAAAACCAAATTGGAGCTATCCATAATCCATCAGCTGATTATTAGAAACTGTCTAACGACCTGATATAAACAATGCCAACTAGAGGATCCAGGAAAGCTCACGGGAAGAGAGAATAGGATAGTCACGTGACACGCGTATCACGTAATTGAGTGTAATTATTGTTCATTTGTGTTTATAATGATGCAACAACAAAAATAATATTAAGAATTAAGTTCATACACTCCATGTGAAGTATGTTCTGAATCTTCTCCACCGACGATGGTAGACTATTTGCCTGGACCGTTTCAGGCCAGAGCAAATATAACATGACAAAATTGTTGACTCCATGGAGACGTAACTTTTTCATTGAATGCCTACTTAATATAAGCGGAAACAATTGAATGGTGAAATATTGGGGCCATAATAACAAATAATCTCACCCAGAGTTCATCCAATATTATTTTAGATGCCCTTATTTAAAATAATATCGTAATTTGCTGCTTAGTACTACAATTAGAGTACACGTGTTGTCCTCGGCAATGGATTCTTTAACTTAATCCATAAAGACTATACGAGTAAATGGTATCGTCTCATATTAACATCAATTTACAGATAACTCAAATGCTTTTTTCAAGGTTTGGGGTTTATATCTCGATATGGGAACCACGTGTACTCAAAAGATACGTTTAAATATTTTGTTTAATTATTTGCAACAAAACAGCTTTGATCGAATATGAAAGAAGTAGAATGTGCGAACGTCTTCTTGAATCCCGGAAATCCTTGCTTGTCTCTTTTTGTATACGTAGTTGAATTACGAATTAAAGAGGTATAACCCGACGAAGCGGAATGTAGGACTGAAGAGAGACCGGCGCATCTGAGGACAAACAACGGCGACAGTTGCGTCGCACGTTAGCGCCGGGGTAGTTTAGTCTGGTGCTTTCATGTTCCTGTTCTAAAGTAACAAAACATTTTTGCATAACGTAGTACGTAATGCTAAATAATCAGCACAATTCGTTTTCTTTTCAGATAATTTTACATAGAAGCATTACGTTAATCCCACAGAAAGCACTTAATAATTTGATCACTCATTAACGATTTAAAACACATTCATAACATCGTATTTTGTGGGAATCTGGATGTTCAAGAAGAAATTCCTGGACGTTTTCGCGCTCGTGAAAAGTGTTCAAGGGGTAGGTTGACTCGGTAGCTTAGTGGTCAAAGCAGCTAGGCATAAACCAAAAGGCCCGGGTTGGAATCCCGGTCGGGGGTATACATAAAATGGCATTACGAGAGGGCCATATACACGTCTTCGGGCCTTGGTCTATGCTTGGTCAATGCTTCAGTTTGGTCTAGATCAGTGCTGGCTATGAGTATACAAATAGCTCTGTCTCTTCCTCCCCGAAGCAAAACAAAGCGCAATGCTACCCTCATCCCCAGTCCTACACTCTGCTTGATCGGATTATTAACAAGGTTGTTGGCAACAAAAATTGCTTTTAAGCAATGAAGACTATCTGCATCGTCAAACGAGTTATAGATTTGACTAGGAAAATGTAGCAAAATTATGCACAAAAAGGGATACATCTGAGTTATCGAACTTAAGAGACATTACGACGGACGGACGGATGGAAAGACGGAAGTGCAGACGGACGAGCAGAAGAACGGGCAGCCGGATGGGCAGCCGGATGGGCCGACGGACGGACAGACGGACCGACGGACGGACAGACGGACGGACAGACGGACGGACAGACGGACGGACAGACGGACGGACAGACGGACGGACAGACGGACGGACAGACGGACGGACAGACGGACGGACAGACTGACGTGTTGAAAAAAACACTTTTTCGGTATCAGGGGACCCCAAAACGTGTATTTCCATTGAAATTTCGAAATCGATTTTCAGCCGCATTACATAACTCTTCCTATACTATATATATTACTCCGTATGTACGTACGTAAACGGGAAAGTAAACAATTCATCGAGAAAAAATTTAAGGAGCTATGGCCAATTGAAAAGGGTCTATTTCTATCGTTTTAACGTAAAATTGGCCATATTCGGACTAATGTGTCCCATTGTGTGAATCAAATAAATAATGTTTGATAATCACAAAATTGTTGTGGAATAACGTGGGCACCATCTAAGCCGAAAATATGTTGATAAAAATACCATTAAATTATATTTATTCGTTATTTTCTTAAAAGTAGCGAAAAAGGCCGAAAATGTGTTTATGGGGTTTGTGGCACCCTTGAAGCCATTTTCAAAGCGGTTTTATTGGTGCCGATGTTATTATTGCATTGAAAACTATTTTTTTTCACTAATTTTCAACAAATATCTTCAATACAGCGTAGTAGTGAATAAAGAAATCATATACCTCAGTCCGGCACGAATGTGGGTCGTAAACAGTGATGGCGCGCGGTGCAATTTTATTACGTATTTCTTATTAGCATTTCGTTAAGAAAAGAGATTTGATGTCAATGAATGAGTGAAATAAAATTGGTATTCATTCTGTTTATTCTCCTTCCTTGAGTGTTTTCATACTTCAATCTGCGCAGTCGTGTCTCAGAAACGAAAGTCTTGGACAGCGTTCGGCTCGCTTCGGGTAACTTCGAGCAGACTCGGTAATAGGCGGTACATATACTTTCGTATTTGGCGTTGCAGATCTGTAGTCTTCAGCTCTTCGTGGCTTGTGGACGTGTGTTGAAGTCGGGGTGTAAGTTTCCAGTCGTATCTGCGTGAGAAGCATATCATGTCAAATAGGGAAGAACAACCTACAGACTCGGCATCATCAGATGACGAAAATGGAAACGGGGAAAATAGCTCTTCAGAACCGGTGTGCCCAATTTGTCTGGGTAAGGTAAAAGAAAAAGCATTTGTTAATGCATGTCTTCACCAATTCTGTTTTGGTTGTCTATGGGACTGGATCAAGGTAAGATTATTTTCATAAATTTGTCATATTCTTCAAACACGTTCCTTGATTAGTACTTAATACAGATAATTTTATGGTTTTTAGGTGAAGCTTGAATGCCCCTTATGCAAACAAAAGGTTGTTTCTGTTTTTCACAACGTGCGAGCTGATGATGACTATAGTGAAATACGAATAGAAAGACTACAGGGAAGAGCTGTTTTGAATCCTGAACGAAATTATTTAAGGTATGTTTAAAAAATTTAACATGACATGAATACATTTTCGTTATTTTCTAGTGAATGTTTTTACTGATAATTTAAAACATTTAAAGAAGAAAAATTCGAGGATCTTCAATTTTGATCAGATTTATTGCATGGAACCTTGAATTGTCATTAGAGATATTTTCATTACACATAGTTTCAGATTTTGTATTTTTATTATTACTGAGGACCTTGGAATAACTAGCCTATTGTTTTAATTGATTTTCTGATAACATTTGGTTTTTAAAATAACAGTTTGTACTGGTATTTCAGTCGCATGTTCAATGTAAGGTAGCATATTCAATTCATTGCACGTACTTTGACAAAGTTGAGGGTGTAAGTAAGCATGGCTCAGCAGAAGAAATAAGATGCTATAGAATGTGTTTATCTTTCTCTAATGATTAAAAATTTCATAATATTATTTTTGCAG
This sequence comes from Acheta domesticus, assembly GCA_031308135.1. Classification (NCBI taxonomy): domain Eukaryota; kingdom Metazoa; phylum Arthropoda; class Insecta; order Orthoptera; family Gryllidae; genus Acheta; species Acheta domesticus. Next base: position 30,203,269 of record JAHLJT010008446.1, read on the forward strand.
ATTTATTTAATTATTTGTATTTCATGTCAAGTGTCATGTGTTCTTGTGAGAAAACCTTTATTTATTATTTTATGTTTGTGCTCAAATTTGTCAATTAAAGAAATTTTTGAAGCAAATTCAAAGAGGATATGTTGAGATACATAATATTACACAAAATAGCACTTGTTCCTGTCAACAAGGCACTAGAGGAAAAGTATACATTCTCAAAACCAAACAAATCACTTATGACAGAACTAAATTCAATAATGATAATGTAAGTGAGCCCGTATTTGGTGCTACTATGTCACAGTTCTAAGTGTGCAGTAATTTTTATTGACTTTGTTCAACGAATTATCATGACTGACAGGGTGATGGCACACAAAAGGCTGTGATGGCAGACAGGCACCAGAACAGCCAAGATCATTTCTAAGATTTTGGCCACGGAAGCCTTCAATGTTTACATTTGCTAATTTTAAATCAGTGCTATTTATGAAGAAGCAATTTTTCAAGAAATGTGCCAGATGTACATCTGGCACATTTCTTGAAAAATGCCAAAATATTCTTCCAAAAAAGGACAATTTACAAATTTAGCATGTACCATCAAATCTTAAAATTAGAAAACACAATTGTGTTCACTGTAAAACATGTTTTACAGACCCTGTGTAATGGACAAACTTATTAATTAACAATTTTTTTTCAAGATTATGAGCAGTCAATACGCTTTTCATCCAAAGAGTTTAAAGTAGAACTATTCCCTAAAATAGAATGAAATAAAATAAATTGACAGGACAAAATACAATGCAAGAATGATTTTATTCAAAGTGTTTAAAATATTTCTGTTTATAAAAATAGTGATGAAATCAAAATTATAGTAGGTCAACAAACATAAAATGCAGGAAAGGTCCGAGAAGTGGAGTGGGCAGTCACACATTTTGCATTCTATTTAAATATTAATAACTGGTCTAAATTTGAGGACACTTTTTTATGTTCACCTCGGGTACATAGACTGGACAACCATTGGTCAATCTGTTCATTTTTCCTTTGGGATTTTCTAGTTCATCTGACAATCTCACATGCTATGCCAATATTGTGAAGAATTTTTGTTGGACTTCTTTTATATGATCAATGTTTACATTGAAATAGAACAACTGTTCAGTAGTTATGTATGTCAGATGGCATATATATTAGATGGCACCAAAAGATGCATAAAGTAGCCTCAACACCTAAGTGGATTACATGTCTTTACATTATTAATATATAATAATGACACATTATTAATAAACCCACCAACTTCATTGACTTATTGATGATTGAATTTGTGTTAATTAAAATAAATTAAAATACTCCAAAAGTTAAAATGTTCAAAATTAATGCCATTTAAGATAATGTTTTTAATGAAACAATTTCCTTTTCTTGCTATTAAAGTTGTATCACACTTCATTCTATTTAAATCTAAATGACTATCAATACAGCAATTAAATAGAATACTGATGTCTTGTGAATCATGAACTTAGTTGAAAGTTATTATAGATTTATAAAGTTTGTCACCTTCAAATAATAATAATAATAATAATAATAATAATAATATTCAAATTACTTAAGACAAGATCATCAGATTACATAAACAAAGAATTGACTGATGGGAACACCAAATTTTTAAAGAGATACTTAGAAATAATGTGTTAATTTTTAACTATTTTTCTAATAACTAACAAAAATCAACCAAGTCAATAAATTATTTATTTCCAGTAATTTTCATTTCAAAAAAGTAATTTATTATTAACAGTTGAAGGATTTTCCAAAATCTATAGGTATGCTACCTACTTGAATTTTATTTTCCATTTAGTTTGAAATATATTGAATATAAGAAATTGGATTAGATTTTCTAATCTTTTCAGGGTAACCATGTTGTGTTGATAAGAAAGAAAAGGATATCAAGCACATTTACATATTTATATCATTAAAAAAGTTTGTGAGGAATTACTAACTTTACCAAAAGCCACATTCAAAGATAAAGGGTGAAGGTAAAAACACTCTGTGAAAATCAGTCTTGCTACCAAAGAAAGGGAAATTCATTGCAAATTCCCTGATTATACCTGCAAAATCCAATTTTAAAACTACTAATGTGTGATGTTCAACTCAAACTTAAAGTTTGCTTTGTTAACCCGCTTCCACCATCTGTAACTTCCATTAACCACCTTCTTCTTTACAGGAATGCTGAAATTCGACTTCAGGACCAGCATGAGGTTCAACATGGTCCTATGCTGCTTGGAATGCCTGGCAATGAGGGACACTCGACACCTAGCAATGAAGGTCATCCGATGCCAAGCAACGAGAGGCACTCGACACCTAGGAATGAGGGTCATTCAATGCCTAGGAATGAGGGTCATTCAATGCCTAGGAGCGAGGGTCATTCAATGCCTAGCAATGAGGGGCATTCAGTGTCTAGCAATGAGGGACAACTTGTTCAAGATGATGATGGACAACTTGTCCAAGAGGATGAGGAACAAGTTGACCAAGAGGATGAGGGACAATTTGACCAAGACGGTGAGGGAGAACTGTTACCGGATGAAGAAGAACAAGAAGAAGAACAGATGTTGCCACCTCAAGAAGAAGAGAGGGTTGGATCGCAGCCTCAGGCACGGGCAGATATTTTGTCATTTCAAGTACGCTTACGATCAACTTCTCAGCATTTACAAATTCTGCCCCACTTATGCCAACATCCTGCTTGTCGAGTAGAACATGTGCCAGTACAAAACCACCAGTCACCACAGTTAAATGTTCAAATGCACCATGAACGTCATCCACAATGTTCATGTCATTCCCAACATACACAACACACTCACCACCCTGTGCATCATACCCAAGACCCCCACACATACCCATCAACCCACTCACAAGCACACCGTGCTCTTCATCCCACTCCCCATGTACGCCATACCAATCACCCAACTCAGCCTGGACGCCATATCCATCACTCTGTTTTCCATGCACAGCACACAGGAACACAACAATCTTCACATGCCCAAGGTGTGCCAATTGACACGCCACCACTACCACGTCCTGGGACACAGACAATTTCATCCCTCCTAAATATAGTTCCTCCTACTCGCACTACACATTCACATCAATATGACCAACCACAGGTTCCTTTACAATCACAGACACGCCCCATCGATCCCAACTTGCACTGAGCTTCCCACCAGTCAATCGCTCAACTGACCCTCCCCCTTCTTCACATGCACAGTTCAATCAACAGCAATCACATCAATCCTCACAAGCTAATGACCAGCATTTACAAGCTCATCTTCAAACACAATCACTGCCACCACTACGTTCAGACAGTGCAGCACAAACAACTCCACCTCCGTTAATAAGACTGTCAGAAAATCTGCAATCGCAGTTCCAACCACCACCACCATTATTAAGATTACCGGAATCAATGTCACCACCATCACACCCACCACCATTGTTAAGAATGAATGAATCTCATTCTCCTACATTGCATTCTGAACTGCCACCTCAACATAGTCATAGTCAGTCATCTCCACCACCATTGATACCACTTTTAGATGCCATACAAGCCCCTCCATCATGGCCACCACAGTCACAGTACACACAGCAACCTCCAACACAGATTCAAGGTCAGCATAGATACACATTGCCCAATCAGAATCTCAGCATGGCCCACACATCTCGCTCTGAATCTCAGCATGGTACCCATGAGTCTGAGCCATTAAATCTTACGAGACCATCTCAAGACACACTACTTCAATATGCAATTCAAACTGCTTTAAATTCTGTGACAATTCCAGAGAATCCCCACACCAAATGTATTCTCAAGGAATAGGAAGTTCGAGAGTACCAGATACTGATGACTGCGTTGTAGTAAAACATGTAAAGACTCGCCGTAGGAAAATACGCGGAATATTGTCATTTGATGCCGATGCAGAATGGGCACAGGCAAATGAGGGAAGATTTCCACCCATCAATTCAAATGCATATCTTTCTACTCCGTCAACTTCACGAAGTGTCCCAAACTACAATCGGGCACCTCCACCAAGGGAGTATCATTGGCGGGGACCATTAAAGCGTAGGGGAGAATATGATTCTTCTGAGAGTGATACTGACTAGCATAATATTTCAAATTTAAAACATGCAGTGTTCTTTAAGTTTTGTTCATGGACAGAAATTTGTGCGCTATTAAATTTTTGTAGTAATTAAATGAAGAAATGTTTGTTCAGAAGATTTTGATGTGTAGTTTTAATGATGCAGAATTTACGAACTTCATGAAATGGCTCAAATTAGAATTGGGCACTTCCTCCAAGAGAGTATCATTGGCAGAGACCATTAAAGTGCAGGGGAGAATACAATTCTTTTGAGTGATACTGGCCAGTGTAATGTTTCAATTTTAAAACTTGCAGGGCTCTGCAGTGTTCTTATAAGATTTGTTCTTGTATGGAAACTTTGTGCACTATTAAATTTTTTGTAGTAGTTAAATGAAGAAATATTAGTTCAGAAGATTTTGATGTGTATTTAATGATGCAGAATTTATGAACTTCGTGAAATGGCTCACGCAAAAGCGCAGGGGAGAACCAAATTCTTTTGAGAGTGATACTGTCCAGCATAATGTTTCAATTTTAAAACTTGCAGTGTTCTTATAAGATTTGTTCATATATGGAAACTTTGTGCAGACATTTTGTAGTAAAATGAACAAAAATTTGTTCAGACGATTTTGATGTGTCTATTTAAGGATGCAGAATTTGTGAACTTCATGAAGTGGCTGAAATTAGAATCAGAAATCTCCTCCGGGAGAGTATCATTGGCAGGGACCATTAAAGTGCAGGGGAGAACCAAATTCTTTTGAGAGTGATACTGGCCAGCATAATGTTTCAGTTTTAAAACTTGCAGTGTTCTTATAAGATTTGTTCATATATGGAAACTTTGTGCAGACATTTTGTAGTAAAATGAACAAAAATTTGTTCAGACGATTTTGATGTGTCTATTTAAGGATGCAGAATTTGTGAACTTCATGAAGTGGCTGAAATTAGAATCAGAAATCTCCTCCGAGAGAGTATCATTGGCAGGGACCATTAAAGCGCAGGGGAGAACCAAATTCTTTTGAGAGTGATACTGTCCAGCATAATGTTTCAGTTTTAAAACTTGCAGTGTTCTTATAAGATTTGTTCATATATGGAAACTTTGTGCAGACATTTTGTAGTAAAATGAACAAAAATTTGTTCAGACGATTTGAGTGTGTCTATTTAAGGATGCAGAATTTGTGAACTTCATGAAGTGGCTGAAATTAGAATCAGAAATCTCCTCCGAGAGAGTATCATTGGCAGGGACCATTAAAGCGCAGGGGAGAACCAAATTCTTTTGAGAGTGATACTGTCCAGCATAATGTTTCAGTTTTAAAACTTGCAGTGTTCTTATAAGATTTGTTCATATATGGAAACTTTGTGCAGACATTTTGTAGTAAAATGAACAAAAATTTGTTCAGACGATTTTGATGTGTCTATTTAAGGATGCAGAATTTGTGAACTTCATGAAGTGGCTGAAATTAGAATCAGAAATCTCCTCCGAGAGAGTATCATTGGCAGGGACCATTAAAGCGCAGGGGAGAACCAAATTCTTTTGAGAGTGATACTGTCCAGCATAATGTTTCAGTTTTAAAACTTGCAGTGTTCTTATAAGATTTGTTCATATATGGAAACTTTGTGCAGACATTTTGTAGTAAAATGAACAAAAATTTGTTCAGACGATTTTGATGTGTCTATTTAAGGATGCAGAATTTGTGAACTTCATGAAGTGGCTGAAATTAGAATCAGAAATCTCCTCCGAGAGAGTATCATTGGCAGGGACCATTAAAGCGCAGGGGAGAACCAAATTCTTTTGAGAGTGATACTCTCCAGCATAATGTTTCAGTTTTAAAACTTGCAGTGTTCTTATAAGATTTGTTCATATATGGAAACTTTGTGCAGACATTTTGTAGTAAAATGAACAAAAATTTGTTCAGACGATTTTGATGTGTCTATTTAAGGATGCAGAATTTGTGAACTTCATGAAGTGGCTGAAATTAGAATCAGAAATCTCCTCCGAGAGAGTATCATTGGCAGGGACCATTAAAGCGCAGGGGAGAACCAAATTCTTTTGAGAGTGATACTGTCCAGCATAATGTTTCAGTTTTAAAACTTGCAGTGTTCTTATAAGATTTGTTCATATATGGAAACTTTGTGCAGACATTTTCTTAGTAAAATGAACAAAAATTTGTTCAGACGATTTTGATGTGTCTATTTAAGGATGCAGAATTTGTGAACTTCATGAAGTGGCTGAAATTAGAATCAGAAATCTCCTCCGGGAGAGTATCATTGGCAGGGACCATTAAAGCATAGGGGAGAATACAATTCTTCTGAAAGGGATACTGGCCAGTGTAATGTTTCAAATTTACAATTTGCTGTGTTCTTTTACGTTTTGTTCATGTATGGAAACTTTGTGCAGTATTATATTTTTGTAGTAGTTAAATGAACAAAAATTTGTTCAGAAGATTTTGATGTGGATATTGATTGATGCAGAAGTGATTTCTGCTGCATAGCAGGTAAAAGGTGATTAATTTTGGATATTATGTAGTTTCTGTGTGGTTGGAAAGTTCATTGCAATGTCTTCTGACTTAAAACAATTTTTTTGACATAAATTGTCATGGTGAAACAGAAAGCTATGTGTGTCCCAATAGTTAAGAAAAAAGTAGTAAAAATAATTGAGTCACGACATATGAGGAATGCAACCTTGTGAACAATCTTCAAAGTATTAGAAAACAGATCACAATCCTAAAAGTAGAATAAAGTAAATGGTGATTTAAATCCTATTTTATGTTAATGTTTGTTGTTGAATGTGACCGATGAATGATTGCTTGTATTGACATAAACAGCTGTGAAGATCATTCAGTGCCTAACTGTTGGCCAAAGCCAGTCACATTTTTCACTACTTTGTTCTTTCAAGATGAATATTAAAATGAAATGTTCCACAGGTGATCACTCTAGACAGTGTAGGAATTGATAAAAGATACAATATTCTATATCTTGGAAAGTACGTATTTCCAATTAGGGTTGCCACCTTTGAAGAACACATGACCTGGAGAGCGCTAATTATTGTGGGGGGGGAGGAATTAACAAAAAGTAAATACATGAATTCAAAATCAATATTATAAAATAGTATACATCTTTTTACTATTAATTATTTCGTAACAGTAATACATTTGAAGACCTCTGGACAATAACATATGCTACTCTACGTATGTTTTGAGAAAAAGGCAAGTAAATGTTTAGACATTGCATTCTTAACATAGGGATACAGAACATTCATTTATGAATTACACTTCCATCTTGAAATGAATCTTTATAATAAAAACCTGACATTAGACGAATGCCCCCAGCCCCCAGATCAATGCCCCCAGCTACATCTGTAGGGCATTGAAATACATGAATATCTCAATTTCATCAGAAATGTGGCATAGCATGTTATTGCCCCAAAATCTTCTTTTATATTGTTAATAATGAATTAATTACTATATCAATAAGAGCATTCTTCAACTAGAGATGGTGAACTGATGAAATTCTGATTTTGCAGCACAGTCCAAGTTGTTTTTATATAGTGTCATTACTCTGAAAGCATTCAATAAAATGAAATTATTAAAAACAGACTATATTTTTAAAAAATATTTAATTTCATTTTTATATGACCTGGAGATTTTCAAAAGTACACCAGAGCCTGGAGATCACTCCTGAAATCCGGAGTCTCCAGATCGAACCTGGAGAGTTGGCAACTCTATTTCCAATAGATGTGTAATTCTGATTTTATAAAACTGAATGATGATGCAAGTGTCTGTGTTTGTGAAGTAGGGTTGTAGATGTAGGTAGCTGTCGGTGATAGGATTTCAGATTAGAGGGAGGGCATTGGATTTTAGAACATATTTTAAAATGTTTTATATTTTAAATTAATATAATTATTAAAATAAATTTTGAGTTTTAATTTAAAATATTTGTAATTTGTTTCATGATCTTTTGATTGTTATATTGAAATTAAATTTCTATACATGATTGTCATTTCTTGACAAACAGGCAGAATTCATTAACAATTTACAGTTAATTATAATCACAACATTAATTTCATAAACTCAAAAAATTAGACTATGGAAATAGAAAATGTTTCCATTTAGTATCAGAAACCTTAAACACAAAATTAAATCAATCTATGAAATTGTTAGATGCAAGTAATGAATTTTTAAACCTTTATGACAATCTTCTACATAAAATCAAATAGTGTCCTTCCTTTTGCTTTCCATTATTCCTTCACCCACTTCTTTTTTATTTTGTCATATGTCATGGTAACAAAATAAGTTATATGTTATGTTGAATAAAATAAGTCGACAGCAAAAAAATGTATTATTGTAGAATTCATGACTGATATAATGAGGGATGTAGTTCACGGGATGGTCAGAATATAGAAAATGAAACAATTAGTTTACTGACATTCTGGAATTTTTTAATTCCATCATCATAGCTTACTATTAAATTTTACAGCTACTCGGCAACATATTCATGTTCTGACCTATCTGCTCATGGAGTTACTGCAGTGCAAGTGTCCATTCCCTACCACATCTGAATCAGGTCAAGGCACCAAAACTCATTTGCTTTGGTGCCTTGGCCCAATTCATACATGGTACAGGATGGCCCCTTGTGCTGCAGCAACTCCATGTGGAGTTGGGTTGGATCTTAGATATGTTGCTGTAAAATTTATCAGTAAACCCTGATGATGGAATTATGATTCCAAAATGTTGGCAAAGTAATGCTTATACTATGATAAATTCCCGTGATCTACATCCCTCCGTAAAAACGTTAACAGCAAAAAACTAGGAGAATTTTAGTTCTCTACTTCATGCAAATTCATATTTATTCATGTAATATAATTAATTAAATCTGTTGATCATTACAGCCCAACGATGAGAACAAAATAGTTCTCAAAGCATTGCAATTTTTGAGATGAAATGCTTATATATAATGACCTTTAATTTGGTATTTTAATCTAACACAAGATTGTCAAGATATGAAAGGTATCATGTATTGAAATTCATTATTTATAATTCTGTGATCTAATCATAGTATTTTAAATTTTAATTTATTCAAAAATATATAGTAAACTGAAAATTTTTTTTAGATTCCTCTACATTGGGTGGTTGTAATTGCCTCTCTCTCCTTCTGAATCTTGCTACTGGTAGCTGATAAAAATGTTTTGCTAAAGAAAATAGTATTCCATATAAATATGAAATACTATTTATAATATATTTTACTATATATAATGTATATTTCAGTGATCAATTTTAGCAGTGATTAGAATGTGTCCATTTTGTGATGGTATTTTAGTGTAGAATTTTGATCATATTGATCATTCTCATGGAACTGAATTGTTTTTTTATTTGTTTGTATGTATTCTTTTGTTTTTTCAATTTATTTTTCAACTGATTGGTTGGTGTTTGTCCATCTGATGGTCATGAGTAGGGGTGGATTTTGATGTCCTGAAACATAATGATCATAAAATGCTCTTAAATTGTTTTTAAAATGCCCTAAAAGTAAAGAAATATGACATAAAAAATATGATCAAAACAAGTTCAGATGAACAACTCAAGCTATTGGATATGTTACTGACATAATTGACACTTCTTCCATCCTTCCAATTCAACTCAGCTTGCAAACATTTGATTTGGAATGTTCATCACCGGGTAATCTGTCTTCAGTTATTGTGAACTCAGCTGAACTGACAATGGCGCTGATAGGCATCACAGGAACCTTAGATTACATACTCACAACAGCTGGCATTACAATTTCTGAGTGAAGAAATCAAATAGGCTACTCAGAAACTTTGTGGAGAATTTGTTGCATCTCATAAATTTGATCCAATTACCATTTAAAACGATATTAAAATGTTGAAATCAGCAAGAAAAGCTTTAAAAAATTATGGGAAAAGGTTTAAAAATGACTTACTAGTAGAATTGGATGAAACATGCAAAAAAGTCATAAAATAGCAGCCCTTCCTTTTGTCATAATATAAAATTAATTTCTGTACTGAAAGTCATTGTCATGCAGTAAAGAGAGGGGGAAAAAAGAGCATTTCATTAAAATCCACCCCCTAACCATGAAGTATGCTTTTACTCTATACATATAATAAAATTATCGTGAAGATTGTTACATAATCTGTAATGACAATTTTCAAGTTGCAGTAGAATGCAGAAAGACTCTTATTATACTCCAGAATTTGAATACTGAATTTTTGAATATTTTAATTATAATTTTGAATGAAATATACCATTTAGGAGAAAAATATTGTAGATAGTACTTGTTACCATAGTTTGTATCCTGAATGTTATTACTGCAGTATTTAATAAAGGAGATTATTCCCATTCAGTTTAATTTCATTTAGAAAAAAAGTGAATATGAGTA
>JAHLJT010008446.1:30213840-30268019 GCA_031308135.1 Acheta domesticus
TTTTTTACTTTCTCGCCTTACGAATACTTCGTAAGAAGAGAAAGTTATGTAATCGTGCCGCGGAAAACGGGGAATTTTCACCAGAAAATCTCTTATAGCAGGGGTCTGGTGACGAAAAAGTGGATAAAACCTGCTGCTAAATTTAGAAAAAAAATCCTCTATCTCGTGGTGTAGTCAAAATCCATGATTTGTTGCATCTTCAACTTCAAATCGATTGACGGCATTCTGTACGTCTGTCCGTCTGTGGTCAACGCTAGCGCCTAAACCGTTCAGGTCGATTTTCTTCAAAATTGATATTCCCCGATGGTTTTTACTCGTCTCAAGGCCTCTTGAATTTGAAACCGATATCTAAGTATTTGAGGATACTTTACATGAAGCCCATTTTGAGATTTTGTAAATTAAAAAAAAATGGCCCCAAATTTTTTTGATTATATTTTGTTGTTGAATAGTGGAAAGAACGTTGAAGGGAATGACGTAGGCATCATTTTCGTTGATAGGCCCTATTTTTCGAAAATTGCAAAAAAACTGTTTAAAAACTGCAAAATTGAAGATAGAGATTTTCGCTTCAGACAAAGTCGGTTGTACAAAATTAGCACTTCAAATAAGGTCATGTACCATTTTTTGGAAAAAACGAATAGTTTTTGCGTAAATTGCGATTCAAATTGACAAAAAAAAAATTTCTGATAAACCGCTCCAAATTTTTTCTTTCAATTTTCTGCACGTGTGTAAGAAGGGAAGGTAAATATATAAATAAATAAACTAGTGGTGCTATAGAATGGCACATACTTTCTCGCAGTAGTTATTTTCCAAATGCCGATCATCCGATAAATTATGTGGAGTAAACCGTTCAATTCTGCCTTTCTTGGTCATGATTTTTGAAAGACATGTTTTTTCGCATGTTGACAATTACCGGTTTCTGAATAAGAGAACTGATACAAGATTGTTATGACTGCAATATTAGCAGAAGTTCTGCAAGTCGTTCTCGTAGCGCGGTTGGTTAATGCACCTACGGGTTGAGACCTTCAGAAAGGAAGGTACCGAGTTCGATCCCCCGTGGGGAATTCTAATTTGATCAATGTGATGTTGCAGGAAAAAAACACTGAAGAGTGTAGATACTTTATTGAAAATCATTTGAAGTACTTCTACTCACGAATAGATTCAATATAGATAAATAGACAGGACTTGTCTGTGTTTTCCCTAACTGCGTCTTTTAAACAATTTTTCAACTCTGTTATTCGATTTCTGAAGCGTATGACATGTCAATGAACAGTTGTCTAGTATATATCTGTATGAACCAATTTAAATAAAATTATGAGCATTTTAACGTTAAATTGTAATACAATATAACCAGCAGGCATGCGATAAACTTACAATCCCTAACGGTTCCGAAATGTTGATTACTTTCTAGCCTTACGAATACTTCGTAATGCGGTTTATCGCTGCCTTTCTTGGTCATGTTTGAAAGATACGTTTTTCGCATGTTGAAAATTACCGGCTCCTAATGATAAAAGCGATAGAATTACGTTTTGACTAAAATACAAGGAATTGCGATAAATGTCGTGAAAATGTCTGTATATATTTGTTCAAATAATTAACTTTTAACAATTTTTTACTTCTCTTCTATTTGTAAAGCGTTTTGCCATCGTATCAATTGTTTCTTAATCATGCATTTACCATTTTATAGGTCGATTCTATTCTTTCATGGTTCTGTTCGACAGTGACGGTGTTGGTGTTGTGTAGTGGTATAAGTGCCGGTTCGTTGAAATTTGAGTTTCGGTTGTCGGGCCTTGATACCGAAAAGGTTTGCTGGTATAATACACATTTTCTGGTTTATGAAGTAGTGGAATAGCAAAAAAGGACCGTATAGAAGCAGAGGGAGAAAGTATGTGCGTTGGAAGCACCACTAGTTAATTTATGAAATCTCAAAATGGGCTTCATGTAAAGTATCCTCAAATACCTAAGATATCGGTTTCAAATTCAAGAGGCCTTGAGACGAGTAAAAACCATCGGGGAATATCAATTTTGAAGAAAATCGACCGAACGGTTTAGGCGCTAGCGTTGACGACAGACGGACAGACGAACGGAATGCCGTCAATCGATTTTGAAGTATGAAGAAGCAACAAATCATGGATTTTGACTACACCACGAGATAGAGGATTTTTTTTTCTAAAGTTAACAACAGGTTTTATCCACTTTTCTGTCACCAGACCCCTGCTATAAGAGATTTTCTGGCGAAAATTCCCCGTTTTCCGCCGCACGATTACATAACTTTCTCTTCCTACGAAGTATTCGTAAGGCGAGAAAGTAAAAATGCTGAGAAAAATGGTCCTTATAACGTTTTACAGTTTTAAACAAGACAATGACAGTAAGCACAACGCCCGGCTCAATATGACATGATTAATATGGAATGTGCCAACATTACTCTAAACACCACCTCAAAGCTTGGACTTAAATCCCATGGAACATTTGTGATCAGTTTTAAAGAGAGAAATTCACAAAACTGGCGTGGAAAACAAATTAGAACTAAAACGTCTTGTGGAAGCAGAATGAAAGAAAATAGAACCCACAACTCAGAAGAACCTTGCTCTTCCCATGAACAGGAGATGCCTAGCTGTGATAAAGCCAAGGGGTATCCAACAAAATACTTAAACCATAGGCCACTTTCTTTTATTAGTTTTTATTTTGTGATATTACTTCTAGAGTACGAATACCAAAGTTGCACAAAACTGAACATTACTCTCTTTTGTTTTTTTAATTAATGCACTCACTGATTCTAATGCAGAAACTATGTTATTTCAGTTTGTAGTGCGACTGTTTTTCATTTTTAAACAACTGTTATTGAAAATCCTTCACCTTTACTTAAATAATTAGATATTACCTTGTAAAAGCAATGTGTACGAATAAGAATGTTAGATACTGTATAAAATAAACAATTTGCTCTGAAATACATTTTGGATGCCCTGAATTCCATTGTTATCCTGATGGCAACCCTTATTTCGTGGAAATTAGTAAGTTATGCGAAATTAATTTCCTTTCCAAGCTTGCGTTGAAATATAATTTTAGGTATTATTAGCAGAAAATTATTTATAGTTGCGCGCTGAGGATGATAAAAAAATAAAACTGTTTTGTTTCCTTTGGTGTTCATTTAAGTAAACGTTTCGTGGCGTGGAAAACCGGGATCGGGCGCTCTCGCAGAGTATACTGCGATTTTTTAAACTTTGCCCCTCAAGGCCAGTCTTCACGATGGAATATATCAGGGTATTTCGCGACGTTCTCAGGTAATTCGGTACGTAAACGCGTCCGGGTAAAACTGGAGCTATTTTTCCGTTGTTGCCATAAAAGGTCACACACTTTCGAGATACGTGCGCGACAGCTTTACTCGTCAGGGCATTTGCAAATCTATGACACTTTTTACCCGCCGCTGGTTAAAGAAAATGACGTGGAAAACCAACTATTTATTTATTTATGTCAAAAACAGTTTTAAAACTGTTTGTGACGAGCTATGGGGAGAAGTGAAATTTGTGCACGTTTTCATAATTCTGTCATCTCTATCCTAAACCATATTCTAGTCGAATTTTGAATACAGTAAAAAGAGGGTTTTTTTTCAAGTTTTGTTGACAAAAATATTCGCTCCTATATAATAAAATATATTTTCAAAGGTAAATTAGCTATAAATTTGTGCCCTTAACCCTCATCATGTTCTTCATGAAAGAATAATACTTTTTGCCGCGACAATATGGAAAACATGGTTAACGCGACAATATGGTTAGTGCAATACACGGCTATGTGAAATCGCTTTCTCTCGCGTTTGCGTAGTATTTATTTATGTTACGTCCCAATTTAAAACTATTTATTGAATTTTTTATTTCCTTGCACCCAGGGACTCTTGCAGCACAATTCTTTATACTCAATTATTTGAACAACCAGTGTAGTGTGTTGAAAATTGTATGTGAGTGAAATCGGTCAGAGTGGCGTCGTTCGGAGGAATGCAGTTCTCGCTGCGCCCTGCTGGACCCCTGCACCCCTGCTGGACCACCCTCCGCGCGTCCCGACCCCGTGGGGTGTGGCGACTGCGAACGTGCCGGAGGGTGTTATTCCAGGCGCATTTTTTTGGCAACTTCCTGTCCGAGTCCCTCCGGCTCCAAGGGCATGCGTGCGCGCTGCGTGCGTGCACAAGCTTCGCCATCTCCCCAACAGCGCTAGCCCTCAGACACACACGCAAATTGACACTAGCGCCCCTGTGTGTCACGAAAGGACAACATTTCGACCGACCAGTCTTCAAAAACTTTTCATCCGACGAGATCAAGGACTCTTGTGGCAACCTCCGCAGAGGTCAGACATATTTTCGTTAGCGGTGCAAAATCTGTTTTGCCCACCGCAATCTGTTGCAAGAAGCGGCTCTCTAGCATTTACTTATAATATGCGGTGCAACGCCTAGTTGCCTACTGCAATCTGCTAGAAGACGCTGCTCTGCACAACACTTCAATTTGGGGTCGCAACTCTGCGCCATCCCCGTCAACAATCTCCTGCTGTTGCAACATCTCTCGACCGACATCTGCTGCCAAGAAACACCCACCAGAGCTCCAACGGATAAGTGATTACTTATTTCAAACTTCTTTCTGATGCATCAGAAATCTACTTGAGTGCACTCTTTTAATCTATTTAAATTTAACGCAAGAAAGGACTTTAATTTTTTGGCAAATTCTGACTTCAAGATTACTGTTTTTCAATTACTTTTGTTCATTTCTTTTTGATTACTTTTTTCACATCAATTTTTTATCTTACTGTTTTTTAATATTTTTTGGTTTGTTTACTAACCTTTTAACTCAAATTTTTTAGTAATTAAATATTTGTTATTTTTTATTACAGCTAATGTTGTTCTTTTTGCCCTATCATATTCCATCCATCTATGCAATACCGTACAGCTCAATTAATTTTATGTGTTATGTGTATCATTTAATTTACAGTCTGCTGGTCCTCCAAATATATAAATATAAGCTATCAGAGAATCCTCCATATTCTACTTTTCTTTTTATACTGCCAAATCACATTTTGCAGACGATACACGTAACAATTTATTTGTCAAAAAAAAAAAAAAATACAGTAAAAACTGTATATGACGTGTGGGGAAAGAAATTTATCTGCGCACATTTTCTTGAGGGCCAGAATAAAAAAAAGTACAATTTTAATCGCATTTTTACGCGAAGAGATTTATTTTACATTCGTCAGACATTATTTTAAAATATTTTGCGACGATATATGATAACGCTTTGTTGCTAAATCTGAGTGTACGAATAAGAATGTTAGATACTGTATAGTACAATTCAGTTAAAATAGTTTCCTTTCATTCTAAATGCCCCCCCCCCCCGGCCAAAATAGTGAAGACCACGATGATGT
The DNA here is from genome assembly GCA_031308135.1 of Acheta domesticus. Taxonomy (NCBI): domain Eukaryota; kingdom Metazoa; phylum Arthropoda; class Insecta; order Orthoptera; family Gryllidae; genus Acheta; species Acheta domesticus. The sequence goes on from JAHLJT010008446.1 coordinate 30,219,238, forward strand.
CTTCCGATTGTGCGGCGTTGTGCGTGATCTGGCTCCGTGGGCGGGCTTCGGCTTTCAGCGAATCCAGCTGACGAAGCGCAGGCGATGGCGACTGCGTATGGAGGATCAGGGTCAGGAGAGGGACGAAGGAAGGGGGAGTGACGGCCGCAGGCAGGCTCTGGAGCACGTTTCGTGGCGTGGAAAACCGGGATCGGGCGCTCTATACTGCGAATTTTTTTAAACTTTGCCCCTCAAGGCCCGTCTTCACGATGGAATATATCGCGGTATTTCGCGACGTTCTCAGGCGTGCCGCCAGATGTCGCATGATCATTACTGTATCAAGTAGCGCTTGTAATCATGCAATTTCTAGCGGCACGAAGGAGATAGCGGTGTGACATTCCATCGTGGCCATAGGGGCGTGAGGGACAAAGTTAGAAAAATCGCACTATCGTAATAGCGACTACAGTCCGACGCTTTTGCTAAAGACAAACGTTGGTCGTTTTCAAGAAAATCTCTGTCCGTCAGGCATGGAGAGTTCTATAAAACTAGTGGTGCTACTGAATGGCACAGACATTCCCGTATTAGTTTTCTAATTCCTTGGGTCTGGACTAACTATTCGGAATTGCCACATATTCTTGCCAGCCCAAAGGACATTTGTTTTGCTCTATTCGCCGCCCGAAGGACATTTCTTTTGACATGTTCTTAATTTTTCGCTTTCCTAATGGAAGAACGAAAATATTAATTTTAGAATATTAAATAACAGTAAAACCTCGTCGTAAATGGCAATTTTCTTTGAAAAAGTTAAAGCCGTTTATTAAGAAAACGGCGTTTAAGCGTTACTCTAAATACGCAATTTTAAGTTATTTTTCACAGCAAACATGAGTTTTCAAAAAACTTACATTTGAAGAACTTACACTCACAAATATAATAGTGTTTAGAAATTGCTGGTAATGGCATATTAAAGGTGTGAGAGATCTTTTAAAAAAATTACATTTATGTAATTTTTGCAAAAACGAAAGAATACCCTTATTGAACTTTACGTCATGTTAAAGAGTGACGTCAGCACTATCCGTTAGAAAAGTTTCAAGAAACAATTTGCCGCAATTTATGAGAAAATGGCGTTTGAGCGTTTTTGAAAAGACGGAATTTTAAGCTAGTAGTCCAGTCAAATGGTGCACAAAAATGGCAAATAGCGGAAAGTTTTGGTGTAGTTTTGATTTTTGGGTCCTATATGTTTTTGAGGTCGCTGAACACGAATATCATGTTTGTTAACAAAAACTTTGCCCGGAAATACGTTTTTTTTCGCAAAAAACATGTTAAAAATCCGACATTTTTCAGATTTTTCAACATCACTCGAAAACCATCCACTTTTCGTAAATAAAGGTCATATATAAAATTAAAGAAGATAAAATTACCTACATTTTATGTCTGAAGGAGTTTTTCCCCCAACGTACCATTTAGCCACTAGAGCAACGTGAATTTTCGTGTTTTTATGAAGAAAATTGTGAAAATGGGATTCGTCGCATTTTATCACAGTGTAGCTCAGAAACTACGCATTTTTCGTAAATATTGACCTTATATGAAATGAAAGATTATACAATTGTCTACACTTTAGGACTTAGAGGTTCTTTGTCTGATAAACAGTTGCGCCGCTACCGCACGTCGAACCCAAAGGCAAAAAATACTTGATGTTACTGTGAGAATGGCACCTCACATACCCTCACCCACTAACTCTCTAACTCCTATACGTAATTATAATTAGTTGCAAGCAATATAGTTGCCTGATACTAAATATGAGGACTGTTGAATCACTCCAACTGAAAAAAGCAAAGTTGGTAATAAAGAAGGTAAAACGAAAATTAAATATTTTTGAACCCGAAGCACCTCACCTTCATCGACGCTTCCTTTTGTTTGACAGCCCTTGCTTTTCATCATCTGTTACATAGAAATAGAGAAATGGAATTTTATTACTCTCGGCATTGTGTATTGTATTATTTCTTAAGGTTTGGTATGAACTATTACCTTGTGGAATGTCCTGCATCCACTTCCACCCTTTTCGTCAGTTCCATAGGTTGGGAAATCTGGCTTAATCTCCTCCTCCAATTCTAATTCATCCTCTAGGTCATCATCAGTAACCACTGTCGTATTATGAGAACTCTTCTCGCAATTGAGGCACTAATTTGAGCATTTAAGCTCTGCCTTCTGGCAGTCACAATTTTTTTGACAGTTCTTGGTGCATTTGCTTGAAGCAAGTTTCAATAAAGCTGAAGGTTTGGATGGAAACAATGTTGTCACAGGCGCAAGGCCTGTTTAGTTCCTTTCCATCACAACTCTTCAGGTAGTTTTCTCGAAGCCTAGCCATTGCTGGACCTGATAGTAGACTCTTAACGAGTGTTGTTGTGCTCCACCTGCTGATGGTGGTAGTGCAGCAATGATTGGCTTGTACGTGAAGGCAGATTTGATGTAAAAAATATGTCTCAATATATGTCAAAAATATTTGTTGAGTGATGACGCTTTCTTCCCGCTATAGCCGTGTAATGAAACAAGAAAACATTCACCAGCATCAGAAACCAGCTCCTGAGTCGCATTGCAGTTCTTGAATATTTTTATTGTGTCAAAATGATTAGGGTTCTTGGTTCTTCTTGTTTTCGGCAATTGGTTCACTTACAGCATCAATTGGAGAAAACATAGCTGTAGAAACTTTGTCTTTTCCAGGTTTCAAAAAGAACACGTTTTCATGTTGGCAGAGGCCTATCAAAATGGCCAATAGATCTACATCCTCACCAACTACAATTACAATCTAATTAGTTGCAGCTAAGGACAAAGCTGTGTTGACTATCAGGGTGTCTACGTCTTCCTTCGCTTCCATGCATGTCATTTCGCTGAAGAAAACATTGCAATCAGCATTGCTATAAATCGACTTTTGTTGTGACGATTAGCAAGAAAAGTTTCTTTTGACGTCGTTGGCGCCATTATTTCGTCAAACAGAATGTCAGCTGAAGCAAGTTTTCTAGATCTTTTAATTCACTTTCCACATTTTGTACCCCCTTTCTCTCTATCATGTTAGCTATAAAAAACCACCACAGGTTGCAATTGATATTTTGATTTCACGTATTCATGTAATTATCACAAGCACAAGACAATGATTGATTCTTACTCCAAGGAAGCCTACACAATAAAAATCCTCCGTCGGTGACTTATTCAACTTGGCCTCTATTGAATTCTGAATCTGTGGTTTGAATGCTTTAAAGAGATTTGACTTTGTTCCTTTTCTTAAACCATTGTCGAATAATCACAAGAAATATGGGCCTAAATCATAGCTCAAACACTCTTCAAGCTGAACATCCGTATTATTAGCGCTGGTAATTCTTTGACACAGAGCAGTTGGATTGACAGGAATCAACTCGTCTGACTGTAATACGAATAGACGTCAGTACACTACGTCATTACAGCAAGAGGCTGTACTCTGTAACTCCGCTTGAATTTTACAGTAGCGAAGTCACCATAAATAATCCTATTGATGCCCTTATTGCCCAAATCCCAAGCCTTATGTCAGTTCATTCTATCGTCGGCAACAATATCAGTGCTAGTTGAAAACAGGTCGGGAGTTTGTGGAAAGAGAAATGTTGCAGTAACCATTAACACATTTTGGCTCCATCCTTGATGTCTCGTTCTACTCTGGAGTCCCTCAAACATATGTGCTGTTCAGAAGACTGAAATATAACATCAGAATAATTTTCAATATGTTCACAGACATGTTGTACAGTCGTCATACCCATTGTCTATCTCGCCAATACACCTTCCCCTACCTCACGACCATGTGTAAGTCCAACATGAAGTCTCATGTGCTTTATGAGAATTGTTCAATGGCCACCATCTACCATATGTTCAGAAATAATACAATACACAATGCCGAGAGTAATAAAATTCCATTTCTCTATTTCTATGTAACAGAACGATGAAAAGCCCGGGTCGTCAAACAAAAGGAAGCGTCGATGAAGGTGAGGTGCTTCGGGTTCAAAAAATATTTAATTTTCGTTTTACCTTGTTTATTACAACTTTTCTTTTTCAGTTGGAGTGATTCAACAGCCCTCATATTTAGTAACAGGCAACTATATTGCTTGCAACTAATTATAATTACTTATAGGAATTAGAGAGTTAGTGAGTAAGGTTATGTGAGGTGCCATTCTCACAGTAACATCCAAGTATTTTTTTCCTTTGCGTTCGACGTGCGGTAGCGGCGCAACTGTTTATCAGACAAAGAACCTCTAAGTCCTAAAGTGTAGACAATTTTATAATCTTTCATTTCATATAAGGTCAATATTTACGAAAAATGCATAGTTTCTGAGCTACATTGTGATAAAATGCGACGAATCCCATTTTCACAATTTTCTTCATAAAAACACGAAAATTCACGTTGCTCTAGCGGCTAAATGGTACATTGGAGAAAAAACTCCTTCAGACATAAAATGTAGGCAATTTTATCTTCTTTAATTTTATATGTGACCTTTATTTACGAAAAGTGGATGGTTTTTGAGTTATGTTGAAAACACTGAAAAATGTCGGATTTTTAACATGTTTTGTGCGAAAAAAAACGTATTTCCGGGCAAAATTTTTGTTAACAAACATGATATTCGTGTTCAGCGACCCCAAAAACATATATTACCCAAAAATCAAAACTACACCAAAACTTTCTCCTATTTTCTACCATTTGACTAGACTATAGTTTTCACAGAAAATTGTAGAGTTCTCGAGAAACTTTACTTGACATTATTTAAAGCACATGTTCTCATAAATGTCTTAATGTAAAAGAATCGCCGCTAATGTAAATATTACCGACGTGAGCTAGAATAAAAAAATTCATTTTTTGTCATTTTTGAAAAAACAAACGAATAGAACAATATGGCGTTTATCTCATCTCATAGAGTACATTTAGTGCTATCCTTACCAAGAGTTTAAAGAAAGAATTTGGAGTCGTTTTTGAGAAAATCTTGTTTTCGTAATTTTTTAAAATTACACATACTGCATGCAATATTGCGCGGAAACTACTAACATGTTCAAAACAAATACATTACCTTAATGAAGTCATTTTGGAGAACAAATTTTATTTGGAGGAACAATCGCATATCTTCAATTTTGTAGATGTAGGAAGACGCCGAAAAAGTTTTCCCATTTTTTCCAGTTTTTTTCCATTTTCGAAAAATCAGTTTTCAACCAACATGAGACCAACGCCATTCATTTAAATGAGTTTCAGACTATCCAACGACAAAATTTAGTCAACATTGTTGGCGCCATTTTTTTTAATATTTTGAAAATGTTCCAGGGGCTTACGTATCCCCCACAATTAAAATATGTTTAAATTAAAGGCTACCAGATCAGTCAGATCGAGCGGGGAATATCAATTTGGAGAAAATAGGCTGAACGGTTTAGTCGCTAGCGTTGTTCATAGACGGACGGACAGACAGACTCGATGCTCGGTATAATTCGAGACTATATCGAGCATCAAAAGGAAAGTAACATCAATTTTAACAATGATGGTTAATGTAATTATTTACCATGTGGACTGTATATTTCTAAAGAACCTGTAACAAGTATTGTACTACAGCTTCTGGGTCGATGACCCCCAACTCGATCAGGTTTTTCGTCCAGTTTCCCTGATCCTTTCAGCAAAAGCTGAGATGGCCCCCTTTTTTGCTTCTGGACATAAATGTAACTTCATTATTTGTGGAAGTCTTCTAAATTTCTTTGAGGAATATAGTTATTCAAATTATCGTTCTCCATATTGTCGCGGCGAAAAGTATTATTCTTTCATGAAGAACATGATAAGGGTTAAGGGCCCAAATTTATAGCTAATTTACCTTTGAAAATATATTTTATTATATAGTAGCGAATATTTTGCCAACAAAATCTGAAAAAAAACCCTCTTTTTTTCTGTATTCAAAATTCTACTAGAATATGGCTTGGATAGAGATCACAGAATTATGAAAACGTGCACAGAATTATTAAAACGTGCACAGAATTAACTATCCCCATAAATCATCACACACAGTTTTTAACCGTTTTGACGTAAATAAATAAATAGATGGACGGACGGACGGTTTTGCCATCAATCGATTTTTCGGTATCAAGGACCCACAAAACATGGATCCTGTCTACACCACGTGTTAGGGGATATTTTCTCTAATATAGCAACTGGATTTATGCACTTTTTCGTTATCAGGTCCTGGCAATTAATTTTTTTTTCTGCCGAAAATCTGCCGTTTTTGGCGCATCATTACATAAATTTCCCTATACTACGTATATGCACCTTATACACGTACGTATATAGGACAGTAAAAATGGTGTAGCTTATTAAAAGTTTGATTCCATTCTTTATTAATCTTAACCCGGCAGTAGGTCGCGCGATCTTTCGTAACGAATTGAGGTGCGGGGCGAATCAACTCGCAGTTAAAAAGGGCAAGAAAACAACAGTGAATAATATATTTTGTTTGTTTAATAAATATGGGCTTATTTTTAACTTTAACGAGTTTAGAACCAATAAGTGATTTACTAATTTTTGTGAATGTTTTTCCAAGCAACCTTTTACAAATGTAGCTTCACACATTCAACAGCATGCTGATTTTCTTTTGCTTCTTCACGAATAGAGAAAAACTCTTATGTACCAAAAAACATTTAATAATACTCAGGATGTTGAACAGCATACTAAGATGAATATTTTACTATGTCATATAAATATAGTATAATATAAATAGTTTACCACAATATAAACATACCAGACAATCTGAGAATAGTTTCACACAATAATATTTTATTCTAAAAAAAGGAAAACAGGGAGGCTCTAGCCGAAAGAGGGAACTAAAATGAGAGCGCATATGTATGTAGTCAATTATAGAACATAAATAACGCCCTAGGGGCCACCCATAAATTACGAGTGGCATTTAGGGGGGAGGGGGTCAAGGGAATTTCACATAATCTTACGTGGGGGAGAGGGGGGTCTTGACAAATATCACGTAACTTTTTTTCGCTAAAAACACTGCTAAATTACGAGAAAACTGATACAAGTTAAGTTAAACACGTTTCTATACTAAAATATGGCTAAATCTTGCACAATAATTTTTATCGAGGTTATGTGAATGCTACTATAAGTAGCATAGTATACTGAGAAAAAAATCTAACACAAATTACCAAACTTTTTTATCATTGTTGAGATAAATCTCATTTCCTGTATTTTTACAAAAATTTTAAAGAAAAATTACCGAGCATTTGGTAAAAAGAACCAAACTTTTGATAAAATTTCCTTAAAGTTTAGAAATATTTTTTCAAAATTCCTGAAAAATACAGATGGTGAGATTTGTTTTACGGTTGCTAAAAAGTGTGATAAAATTTATTAGACTTTTTCTCTCGGGATAAAAACTAGATTGTTTAGCCGCCATCGGCCAGCCGAATGCGCGACTCGACGAACGCTGCCGGTACGAGTTGGCCGGCATTGATTATTGCACTGATTTTGGAAGCGCAATAATATTCATTGTAATTCAGTCACTATTTTCTAAAAACTACTCAAATCTAGTCTTAGATATAATTAAGCAAATTATGTTTTTAAATAAATCCAATTGCAATCAATCACAAATTAACGTTTTTACATTAACAACACGCATTTTGAAGAATCTCACGTCAGATTAGAAGAGGGAGGGGCTCGAGGCAAATCTCACATCTCACCAAGGGGGGAGGGGTAGTCGAAAAATCTCCAAAATCGCCTCACGTAATTTATGGACGGTCCCATACCTAGGTGGGTTATTGGAATTAAAAATTGCTTACTGTGCGTCTGGATCGTCCTCTACTGTGGGTTGCGTGCCGTGGAGCAATAACAAATGCAGGCGCGGGATGACTCAGTGCGCGTCACTCTTCCTTTGGGAAGAAATTTCTCTGAAAGGACTGGAAACAGTTGAAAGATAAACGGCCAGTTACGTGCAAAAAAGTTTCCTCGAAAGGTATTGAGAAGCTTGAAAGGTTATTAACTTACAGCCTGCATGTTAAGAACTGTTAATAACAGTTTTGTTCGTGCAGTAACATTTGGGAAAAATAATGATACAGAAAATTTAGTTCTAATATTTAGTTGGATATCCCTTAGCCTTGATAACTTCTTTGCATCTTCGCTGCATTGAATTAACAAAGCTCTGGCAAACTTACGGTCAAATTTCTGTACGTTTTTTCCCCCTACAAAATATTGTATTTTCTTTCTGGTTTTCAATTATGCCCACGAATGATCGATTGGATTTTTATCAGCTGATTGTGGAGGAGTATGCAATTGTTTTGGGTAAGCCCCAAATTAACCATTTATTATTATTATTATTATTATTCTTTCGTTTGGGTCATCTAGGGACCACGCCATCAATTTAATAGCTTCTTCTTTTGTCCTTCTTTCTTCTTCCTCCAGTACTCTTTCATCTTATTGTGTATAATTTTTATTATTATTATTATTAATCATCTATATCACGACTAAAGATGCCATGTGTCGGCTGAATATAAAATCTACTCCAAGTTGAAATCAGCTACCTGAGGTGCAGATCTAGGGACTCTCGGTGCCTCTACAATATTTGTGCGCAAAATGTGGGCTGTTCCAAATGAAGCAATTTCTTGCACTACCCAGTCCTTTTGAATTACCTGGGAGTTTAGACAAGTTCTTACACAAATTTTGCGGAACAAATCCCAGAGCTCCGATAACTATCGGGACGACCTGTGCTTTTACGCCCCACATTCCGCTGATCTCGATTTTCAAACTCTTGTGTTTAAGACGTTTCTCTGCCTCCTTGGTTACGACATTTGATCGAGGCTCAGCAACATCGACAAGTAAACACAATTTTTTCTCAAATTCCCGCATAACAATATCCGGTTTGTTTGCTGCTATCGTGCGATCCGTTTGAATTGTTGGTCGTACAATATTGAACAAAGTCCAACCGATGTCACCGGTTTTGGTGAGTGTTCGTACCACTTGGGGCATGTGTTTGGAACTTCGAGGGCGGTACAGATCTGCCAGTGGAGGTAGCTACACACCCTGTCCTGTCTTTTCACGTATTCGGTCTTTGCTTGGATTGGACAAGCTGAGACAATATGAGCAATGGTTTCTACGTGTTCCTGGCAAATGCGGCATTTATCATCTTGGGAAATTTTGAGAACCGCTTTATCATAGTGTCGTGTTCTCAAGGCCTGATCTTGGGCAGCTATTACAAGTGCTTTCTGATTCTGGCTTCATTCTTTCCCTTTTAAGCCACATAAATGATTGATCTTTATTGATCTGTGCTCTGTTCATTCGTTTCATATATTGTCCGTGGAGTGGTTTGTGTCTCCACGATTTTTTTAACATTTTTTGTGTCTCATGTTAAATAGCATCAGAAGTTCAGTGTCAGTGTTTCTCGGCGTGTCTTGTATAGTTTTTTTTTTTGCAATGCTTCTTGCTACACTAACAATGCCTCTGTTTCCCATTCTTCGGTCAGATTTCATGACCTGCCTCATTAGAGGTCATGTAATTTGACGATTTATTATTATTATTATTATTATTATTATTATTAAAGGTCGCATCAACTTCTATTGGATTCCCAACCACTATTGAATTCTGTGAGGAGAACACGATATGATGATGACTGGGGGTGAAAGGACGAACACATACAACCATGCCCAAAATCGATACATCGGTATGCCGATACATCGCCAGAGATTTTCAATGTCGTTGAAAACATCGACAAAAACATCGTTGTTTTAATACGATAAGACAGGTGGTATTTGTATGAGCTAAGGCCTACCAGCGGTGTCCCGACCTTGCGGCTACGGGTTAAGGGGTACGTGTGGTTAGCACATAGCTATCCATACGACGTATCGCTGGTCTTCTCAACCTGAAAAGTGAGCTTTCTCATCGTCACACAGCAACAAATCCTGGGACCGCGCCAGGAAAGTGCAGTTAATTTTTGCCCGACCGGAAATCGAAGCCTGTGTTGTGCTGTGGAAAGCGAGCACGCTAACCGACGGGCAAATTTGCTATTAATTAAATAGTAGTACTTAAATGAGTTAGTAAATTTTATTGTTTGGTCACGTAAAAATATGTAAATAATATTTTTTATCAAATGTAAAGGAGGAAAAAAATGAAGGACAGTTGCTGTTTTTCCATTTATTCACTTTCATTCATAATTCATCGAAGTGGAACGTCCTGGATCTAATGTGATACTTTATACGTAAATATTAGTTTTTAGTATATTCTGCGTTAAATCACTGTTATCTAAATTTTTAATCTATTTTCTACAAAGACAAGGATCAAAATGGAGTTAAGCGATATTACCACGTACCAAAATCATCGAAAAACATAACATAAACATAATTATTTTAGAAACCCGAAACGTAAGAAAGAGTCGGAATATTTTTTTGGGACATGATAATTTTAATGCTTCTCTAATAATTCTGTAATATACCTACACCCAGTGCTTGATTTATAAATTTTAGGTTCCGGAACGCGCCTCAAATTACGAGGGTCATTTAAAATATGTTAATAAGTCATGGCAAATTATTTTATTTATTCCGAATAACCGCATATGCAGTTATCGCACTATGTACATTGAGAACATGGTGTACGCCAGGCTGTTCCAACTCGGCCTCTCGCGGCACGGGCGCCCGCGTGCAGTCGTGGCCAGACGAGGAGGAGTTGTGGAGGGGGAAGCGCTCTTATCACTTTCGCTTTGCTTTGCGTAGAATATGAGTAATGCGATGGCTGGCAGAGGAAATTACAACTCTTTTTTTCTGTCGCACCGGATACCATGCCATCGCCGATATAGTTGGAGAAAAACAGATTTGCAGAACTTGCTACTTCTAAAAGACATATACTACGAGTATTTTAATATCGTTAAAAACTAGTGGTGCTTCCAACGCACATACTTTCTCGCTTTGCTTCTATACGGTCCTTTTTGCTATTCCACTACTTCATAAACCAGAAAATGTGTATTATACCAGCAAGCCTTTTCGGTACCAAGACACGACAACCGAAACTCAAATTCAACGAACCGGCACTTATACCACTACCCAACACCAACACCGTCTCTGTCGAACAGAACCATGAAAGAATAGAACCGACCTATAAAATGGTAAATGCATGATTAAGAAACATTGATACGATGGCAAAACGCTTTACAAATAGAAGAGAAGTAAAAAATTGTTAAAAGTTAATTATTTGAACAAATATATACAGACATTTTCACGACATTTATCGCAATTCCTTATATTTTAGTCAAAACGTAATTCTATCGCTTTTATCATTAGGAGCCGGTAATTTTCAACATGCGAAAAAACGTGTCTTTCAAACATGACCAAGAAAGACAGCGATAAACCGCATTAACGAAGTATTCGTAAGGCTAGAAAGTAATAATCATTTTGGAACCGTTAGGGATTGTAAGTTTATCGCATGCCTTCTGGTTTATTGTATTACAATTTAGCGTTAAAATGCTCATAATTTTACTTAAATTGGTTCATACAGATATAATTAGACAACGGTTGATTTGACATGTCATACCCTTCAGAAATCGAATAACAGAGTTGAAAAATTGTTTAAAGACGCAGTTAGGAAAAACACAGACAAGTCCTGTCTATTTACTATATTGAATCTATTCGTGAGTAGAAGTACTTCAAATGATTTTCAATAAAGTATCTACACTCTTCAGTGTTTTTTTCCTGCAACATCACATTGTTCAAATTAAAATTCCCACGGGGGATCGAACTCGGTACCTTCCTTTCTGAAGGTCTCAACCCGTAGGTGCATTAACCAACCGCGCTACGAGAACGACTTGCAGAACTTCTGCTAATATTTCAGTCGATAACAATCTTGTATCAGTTCTCTTATTCAGAACCGTAATTGTCAACATGCGAAAAAACATGTCTTTCAAAAATCATGACCAAGAAAGGCAGATTGAACGGTTTACTCCACATAATTATCGGATGATCGGCATTTGGAAAATAACTACTGCGAGAAAGTATGTGCCATTCTATAGCACCACTAGTTTATTTATTTATATTTACCTTCCCCTTCTTACACACTGCAGAAATTGAAGAAAAAATTGGAGCGGTTTATCAGAAAATTTTTTTTGTCAATTTGAATCGCAATTTACGCAAAAACTATTCGTTTTTCCAAAAACTGGTACATGACCATATTTGAAGTGCTAATTTTGTACAACCGACTTTGTCTGAAGCGAAAATCTCTATCTTCAATTTTGCAGTTTTAAACAGTTTTTTGCAATTTTCGAAAAAATAGGGCCTATCAAGGAAAATGATACCTACGTCATTCCCTTCAACGTTCTTTGCATTATTCAACAACAAAATATAATCAAAAAAATTTGGAGTCATTTTTTTTATGTTACAAAATCTCGAAATGGACTTCATGTAAAGTATCCTCAAATACTTAGATATCGGTTTCAAATCAAGAAGCCTTGAGACGAGTAAAAACCATTGGGGAATATCAATTTTGAAGAAAATCGACTGAACGGTTTAGGCGCTAGCGTTGACCACAGACGGACAGACGGACGGAATGCCGTCAATCGATTTTGAAGTATGAAGAAGCAACAAATCATAGATTTTGACTACACCACGAGATAGAGGATTTTTTTTCTAAATTTAGCAGCAGGTTTTATCCACTTTTTTGTCACCAGACCCCCTGCTATAAGAGATTTTCTGGCGAAAATTCCCCGTTTTCCGCCGCATGATTACATAACTTTCTCTTCTTACGAAGTATTCGTAAGGCGAGAAAGTAAAAAACAAAGAAGAAATCAAACTTCAGGACAAGACATACGAGAGCGTTCTAATCGCAACTCTCCAAGGACTGGTACCAGATATTGCTTCTTAAGAAAGAGTCTTGTTAAGAAAAGGTCTAAAAATTAATTTCATAAAATATTGTTGCAGAATTGAATCGAATTTTGCGTTTCCTATTAAACGTTTTCCGAGCACGAACTCCGGTGTGCCCTCCGCTCCCCAACCAACAGCTCCCTGCTTCGGCTATCAGCGACGAATTGTCGTCAACGGTCAAGGCCAACTTGCGCTCCGAGAGCTTGTATTTCGCCAGGCGCGGCAGCCTGTGTTGGCAGCAGTCTGTGCCCGCCAGTCTCCGCGATGGCTCGCGGGCGCCCGCGCGCCCGCCCGCGGGCAGCTGAGTTTGGAACAGCCTGGTGTACACAGTACGGTATGCGACCATCAAACGACTTCTGAATGAATTGGTGTCTAGGAGACAAAACATGCAAACATTAGTATCCTAGAAGAGACTGAGTTGAACAGCGAGCATGTGTAAAAATCGCATTTCTGCGTGGCAATTATTGACATGTCGCGCAGGGGACGTCCAGCTTCTGCTCACACAGAGGTGCAAGTGGCTGTTATCTAACACTATTTAGCAGATGAAAGGCGACGGACTGTGTAATTTACGGAATGATTTAGAGGTGCGGCGACGTTTGTTCAAAGTTGGCGTAACGTGCTTTAACTGAGGTGCAAAAATGGACTCTATACGAGACATGCCGCATTAATCCGAGCGATTCCAACTTCGAGGAAAATGAGGTTTTGAGTCGCATTGTTGCCATTGATGAAAGGTGGGCACGAGCATATGAACGAGAGCAAAGAGACAATCAAATGAATAACGTGGTGGTTCACCACAAAAACACAAGTTTCGACAGAAGCCATCACCCACGAAGGTCATGCTTATTTTGACTTATGGCAGCGAAGGTATTCTTTTGTGTCATCTGTTCGTGAGGGCCAAACTGTCACTGCCACACACTACAGATTATTCTTGCATCGCACTATTCGTCGTACACTGCGAAGAAAACGTTCTGGGCTTCTCAACAATGCAGTACTCCTCCAGCAATGCAGCAAGCCACACTGCAAGCCTGTGTCCAGAACCTTGTGTGGCGGTGGGGAGGGGGGAGGTCTTGGAACAACCTCTGTTCTCCCCTGATCTCTGTCTGTGCGACTGATCTCATTCCAAAACTGGACTCCACTTCGTGGGAACAGTTTGCGTTTGGGAACATTCTAAGAGCTCATCACGAGACGTGGAGCGCAAAGACGCTTCGCACACAGAGGATGTATTCAGCGCCTTCCTCATCGTTTGCAGATGTGTGGACACCTTGGGAAATTATTTTCGAGGTTGTTAGCTCGTGAGAGTACGAGTGTTACGCGTAGTTTTGTTTTGTGCGTATGTTATACGAATTAAACAATGATCTCTAGGCAGCGGATTTCTGTGATTTTGAATATTTGTGTCCGTTGTTTCAGTGCATAGCTAAGTGAAATTTCTTGACACTTGGTTGGAATATGATGCTATATATATTAATATATTAGTGATATTTCGCCGATTTTTCCTGTTGGTGGTGCATATTCTTATAAATATAAGCGCATATTTTACATTTTTTCGTTAAGATAGAGACTTATCTCTAAAACATTTCATAATTATTTATTTGTGAGCATTCATTGACTCGACAGAACCTGTCACAGTTTGCGGCTTTTTTCTGTAAATGATAAAATCCTTTCGCAAATGTAGATTATTTCTTTATATCGTATTTTTTAAACCAGTGAGAAAACAAGACAGAATGTACTTTCATTAAGGTGAATAATTACTTCAATTATTTCTTGGGCGAATTAGGGTAAACTATATTATTTTTGCACAAAAATATACCTTTTCATTCCAAGCATGCTTCTCCCGAATTTTTTCAAGAAACATTCATAGAGGAAATGAAATATGTTTAATATATATTGAAGGGCATATTTCAATTTTTTTATGTCATAATACATATTTTAAAAGCATATTTCAAGATTTTTTAGGGCATAAAAATCCTTTGCTTAATCTCTATTTACGCATCTTTTAGTGCCCCTTACCCATAGCGCTTTGTTCCCGGATCCCAATTTAGGACCATCACTGCGAAGAACATTCCAGTGATTTTCAATCGTATACCCTAATTTTGTTTCCTGCAGCTTTTGGACGTTTGCACGTGTGCACAGAACCGGGGGGGGGGCATACCTTGCCTAACTCAGTGAAACACATTGCAAGAGTTTGGAATTTCTGAATTTACTAGAAAAAAATTCTTAAATATAACTTCGCCTATTTTTACATTTAGTGGGTATTGACCACCACAGGGCGCGTGCGTTCGGTGCGATGTTCTCGCCCGACATGAATGCAAGAAAACTTTCACTTATGACTAATGATTAAGCTGCGGATTTATAGGCACGAAAAACTATAGAAATAGGCAGGCAAACTAGGCACTTAACACTGTAAAAATGGGCATTTAAAAGTGTAAAATATGCATTTGAAAAGCATATTAAATATATAAAATACGTTTTTCTTATCCTTATTTATGTATTCGTACTTGTGTAGAAAGTTTCTGAAGTATACATAATATAGTTACCTTCACGGATTGTTTGCTTTCTTCATTGTTCTGACAAATCCTCGCTGAAATCTTTTCTTACATTGTCGGGCAATTCGCGCAAAAAATGGCTGAATGTGCAATTTTAGAAAATTACAAAAACACGATTTTCTCAAAAACGACTCCAGATTTTTTCTTCACATTTTTGGAAGGGATAGTACTAAATGTACTCTGTCAGATGACATACACGCCATATTTTTATATTCTTTTGTTTTCTCAAAAATTACAAAAATGTAATTTTTTTGACTTGTCTCTCACTGTGTTAATATTTACATTAGTGATTTGTTGACGTTACCCTCCGGAATTCTTCCTCCCTCGCTTTCACCCCTGCCTCCCATGTGAGAAACCCTTTATCTAAATTGCTTACGTATTTCTCATTGAATGATCTCCTTTTTATCATAAAATAAATTGTAATAAAAAGTTTTGAAAGTAGTCAGGCGGAAGAGCGGGATAAATGGCTTGAACCTCGCCACCAATGAAGACATTTATTTTATTTATTTATTTATCTATTATTTATTTATCTATCTATTTATTTATCTATTTATTTATTTATTTATGAGTACAAGAGCTGCAAATAATGTCAAGTAAAGTTTCTCGAAAATTCAACTAGCTCAATATTCCGCATTTTCAGCACTCTCACACGCTATTTTCTGATAAATAGCTCCAAATTTTTGCAAAATTTTCTCAAAAATAATTCCAAATTTTTATTTTAAATTTCTTGTGAGAATAGAGGAAAATACACTATTTTAAGAAAACAAAGGTAAAAAATAT
The DNA here is from genome assembly GCA_031308135.1 of Acheta domesticus. Taxonomy (NCBI): domain Eukaryota; kingdom Metazoa; phylum Arthropoda; class Insecta; order Orthoptera; family Gryllidae; genus Acheta; species Acheta domesticus. The sequence goes on from JAHLJT010008446.1 coordinate 30,235,410, forward strand.
AGTTTGGGCGGCGATAGATGGCAGCTGGCAAGAGGCTTTCATTAAATGCAAGCCGATACTTTAATGCTTCACAGTGAGATCTTTTTTCTCAGATTTAATTTTAACATAATATGAAAATATTGCATGACCAAATATTCATTGCTATTTAATAAATATGCCTTATATTCGGGTTTGTAAGAAACTTAAATGACATTACTATTGGTACGAAACGAATTATTTTCACTTAACCACTATAAATATAAAAAATATAAAAATTTATGCAATAAAGATTTAAATTGATTTTCAGACTCTTTAGTTACCTTAATTCTTTGAAATATGTATAGTTTTGTCTCTATAAAATTATTTCAAATCAATCGATAAATTGTTACTTTTCAACAAATTAATCGTTAATTGAAATTGTATTTTCTTTCGATTACAATGAATTGAAAGAGTTGCGATCACTATGTGCGGCGACTTCATATCCCGTACATGCATTGAGCGGCGAAGCTACCGAGCAGTCCGGCGCCGGTCGAACGGCCGAGCGGCGGAGCGGCCGAGCTGCGAAGCGCTCGAGCGCTCGGGCGCTCGCGCGTTTGGCAACTCCCGAGTCTCGACGGGAGCCGCAAGGCGGCCGGTCGAAATGTCCGTTAAACAGCTATCTTTTCCCCCCGAGTAAGGTCCCCCTCCCTCCGCCGACCGTCGGCGTGGAGCCCGAGAGTCTCGAGCGGTTGTTTTCGCGTGATTGCAGAGCTCTATTAACTGGTTCACCGGGATGGTTCGGGAATAGAGCTGTCACAATTCTGAGCAACATATTGGGGCACGTTGGAGAACGTAGGTGCGTCTTAACCTACTCATGACCGTCTTATACGGCCTACCCCATAGGTCCTTTTCCACCTCGTCACACAGGCTTTTGGCGCATAAGCATTTGCTCTTGCGAATTTCTATCTTCAACTGGATTCGAGCGAGTGTGTATTGCTCTTGCAATTGAAGATTGTCTCTGCCACGAGCTCTCTGGTGCTGTCTTCTGGCTCGAAGGCACTTCCGACGTAATTGTGCAATTACCTCATTCCTCCAGTAAACGGGTGAGCGTCGAATGATTGTGTCCCATCTAAGCATAGCCGCATCACAGGCTTTGGTAATCTATCTCATAACCTGCGCAGCTTTGTCATCTGCGGTACCTGTTGGTATTATCGTCTCCAAATATAGTCGGAAAACTTCTTCGTCAAACGCTTTTGCTTTCCACCCAGCTGGTTGATATTTCGGTGCAAAATTAACCCTCCGTTGATTTTTCACCTCGCACATAAGTGCCTGGTGGTCGCTATGGGTAGTGCATGGGCTATGCATGTTCACTAGCTCTCCAGGGCACTCCCATTCTCAATAGATTATTTGATATGCACGTCAGATCCATCACAGATCCCACGCCCCCTCTGCGGAAGATGTGAATGTCCCCTGTGTTTGCGAGCTCTACCAGTGGCGTAGCGTCAGGGGACGCTAAGATGCTGAGCATCCCCACGTCAAGTATTAATCAAATATTGTATCGATAACTTACAAGTGGTTCATTGAGCGAAACACATTTTGTATTAATATTGAAGTGGTTTCCTGTGATAGAATTCGGCGCGTTGGTACAAGTTGGTCTCTGATTGCTTGGATGCTGAAATGGTTCTAGCATCTGCCAAGAGATTGCGAAGGGCAATGACGCATGCGCAGACGGTGAGGTTCCCCCCTCCCCACCTCACCCCTCTCCGAAAGATTCACAAGTTTGTGACGCTAGCGTACCGACTGAGCAGGGCTAGGCCAATACCTCCTAGAAAGATCTAGGTGGCATTGGCTAGGCGTATGAGCAAGAGGTGTATAAGCAAGTTGCTCGTTTGTGCACGAGAGCGCAGCACACTTAACACTGCCAGTGAAATATTTTTCTTTCTCATTTGAGATTCTCCGCTTGGTCATGGGCACTTAATAGGAGAAATAGTGTTTGCCTACTAATTCTTAATTAATATCTAAGAAGATGCATTCTTCATACAATATATTAAATATTATTTTCGTCTGAATTGTATAAATTCACAAGAGATCTCATTGCCAATCGCGCATGAAAATTAAAGCTGAGCCGTTGCATAATTTGCTTTCAAGAACTCTCCTGACATAAATTTGCTGAAGTACTGTTACATTAGTTTTGATAACATAGATTCTAGAGAACATTAAACATCATAATATGTTCAGTTGACGTTATTGTTGAGCATCCCCAAACGCGCTGGTCACGCTACGTCACTGAGCTCTACATTCAGAAGGGAGAAAGATGCCAGAATCGCTCGACCTCGTTCATTAGTGGGCGAACTACCTCACTCAACCGCCCAGGCATTGAAGTCTCCCGCTATCAGAGGGTCTTCGTTCTCTTGCGTCATAAACTAAGCGGTCGAGGAACTGCTGAAACTCGTCCATTGTCGCATTTGGTGAGGCATAACGGCTATAGATGTAAAAACCGTTGATTTTTACCCAGACGAATCCAGCTCCGGGTCTCGCCATTACTTACTGGAATGTGTGTTTTCCACAGGCCCAGATTGCCGCCGGATTGTCGAGGTCGGATACCCACGCTGTATCTTCACGATTTCTATGCTGTTCGCATATTATTATTAAATCAGCCTCCCATTCCCTTACCGACTGTGCCAGGATATTCTGGGTGGCTGCGCAATGGTTGAGATTGAGTTATATAATTCTGATTTTCCATCGGTTATTAATGACAGCGCTATTTGGTACGATGGGCACCTTGTTATTGTAGAGCCTTGGTAACGAAAAAGTGGATAAATACATTTGTTAAATTTGGAAAAAAAAACTTTAACTCGTGGTTTAGCCAGAATCCATATTTTATAAGTCCATGGTACCGAAAAATCGATTGACGACAAAACGTCTGACCGTCTGTCTGTGAACAACGCCGGCGACTAGACGGTTCAGCCAATTTTGTCCAAAAATGATCGATTTGGTTGATGTCGTGGCCCCTTCAATTTTAAACCTATATTTTAATTTTGGGGCGTATTGTACATGAAGCTCCTGGGACATTGTCAAAGTTAAAAAAAAAATGTCAAGTTTCATGACATTTTGTTGTTGGATAGTCTTCCTACTACTACAATTGTGATGATACATTTTTTTTCTTAATGAAATGTGTTCATGAAAAACAGATCTTCAAATAAGGTCATATTGAATTTTTCGAAAATATGAGTATTTGTGGAGTAATTGGACATCAAAGATAGTCGCCCACTCTGAAAATCCATCTCTTCCTGCTTGTAATTTCAGAGCTGTTTAGAGTAAGGTGGCTGCTACATGTTAGATTGTATATATTATTTCATTTTTCTTTGATCTCTTCTTACATTGGAGCTTTTGTTAAAAGTTTATATTTTAGAAATTATTTAAAACCTATTTGAAATAAATATGAAATAAGGATTGCTACTTTCAGTCGCCCCCTCCCAAACTACGCAGTTGGATGCTTGTAAGTTAAAATTTGTGTATTATTTCATATTTCATTTTATTATTATTGTTATTTATTATATTTATATTAAATCTCTGTTATTGATTTTAAATTATGTCTTTTATTTGTGTTAAATGTGAAAACGAACAGATGAGCAGCCATTGTTGGTTGTTGTAACCCATTGTTGTAACTCTGCCCTGATAACAGAAGCTACAATGATGGCTGTGTTTTGTTCGTGCTAATATAAACTAATACTTTTATATATTTGTATAATATTACAAAATGGTACTACTAAATATTCATGAATACGCTGCATACCCTATACTATGAATTCAATGCCAGAGATATGTTTTTACTTTCTCATGCTTGCTTTTTCATTTAAAGTTTTGAATAAAAAAATCTATTGCTTGAAACTAATTTTGGCACCACATGTGGTACGATTCAAATGGAGTTTTACAAAAATATGGAGAGAAATTGTGGTATAAATAGTTTACATAACCATTACTAATGGTGAGAAAGTACATGATATTTTAGCACCAATAGTGTTTTTCAAAAATGGCTGCAAATGTTTTTCTTAGAATTCTTTCTTTCATAAAGGACTGTTTAAGAAAAATGGCATAGGTGTCATTTTCGTTACTCACTGAATTTTCAAAAAATCCCTATGTTAGAAGTAATGTGAGGAACCACTAGTTTTAAAAGGGAAAGATGAGTATAGCCATGCGAGTGGCTGTGTATTGGTAATGCTTTGACGTGTTGACTTAATGGATCCGATCAAATGTTGGCACAGTGAAAAATAAATTACTGGTTGAAAACACTTTTTGCAGGCTCATGCAGTTGTATAATATTGCATAGCTGTTAGAAATAATGTGAGAAAGTCTGTACTATTGTAGCGTCACTAGTTAAAGTATAATCAAATGAATTTCATTTAATCCTCTTCAATATCTATATTTGAGGGAATCAGAAGAAAATAAGGGTGTTTAATGTTACAGGTACCTGTATTATCTTAGAGTAGAGGAAGTTATGTTATACACTACAATTGAAATATTTTATTGTGTATTTTAAATCAATATATCCAAACTTATTTAAGTGACATTCATTTAGTCACTGTATTTTGGAATCGCATGTGAATGTTTTTAGGTTGTTTAAAATTAATGGGACAATTAATTATTTCAATAATTTTTTTACTATGTTATATATTTGAAGATCAGTATTAAATTAGGAGTAGTTATGCATTTTAATATTTGTAGTAATGGGGTATATGGTTGAGCTGGAACGGGTTACACATGTTGATCCTAATGCCACTGGCAGATGATTTTTAGCAGATCATTTAGTTCTTTTTCATCAGCTCTAATATTCATATCACCTAAGATAACAAGATTACTGTTGGGGTATCTTAGTAGTTTACATACCTGCTCTTTGAATTGAAGCAGAAAGTCGCATACATTAAAATTAAGTGATCTATAGATGCCAATGATATTTACGTCTCCTATTAATATTCTTGTGATTATAATTATTGTTCCTGCAACTTTAAAGGTCTTCTCAACACTCATATCTTTCATTCAGTCATTTGTTTGACAATTTATATTATTCTTAACAAATATTACCACTCTACCACTTGAATTTCAATAGAAACCTGATTTAAGTTTGTAAATGGTGATAAATATTGAGTTTATGTAACTTTATTTAAGACCATCTTCAGTAATGATACTACATGCATATGCTCCTGTATGTTACTAATAATATGGATCTGTTTTATTTTGAAGATATTGGATCATCTGATGGAGTACTCAGAGAACCCCATAAACCCTGACATGGAGTTGCAATGACTCCTGCCTGTGCCAACAAATAACGAATCCCTATCATGAGAAGTAAATGACAACTAACCAATGCAAATTCACACAAAGATTGTTGAAACATTGATGAAAAGGTACGCAAAGATATGAGCTAAATCAGGTTCATGGCAATTTCTATATTTTGTAAAAAGCTATCAACATGTCAATTTGATTTGTGTCTTTAGTGTGGGATATTGATACAGTTAACTGAAACCAGTTTATGCCCTTTTGTTGGTCAAAAACCCCCTACCAAAATGTACAGTTCATTGAACTAGCAATTACTGGACTGACAAGAACTGAATGCATTACAATACAATTTAATCTTCTAAAGAATATGTAAGCAATATTTAACTAATAGATTGTAGATAAATTTAAATATGAAATGTTTACCATGGTATTGTATCTTTTAAAATACATTTTATCTCAGATAGCAGTAATTACAAATAAATTTTTATGTCCTGATGGTGAAAGAAATGAATATTAAAAGTATTTACAGTGATTTTAATAATTGTGAATATTAATGGTCTAAAGACTAGTTACAGTTTCGCAGGGTTTTGAGAATGTAATGAAATGTGACATTGTGAACTATGATAAATGAAGATACAAAAACTATTTTTTCATATTTTCTCAGTGATAAATTTAACCCAAAAAATTATTGTTTAGTGTGCCTTTGAACACTGGAACAGACACAAACAAATTTAAAATTTTCTCAAAATCCCAGTTGTTTTATTTTGTCAGATTTTTGCATTCTGATCACTGGGGCATCGTTAAAACAATTGCGAACAAATTTTACTCTTTTCTCACTTTTAAAAGCACTTATTACTTTATTATGTTTTCAAAATGACAGTGACAGTTCTCTACATTTATTTTAGGGTTTATTATATATTTTTATTAGTTATTACTTTTATTGAAATTCAGATTCTTACAGTGTTACACATGTTGTCACAAGGTTTCCCTTCCAATTGAGAAGTAGACAATATTATTAATTGAATACGTCCACAGATTTTGCATGACAGACAAAAACGTTTTTATTGAGATCATCAGATAATAACTAGTGGTGCTACAGAATGGCACAGACTTTCCTGTATTATTTTTCTTTTTCTCTCGCCTAGCTATTCAGACTTGCCACTATTCTTGACAAATGCCATCTATCGCCGCCTAAAGTACATTTTTTTTTAATTATATTATTTTTTCTGTTTTCTAATAGTAGAACAGAAATATTATTTTAAGAATATTAAAACAGTAAAATCTTGTCCTAAATGGCAATTTTTGTTGAAAAATTTGGAGCCGTTTTGAAAAAATTGGCGTTTAAGCTCTACTGTGGATGCAAAATTTGAATATCTTTATCACAGAAAATGTTTGAGTTTACGAAAAACTTCATTTGAAGCACTTGCACTGACAAATTCAGTAATGTTTACAAATTGCTGGAATATATGCATGCTAATGGAATGAGAGAACTTAAAAGAAAATTACATTGTGTAATTTTTGAAAAAACGAGAAAATATCCCAAAATGAACTTAACGTCACATTAAAGAGTGCATATAGAACTATGTGTTCAACAAGTTGGAAGAAAAATTTCGAGCCATTTGTGAGAAAACGGCATTTGAGCGTTTCTCAAAATGCATAATTTTGAGCTAGTTTTCACAGAAAACGGTTGAGTTTTCGAGAAACTTTATATCACATTACTTAATGCATGTGTACTCATTAATATAATAATGTGAACAAATCACTGCGAACGGTAATATTACCAACGTGAGAGTAAGAAAAAAAAAATTACTAAAATAATGCACTATTTTTGTAATATTTGAAAAAACAAAAGAATAGAACAATGACCTTTTTGTCATCTCGTAAAGCACATTTAACACTATCCCTACAAAACTTTAACAAAAATTTGTTTTTTAAGGAATTTTGAACATGTCACAAGAGCTTCAAGTAAAGTATCCCCATAAATTAATGAATGTGTTTTAAAATCGCAGGGCTTCGACTCAGGCCAGATAGATAGGGGTTTATTCTGTTCGGAAGAAATCTTACTCATAATTTAGGCAATCATAATGTTCATTTACAGGTTTCATGCATTTTACGGGCGTTTGGGAGGGGATTTTGGCTACACCATTTGTAAGAGGATTTTTTTCCCTTAAATTAGCAACTGGATTTAATCACTATTTCGTTATCAGGGGCGGGTAATAAGAGTTTTTCTCCTAAAATTCGCTGTTTTTGCTCGCATTACATAACTTTCCCTCTACTGTGTTAGTCGGTAGCGAGAGAGTAAAAGAAAAATTGCCTGTTAAACAAGCTCACCTTGAAATAAAAATTAAAACGTTGAAGGAAAAATGTTCAAAAAGACGTCTAATAAAGATTAGAGATTTTGTGATTATTTGCAAATGTGTCCAAAATTATAATTTATTTTATTTATGAAAGATTAACCTGTGCGTGTGTGTGTGTGCGTGCGTGCATAAAAACATATATAGTTTATGCATATAAATAGATGCACAAAATGTGATATACAACGAGAATTCTCTATTTATTTGAAAGTATAATTATAATAAGATTATTAGTGCAATTATATAAGTAATACATGGTACCTGTAACACAAGGAGAAACAATATTGAACTCTGGGAAATACAGGGAAAATAAACTTGGGTTACCGGAGGTCACTGTGTTTATAACCTAACTGATTTGGAGATTCCACCTGAGGTTGTTCGTTGAGACACTAAAATTAGGAAAGAACTTTAACTTTCCAATAAAAAATAAGAACAAAAAGCAAGTCGTCTTTAATTTCATTAAAGATTTTGAGTCTAACATTTTTGATGTTCCTGAATGTGTTCGTATTAATATGCATTCTTCTGTATCGAATCAACTCAATCATTTTGGTAGTAGTCCGATAAGATATAACTCTTATGTTTTTTTGCGGAATTTGCTCTCTACTGAAAAATTTGTAAAGTAACATCTTAGTCCAAAAATTATCCAATGTGATCAAGGTTTGCTTATGCTGCAATCATAAAAATTGATTATGTGAGTAAGTGAGAAGCTAATTTTGCTGATAGTTTGAACTAATGAAACAGTCTTCCTGTAATAGTTATATGAAAGTAGTATAGGATTTGCTCAAGATAAGGAAGAATAGTTCATTTATTTCTCTAAAAGATTTCAATTACATGTATCCTACTGTTCCAAATATTGCTTTTGCATATGGTTTTGTCAAGGTCCACAAGCCTAATCTTCCCGTAAGGCTGATAGACTTTTCTAATGGAACAATTGATTATTTTTTATCAAAATTTTTTAATTGATTTCTTAAGCCTTTTGTCACAGAAGATTATGTTTATGCCATTAAGAACAGTTTTGAATTAGTTCAGAAATTGCACACTGTTAAAATGAATCCTGGTCTTAGCTTGGTGTCACTTGATGCGACTGCCATGTTCTTTTCGATCCCTTACAATTTAATAGTTGAGGTGATGGAGGAATTGTTGTTTACCAACTCTCACAAAATTTGTATTCCACCAGACTAAATTACGATAGCTGTTCGAGCCATTCTCAACATTATTGAGTGTACTTTTATTAACAAAGTGTTCTGCCAACACGGGCACACCTATTGGTTTGTTCATTAAGCACTATTTTTGCTGAATTGGTAATGAGGAAACTTAAGCAAAATGTCCTTCAGCAATAAGGTTGGATTTGTTTGTGCGGTATGTCAATGATGCGCTCATCATCATGCCATATGATTCTATTGATTCTTTGTTGGGGAAGATGAATCAATATGATCCAAACATTCAATTTACAATTGAAGTAGAGCAAGATTCGAAAATAAATTTTCTGGATGTCACTATCTTTCGCAATAGTAGTAGTATTGGTACAAACTGGTACATTAAATCTGTATACTCTGGAATTACCTTGAATTTTTTGTTGTGTCACCCTATATCAATCAAAAAACCTATAGTTATGAATTTAGTCGATAGGGTTATTAAATTCTCATGCACCACATTACATTAGTCTAATTTACACAAAATTTCTGAGATCCTGAGATTGAATAAATACCCTGATAAATTTATTAAAAGTTGATTAAATTGAGATACAAAAGTATTAACATCCAGGATCAGGGCATTAACTCTAAAGTTAGTGCGGATATGTCTAATGAAGGTAATAAATACATTTGTTTGCCCTTTATCCCACAAGTTCAAAAAAGTTTGAAAAATGAGCTAAAACACAAATATGACATTCATTTGATGAATAGAATGTTTAACAAGAAGTCTATTGTTGTTAACCTAAAAGACCGGACGGATAAAATGTACCTTCAGAGTATTGTATATTGGATAAACTCTAACAATGTTCAAAATCATACATTGGGCAAATGAAGAGAAAGTTAAAGACACAAGTATCTGAACATAAACTCAATATAAATGAGAATTCAGATCGGCAAAAATTCAATCACAGCACACTGGCAGGACAGTGATCACTCCATCAATTTTTCAGGTGTGCAAGTTTTGGAGAAAGAATGGAATTATTTTTCCAGATTGGTTCTGGAAACTCTCAATACACAGATGGAATCGAATTCTTTTACATGTCTGTATGACTGTCTTATGGAACTTTCCAGATACAAATAATGCATTATTGGTTGCCAGCACAGAGTTTTTCTTGTATTTGATTTTGGTCTGAATGTATATCATTTGTTAATTTGTAATATTTCTTCTAATGTGTTTTTGTATCTCAAGTTTAAATTCTCTGTTATGTCATTTCTCATGTAATGTATTTTGAAGCTTCTCCATCTGCCCCCTTCCTCGTAATTTTTTTAACTGATTGGTTACTTCAAGCTCTTGTAACAGCCATTCTGCATGTGCTTTGCATGCTAGTAATATTTTTGTTTGATCTTTCTTTGAATTGGTGAGTCTCCATATATATATTTTTTTGATTATATCGAGTACTATTCTTCATTAGATACACATATTTCAGTACAATAATTTTTGTAACTACATATTCATATTCTGTTCCATGTTTGGATTTTATCTCCTTTATTTTACTATTTGTAGTCTGAAGATGGGGAAAAATATACCTCGAAAAGTCACAATGTAAACTTTGATATTTTTTATTACGTGGAGATCTGGATACAAACATTTTTGTCTGTCGTAAAAAATCTGTGGCCATATTCAATTAATAATATAGACTTATTAATACTCAACTCAAACTAAGACTCAATTAATAATACAGACAGTAGATCAATTTTCTTATTGATGTGAGAAGTAGACATTTGAATAATTTAATATCTGTGATTATAGAAATTAGCAAAAAACAAGGTTTTACTTGAGTTTATTCAGTATTGAATTATTTTGAAGAAAAGGTATTGTCAAAACATTTTGTCTAGCAGGTTTGAGGCAGAAAATATTTTATATATAATGGATCACCTGGTGCTGCAAGTGATTGCATGATCTACGCAATCACTTATGCGTAATACATGGAACTTCTGTACATTGTCAAATGACCACAAACCATATTCATCAGGAAAATTTAAACTTGGGGCAAAAGAAATAAAGTTTGTGCAACCCTATCACTATATATCCTAAAAACAGAATCGTGGCAATTTGTTGAAATTTTTGATTTATTTTTGTCAAAGAAGAGTGAAAACTGTGTGCGACATATGGGAAGAAGTATAATGTGCGCACATTTTCTTGAACTCAAGTGTCTCTTCCACTTCACCACTTACAGTTGAATGATGAATAAATCTACTGTAGATGGACAGAAGTACGTTCTGCTAGTTGTCACTGGGCCTTTTCATGCAAATCAAAATAATGCACAGAATTTTCATTGGCAGATACTGGTGGTTTGAGTTCTGTTTTGATGGCAGTTCAACTTTATGTAATGGACAATGGTTTCTGAAATGTAATAGGTCTGTTAAAAGATAGAGGATGATGTATTTATTCTGGCTTGGAAAGAAAAGTGTAACCAATTAACTATCAAAGAGTCTAGTCTTCTAATGAAAATTCATTGGATAGTAGAAACAGTCCATGAATGTAATTGGTCGAAGGTGCAAGCTTTTACGTTATCAACTACATAATGGAATCTTTTCAAATACGAGGACATTTTGGAAAATAGCTTGTTTTCTCAAAATGCATTTGGCAAACGACTATTCAGTTTGTTCAATACAATTATTGTTTTTGTGAATTTGACAAACAAAACATTAATACCTTTATAATGAAATTGAAAAAGAAAAATAGAACAGAAGAACAGTATAACTGTACAACTTTTTCTTCTTTTGCAAGCATTAGAACTTTCACTCCATTTTATCTCCTCTTATTGGTCCATCCATCTTCTTTTCAGTCTTTGTATGTTCTGTTTTCCTCTTGGCTTATATTTCAGAATCTGTTTCAGTATTTGTGTGTCCTCCATTCTATCAATGTTGTCTCTCCATGCTTTTGTGTTTCATCAATTTTTCTATTTAGATTATAAATTCGTAGGTAGTTACATATCTCTTCATTATGAATCCTGTCTCTCCTTTTGACACCAATACAATCCCTTAAAAACTTCATTTTGGCAGTCTGAATTCTACTTTGAATATTTGTATCCATTGTCTAGATTTCACAAATATATAACGCATAAGGAACTGCTAAGATTTTATAAAATTTTGTGATTGTATCTTTCCTGACTTTACTTTTTAGGATCCTCCTAATTATTCCACACATTCTGTTAAATTTTTAACTTTTCTTACATGCATCAATTTCTCCTTCGTATGACAGATCATAAAACGGAAACTTAAATGAACTTACTTGTTATATATTTTGGTTGTTAACCGCTAATTTACATCTGGGTATTTCCCTTGGAATGCCAATGATTTAGTTTTTTGGACACACCTCTCTAAATTCTACATTTTTACGAGCATCTGCAGTTCATATAGAGCTCTTTGTAGAGTGCCTTCATTATCAGATATCAAAATTTGGTCATCAGCGAACAGAAGTGTCATTATACATTTTTATTATTAAAATTATTGGTAAAATTTAAAAACTTCATTTTCTGCTTCCATGTTCTGATAGCATCGTCAAGATAAATATTAAAAAATATGGATGAAACGCAGCATCTTTGCTTCACTCCTTTATATAAAAATTCTGTGAGAATTTTACCTGATTTTCTTTTTACATTAATTTGGATATATTTGTACATGATTCAAATTACTTCAATTACATGTTTTGGTATGCCTCTTCTGTCCATAATTGACCATAATTTTTCCCTGAGAATGTTATCAAAAGCTTTTATGTTATTTATGAAGACCATAAATGTTTATAGATTGAATTCTCGTCTCTTTTCAGTCAATAGTTTTAATACAAACACGTTATCAGAACATGATTTCCTTTTCTAAATCCTGTTTGTTCTTCAAGAATTATTGCTTGTATTATTTTTTTATTCTATTATTAATGATTTTAGCATACTCTTATAATGTATTCAGCAGTCTTATACCTCTATAGTTTTCATGTACCGTTCGTAATTATTTTTTAAATGTAGGGGTAACTAGTGCAGTCTTCCATCTCGTTGGTATTATGTTGCGAGTCCAGCAATTGTTAAACAGAACTAACAGTTTAGATTTTTCTTCAGCTGGGAAACTTCAAGTAATTCTGTATTGATATTATCGAGGCCTGGTGTTTTCTTATTTTTGGTATTTCTTAGTGGTTCCGCTAATTCTAAGTATTCTACTTGATCCATTGCATTACGAAAGACAGGCATATCAGATGCTCTTCTTCCTCTTGATCAGCATGCCATAGGTTTTTACAGTATTTTAGACATTCTTTGTCATCTAATATCTGTAATTTTCCATCATCTTTTTCATCATTATTCATTGTTTCATAGATCTCGCAGGTCATTAGTTGCCTCTCATTCATCATCCTCTGGATTTGCTTTATATTTTTCCCAGCTTTCTTTATTTGCATTTTTTCCAGGGCTTTTATTTTTCTGCATTGAACCTTACGGAGTTCTAAAGATTGTGGGTCTTGTTGACTAACCATTTTAGGTATAATTTTTTTCTCTGCTATTGCTTCTTTTAGGTCTTCGTTCCATGTATAGAGTCCTTTCCTTTTGATGTTTTTCTTCTTTTTCCTTGGGACTTCCTCTGCCGCTTTTCAATAAGATTTATTTATTTGTTTGTTTATATAATACACAGGCAGCAGGTATACTATTGCCTATATCTCACATTTAGCATACAGTTTACATCTCAAGGTGTACAAGCTGATTGTAGTTATGTTTGAAGCTATATCATTCAGTTGCACTATAACAGAATAGTGCATTCCAGTGTTTTACAATTCTATTTCACAGAAAATACAGTCGCTGATTCTTTCTATATATCTCCTTTGGATTTTGAACCCGTGCCCTCACAAGCTGGGGTTTCCTATGAGCTCAAAGAAGTTTTGATGGTCCTTCACAATTTGTTGAGGATCTTGTATGCTTTGAGAACATCAGCTTTCTGTCTTCTCCAGCTCAAGGGGGTCATCTCGAGGATACTCAGTTTCTCTTCAGCTCACATGGTAACTTTGTGGTTCAATGTTGCACACGCTCTATGGTGGGGATATCTTTCTCATAGTTTGGATTCCACACTATTCCAGAATATGCAGTATTTAAGACTTATCCATCTTCCTTGAACATCTCAGCAGTAAGAGTAACGGCGGCTTTCCTAACTTGATATATTTTAGTATTGGCATTCTTTCTTATTCTTTCTATGTGGTCGTCCCAATTGAGTCAATCATTGATATGAGTAACGCCAAGGTTAGATACAGAGGATACATTCTTAAAAGGTTTGTCATCCAGGACATAGTACATGTGTGAATTATTCAAGCCTATAACCAGAATCTTGCACTTGTTGACGTTGAATGGAATTAACCATAAGTCTAACTTTTTCTTGTTCTGAAACAAGTCTTGGAGCAAGGATTTTGAGATCTTTCCATTTATTTTCTTTATTACGGCTCGTTATTGTTTTTTTAAATATTGTTTTATTCTTTTTTGGTGCAGTCTTGCTCTTTCAAGAGATAACTTTTCCAACTTAAATTATTTAGGTCTGATTCATGTTTACCACCTTTAAACCATCTTGTTTTTAGGCCACTTTCTACACCTCACAAGGTATTGGTCAAATCCTATCTCTTTCCCCCTTAGTCATCTTACATATTCAGAGCATTTTTCTAACTTTCAATTGGTTATGAAAAGATCCATTAATGAGCGACTTCCTTTGGCTGACTTTGGATATTTATGTATCTCTTTATGCTTAAAAAAGGAATTTTCTATTCTTAGTTCATTAAAATTAATAAAATCTCTCAGAATTTTTCCATTTTGGTTCAATGCTGGCTCACCATTTCTTTCAGTTAGTTTTGGGATAGGTTGTTGTCCAAATCTTGCATTATAATCTCCTTTTATTCATGGAATCTAATACATCTCATAGTTTGTCATAGAAATAATATTCTTCCGTCCTACCCTTTTCTAGCACATACTCAGCTATAATACTTAGATATCTTTCAGTTTTGTCTGCAAGTAGTTATTCATTTACTCAAAGAGAATATGATATTTTACATTTCCACTTTTCATATAGGTATTTCTACTCCAGCCATAGCTTTTTATCTATTGGGATGCCACTATATATCATTGTGTATGATCCTATGTCCATTGTTTCTTTTCTTTCTTCTTTGTTTCTGTTATCTCTAAGTCAATCTTGGCACTTTTATTTCTAATTCTAGTTGGTATTGGGAGAGACCACGAACATTCCAGATTCCGATGTTTGTAAATTTCTCTATTCCCTTTCCTTGTCCTTTAAATGTTTGGCTTGGTTCGTATAAGTTAGAAGCTGACTATCAGTTACGAGAGTAATAGTAATTAAATCTTCCCTAGTTGCGTTATGAGCACTGCACAGGGGAAGTCCGGTGGAAGGACTACTTCCTCGCTACTCCCAGACTAGCAGAATTCGTATAAGGTTGTTTCCCTTAGACAGGTTGGTTCCTCTACACTAGTGGAGTCGCGTCTACTCAAGAATATAAGGAAAATAGAGAATGAGAAGAGTGGAAGATGGAAGAGAGAAAAGAGCAGTTTGAGAGAGAAAAGAGTGAGTTTTTTTTCTCCTTTAAAATGTGTTGATTCAGGACTAGAGTATAATTCCCTAACCAACTATAGCACATGTACTGGTCTTTGTGTCAATGGTTTCTTAAAAATTGCCAAAAAACATAAGATCAGTTACCACATGTTATCGTATTATTGTTGAATCTAACGAGTGTGAGAATCATAGAGACATACATAAAGAGAAGTAATTTAACATTTCTAATATTACATGGCATTGAATATTCAGCAAATATATCCCTCAATGCAGTACAATCAACAGTGTAAGAAGTTTATACATAAAGAGCACATCATATGTAAATCTTGCAGATTCTAATGATGGTACATTTTATAATTTAGCAATTACTAAATAGTTACAACTATATCTAGGATTTTGAAGATTAGCCTTTTATGCTGCACACGAGAAAGATATGTGCTGGACCTATTCAATCCTTTTAATTTGATAGTACTAGGTGACTACACTGCAGAACAATACACAAGTTTAGATTTAACTTAAGAGTTGTGTAAGATTAAAAGTGCATTTAATGAAGTAAGTTTGGATGTTTGTTTCTTTTAACGAAACCTAATGACTTTAAAAGATTATCACAAAATATTATTTAAATTTTTTTAAAAAAGTTCATTATTAAATGTGGAAATTAATCAAACACATTTTGATTTAGAATTTGGTACTCACAGGTGGTATCCAACTTGAAAAAATTGTTGATTTAATTTCTTGATCAAGTGTTTATTAAACACTTCAGTTGTATTTACATACTTGTATATACCACTTTATAAAGACAGGAAAAGAACACAAATTTTGAGTGTAATTGTACATAATTAAATTGTAAGTTTTTAGTTTAAAAGGTCACTGGTAATAAAAAATACTTACCCATTCTATAATTAAAATCCATAACTTGCACATTTCTTGTCACATAGAGATTTATGTATTCTATAAAGATGTTTCTTAATGCTACAGGATTCTGTGTTGAAGGTTTAAGAAAAACAATTGTCATAATTAAACAGAGTTTGTCATCCTACTAATAATAGTAGATGTTTGCAATAATATAAATGCAGAGAACACTTCACAACTTTCTTTTAACATGTGAAATATGTTCACTTTTAATGACACATACCAGTAAAATTTTCATTAATGCGGTTTCTCTCCGTGGTTTTGAAATGTAGCATGAAAGGATTGTCTTTCCAAAACATTTTTTCTGTATGAAACATCTTGATTTTTGTACATTACATTTGTTCTTTCTCTTGCAGTAAAACTAAACTGAACTCTTGATGTTTCCTCGCACTATTTGTGCTCTTCATGCAAAAAAAAAATGTTTTATTTTGGTGAGCCTTTTCTTAAAACCTGACTTGCCATCTTGCTTTTTATGGCACTATGGAAAGGAAGCACTTTATATTTAATGTATCAATTAAAAAGTGTGTGGAGAGGTGTGTAATGGCTGCTTCTGCAAAGACTGCACACAGACAGCTGCTCCAGTTCCCTTCACCTGAGTTTTAAGTGTATATCCTCATAGGCTTCTAATTAGGTGAAGAAATATTCAGATTTCTACCTATCTCTTTGTATTGGGAGGGAGTCAAAACAAAGTGGTATTGCTGAGTAGGTAATTGTAAACAAAATAATTGATGTTGAATGCTTTAGCAGTTTTCTCGTCAGGACTGATTCTAAATACAATTTACACATGCAGTAATGTTTTGTAAGTATATTTAAAAAACTTTTTTTTATAATAAAATCATGTTAATCCGCTTAATTTGTTTTCTTGTGTATAATTTAAATAGAAACTAAAGCTAACTTTTCTTTAAATTTTTCACTTACATAGATTCATTTTCATTTCTTTAGATTTTCTTAATGTTATAAGATAATACTTCATTACTTCTCCAAAGAAAAAAATATAAACAAATTATCTTCTCAGCAGAAGTCCTTTTGGCACAGTCACAAACTTTTTCCCAAAGATTTCCGTTGACTAAATGAATGTACCATGCTTTGTGAAACAGTGGGTGTGCTCAACTAAATTTTCTATCCCACATACTTCCAACTGTTGTGTTACATGTAGTATATATTAGAATGAAAGAAGGAATATTAAATAATTATTCATTCTTTGAAGATGTGTATCTTGTTTACATTCATTGTGTCTTTAATTCCTTGTTGCCTTAGGATACCTTCATTTTATATATGTCGAAGAAAAATGTTTCTCACAAGAGGAATCACATTTTCTCAAGCGTGAATTGTGTTGCACCTTGTTTGGGGATCATTGTTTTGTATTCATTTAAATGTGGACTAGTAGCTAAACTGTGAAAATTGCTTATGCATTTTATCACTTCTCGTGTTATCTTCTAATGCTACAGACTTTACCAAATAGTGTGGAATTTTTGATTTTTCTGTTAGTTAAGTTGTGACTTTTAATTTGTGCAAATCTATTTCAGTGTCATATGTAACTTTGATTTCACATCTGTCACTTAATGGACCTTTTGAGGGCAAAAAATAACAAATATCGAAATCAATAAATTTTTATTAGAATAAAAAATGTTTTCAAATTTGTCATTACAACAAAATAATCTGAAAGTTTGCCATGAAATTGAAAAAGTAAGCATGCTTCATGGATATGCCAATATTTTTATTCTTCTTTGGGTTCCAAATCTGTTGTTTCTTAATGCATGTTCTTGATTTCTTTGAGATCTGCAACAAGAAATATGTTCTTAGAACATGTATTCTACAATGAGAAATACCTGACCACAATATTCTTAAATACGACTACAATGTTACCTGTTAATCTCCGGTAAACACAATTATCAAATATATGGCAACTGTAATTACTAAAAATGTTGTTGCCCCAATTGTTAAGACCCTCAAAAAGTTACATCTCCGCTGTTCTCGTCTCTGTGCTTGCTGTGGATCCTCAACATTTTCCTCCATGACTTTGCGTTGAAATAGTTTAGACACAAATGCGAACAAACTATTCACCACAGTATCGTTTAGCGTATTAGTCAGCACAAGATCCGCAATATGGCGGCTTATGGTACTTCCTGTGGGAATAGCCAACTTATGAAACTATTATCCCGATATATTCTCATTTTTGTTGGTTTGTCACCGGCTCTTCGCCCTGGCATCTTGCGTGATTGATTCTTCACAATACAATAATGTGAATGTCGTTTTTCATTTGAATTAGAGCGCATAGTATGCAGCTAACGTTGCCATATGATTAAATGTGTAACCTGGTAACATGGTACCTTCAAAAAATCCTGGTACTTCCACTAAAATTTCTGGTACCAATAACAATCGATTCCAAAAATGTTCGTATCATAGCCTTACGATGTTTTTAACGCGCACGGGAAGTTCGTTAAATTGAATTCGATATTTTTACATCGATAAACAAAATGGAAGTATGGTGGAAATCTTTCTACCGTAAATGGACTTTTATCCTTTTCTCCTACAGAATGTGCTGGAAAAATACCATCCGATGTCACCCTGAATAATTTTACGGCAGTCTTTTCATCAATATCCAGTTATGTGTAATATCTATGATCGTGTTAAATTATTGAATTAAAAATTTTTATACGAATCTTAAATCGTACATCATCATTTACCGTAGACATCAAAACCTGGTATTTAAGCGAACCAGGATGTCTTAATCCTGGTACACGGCATCTTCATAATAAGCCTGATAAAAATTGCAGAAACCTGGTACGTCTGGCAACATTGTATGCTGCACTGTTCCTTTTTGCGTCGTAGTGCAATAATGCCACACTACGCGGCACTGCAGCCATTTCTCATACTTCCCGCGAACATTTATGGCCGATCTGTAGCATAAAATAACAAGAGAGATACAACAAGATACATATTTTGTATTATTTCTAACTTTCGCAATTTTCGAAAATTCAGAATCTTCAACGAAAATGAGACCTCACCCATTTTTAAGCGTCCCTTATTCTCTCCGTGAAGAAAAAGAGAGAAAAAATTTGGAGCGGTTTTTGAGAAAACATTTTTATACCGGGTCTTTAGTTTATCTTGCAACTCATGTCTGAGAGCACTTGCTCTTGGTTTGGTAATTTGGCAACCGCGTCTCTTTTACACCTTTCAAGACAGCCGTGCCTGGCACGTCGGGACAGCAGAGGAGGTAACCGTCAGGTCATAAGCTGCAGCAAGTTTCCTGTTTCTTTGTTGATCCCATTCAAGAGTGTCGGCGGGCAGGTACACGGCTCTCATGCCGAAATCTTTTCACGCTGCACAGAGTGGGGGTGGGGGGTGGGCTGAGGCATGAGCGTTGAAACAAAACGTCTCTTTAAGCAATTCTGCCCAGTATGCTGAAGAAACAAAACTGTAATATTAATGTGGAGGGGAGTTATTGATTTATTTACAGCAACGTAACAATAATTATTTAAGTAAAGCCAGCTCAGAGAGAAATCGAAAAGATATATCGTGAATATTACCGCCCAGCTCTTCATTTTATAACAATAATAATAATATAATAATAATAATAATAATGTATTATTATTGTTATGGAATCTGTATATTAAGCAAATAAGAAAACTTTAGTAACAGACAATAAACATATCTAAAAATGTTATGAGAGTAATTACCGCAGAGGCCGAAAGTTAAAAATCGAGGTGGAGCGTAGCAGAGCCGAGATTTTTAATTTGGACGAGGCAGTAATAACACTGTAACATTTTATGGTATGTTCAGCATTTTATCGATCAATCTCACAATTTATGCGAAAATTTATATTACTGCGATAGTAAACATATGAGTTCTGTTGTTGCGGCATGTTACTATGATATTGTGAGGTATTGCTTGCGATATATCTATTTAAAACAATATTCGTATACCGTAGTTTGAAAAAAGATGGATACAAATAATTCTCCTGAAGTTAAAGATAACTAAAGAAATGATGTTCGGTGAGGAAGTTGGCGCGTCGATTTCCAGTGGCGACACCTCAGGTCGTCAGTAAATATGATTACCGAAAAAGAGTTTCATTTGATGAAATGCGAGGAAAATGAAATTAATTTACCTAAAACACATTTTAACTGCACTATTAAAACCTATTACAATGAACAATAATTATCTCAAAAACTAATATGAGTTACTTTTATTCTGAATTATTTGAATCTGATTTGTTTTCTACACCGACTTGTTTCTTTCTTAATAAACATTTGACTTGCGATGAATCAATGGTTGTTTATTCACGTTGCCAAAGATGTTAAAACCCGATGCTAAGGATGTTAAATTGCTTAACATACAGATAGGTACACGCCTGTAGGGTTGCATGTTAAAATGAGCTAAAGACGCATGTGACCGATAAAATTATTAAAAATACTAATAAAATGTAACTAAGTATTACATTAATAATTATTGAAAATAATTAATAAAAAGTAATAAAATATAATTATCTTAAAAGACAAAAAACTGACAGTCGAGTAAATGCTCAAAGTGACCACCATTTATGAAGAGACAGGCGTTTACTCTTTTCAGCGTAGTGGCTGCAGTACGTTGAAGAGTAACAAGGACGTGCTTTCTCTTTCTTCCAACTAAAATTAGACACATTCTCTCAGCCCGAAATCTGAGGGCACGCGACCGGGCTTCGCTAAAAGTGAAAGGGCGTCGAAGGTATTTCACGCGTTGCCAAATTGGCAAAACAAGAGTTGGTGTTTCCAGACCTGGGTTGCAAGATACGATAAAGACCCGGTATAAATTGCATTAACTTCAACCAGAAATGAAACGAAAACTACTTGTTTTTTAATAGATTGTGTAGGACTATTTTTAAAGAGCTGATTTTGTAGAACAGATTTTGTTGAAGACAAACATTTCTATCTTCTATTTTGCAGTTTTGGAATGTTTATTTTCCTACATTGCCAAAAATTGACAGTTCGCCGAAATTTAGATCGTCTCCGCCTTACTTTTTTCTTCCCGTCGTTTGATATATAAAAGCCTTGTTTTGCAAGGAAAACTCAGGATTTTCACCGAAAACAAACCTGCGCCTTTTTTTAAGCGTCCTTTACGTTACCCGAGGTGCAAGTTTAATAAAACAATTTGGAGCCTTTTATTAAAAATAAATGTGTTGATTTCATGTAAAGTACCCCCGAAAATATTCCTTTCAAACTCGGAGGGCCTGGAGTTCCTTTAAATCAATCGAGGAATATCAACTTTGGAAAAAAAAATCGGCTCTGCGGGTTTTACGCTAACGGTGACCATGGACTGATGGACGGTCGTATTGCGTCAATCGATTTTTCTGTATCAAAGACCCACAGATCATGGATTTTGGCTACCTAAGTATATTAGAGGAAGTAATTTAAGTTACTGTATAAAGGAACAAAATTTATCACTTTTTTTAACGGTCCCGGCGATTAGATTTTTTCTCTCGAAAATTCCCTGTTTTCTGCTGCACAATTATAATCGTTTTCTTCTTATGAAGTAAGGGCGAGATAATAAAAATTATTTTTCACAAAGTTCGCTAAATCATTCCACACCTCCATGCATAAAATATCTTTCTATATCATTAGATATTGCAAATACTAAAACGATGTCCTTCTTTTCCATGGGCTGGATTTTTGCATCATCTTGTTTCTTACTCTCTCAACAGTCTTTACAAATCCACTAACTTCGAATTTTTCACATGCTTTCTAGATTTTGTGTACGTCCATGTGTACTTGACAATTGCCAAGCATTAGTAATTTGCCCAGGTTTGATTTCTTTAAACAAGTGTTGTTTTTCTTCCATTGTTTTAAATTTAATTTGCATTTCAGTCACTAGTGTCCACTGACAAGTTTTCTGTAGGCAATATAAATTTGTTAATAATTACAGAGATTCCATTCTCTTCTAATTTCTGTTTTGATTTTCGTTTGCCGTTTGTGTTACTGTGATCTACTCCTTGTTTCAGGCATCTAGGTTCAATTTCACCGTCTTACAGTTTACAGTGCTCCTGAAACACTTAATAATTTCTTTCAGAGAAAACACTTCTTGAATGTTTGTAGTTCTTCTGCCAACTATACACAACAGTTTGCGTTTTTGTACTAAACATAGGAACAAACTACCCACTATTGTCAATGAGTTACTTCTTCAAATTCTGCAGTCTCCAAATTTCTTGCCCAATTACCTAAGCTTAGCATGGTTTACTACATTTTTGTAAAAAGAAATGTGTAAATTTTCATCCAAATAATATAAATTAGTATAAATTATCAAACTTTAAGAAGTGTTTGAGCCATCTACTCAGATCAGTGCCTTGGTGCACAAATGTTACATTTCCAACCATGGCCAATGAATATAATTTTTGGAGACAACTCATTCATATTTACCTAGTGTACAAAGATTGTATGTCTATGTAACAAGGATCACACTTTTTACGAGAAAGTAAACATTGTCAATCCCTAAGTAACTCACTTGTTCCAACTGTGAAGTTTGCTTTTTTTTCAAAACTAGAAATTCTGGACACACTATATGTGTGTTCTAAATGATCAATGTTGTTACCAGTAATGCTTTTCAGATTATGACATCTATACTAATTGCCATCTTTACTTAATGAGTAGGCTCTGGGTTCTCAGGTTCTGACCTATTTATTCCTTGGCTTTTACTTTCCAAATTTCATTTTATTTCAATGTTTTAGGTACCAACGAAGTATTAAACTTCAATTTGATGGAGTTCAAATTGAACTAGTTTTACTTTAGGTCTTCTTTAATCCTATTTTTCTTGATAGAACTTAAACATGCCTCATTCAGTTATTTAAATAAATCAAGTTCATTTATTTATATAAAAATATTTTCAAGGGAAAAGGAGACTGTTTGAATAGGGAAAATGTAAAATAACCATGTTCTTATAAAATTTTGCCTAATATTCCAGCATAATACTTGTGGTTATAAACTCTAATTAAAATGTCCTCCTTCAGTTTATATCATTTTACTAACTTTGGCTATTTCTGAATGAAGTTGTCAGTGACTCACAAAATTTCTGAAAACTGTGTGCGATCATCATTCATCATGCCTCAAGTGAGTTAAAACATGATGCAAACATTTAATAGCACTATTGGGTATAGGTGCCCTGATGCGACTCACTCTATTCCCCACAGCTGTCATATTAAATTGTTTTTAAATACATGATTCCGGCTACCTCGACAACACTGATCATTGTTGAGTGAAATCAGCTTTGATATAAATGGACAATGTGTCATCAAAACACGATAATAGCAGATATTATTGTATCTTTCATTATAGAAGGTTCCAAGAATTAACATACATTTTAAAAGCCAGCAAGGAAATATCCAATCTTTTTACAACCAGTGACGTTAGCAGACTATCACAGCATGTCCAAAAACAAATCATCAAGAAGTGCTCTGCTTCATCAGTGGATCCTGATCAATAAGAACTTTGTCATGGATGGAAAGTTTATTAATTGTAATGCATGTCAGAAGCAGGTTGGATTTGTTTCTTGTAGTTTTCGCATTTTAGTAGTTTTTCACTCTATGATTTTTATTGGATAATATTGGAATGTAGCTTAAAGAATGCTCTCTTTAGACTCCATCATCTATTCAGAAACTTTTTTACTTCATCATTTGGTGGTCAGTATATAAAGTGAATTTTCTTATTTACATTTAATTTATAGATAACTGCGGAAAAACATGCTTGTATACTTAACTTGCGCTTATGTGAAGCTTTCATTTGCTGCAAATGTACCACTTGCTACTTTTGGAAACCCTGTACTGAAACATTTTTTCAAGAATTTTGTGACACAAAAGTTTCAGATGAGTACACATTAAGAAAGAATGTATTTTCCAGTTGTATGAGAAAGCTATTCAAGATCACCTGTCTTTTGCATAGACTCCACTGGGAAGCTCAAAACATTCAGGAGGAGCATCCTACAGTCAACAAAATTATTTCTTCAGTGAAGAATGTCTTCTAGAAAGCACCAAATCAAGTACTTCAGAGGGTGAAGTACTTCAAGTATATCACCTTTAATAATGCAACCTCCACAGCCTGTAGTAACAGTGGAGCATGTAGCTATCAGCAGCTATGTATTATGCAGAAAACTGCACAAACATCATAGAGGTAATTTATTTATTAGAAGAACATAATTTAGCTGATATTGTAAGGGGAAAGAGTCAAGGTAAATTGTTCTCACTTTTAAACTGCAATTACAAAATGAGATGAATCACTCCTTCTCATAGTAGAAACATTGCAGGTCATAGAGGTTTTATGAAACAATTACCTGGTACCTGGCCCAGGGAGAATCTGTAAGAAAAATGTTAGAAGCCATTTTAGTGCGCAGTTCAAATTTCAAGGTCATAGTAACAATCGGTAGTGTTCTTTATGGAGAAAAAGCACAAGAATGATTGATTTTGAACCCTAAGGAAATAGCCGAAGTGATATTCACACCTCTTACTTTGTGTGAAGTGGAATGCAGTTTCTCCACTTTCAGTGCATTTTAACGGAAGGCAGAAGAGAATTTACACCTGCGAATCCTTCAAAGTACTTCATTTTTCAGCTTCACGCTAGGAATACAAATTGAGTATCTATACGTTAATTCATACAAATATATATTCCAAAAATTCTATAAATTCTTAAATTGAACATACAAGATCCTACAAAATCCTAATATACTGATAGTTAAATCCTAATTTTAATTTTTTTAAAACCTAAAAATCCAGGGCTTATAATGAGTTACAATAATTGATTGATTATTGTAGTGGGGTAAATATTCTAGACCTTCCCAAAAGATTTGCATATTTGAGAGTTTAAGAAATAACACATACTTAATTGTATTGTTTTAAGAATGCAGAAATGTATTTATTGAAGTGTCATAATTAATATTTTTTTATCAGTAAATGTTTTTGCAGCATCAAATTTTGTGTCCCAGTATTTATGAATTCTAGTTCTTTTCTTGACAAATAGGGCATCCTTTTTCATTGTCGGGTTTTACTGCACAATTCAGATGAAACTTTTTCATGTTTTTCTCCTTATTTATGTTTCTGGTACTAACTAGTCTTCAAGGTACAAAATGAATTTTAGTTATTCAATTAATTTTTTTAAGTCTCTCCTCAAAATGGATCTTGCCCTAGATACTTTTCCCCTTCAGTCATTTGCAGTTTTTTTTTAACTACTGATATTTCTGAAAGTAAAGTAGGAACATTGACAAGAATGTCAACACAGCTGGAAACTGTAGTTGGGATACTTTATAACATTTGGAAAGAAAGACAAGGTGATAAACCAGATTCACAAACTTGAAGAGAGACGGGGTTGTGGTGGAGGGGGGGGGGGTAAAGAAGGGGCACGTGCAGTGTTTTCGTGAGCAGCAACCAGCACCAGCAGGAGAACTTACAAAAGAGTTCGGGGTACATGTTGCATTATTATAGTCACATTAGAAAAAACTAATAGCACTAACTCTTCTAGAGTTAGATAGTTCAACTATTTTCTGTGATTATTTGAATTAATACATTCTCATTTTCTTTCACCATCCAGTGATCCAATTAGGATTGTGTAATTGGTAAGACATTTGAAGAATGTTAGCTTTGGAGTAGTAAGTGCTGGGTGATTTTTGGATTTGATCTAACAGAATATTAACAGACTTAGATGATCTGTAAAGTTGTATCTACAAAACGACATTCATTGTAGGCTATTCTATTCACTCAGAATTCATGGAATTAACAGATGTGTGTAATAACAAATTATTATATTGTAGTGTATACAATAACACTGGCAAGTTCATGGTAGGAGGCAAAAAATGTTTCTTGCGATACCAAGTTTTAATTCCTTATTAAGACATGATCAGTCGAATATGTTGATTGGCAAGTTGTCTATTGTGTAAGTAACAAAAGAATATATTACTTCAAACTTTAGAGACAAATTAAAAACTTCTTTAACTCAGTGATCATACTTAACATTCAACATATTAGACTGATCATCACACTAGCTTCATATGGGTGCAGACTATGATTCCAATGGGAGAGGTCATCAGTTCATTACAAAGCAGGAATGTATGTTGAAGAAATAGATGAACTTAGAAGGAACAGAAAGTGTTTCAATTATGATTGTTTTGAAAGAATGCAATAAGAATAATGTGGTACCTAAAGGGGGAGCAGAATAAGAGGCAAAAATGCCCCGGGATAAAACATTTTTATGTTGAAAATTGTATTAGATGTTTAAAAAGGCAAAGTTTTCTGTGGGATTTAATCAATTTTCCCGAAGTACTTTGCACAATGACAAAAGTCTTTTTTATCTTCTTATATCAATTTAAATTTTTTGAACTACATATGCAACTGAATATTGACTTTTATCATTCTTGCAATTTTTTATAGATTCTGAAGATGTTTTGTGAATTTCTTCAGGCGTTTATGTCTGATTTTGACCTTTATAATCAGCAAAAAAGAAAGGAACAGAAGAAACAAAATTACTTTTTCTTTGTTTTTTAAGAATATCTTATGACAAGATTTTTTTGTCCAACAAGACTGACAAAGAATCAATTTTTAGGTTCAGTTTTTCAGGTGTATATTGTATAAATACTATTATTAAATGAGTTGTTTACTATTCTAATGACCATTTCTTGCACTTTACACGTCAATGTTTGTTATTTCACCAGGCATCTTCCTCTATTCTTCTGCTCTTGATTGTCGAATCGATGACTGACTTCCAAGATTTCCTTGGCCTTCCTTGGCATTCTTTGTTTTCTTCTTTCGAAAGGGATTCACTTAAGACAATTTTTGGTATTGTGTCAGCATGCATTCTCATTAGATGGCATACCATTGGAGTTGTTTGGATTCTACATTTTCAATCCCTTTTCTCTGTATCTACATTATGTCTAATCTCTTTGTTTGGTATTCTATCAAACAGGGTATACTATTACCCGTATTTCTGATCCTTAAGCAACACAACTCTCCACCATTGTCTTGTATATTTGTCATTTGGTTTTCTTTCTAATATTCCTTGATCCATAAAATATGATCAAGTCTATTAGTAATCACTCTCCCTTGCTTTTTTTAAATTTTTATAATGTCATTGTCATCATATCCATCTGCACTAAGAGTCACTCAAAGATATTTAAATTCCTTTACTACTCAAAATATTTCTGTTTCTCGATTATTCCCAGATTTCCCTATAACCATGTATCTTGATTTATCGTTGTTTATTTCGAGTCCCCATTTTTAATATGTTTCTATTAATTTCTTTAACATGCATTCAATATCATCCTGATCTTCAGCCAAGATTACTTGGTCATCAGCAAAAAGGAGATTATAAATTTTCTCGTTTCCGACAGTCATTCCCATATTTCTACATTTCCTGGACCATTCCCTTAGAGTTTCGCCAATAAAAAATCTTGAAAAAGTTGGTGAAAGAGGACATCCTTGTCTGAGACCTGTATTCACTATAAAACCTTCTGATATTTCATTTTTTATCTTAACATGACTCATACTGTTTTCACAGAGATTATTACAGTAATCAAGGCAGGATTTGCCTTTACTTCTGTCAGGATTTCCCACATTTTATTTATTGGAACACTATCATAAAACTTCCTTATATCAATAAAAATTAAGTGTAATTCTCTATTCATTGAGATTTTCTTTTCAATAATTTGTTTAATAAAGAATATATTATCTATACAAGATCTTCTGCCCCAAAATCACTTTGTTCCTCAATTTCATTGAACTCCATTTCCAGTCATAAGAGTCAAAATCCATCAATACAGTCTACCCATAGTAGCTATTACTCTAATTCCTCAATAATTTGAATAGTTGTTCCTGTTTCCCTTTTTATGAATGGAACTAATCCATGCATTCTTCCATTCTTCAGGCACGTGATCGGTTAAAATACATCTGTTAAATACCATTGTCACATAATCTAAAACAGGCTTGCTGCATATTTTATAGCTCAATTGGTAAACCTCCAGGAACTTACTCCCTTTGTTTTCAGAGCTTGTATAACTTCTTGAGTTGTGATAGCTAACAGAGACTGTTGATTCTAGTATGTCTAGTGTATTTAACAAGACAGAATTCAGATCTATCTTCTGTGAGCAACTTACAATAGTGTTCCTTTCATTGTTGGAAACTAATCTGATTAAGAATTCTATTTTATTTCGATTTTTATTCAATTTTGAAGTATTTTTCCAGGCTTCTCTAATCTATCTATTTCAATACAAACTTGGTCCCGATATTGATCCTTTGCTTTACACACTTGCTTTTAAACAAAGTTTACTTGTTCATATAAGCATTTTTGTCCAGAAGATTATGGGTCGACAACCATCTTCTGTACAAAGATTCCTTTTTCTTTCACCAAAGGTTCCAGATTTTTGTTCCACCAATAATTATTACATTTTTTCCTTTTCAAGGTTCTCTCTCGTATTGCTGAATAGCTGCTTGTTGTTATCTTCCTTTCAAATTCTCATACATAGTCTCTACATCTAAATTTGAATCTATTTCTTGTATTTGGGTCAGTCTCAATATGTACGTACAAGAATATCATTAATTTATTATGAATACGCTCTAAATTATATTTTGACAGTTGAACCCTTTTCCCTTTTCTTCAATATTTTTTCCTAAGGCAAAAGTTTTTTTTCCTAAGCAAAAGGGCAATTTTTTCCTAGGAATTACTATATACTTGGGCCCGTCTCAGGAAGTGATCTGAACCGCATGTAACCCCTCTTTGAACCCTTATATCATAAACTGTCATGGACGCACCTATTGGAATGACAATATAATCAATTACAATATTTATGAATACACTAGTTAAATAATTGTTACAAGTTGATTTATTTGACTTTGCAAATCCATCTAGTATCATTATCAGGTAACATATAAGAGTTTTCCCTCTACAAAAACTAACCCGAGAGGGGAGGCCTGACCCAAAACCTTCCTCCCTGTGGATCCACCCTTGGCTGGGGTCCAGTGCTGACTCTCCTCCCATTGCTATGAGGACTGTTAAAAGATGTTTTTATTAATTTCAAATTTCTGTAGATCAAATGTGAATTCCCCATGTTTTACCAATTGAAGAAATACATTTATAATGGACATGAAACCAGTTGCTTCTATGGTTTATCTAAGGGCAATTTGTAGTATGGTGTTGTACAGTGAATGGACACACCTATGTCTTACGGCTGGGATCCGATATATTCCAGTTTTCCCAGGATGCTACTGGACTTTTGTCCTGATGAATCATTTTGAGATGCTAAAGTGTTCTATCTAACACATAACGTTGTTTTTTAGAAATAACTAGTGGTGCTACAGAATGGCATAGACTTTCTGTATTAGTTTTCTATTTCCTTGGGTCTCAGCTATCTATTCATACTTGCCACATACTCTTGCCAGCGTCCATCTATCGCCGCCCCAAAGATCATTTTTTGTCCTTTTCTTAATTTTTCGCTTTCCTAGTGGTAGAACGGAGATATTAATTTTAGAATATTAAAACCACCAAAGCCTCGACCGAAATGGCCATCTTTCTTTTAAAAGTTTGGAGCCGCTTTTAGAGAATGGCGTTTAAAGCGATGCTAAAAATGCGAAATTTGAAGCTCCTTTTGACAGAAAATTTTGATCTTTCGAAAAACTTCATTTGAACTCATTTGAAGCACATTAACTCACAAATACAATAGTGTTTACCAATGGCTGGTAATGTGCATATTAAAGGTGTGAGAGATCATTAAAAAAAAATACATTTGTGTAATTTTGGAAAAAAAAAAAAAAAAACAAACTGAACTTCGTCATATTAAAGAATGTAATTATCACAAGCTGTTCGAAAAGTTTGAAGAAAAAAATTGGAATAATTTATGAGAAAATGGCGTTTGAGCATCTCTGAAAATGCGGAATTTTGAGCCAGTTTTCACAGAAATAGTTGAGTTCCCGAGAAACTTTGTGCAGCATTATTTAAAACACATATAATAGTCGTAAATAATAATAATGTGAACAAATCGCCGCTAATGTAAATATTAACGACATGAGATACAAGTAAAAAAAATTCAATTTTGTAATTTTGCAAAACTACTACGCGTATGAAAAAATGTACATGACCTTAAGGAAAGAACTCACTTTGGAGAAGAATTTTTTTTTGAAGGAAAGATCTCTGTCTTCAATTTTGTAATTGGAGGAAACCCCGAAAAAAAATTGACTTTTGGAATTTTTGAAAAATTCAGAGTTAATCGTGAAAATTGAACCTATGCCACCTTAATAAGTGTATTTTACTCTATTCACAACAAATTTACAGAAAAAATTTTGGAGCAGTTTTTAAGAAAATTTTGAAAATGTCCAGGGGGCGTCATGTAAAGTACCCCCAAGTTTTGAAGATTTTTTTTTCAAAATCTCAAAGCTTCGACTAGAGCCAGATGGACAGGAGTTTCTTCAATTTGGAAAACATCTTACGAGTAGTGTAGGAGCTAGTAGTGTTCACGGACGGACAGACCGACGTTTTGCTTTCAATTGGGTTTTCAGTATCAAGGACCCCAAAAACAGGTATTCTGGCTACACCACGTGTTAGCGGATTTTTTTCTTAATTTAGCAACAAGTTTTATCCATTTTTTCGTTATCAGAGCCGGGTAACAAATTTTTTTCTGCCGAAAAATCGCCATTTTTCGCGCAGCATTACATAACTTTCCTTATTCTATGTATATTACTCTGTTAGCTGAAGAAATGGGCCTGATTGCAAAAACAGGCAACATTTGTTAAACGTAACCACAGATTTCAATGTACTTTAAGAACTTGAAAACAATTAAGGAGTAAAAAGTTTAGCTGTGTTCAAATTAAGTTCATGGCCATAAGTTAATTGTGAATGTTTTATATTTCCACGCAAGAAATAAAATATTGAAAGACTTGAAGAAAACTAACTTTTCCTGCATATTTGTAGACCAAAAATATTGATCTGAAGGTAGTACCTCAGTGAGATATTTCATTCCTGAGAGGAATATATACAGACATTTTGGAATTTTCCAGTCTTCCTGGAG
The DNA here is from genome assembly GCA_031308135.1 of Acheta domesticus. Lineage (NCBI taxonomy): Eukaryota > Metazoa > Arthropoda > Insecta > Orthoptera > Gryllidae > Acheta > Acheta domesticus. The sequence goes on from JAHLJT010008446.1 coordinate 30,266,629, forward strand.
AAACTGCAAATCTTCTTGTTGATCATATTTTCCAGGCTGCAGAAAAGTGGTAGTGCTGATAAATGATGATGATGATGATGATTAAAATTATGTTCTTAACAAGCTTAAAAAAATTGAATTAAAATGTAATAGATGCAGGCTTTGGCTCCATAATGCAGTTCAAATAGAAAACAGATGATTTACTAGAAGATATTCAGGAAAGTATAAGAAAGGTATTTCCTTCCAGCAATTCACAGTATGTGTGGGGCACCTTAAATTCTTTTGCAATTTTGTGGACATAGCTTAGAATACTGTGTTTCATTGTTATGTATGAACGACTTATGTCATATAGTTAGAGCCAAGACTAACGCCCACATTTTTGTGTGCATTTTTAATAACAGAAAATATTTAGTCTCCTTGTTGTTTCTATAAGCTCAGTTGAAATTGCTTTTGGTGCAATTCGAAGAATTGAGTGACAAGAATCACTGGTTTTGGTTTTGAAGTTAAAAAAGAAATTGGATGTACTGATCGCTAAACTCAATATATAACAAAAATAATTATTTCTCACTGGAGATATGAAAGAAAAACTGAAAACTCTTCTTTGACAAAGGTCCATTAATTGAGGAGATAATCAATGAAATATTAGAAATACATCAGTAACCATTAGTCACTTTATAAACATGCATCATGCTCAGAATAGTACTATAAAATTATCTCTGGAGACCAAAAGTTCCTATGAAAAGTTCATTTATCTGCCAAGAACTAAGCATTTAGTGTTCAGGACATCAAAGAAAAAAAACAAATGCAAACAGAAGAGCCATCAGTGTTAACAAGATCAAATAATTAATACAGAACTAACAGAACATGTTTTAGTGAGAAAAAACATTATTTGTCAATTTATTGTTTAACCTTTTTTAACTTTTAAAATTGTTGATGTTTTTCATAATTAGTCTTAAGTTTCATAATTGTTAGTCCTTCCATCAAAATGTGCTGTTTTTAAATGTGCTAAAAGAGTATATTATTGTGTTTTGAATAATGGTATTTTGTTCATACGAGAGGTCCCCTTCTCAATCATAATTTTGTGTGTCCTGTTTTTTTCATTAAAAAAAAATATATGAGGGTTGGGGCAGAAGTCATGGCAACTATTTTTTTCTAAAAGAAATGTAATCGGATCACACAATTTCATTTATATCTTAACAGAAATGCTGCAGTAGGGTGGTTTTACATCAACAGATAGCTCTGCAAGTGTCTCTATTAGCACAGAGAGTAACTTGAAATCAGTTGCCTGTCTACTGCCGTGCGAGGTGAAGTAACACGTTTTTCAACGGCACTCTTTCCCCAAGAGAGCCGTTCACCATGAAAGGAATGCCTGAGAATGTCACAGGGAAGTGGTGGAAGCTCATGTAATAATG
>JAHLJT010008446.1:30269019-30299023 GCA_031308135.1 Acheta domesticus
TTGCTTATACACCTCTTGCTCTTACGCCTAGCCAATGCCACCTATATCTTTCTAGAGGTATTGGCCTAGCCCTTCTCAGTCGTTACGCTCGTCGTACGCTAGCGTCAGAAACTTGTGAATCTTTGGGAGAGGGGTGAGGTGGGGAGGGGGGAACCTCACGTCTGCGCATGCGTCATTGCACCTTCGCAATCTCTTGGCAGATGCTACACCTTTTCAGCATCCAAGCAATCAGAGACCAGCTCGTACCAACGCGCCGAATTCTATCACGGAATTCACTTTAATATTAATACAAAATGTGTTTCGCTCAATGAACCACTTGTAAGTTTATCGATACAATATTTGATTAATACTTGACGTGGGGATGCTCAGCATCTTAGCGTCCCCCTGACGCTACGCCACTGGTAGAGCTCGCAAACACAGGGGACATACACATCTTCCGCAGAGGGGGCGTGGGATCTGTTATGGATCTGACGTGCATTTCAAATAATCTATTGAGAATGGGAGTGCCCTGGAGAGCTAGTGAACATGCATAGCCCATGCACTACCCATAGCGACCACCAGGCACTTATGTGCGAGGTGAAAATCAACGGAGGGTTAATTTTGCACCGAAATATCAACCAGCTGGGTGGAAAGCAAAAGCGTTTGACGAAGAAGTTTTCCGACTATATTTGGAGACGATAATACCAACAGGTACCGCAGATGACAAAGCTGCGCAGGTTATGAGATAGATTACCAAAGCCTGTGATGCGGCTATGCTTAGACGGGACACAATCATTTGACGCTCACCCGTTTACTGGAGGAATGAGGTAATTGCACAATTACGCCGGAAGTGCCTTCGAGCCAGAAGACAGCACCAGAGAGCTCGTGGCAGAGACAATCTTCAATTGCAAGAGCATACACCTTCGCTCGAATCCAGTTGAAGATAGAAATTCGCAAGAGCAAATGCTTATGCGCCAAAAGCCTGTGTGACGAGGTGGAAAAGGACCTATGGGGTAGGCCGTATAAGACGGTCATGAGTAGGTTAAGACGGTGGCACCTACGTTCTCCAACGTGCCCCAATATGTTGCTCAGAATTGTGACAGCTCTATTCCCGAACCATCCCGGTGAACCAGTTAATAGAGCTCTGCAATCACGCGAAAAACAACCGCTCGAGACTCTCGGGCTCCACGCCGACGGTCGGCGGAGGGAGGGGGACCTTACTCGGGGGGAAAAGATAGCTGTTTAACGGACATTTCGACCGGCCGCCTTGCGGCTCCCGTCGAGACTCGGGAGTTGCCAAACGCGCGAGCGCCCGAGCGCTCGAGCGCTTCGCAGCTCGGCCGCTCCGCCGCTCGGCCGTTCGACCGGCGCCGGACTGCTCGGTAGCTTCGCCGCTCAATGCATGTACGGGACATGAAGTCGCCGCACATAGTGATCGCAACTCTTTCAATTCATTGTAATCGAAAGAAAATACAATTTCAATTAAACGATTAATTTGTTGAAAAGTAACAATTTATCGATTGATTGGAAATAATTTTACAGAGACAAAAAAATACATATTTCAAAGAATTAAGGCAACTAAAGAGTCTGAAAATTAATTTAAACCTTTATTGCATAAATTTTTATATTTTTTATATTTATAGTGGTTAAGTGAAAATAATTCGTTTCGTACCAATAGTAATGTCATTTAAGTTTCTTACAAACCCGAATATAAGGCATATTTATTAAATACAATGAATATTTGGTCATGCAATATTTTCAATTATGTTAAAATTAAATCTGAGAAAAAAGATCTCACTGTGAAGCATTAAAGTATCGGCTTGCATTTAATGAAAGCCTCTTGCCAGCTGCCATCTATCGCCGCCCTAACTATATTTTTTACCTTTGTTTTCTTAAAATAGTGTATTTTCCTCTATTCTTACAAGAAATTTAAAATAAAAATTTGGAATTATTTTTGAGAAAATTTTGCAAAAAATTTGGAGCTATTTATGAGAAAATGGCGTGTGAGAGTCTGAAAATGCGGAATATTGAGCTAGTTCAATTTTCGAGAAACTTTACTTGACATTATTTGAAGCACTTGTACTCAAATATAATAAATTAATAAATAAATAGATAAATAAATAGATAGATAAATAAATAGATAAATAAATAAATAAAATAAATGTCTTCATTGGTGGCGAGGTTCAAGCCATTTATCCCGCTCTTCCGCCTGACTACTTTCAAAACTTTTTATTACAATTTATTTTATGATAAAAAGGAGATCATTCAATGAGAAATACGTAAGCAATTTAGATAAAGGGTTTCTCACATGGGAGGCAGGGGTGAAAGCGAGGGAGGAAGAATTCCGGAGGGTAACGTCAACTAATCACTAATGTAAATATTAACACAGTGAGAGACAAGTCAAAAAATTACATTTTTGTAATTTTTGAGAAAACAAAAGAATATAAAATATGGCGTGTATGTCATCTGACAGAGTACATTTAGTACTATCCCTTCCAAAAATGTGAAGAAAAAATCTGGAGTCGTTTTTGAGAAAATCGTGTTTTTGTAATTTTCTAAAATTGCACATTCAGCCATTTTTGCGCGAATTGCCCGACAATGTAAGAAAAGATTTCAGCGAGGATTTGTCAGAACAATGAAGAAAGCAAACAATCCGTGAAGGTAACTATATTATGTATACTTCAGAAACTTTCTACACAAGTACGAATACATAAATAAGGATAAGAAAAAACGTATTTTATATATTTAATATGCTTTTCAAATGCATATTTTACACTTTTAAATGCCTATTTTACAGTTTTAAGTGCCTACTTTGCCTGCCTATTTCTATAGTTTTTCGTGCCTATAAATCCGCAGCTTAATCATTAGTCATAAGTGAAAGTTTCTTGCATTCATGTCGGGCGAGAACATCGCACCGAACGCACGCGCCCTGTGGTGGTCAATACCCACTAAATGTAAAAATAGGCGAAGTTATATTTAAGAATTTTTTTCTAGTAAATTCAGAAATTCCAAACTCTTGCAATGTGTTTCACTGAGTTAGGCAAGGTATGCCCCCACCCGGTTCAGTGCACACGTGCAAACGTCCAAAAGCTGCAGGAAACAAAAATTAGGGTATACGATTGAAAATCCCTGGAATGTTCTTCGCAGTGCTGGTCCTAAATTGGGATCCGGGAACAAAGCGCTATGGGTAAGGGCACTAAAAGATGCGTAAATAGAGATTAAGCAAAGGATTTTTATGCCCTAAAAAATCTTGAAATATGCTTTTAAAATATGTATTATGACATAAAAAAAATTGAAATATGCCCTTCAATATATATTAACCATATTTCATTTCCTCTATGAATGTTTCTTGAAAAAATTCGGGAGAAGCATGCTTGGAATGAAAAGGTATATTTTTGTGCAAAAATAATATATTTTACCCTAATTCGCCCAAGAAATAATTGAAGTAATTATTCACCTTAATGAAGTACATTCTGTCTTGTTTTCTCACTGGTTTAAAAAATACAATATAAAGAAATAATCTACATTTGCGAAAGGATTTTATCATCTACAGAAAAAAGCCGCAAACTGTGACAGGTTCTGTCGAGTCAATGAATGCTCACAAATAAATAATTATGAAATGTTTTAGAGATAAGTCTCTATCTTAACGAAAAATGTAAAATATGCGCTTATATTTATAAGAATATGCACCACCAACAGGAAAAATCGGCGAAATATCACTAATATATTAATATATATAGCATCATATTCCAACCAAGTGTCAAGAAATTTCACTTAGCTATGCACTGAAACAACGGACACAAATATTCAAAATCACAGAAATCCGCTGCCTAGAGATCATTGTTTAATTCGTATAACATACGCACAAAACAAAACTACGCGTAACACTCGTACTCTCACGAGCTAACAACCTCGAAAATAATTTCACAAGGTGTCCACACATCTGCAAACGATGAGGAAGGCGCTGAATACATCCTCTGTGTGCGAAGCGTCTTTGCGCTCCACGTCTCGTTGATGAGCTCTTAGAATGTTCCCAAACGCAAACTGTTCCCACGAAGTGGAGTCCAGTTTTGGAATGAGATCAGTCGCACAGACAGAGATCAGGGGAGAACAGAGGTTGTTCCAAGACCTCCCCCTCCCCACCGCCACACAAGGTTCTGGACACAGGCTGCAGTGTGGCTTGCTGCATTGCTGGAGGAGTACTGCATTGTTGAGAAGCCCTGAACATTTCTTCCGCAGTGTACGACTAATAGTGTGATGCAAGAATAATCTGTAGCAGGTGGCAGTGACAGTTTGGTCCTCACGAACAAGATAACACACAAGAATACCTTGGCTGTCGTAAGTCAAAATAAGCATGACCTTCGTGGGTGATGGCTTCTGTCGAAACTTGTGTTTTTGTGGTGAATCACCACGTTATTCCTTTGATTGTCTCATTGCTCTCGTTCATATGCTCGTGCCCACTTTTCATCAATGGCAACAATGCGATTCAAAACCTCATTTCCTTGAAGTTGGAATCGCTGAGGTTTAATGCGGCATGTCTCGTATAGAGTCCATTTTTACTTTCCCGTATACGTACGTATACACGGAGTAATGTACGTAGTATAGTGAAAGTTATGTAATGCTGCGCGAAAAAACGGCGAATTTTCGGCGGAAAAAAATTCATTGCCGGGCGCTGATAACGAAAAAGTGGATAAAACCAGTTGCTAAATTAAGAAAATTTTCAAACGCTCCCTGGTATGTCACCAATAAACAGTTGCATAAAGAATTCAACCTAGAGACTATAGACCTTCATATCACCTACCTTGCAACCAACTTCTTCTCGAACATATCCCAAATCCCTTCATTATCAGTTCACAGACTCGGCAAAAACCCATCACATAGAACCAGAATACAAAATAAGTTTCCCTTCCACATTTTCCTCAGGAAATTCTCCGAATTAGATTCCGACTAGAGGAGCCCGATGGGTAACCTCAACCATTGTATTAGTTTTAAGTTTTAGTTTAAGTTAGATATTAAGCCATCAAACATATGTATAGTTGATTTAAAGTGAGCTATGTATTAACCATCTGTGTAAATAAATTGGAAAAAATAAAAATTAAGAAAAAAAATCCCCTAACACGTGGTGTAGCCGGAATCCCTCTTTTGTGGGTCCTTGATACAGAAAAACCGATTGAAAGGAAAATGTCCGTCTGTGAACACTGCTAGCGCCAAAAAAATTCGTACGATTTCTTCCAAAAAGGATATTCCCCGGTTGATCTGGTTCGTCAAAGGTTTGAGATTTTGAAAAGATTCTTCAAAATTTGGGGGTACTTTACATGAATCCCCACAGACATTTTCAAAATTTTCTCAATAACGGTTCCAAATATTTTCTTTTAATTTCTTGTAAGAATATAGTACACTTATTAAAACACACTTATTAAGGCGGCATACGTCCGATTTTCACGGTTAACTTAAATTTTCGAAAATTGCAAAAGGTTTTTTTTTTTTCGGCGTCTTTCTCCAACTACAAAATTGAAGATAGAGATTTTTCCTTCAAATAAAATTTGTTGTAAAAAGCGAGTTCTTTCATTAAGGTCATGTACATTATTTTGAAAATTTTAATAGTTTTTGCGCAATATTGCACGCAATATTTGAAATTTTAAAAATTTTAAAAAACTCAGATTTTCTCAAAAACGGCTCCAATTTTTTCCTTAAACTTTTGGTAGGGATAGTGCTAAATGTGCTCTATGAGATGACATTAACGCTATATTGGTCGATTCTTTTTTCTTTTTTGAAAAATTGCAAGAATGTAATTTTTTTGACTTGACTCTCACGTCGTTAATATTTATATTAGGGTGATTTGTTCACATTATTATATTAATGAGTACATGTGCTTTAAATAGTTTCAAATAAAGTTTCGCGAAAATTGAATAGTTTTCTGTGTAAACTAGCTCAAACTAGCTCAAACCGTATTTTCTTAAACGCTCAAACGCCATTTTCTCAAAAATGGCCTCAAATTTTTTGTTCAGAATTTTCGAATGGATAGTGCTAATTGCACTCTTTAATATGGCGTAAAGTTCATTTTGGTGTATTTTTTGTTTTTTCAAAAATTACACAAATGTAATTTTGTGTAAATGACTTCAAATGAAGTTTTTCGAAAACTCAAAACTTTTCTGTGAAAAAGAGCTTCAAATTTGGCATTTAAAGTAGCACTTAAACGCCTTTTTCTTGAAAACGGTCCCATGTTTTTCAACGAAAAATTGCCATTTAGGACAAGGTTTAACCGTTATATTAATATTTTTAAAATAATATTTTTGTTCTACTATTAGGAAACCAAAAAATTAATAAAAAATTTCGAAACAAATGTAGTTTGAGCGGTGATAGACGGCAGCTGTCCAGAGTATTCTTAATGAAATATGCTCATCAACAACAGATACGGTCAGCTTGAATTTTTTTGAAATTATGAGTAGTTTTCTATAATTTCCTGACAAACATAATAGCTCGCTCGGAATTGACTGAGCTTTGTTTTCATCGTTTTCTTACTACTACAATTTTAAAAATACAATTTTTTCTCAATTACGTGTATTTATCAAAACAACGTCTTCAAATAGGGTCATGCTTAATTTTTTCAAAATAAAAGTAGTTTTTCTATAATTTTGTGACAAATATAATAGTCCGCTGTAAATTTACAGGCCTTCGGACAGCTGGGTGCGTCATAAATTAGAATGTGCAATTATGTATATTATTTCTGTCTTCGTTTCTTACATTCGAACATTTGTTATACACTTACACATTAATGTTTTAGAAATTGTTTATTTTGAAATATTTGAAATAAGTAAAAAGAATTAACAGCTCTCACAATAGAGACAATGCAGGGTCTGCAACAATGGAATTCACTTTGCGCTCGGGAATATCTGTGAATTACGTGCCATTGTTGTGACCTGATGGAGCTGTGTGAAAAGGAGTTATAATTGTCTAATTTATGTTGATATTTGCATGAAAATATTTAGTTTTCAACACCAAATGCTGTACCATTTGTAGTGTGTAGAGAATTTGTTGCATGGTTTTAAAATACTTTTCTCCAATCATGGCCCTATGGAATGCATTTCTATAGTGTCCACGGTATCAGGCTTCTTTTTCCAATACAGGTTTACAAAACTTTTGTATTTATTTATGTGCAGTTGTAGAATTCACATAGTTCTGACAACACTGCGATGGAATGGAAACAGTGAGTTGTAAGCTAAGATGTTAGTAGCGCATAAAGTGCAATATTTCAGTACTACGTATCTGTTTCCTTTAATACGGGAAAGTAAGTGCTGTTGTAGCAGCACTAGTTGCGCCTCAGTTAAGCACGTTGCACCAACTTCGAAGAAACTTCGCGCACCTCTAAATCATTCCGTAAAATGCCACAGTCTGTCGCCTTTCATCTGCTAAACAGTGTTAGACTTGCACCTCTGTGTGAGCAGAAGCTGGACGTCCCCTGCGCGGCAGGTCAATAGTTGCCACGCAGAAATGCGATTTTTACACATGCTCGCTCTTCAACTCAGTCTCTTCTACAATACTAATGTTTGCATGTTTTGTCTCCTAGACACCAATTCATTCAGAAGTCGTTTGGTGGTCGTATCCCATACTGTGTACAGCCAGGCTGTTCAACTCAGCTGCCCGCGGGCGGGCACGCGGGCGTCCGCGAGCCATCGCGGAGACTGGCGGGCACAGACTGCTGCCAACACTGGCTGCCGCGCCTGGCGAAATACAAGCTCTCGGAGCGCAAGTTGGCCTTGACCTTTGACGACAATTCGTCGCTGATAGCCGAAGCAGGGAGCTGTTGGGTTGGGGAGCGGAGGGCACACCGGAGTTCGTACTCGGAAAGAAACGATTAATAGGAAACGCAAAATTCGATTCAATTCAGCAACAATATTTTATGAAATTAATTTTAGACATTTTCTTAACAAGACTCTTTCTTCAGAAGCAATATCTGGTGCCAGTCCTCGGACAGTTGCGATAGAACTCTCTCGTATGTCTTGTCCTGAAGTTTGATTCTGTCTTTGTTTTTATTCTTTTCATCGCACAGAAAAGCTGGTAACATTGTGTCGATCTAAACATAGATATAATCTGCATTTTTTAAAGCTTGGAGAAAACTTCATGTAAATTCTGATACCATTGTGACAAATTAAGGGTATTAAAATAGTCGTATATAAGGTTATAAAATAATTTAACAGAATGTGTGGAACTATTAGGAGGACACTAAAAAGTAAAGTCAGGAAAGATACGATCATGAAATTTTATAAAACCTTATCGGTTCTTTGTGGGCTATATGGATGTGAAATCTGAACCATGGACACAAAAATTCGAAGTAGGATTCAGACTGCCGAAATGAAGTTTTTAAGGGGTTGTAATGGTGCCAAAAGGAGAGACAGGATCCGCAATGAAGAGATACGTAACTACAATTACTCCCAAAAATATTCGGTCGTTTATGTACTATTCGAAAATTAGACGATAATCACTACAACATAGGCCCACCGTGAACTAATTCTTATTGAAAAAATTCAAATATACATTGTCTACAAATATGATTCATCATTACATCTGTTTACATTATCCGTTCCGTGTAAAAAATAAAAATAAACTCCACCGTTAAATGGACGAGGCTCAAAAACGTTCGGCCTCCGTGGGAAATTCGCGCTTTCTTGCCTCTTCTCGTACCAAACGAGGGCTCATGAAACGTTTTAGACCTCCTAGAACATAGCTCGGCAGTACTGCACTGTATAATATCTCGTAGTAATCATTTGTGTTATTGTAATTGGGTGCAAAAGGAAGCACAATACAACTTTCGAAGAACGGCAGCTCGTGATTTTTCATCACGCTAAGGGTAAGTCCGATAGAGATATATCGAAGATGCTAAACATAAGCAGAACAACAGCTGGTGATATTGTTCGAAGTTTTAAGAATGAAGATACAACTGAATCCATTCCGCAGACAGGGAGACCAATAAAACTAGACCGAGAAGAACGGTTTGTGGTTCGAAATGTGAAAGAAAATCCAAAAATTAGTGCTCCGAAAATTGCAGCAGCAGTGCTTGATGTGTGTGAGAAAAACTGTTAGAAGAGTACGGTGGAAGAAAATCAAGAAGGAAACCATACATCAGTGCGGTCAATAAGAAAAAGAGACTGGCATTCCCGGAAGCTTATGTAAACAAAGACAGTGCATGGTGGGAAAACGTGTTATTCGTGGATGAATCAAAATTCAATGTTTTCGGATCTGATGGAAAAACATTAGCGTGGCGCAAACCTCGAGAAGAGTTGAAAGCCAAAACATCCAGTATACAATCAAACACGGAGGAGGAGAGGCGATGGTGTGGAGATGTGTTGCGTCGTCTGGTGTAGGAGAATTAGTTTTTATTAAAGAAATTATGACGAAGGAAAACTACTTGACCCTTCTGGGGAACAATTTACATCAACAGGCCGAAAAACGTGGGATTCGGAATTCATTCAAACTGTATCAGGATAATGATCCCAAACATAAGGCACACGTCGTGAGGGAATGGCTGCTTCACAATTGCCAAAAATTTTTGAGACACTACAACAATTACCCGACCTTAACACCATTGAAAATGTATGGGGTAAATTGAAGGAATCACTGCGACTGAGACCGCCAACTCCAGTAAAAAGTTAAGCTGACCGGCTGAAAGAAGAATTGGAGGAGTTAAGCCCACTTTACTTGAAGAATATCATCAGCAGTCTGCCCAGATGACTCGAGGAGGTGATAAAAAGTAAAAGAGGCTGTACAAAGTACTGAACTTTTAATTTTGTATTGTAAATATCTAAGTGGAAAATTGTTGTGTTATTTATTTTACGTGGCCGAATATTTTTGAGGGTCTCTTAAGGTTTTTGTTTTTTGTAAAATTATAGTAAAAGGTTTATTTATTTTCTTGGATACAAATTGAGTGCATTATTGTGGTTTCAAGGTGTGCTGGTTTATTTTGGTCGTGTTTCTATTGCATTATAAGTCAAATCTATTGTGATAAAATAAAAATTATAAAGAAATATAACGTGACCGAATATTTATGAGAGTGAATGTACCTAGGAATTTATAATCTAAATGGCAAAATTGACGAATACAGGAAAGCATGGAGAGACCACATTGATAGAATGGAGGACACACGAATACCAAAACAGATTCTGAAATATAAGCCAAGAGGAAAACGAAACATAGGAAGACCGAAGAGAAGGTAGATGGACCAATAGAAGGAGACGCAACGGAACGAAAGTTCTAATGCTTGCAGCAGCAGCAGCAGCAGCAGCAGCAGCAGCAGCAGAAGAAGAAGAAGAAGAAGAAGAAGAAGAAGAAGAAGAAGAAGAAGAAGAAGAAAATACTGGTATATGTCTTTTAGAAGTAGCAAGTTCTGCAAATCTATTATCTCCAACTACATCGGCGATGGCATGGTATCCGGTGCGACAGAAAAAAGGAGTTGTAACGTCTTCTGCCAGCCATCGCACTACTCATATTACTTCTACGCAAAGCAAAGCGCAAGTGATAAGAGCGCTTCCCCCTCCACACCTCCTCCTCGTCTGGCCACGACTGCACGCGGGCGCCCGTGCCCGCGAGAGGCCGAGTTGGAACAGCCTGGCGTACACCATGTTCTCAAATGTACATAGTGCGATAACCGCATATGCGGTTATTCGGAATAAATAAAATAATTGCCATGACCTTATTAACATATTTTAAATGACCCTCGTAATTTGAGGCGCGTTCCGGAACCTAAAATTTATAAATCAAGCACTGGGTGTAGGTATGTTACAGAATTATTGGAGAAGCATTAAAATGATTATGTCCCAAAAAATATTCCGACTCTTTCTTACGTTTCGGGTTTCTAAAATAATTATGTTTATGTTATCTTTTTCGATGATTTGGTACGTGGTGATATCGCTTAACTCCATTTTGATCCTTGTCTTTGTAGAAAATCGATTAAATTTTAGACAACAGTGATTTAACGCAGAATATACTAAAAACTAATATTTACATAAAGTAACACGTTAGATACAGGACGTTCTACTTCGATGAATTATGAAAGTGAATAAATGGAAAAACAGCAAAACACTATGTCCTTCATTTTTTTCCTCAGTTACATTTGATAAAAATTATTATTTACAAATTTTTTTACGTGACCAAACAATAAAATTAACTAACTCATTTAAGTATTACAATTAAATAGTAAATTTGCGCGTCTGTTAGCGTGCTCGCTTTCCACGGCGCAACCCGGGTTCGATTCCCGGTCGGGGCAAAAATTAACTGAACTTTCCTTGCAATGTCCCAGTATATGTTACTGGGTGACGATGAGAATGCTCACTTCTCAGGTTGAAAAGACCAGAGATACGGCGTACGGATGGCTATGTGCAAACCACACGTACCTTAACCCATGGCCGCAAGGCCGGGATACTGCTGGTAGGCCTTAGCTCGTAAAGAGCTATTGTGTCAAAGTACATACATACATTAAAATGAAACTTGGATGGGAAAATACCACCTGTTTTACCGTATTTAAAACAAAGATGTTTTTGTCGATGCTTTCAACGACATCGAAAATCTTTGGCGATGTATCGACATATCGATTTTGGGGTAAAATTTGCCATCACTAGGCGGCGCATCATCGAGCTGGCGGGCGCACGGCATGGGGGAGGACATTATATTTTGCAAAATTTCACTTTACGACCGCACCTATACATCCGATTGGATTCAGATTAATGAAGCGTTGATTCATCCGATTGATAAGACGTTGGATTCAGAAAGCACGTCGCTATCGCCCTATGTCAAAGAATACAAAAAAAACTTTAACAATTTCACAAAACTCTTGCAATGCTATGAAAACACAAAATGAAAGGTACACACTGACTAAGCGATGCTACCTGACTAATACAGTAAGAAAAATTAAATTAATGTAAACATTGCAGAATGTATTGAAGGTTACGAGGCACACATGCCTCGATTTTTTAAACCAGACTACTCTCATAGTACCACAGCTCCTCCTATTTACACAGCTGTCTAGTAGAGGGTCTCAGTGCAGATAGGAAAAAATGCCTTTCGCCGACGGGAATGCTTCAGGCCCAAGTCCAGCGCACTGTCCGTTCCGCTGTGGCCCAACTCTATCAGCACTCACTCCCGCCAACCACCCAGCTCTGACACCGCCCCGAGTTTGACACCGGGCGGATCGCAGAGGGCGGTTAGCCGGCCAGCCGGGGGAGATACGGGCGGCGGCGGCGGCGATGTCGACGTGACGTCATCGGTGTCGGCGGCGATGCTGAAGCCGCACGGCGGAAGAAAGCAACCCCTTCCGTAGTGGCGCGGGGGAACAATGATTAATTAATGTCTTAATTCATTCATTCATTAATTTTTTTTGTGGGACGCGTGAACTTTGGAGTTGGCGCCCTCATAACACACTGATGCAGCATGGAACTCCATAATTTGGCGGGAGTACCACAAAGAGTGCCCAGGTGGGCGGAAGTCACAGGAACTTGTCCGCGCCGACCTAAATGTGCCTACACCCTACAAGCCCACATTTTCGAATTTCCGCCGGAGATTTATTTAAAAAATTTAATTTGATTAATTATATTTATTTAAGACTAGATATGACTAGTTTTTAGTATACAGAGTGATTGAATTACAATTAATATTATTGCACTTCCACAAACAGTGTAATAATTTATGCCGGCTAACTCGTACGCGGTAGCGTTCGTCGAGTCGCGCATTTGGCTGGCCAGAGGCGGCTAAACAATCCGGGTTTTATCGTCAGAGAAAAAAATGTAACAAATATTATGAAACTTATGAAACAAATATTATGAAACGCCGTAGACGTGGTAGCCGGCTCGCTCAGTCGGAAGAAAGGCTTGCCTAAATTGATGAGGGTGGAGGAAGTTGGTGGCCGGTGTAAAACAAGAGACTTTTACTCATGTTAACAGACAGGTGGCCTTTATTTAATAAAAAAAGATTGCAAGATTTTACCACTCATGTCGGCGAGCATGCTCCCCTTTCCCAATTCCAAAATATGACATGCACACATAAAATAATAAAATAAATTGAAAAGTGAAAATTACTACAAAAAAAGAACAGTATTTTTTTCTACGCTGATTCCCTCTTGACAGCCAAGCGCGGCCGGGAATCTTCTCTTCGTCGCCCGGTCAAAGGTAATTAAAAATTGTTCACCAAACTGTTTATGCCTTTCGACCACGAGCGCGCCAAAAGGACGAAAAAGATACCGCCTTAGTGGGGCGGAGGTGCGCAACAAACCAGAGTTGAACGACCTCGGGCCGCCAGCTGGCTGGCAGGGGCGGCGTGGGACGTCGTGGGGCGCCGCACGAAGGGGCGCGCAGGGTCGAGTCAGGCAGAAGACGGGGTCGCAGGGGTGTTGACCCAACACACAGCGCCGCTCACTTACTGTCGCCAATGATCAGATAATGTCTGCTCAGTTGAATGACCTTGTCACTTTCGGTTCACCGCACGGTACTTTAGAGTTCGTAGCAAGTTCGTGAATGATCAATTGTTCCACGATAATGTTCCAAACACGAGCACAAGTCAGATACTTTTTCTGAACTATTAGAATGTCAATAAACTTTTCACAATCCGCGGTCTACACTTATTTAAGAACCGCGCACAAATGCTCCTCGAGAACTCAACGTTTTCTTATAAGTCCAACTAAGAAACAAAACTTATCTCTGACGCCGGGCGCCTCCACAATAACGTCTCGTCACCCTGACCGCCTCTCACGTTCCCTCTGTGACGGCCTCACACCCTCTCTCTGTGAGGCCTCACACCTTCTCTCTGTGATGTCGCCTGCACGAAGTCCTTCGAACCTCCCTTCCCCCACCAAATTCCCTCAGAATGTCCTAGAACATTCTAGAGCTTTGCCTACGTCTGGCGGCTATTGGCGAAAGGGTATTGCGTCGTAGAATAATTCCGCCCAATCATCGGAAGTTTTTGGGGCCGAGAAATGAGAGAGAAACCTGCACTCGTTCTCTCTCGCTTCAATTTTCTGTCAAACAGGGGCAGAAATTAATGACTGGAGGGGGGGACGAAAATCTCAAGGGAGGATGGGGAGGGCGAGGGGCGCCGCGGAAAAGTACTGCAGTGCCGCGTGCACGAGAAGACCCCCCAGGCCGCGGGACACTTGGGTGCGACGAATTTTAGGGGGCAGGTCCAGCGGGTGGCCTGACAGAACCCTGGCACCGCCGTCGACCCCTCTGTCGCGCGACGCGGAGCAATTCTCAGGCTCGCAGCCGTAATGGATTCGGTATCACTACAGTATACTATCCATTCACATAACCTCGCATATAGTAGCATTCACATAACCTCGATAAAAATTATTGTGCAAGATTTAGCTATATGTTTAACTTAACTTGTCTCAGTTTTCTCGCAGTTTAGCACTGTTTTTAGCGAAAAAAATTACGTGATATTTGCCGAGACCCCCCCTCTCTCCCACGTAAGATTAGGCGAGATTCGTTTGATCCCCTCCTCCCTAAAGACCTCTCGTAATTTATGGATGGCCCCTAAGACGTTATTTGAGTTCTACAGTTGACTATATACATATACTCTTTTATTTCAGTTCCCACCTTCGGATACGGCCTCCTTGTTTACCGTTTTAAAATTTTTTTAGAATAAAATATTATTGTGTGAAACAAATATTAACTATTCTCAGGCTGTATGGTATGTTTAAATTTGGGTAAATATTTATAGTATTATACTATATTAATACCACATAGTAAAATATTCATTCTAGTATTTGTATATGCCGTTCAATATCTTCAGTATTCCAGTATGCTTTTCAATGTGTGAAGCTATATTTGTAAAGGTTGTTTGGAAAAATATTCACAAAAATTGGAAAATCGCTTATTGGTTCTAAACTCGTTAAACTTCAAAATAAGCACATATTTATTAAACAAACAAATATATTATTCACTGTTGTATTCTTGCTCTTTTTAACTGCGAGGTGAGTTGCCCCGCACTTCAATTAGTTACGAAAGATCGCGCGATCTTCTGCAAGGTTAAGATTAATAGAGAATGGAATCAAACTATTAATAAGCTACAACATTTTTGCTTTCTCATATACGTACGTGCATACAAAGTATATACGTTGTATAGGGAAAGTTATGGAATGCTGGTCGAAAACACGGCGGATTTCCGATAGTTGCTAAATTCAGGAGAAAATCCCCTAATACGTGCTGTAGCCAGAATCCGTGTTTTGTGGGTCCTTGATAGCGAAAAATAGACTGATGGCAAAACCGTCTGTTCGTCTACCCGTCCATCTGTGAACAACGCAAGCGACTAAACCGTTCAGCCGATTTTCTCTAAAATTGGTATTCCCAGATCGATCTGACTGATCCCGTGGCCCCTTGAATTTGAAACCGATATTTTTATTTTGGGGGGGAACTTTACATGACGTCCCTGAGAGATTTTCAATTTTTTCAAAAAAATGGCGCCAACACTTTTGACTAAACTTTGTTGTTCGATACTCTGAAAGTCATTTAAGAGATTTTCTTAGGTCTCAAGGTAGGTCTCAAGTTGGTTGATAACTCAGAGTTTTCGAAAATGGAAAAACTCAATTTTTTTCGGCGTCGTCCTACAACTACAAAATTGAAGATAGAGATTTTTTCCTCCAAATAAAATTTGTTCTCCAAAGTCAGTTCTTTTATTAAGGTCATGTACATTTTTTTTAAAATTTTAGTAGTTTTCGCGCAATATTGCGTACAATATGTGCTATTTTAAAAAATTACAAAAACAAGATTTTCTCAAAAACTGCTCCAAATTCTTTCTTTAAACTCTTGGTAGGGATAGCACTGAATGTACTCTGAGATGACATGAACGCCATATTGCTCTATTGGTTTGTTTTCTCAAAAATTTCGCAGATGAAATATTTTTGATTGTTGCTCACGTCGGTAATTAGCGGCATTTTTTCACATTATGACATTTGCGGCGATTTTTTCACATTATGACATTTACGAGTACATATGCTTTAAATAATGTCAAGTAAAGTTTATCGAGAACTCAACAGTTTTCAGTGAAAACTAGCTCAAAATTCCGCCTTTTCAGAAACGCTCAAACGCCATTTTCTCATGAATGGCTGCAAATTTTTTCTTCAAACTTTTCGAACGGATAGCGCTAATTGCACTCTTTAAACATGACGTAAACTTTAATTTAGACTACTTTTTTGTTTTAGCAAAAATTACATAAATGTAATTTTTTTAAACGATCTCTCACACCTTTAACATGTTCATTACCAGCAATTTCTAATCACTATTGTAATTGTGAGTAAGTTCTTTAAATGACTTCAAATGAAGTTTTTTGAAAACTCAAGTTTTCTGTGAAAAGGAACTTCAAATTTCGCATTTTTAGTAGCGTTTAAACGCCATTTTCTTATAAACGGCTCCAAATTTTTCAAAGAAAATTGCCATTTGGACGAGGTTTTACTGTTACTTAATATTCTAAAGTTAATATTTCCGTTCTATCATTAGGAAAGCGAAAAATTAAGAAAATGTGAAAAGAAATGTCCTTCGGGCGGCGATAGATGGCAGCTGGCAAGAGTATGTGGCAATTCCAAATAGCTAGTCTGGATCCAAGGAAATCGAAAATTAATACGGGGAAGTCTATGCCATTCTGTAGCACCACTAGTTTTATAGAACTGTCCATACCTGGCGGACAGAGATTTTCTTGAAAACGACCTACGTTTGTCTCTAGCAAAGGCGTCGGACTTTAGTCCCCATTACTAATCTGCGAGAGCGCCCGATCCCGGTTTTCCACGCCACGAAACGTGCCCCAGAGCCTGCCTGCGGCTGCCGCTCCCCCTTCCTTCGTCCCCTCCTGACCCTGACCTCCATACGCAGTCGCCATCTCCTGCGCTTCGTCAGCTGGATTCGCTGGAAACAGAAGCCCGCCCACGGAGCCAGATCACGCACAACGCCGCACAATCGGAAGACATCATCCTAGTCTTCACTATTTTGGCCGGGGACATTTAGAGTGAAAGGATATTTTATCTGAATTGTATTATACAGTATCTAACATTCTTATTCGTACACATTGCTTTTACAAGGTAATATTTAATTATTTAGTAAAGGATTTTTCAAAAACAGTTGTTATAAAATGAAAATCAATCTCACTACAAACTGAAAAACATAGGTTCTGTATTAGAATCAGTTAATGTATTAATTTAAAAAAAAGAGTAATGTTCAGTTTTGTGCAACTTTGGTATTCGTACACTAGAAGTAATAACACAAAATAAAAACTAATAAAAGAAAGTGAACTATGGTTTAAGTAAATTGTTGGATATCCCTTGGCTTTTATCATAGTCATTTTATCAGAGTAGGCTCCGTGGCCGATAGAGCTAAGTCAGTAGTGCCATAGTAGTGACGTCATTTAACCCCGTATCATCACCATATCGTTTCATCCACATACCATAATGTTATATCCAATAGTGGTCGCTAATGACCTAGTAGATGATGCGACCTTAAATAAAAAAATTAGCCTTTTCCGGCGCACGATTACATAACTTTCTCTTCTTACGAAGTCATCGTAAGGCGAGAAAGTGAAAATAAATAAATAACTGTTATTGACTGAGCCTTTTTGGCCTTAGCATTCCAGATTCACTTGCACTAGTACATTGTGAGAGGCAGATCCACTTCCATTCCAATCACACAGCACCTTTCTTTATTTTTCAGCTGTGAGATTGTAAAAACAACAAAAAAACAATATTTGCTCAACAAAGGAATTAGCCGCTATCGTTTTGTTGTGTAAGGAATAGTTTTGTGATGGCGTTCACACGTGGCCCCAAACAGTATTTTTGTTGGTCTGTTTGGAATTACACAACCAAATGTAAAAATTTAGTATATTTGGCAGAAACAAAGAAAATCTGGGGAGACACTGGGTTACGTGTTGAAATTCAGGACATATCTCGCCTCTTCAGGATGTATGGCAACCCTACACGAAACTGAAGATGCCTTCTTCGGCGCACAACAGCGCCGGACGTTCACCCTGGAGAGGTGGCGGTTGCCGGAGTTACGTTAGAGGTGGCACGGGGTCATTTCTGACCCCTTTGAGTTATTTTTTTATAAAATTATATTTAGCAAGAAATAAGTGCAAAATTAGTTATTTTAATAATAAATCATTCATAAGGTTGTATTAACTTAATGCACTTTTATAAACAAACATGCAAATGAGGAATTGAAACAAATAAAAGAGCAAAATAATCATTTATCTTTCATTTTATGTAGTGACTCCATTTACATTTTCCTGAATATTTCAACGGCAAAGGTATCAGAAAATTCAGTAAAGTTTTATTTTCTAATATTGTTTTACATAAAAACAAAGAATTTATTGAAAATGCTTCAAAGCCAATCGACACAACTTAGAAAAAATACGAAATTTAAGATGTTTGTATTGGTTTCACAAATATTTATAAATGAATTATTACATATAAAATTTTGAAAATCTTTCAGACAAAAGCTAAAGAATATGGTGAAAGGTATGTGAAATGTAAAGCTTCTGACTCGCAAAATTAGGCAACTGCAGCTAAGCAAAAATACGTGGGGTCACAAGAGACCCCGCGCCACATCTCTCGGGTTAAGTACAACACATCGCAGGAGCGCTACTTTTCCGAATGCACTCCACCACCTACTTAAACAGAAATGTTTTTGTACATATTCCACTTTGTTTCAAGTAAAAAATAACAGGTGAACTTTCATTGAATTGGATAGAAGTTTAGTAATTTATTTTTGTAATATTTATGTTTTTCCTCTTTAATGAAATTCTGAATATCATTTTTGGCTTCGTCATTCCGAACTAATTTCATAAATACCTATTGTAGTACCTGTTGAGACAGACGGAACACTCCGAAACGTCGGATTTCACAGAATAAAATTATGATTTACAATTTTTCAATATATTTATTGTGGTTGTTCTAAATTAAACTAGTGGTGCAACAGAATGGAACAGACTTTCCCGTATTAGTTTTCTATTTCCTTTGGTCTCGGCTACTTATTCCGACTTACCATATTCTCTTGCAAGCTGCCATCTATCGCTACCCAAAATACATTTCTTTGACATTTTATAAATTTTTCGGTTTCCTAATAATAGAACAGAAATATTATTTTATGAATATTAAATAACAGTAAAATCTCGTCTTAAATGGAAATTTTCTTTGAAAAATTTGGAGCCTACAAAAGAAAATGACGTTTAAGCGCTACTCTTAATGCGAAATTTCAAGCTGTTTTTCACAGACAATTTTTGAGTTTTCAAAAAACATCATTAGAACTCTTTTGAAGTACATCAACTCACAAATACAATAATGTTTACAAATTACCCCTTTCTGCTGGAAATGTGCATATTAACGGTGTGACAGAACTTTCAAAGAAATCACATTTGTGTAATTAAAAAAGAAACAACGAAAAAATACCCCAAATTGAACTTAACGACATATTAAAAACTCCAATTAACACTATCAGTTTCAAAAGTTTGGAGAAAAAAATTGTAGCAATTTTTAAGAAAATGGCGTTTGAGCTTTTCTGAAACTGGGGAATTTTGAGCTACTTTTCACACAAAAAGTTTGAGTTTTTGACAAACTTTACTTGACATTATTTAAAGCACATGTACTCATAAATATTATAACATGAACAAATTGCCACTAATGTAAATGTTAACGACGTGAGAGACTAGACCAGATTGATCAGAAATATCTTCAACATCTGACATCTTCGGAAGAATCTACACAAATGTTAGCAACATCAGAAGTACACTGAGCCTTAGCCCGTCTGTTCTCATTTTCCCTAAGTCTCAATAATGCGCTTTCTTCACGCTTTACTAGTTTCATATCGACTCCCCCAAGACATCCCCTTCGCCCCGGCTCTCTTTGTCTGAGTAAGAATGTTTTATCTTCGTCAATGTTTGTAATTTCTAAGGCATTCGCATGAGCAATGTGAAATAAATTATTAAATTGTGAAATAAACTTACGTTCATGTTCTTTCTGCGTGTCGGACGAACGATTGGAATTTTTTGAAGATTGCGCCAGTAAAAGTACATCTTTATAATTTTTTCTACACAATGAGAAGTTGCTCTTGTAGGAATCCTGGCCTTCTCCCAAAAAATTAGGCATTCTCGCACTACTAAATTTGTACCTTCACGCAGTGGCAGTTTTACCTCACGTAAATTATAAAATAGCACTTGCCGGTTTGCAATATTGCACGAAAACTACTAAAATTTTCAAAACAATGTTTCTGACCTTAAACAAAGAATTCACTTTGGAGAACAAATTTTATTTGAAGGAAAAATCTCCATCTTAAATTTTGTAGTTGGAGAAAGACGCCGAATAAAATTCAAACTTCCACAATTTTCGAAAATTCAGAGTCATCCGTGAAAATCGGACGAATGCCATCTTAATAAGTTTTTTTTACTCTATTCATACAAGAAATTTAAAGAAAAAATTTGAAGCAGTTTTTGAAAAAAGATTGAAAATGTCTGGGGGTCTTCATGTAAAGTACCCCCAAATTTTATAGAATCTTTTTCAAAATCTCAAAGCTTCGACTCGAACCAGATCGACCGGGGAATATCCATTTTGGAAGAAATCCTTCGTATGGTTTAGGCGCTAGCAGTGTTCACAGACGGACGTTTCTCTTTCAATTGTTTTTTTCGGTATCAAGGACCCACAAAAGAGGGGTTCTGGCTACACCACGTGTTAGGGGATTCTTTTCTTTAATTTAGTAACTGGATTTATCCATTTTTTTCGTTATCACGGTCCGGGAACTAATTTTTTCTGGAGAAAATTGGCCGTTTTTTATTACATAACTTTCCCTATACTAGAGTATACGGAGTAGTATACGTATACCACTCCGTGTATACGTACGTATACCACTCCGTGTATACGTACGTATACCACTCCGTGTATACGTACGTATACCACTCCGTGTATACGTACGTATACCACTCCGTGTATACGTACGTATACCACTCCGTGTATACGTACGTATACCACTCCGTGTATACGTACGTATACCACTCCGTGTATACGTACGTATACCACTCCGTGTATACGTACGTATACCACTCCGTGTATACGTACGTATACCACTCCGTGTATACGTACGTATACCACTCCGTGTATACGTACGTATACCACTCCGTGTATACGTACGTATACCACTCCGTGTATACGTACGTATACCACTCCGTGTATACGTACGTATACCACTCCGTGTATACGTACGTATACCACTCCGTGTATACGTACGTATACCACTCCGTGTATACGTACGTATACCACTCCGTGTATACGTACGTATACCACTCCGTGTATACGTACGTATACCACTCCGTGTATACGTACGTATACCACTCCGTGTATACGTACGTATACCACTCCGTGTATACGTACGTATACCACTCCGTGTATACGTACGTATACCACTCCGTGTATACGTACGTATACCACTCCGTGTATACGTACGTATACCACTCCGTGTATACGTACGTATACGGGAAAGTAAAAATAGAGATAGAAAGGTAATGAATAGTAAATACATTACTAGTAGTGCTACAGAATAGCACAGACTTTCTCGTATTAGTTCGATTCGAAAATCCAGGATTTTTTTAATTGACTTGCAGTGTGAAACAGCACCCAAAATTTATTACCCATAAGATTAAAAGGGCATGTACATTCAATGACAAAAATACAAGGGTATGTTTCGACACGTCGTCACATCACGGCATTCCCTTGAGAGTGGAAGAGCAGTACATGTCTAAGACAAATACTGTTGTTTCACTCATCAACGAGGAGCTGCCTGGTTTGACGTTAAAAGACTTCATACTGAACTGTTTTCAGTCGCAACATGTACTTCCATGTCTACAGTAATTTCTGTAAAAAAAACCAAAGAAAATGACCCATTTTGAACTAGTACTGTTTTCCCACTCGCCCAGTCAATCGATAAGTTAATTATTGCCTCAGTTACAACATTGGTTAAAAATGCACTACTGGCGAATAATTTTTTGAAGTCACTTCTGCGACCGGCGCAATATGTAAGCGCGGGTCATTACGACAATCGCCACTCTCATTTCTACGGCCATTAATTCCAGACCGCGCTCGTCTCGGCCGCTACGCTTTTCGTTCGCGCTGGCGGATCGACGCATTACTACGCTGCGCGATAAGAATGCAACATTACGACCACGAGATTATGCAACGTTGCGGCAACAACGCATTTATGGGGTCGTGACACAAATAAGGACGTCCTGGTCTTAATATGTATGCATCTCATAGACTTGCTGAAATTGAAAAGAAGGCAGGCGGCGATTAATCAATGCTTTTAAGTTTGTGTATTTTGCAGCTATTGGACCACGTGCTTTTATACTGAAAATAGTCCCACCACCAGGAGTATCAAGGATTACTCTGAACTGCGCAGACGTTTGTCATTGTAATAATATTCTCGAGATAAATTATTAAATACGTTTAATAATGAAAAACGAAAACTTAATGAGTAATGAGGGAATACCGAATAATACAATTTGTGAGTTTATCGATAGCAGAGCCACATCCGTAAACAGAAGCTCGTTTGTCAGACTTAAGTATACTGGATTCTTTGTCATGAAATTGCGACTGTAACACTGCTACATTCCGAGCTGGGCGGATTGGTAGCTTTTACTTTCACCCTAGGGAATAGAAAAAGTGTGCCACAGGTGTGCCACTGGTGTGCCACAGGTGTGCCACAGGTGTGCCGCAGGTGTGCCACAGGTGTGCCACAGGTGTGCCACAGGTGTGCCACAGGTGTGCCACAGGTGTGCCACAGGTGTGCCACAGGTGTGCCACAGGTGTGCCACAGGTGTGCCATAGAGATGGGCAATTTATTCTTTAGACGGGTTTATTTCTGCTATCCGAGGTGCAAGAAAGCGCGGAGATACTTGTCATGTGAAGGAATTATGTTACGAAGATTTCTACAAAGTAAAACAACGTTCTTCCGTTATTAGTCCTATAAAATTATCACCCACAAAATAGAAATAAGACAAATCAGACCTAAAAGTAGAGTTCAGAAAACTTCGTCTAAATCTATATTTTATATAACTCCTCATAGAAATGAATATGCGGAAACGACTGTAATAAAGAAGAAAACGCTTCCCGAGTATCTGTACATCAAACCTGCCTTCAATACAAGACGAGGTTTAAATCCTAAGAAGGATTTAAAGGAAGAACCTTCTGGAATTCTTTAGCAACAATTACATTTCAAAATATTATTCAAACTTCTATGCCAATTTGTAAGATTCTTTATTTCCTAAATTATTAACTACGTAGAACTAACTGTACTATAGTTTGTTCATTGCATTGCACGGTCGCCATTTAATGCGACGGAACACGTCGTCTCTGTGCGACGCGCCGGCATCAATCAACCTATGTAGGGTCAGGGCGTTTATACCCCACGAGAAGTCTTTCTGGCGTGGGTGTCACCGGTACCGTGCAGCGCTTCTGTCGCCGCTCCGTCATCAGGCCCTGCCGGTTGTTTATTAATTATCTAAGGTATTCTCCCTCCAGGAAATCCTACTTGGTTAGTGATAGGGGGAATCACACAATTCACAAGTGATTTGAAAATTCATTCATTAACCAAAATAAATCATACACCATTTACCAAATTACAGCGGGCAAACCACTGCTTTGCCTCGTTCTGGCATTACACAATACATGCAAATACTTCCTAGGAAACAAGTTTGTATCCGTTCTACTTCCTAGAAATGACTTTAGTGATTCGCGTTCAATACCTGACGCGATTATCACTCTTATCAATGCACGAATTAATTACGTAAATCTTGCTTCCAACTGGAGCTACCTGGATAATACATTAGAACATTCAGCGCTCTAACCTCACGTTTACCCTTTTTAAACATTTAGATTTCGCACTGTTTCCTTTAACATTAATTGTTACTCTGCTTTGTGGTCGGCTAGCAGCGCCTTCCACATTAAATTGAATTTACAAAACCACTTTGAAACAAAAGATATCTGCAAACTAGGATTGTTCATAATAGTCTCTCCTGAGTTTATCAGAATGTTCTACCTTTTCATCAATTTATTGAATTTCACGGGTACTCACGCTCGTTCTCCACAGGGCGGTGTAATACCTCTAGTGACCTTCCCTCTCGCGCTCCGGCGAGCGTCGGCTCGCAGACTAGCAGTCGGGGCTGGGCGGGGTTGATGACCTCTCCGATTTCACGGCCGAGCGAAGGGCTGGGCTCCGCGCGTTCGCAGGGTAGCAGAGGCGCCGGCGGCGACCTCGCGATGCGAACGTCGAGTTTCTCCGCAGCGTCTCTCCTCCTCGCAGGTTTCCGTGTTTATCGGACCAGCTTCTCGGATGCGAATCAGGTCTCTTTTTCACGCACGTGCAGATTGTTTGTGAATTCCAGGAATTTGGATGTCGTTATTCTTTGGAGCTGATATTCATTTTGGAGGTTTTCCGGTGGCGGGCGACTCGTTCTCGGCAGCCTGGTCGACAAAGAGGAAGTGGCGTGGGGCGTCTGCTTCCACGCTTTCGATGCCTCGGGGACTATATAAATTCCCTGTCGGGCACAACTTCAGTCTCACAGTCCGATTTTGCTCCTGGCCGGAATTTTCCTCATATACGAACTTCGATTAGTAGCTCACTGAAGAATCTCAGACTCTCTTGAAATTCTACTCGCGTAACTTCACTTCCGCGCACTTTCGAAAGTCTTGCTCCGTTGGAAATTTTTACAAGAATGTTTCTCCCCGCAGATTTTCAGGATGCCCTTTCCCCCCCCCCTGGCGTGACCTGCACCGGCCAATGGCTAGTTTGGGGCTTATCTGCTCTCACATCATTAGCAAACGTCGTTCTGGTCGCGGGTTTTGAAATCAACCGTCGCCTGCGTCACTCTCTGACGTTGACGGCGCGCGGTTTTCAAAATCGCGTTGGTCCTCATTGCGTGCAGTCACAGCATGAATTCCTCATGGGACGACCGGACTTCGTCCGGTTCGTCTCAAGACACTATTCTAGTTTTAAATATAATGCATTTGCGTGCTTATGTGATTTGTCATGAGAAAAGACTCATTGGTTCTACATCATGGGGGATCGAAAAATTCTCTTGGAAGCTTTCTTTTTAGTCTTTTTCGATGAGGATTCTGCTTACCAATATGAAAGTGAATGGCTGAAGGGATCTTTAATATCTTAGGATAGGCTTAATTATGTTGTACCATTTTCTCGCCAGTCTGTGCGAAGGCTGATTAGTCCTGCTGCTAAACTACGGTCCTAATCTTGGCTGAAATAAATTGTTGTTGTAGAAAGCAGGTGGACTTGTTTGATTTAGTATACAACACCTACATCGGAAATCAAGGCGCGGCACCTAGAGAGTACAATATCAAGCGACTTTGGTTATTTTGTCACATCACCTTGGGTGCCACGGTCGACCTGGTCCCCCTCAGCGGAAGCACACGGCAACAGGACAGCTGTATTGTGGAACCGAGGATCCTGCTGATTTCGATAGAGAGGTTCCGAGGTTGATAGGCTCGCACGAGATTGTCTTTGTCATCCAATTACAATTCAAATTACAAACAGCAGCAACCCTCTATGTATTTTTGTCATGAGATGGAAATAATTACTTTCTATATTGAAAAATGACAAAAATAAATTAAAAATTCCCTCATTTCTAGCAAAATTCCTGACCTTTCCAAATCACTGAAATTCGCTGACTTTTCCCGGATTTCCAGAAGGTGTACCATGCTTGGGGCACCGAGTGTGAGAATTCAGTCTGTGCGTTCAGTATGAGAATAGGCGGGATACCACAACCAAATATCTACATATTCCAGTGGAAATCGAAACTGCTTATTTTTATTTTTTATTTTTTTTCATTTTCCCTAGTTAGTGGGTATGTAACAAAACCATAGACACATGGCCAAAACGAAACCATAGACATGGCCTCATATAGCCAGAAGCTGCATAGTTTGTTTTTTTTAAATTTGTGAGTGTTAGAAAAAACTAATAAAGACGTTATTGATATTTTTCTCAAAGTCCCTGTATATCGAAATACAGACTCTCTAATATGGCCACAGGCTGCAGGTTTCTTTCAATTTCTGCTTGGAAATTAGTAATACAGGTGACTGAACATGATGCAAAATTCATTTTTCAAATGAAAGAAATTAATGAATTTTCCTATTCTTAAACGAAACACGATCGAGGAATCTAGACTTCTTCCAGTGGTGCATCAAAAACATTTCTAACACCGCGGAGACACTATTTTAAAAACTACTATTTAAAGGAAACTCCCACATCGACTGATCGGACGATGTTCTGACAACAAATTGGCGCTGTTCGCATGGATTCCTATGTCTCCCGACCTTACAGTTT
Organism: Acheta domesticus; assembly: GCA_031308135.1. Classification (NCBI taxonomy): domain Eukaryota; kingdom Metazoa; phylum Arthropoda; class Insecta; order Orthoptera; family Gryllidae; genus Acheta; species Acheta domesticus. The sequence goes on from JAHLJT010008446.1 coordinate 30,295,335, forward strand.
CTATTTTTTCCCTAAGAAGGCATGTCAATCCTTACATGTTATCATTACCAACAAAAATAGAGGTACAGAAAAATCGCATTGACGATGCTCTGATGACCGTTTCCGAAGAAATCTACATCGCGTATGGGCGGAATTAAGAATATCGCATAGATGTGTTTCTTGTGGCGAAGAGGACATATGTGACAAAACGACAATCCCTTGAATAGATTGAAGTTCTAAAAATGTATCACTCATTTTGTTATGTATAATGGTCTCTGGAAAATGAATTTTTATAATCCGATAGATGGTAGATTGATTAGTGATTCCTGGCAGATCAACTGCTAAGGTCAATAGTAGATATCGGATGGTAAGGCACTAAAAACTTACGTTTTAGGCGCCTAAAAAGGCACTAAAAGTATCTTAAATAGGCACCAAAAAAGGCATTAAAACCTTAAAATTGGAGGAAAAAAAACTTGGAATATATTTCACTGCATTTGCATCTAAAATTAACCAATACCAAAAAACAATATAACATGAGAGATTAGACTAATAATGAATCATTAATGAGTGAGAGAATTTGGCATCTTCACACGACTTTGCTCAGTTACTACACTTACAGGCACTGGTGAAGTACTTCGCGTGGTGCACAACTCGGACAACTGCGGGCAGAATAAAGACGCACCTCACGCCCGGCAGAAATGGGTTTACACTGCACAATTCCCAGGAGAACATCTGGCACGGAAAGATATCAATGTCGGAACTGGGGATTATTGCCTTGCCCTCTGTGACAGAGTGCTTTGATAACGTCGCGAATCTGTGCTCAGCGCTCACGTAAGCGCCCGCCGCTCAACCAAGTGCCCAGAGACCACCGTTTTTTATTTTATTTTATTAGTGCAAAGAAATGCGAAAAAAGAATTCTGAAGCCACAAAGCAAGCTTTTTGGTTCCGAAAGTTAATGACGCACCAACCCAAATTACAGCTTCAGTCGGGACACACAATGGAGATTCGTTACCAGTAGACAATTTATGACTAGTAGTATTTAAAATGATTTAAACTTGTGTTTGTAACTAAGAATAAAAAGAAATATACACAAGTTTTAAGAAAAAAGCATTAAAAAAGAAAAAATGTCTAAAAAGGCATTTATGTCACAAAAGACCAAAAAAAGGCAACATAAAAATTCGTCAGAATGTTTAGTTTTTCCATAATCATATACATATATTAATTGCCTTTAAATATTTTATTAGAATAAAATAGGCATTTTTCTAAACATCTGATGTCTCTTAAGTATCCTATTTTTTATTGCGGAAGGTGGCTGTGGTTTTTCCCCGCTGAATGGAGAGATCCAGCGCCGACGTACGCAGTTATGCAGTTTTTCCCAACCGGGCACCGTCTCAAACCGGGACAAGCTCTAAGCTCCCGGCTGGTTTCCCGACATGTGTGTTAGTTTTGTGTATGTAAATGTAAGTAAAGAGGAGGATGGAGCGTGGTGCGTGGTACGTGGTACAAAGGAGGTTAACCCACATTGTCAAAATCAAAGAAGAGTAACAACAGTTAACAAGGACCTTGCATTTTCTACTTCTGAACTTTTGGGAGCGAGCTACTACAGAATTGTAAGAGATTTACCTTTATTTTCACAAGAAAAAATGTTCCGTCCATTTTACCTGAAAGGAGCGGCGCTCCTTAGTAACCTGCGTTTTGCTAGATGCAATGTTAGTTTCTTGCATCTCAAACACCTAAGAAATACAATCTTAATATAACACTGCAAACGCTGTCCCATGACACAAGCATACCCTTCGGAGCATTATTTTAGCCTGGCCTGCAATATGCCTGAATCAGATAGCTGTTAGTTTTCCACCATCTAGCATCATGAGAAACATCATTACTTGTCACCTTACGGAGCGAATCAATGTTCCCTTCGCAGCGACGGACGTTCTTGACAGTTTTCTAAAGAAGTGTAGTAATCAAAATGAGTAATTTCCGAAGTCTCAAGTGTTAGTGACTGACATCCGCGGGCCGCAAAAAATACACTAGTGAACTGCATGAAGTTTGCAGGCCGCAGATTGTGGGTAGCTGCTCTAAATAATGATGAGAAGTCGCCATTCTAATAAGAGCAATGCTGAGGACAGTGACAAAATGAGATGGGCGTTTTCGCAGGTAAATCTCACTTTTTCGTGCTATTAGTGCCACCAGATCTCTCTCTCCTATTCTCATCAAAGCTGACAGATGTGAGATTTGCCAGTTGGCTAGTACTTACACCTGCAATCGTGCTTCCCACAGCCGTGAAGTTCACACAAGATACACAACCGGTCAAACTATCAAAACCAGTGCTCTAAAAAAATTATATTAGTTTCATAGTTCGTAAAAATTCACATGAATATTTCGAATCAAAGTAAAATACCTACATTAAGAGCTACGTTAAGGAACAATCGAAAAATGCGTTGCCAGTATTTCGGAAATTCGGATGATAAACGTTGCTGGACATTTTGATGTTACCTAATCACGAAATTCTACCGACATTCACAGTATGTTGTACCTAGTAGATAGTAGTTTCTATTAGGGGCGTACAGAGAAAACTATGAGCCTGGGGCAGTTGATTCAAGGGGGCCCTTCAGACAAAACATTTCCTCTGCCTCCAATTCATAAACAGAATTCATTTCTCCATGCATCAGAAATAACTGATAGCGTTAAAGGCTCTAGCCGGATAAGGAGGTTTTCGGGCCTAGTTTGCAATTCGACTCAGATTTTTCCCACATGATTGGATGTAGAAAATATTATTTTGAAAATATGAGGTTAAAATATCCACATGCTAAGTATGTACAGCGAAAAATCTGTTTTATCGTGTTTAAATTAAGAAAATCATTTCATGGCATTTGTTTTATTTCTTTGCTTATGTTAACCAAAAATTAATTTTTTTATAAAAATTCACCAAATTCCTAAACTTTCAGAATTAGTTTCAAATAGTGCTACTTATCAAATGTAGACAATTTCATATGCTTTTGAGTGCTCCAACCGGCAAATGTCTAGGATTTGATTTACAACCTGGTGGGCGAGTTTGTAATCATGCTTTTTTTATGATTCTGTGTCTTAAATAATATAATATATTTTAATATGTTTATAAAATATGTAATATTTCCAAAAATAATAAAAAAAATAATAGAAAATGTCTTAGTATTGTTGGAAATTTTATTATACATCGAATAATATTTTTTATTCAAAATAAAAAATGCTTGTCATAAAATAATAAATCGCGAGCAAATTCGTCAATTCTCTTTGTCAGAAGAACGTTATGTTTACATTTACTGAATTAAACTAGAAACAAAACATTTCAAGAATTGCAACAAAAGTTAACTTCTATGAGAAACACGAAAAACAGATCTTGTTTGTAGGCTTTAATTGTTTTTTTAAATCTAAACTAAAAACGGGAAATTTGAATAATATCTTTCAAATTCATCAAATAATTTCTAATTTCAAATAATATCAATTTTGTGTTTAAAAATTTATCAAATTGTATCGCATTTCCACGAATCTGTTATGGACTCATTTCAGAAAAATGTTTTACCATACGAGTTTGGCGTCAATGCTTGTAACAGAGAATATCTTATTCATAATCACACGTCACCCTACGTAAAAAGTTTGCATAATTTTCAAGATCGATTAGTGCATATAATGGACGGTACATGCATAAGGCATGAAAAAGGTGCAAATAATAA
>JAHLJT010008446.1:30300023-30339838 GCA_031308135.1 Acheta domesticus
GATTTATAAATTTTAGGTCCGGAACGCGCCTCAAATTACGAGGGTCATTTAAATATGTTAATAAGTCATGGCAATTATTTTATTTATTCCGAATAACCGCATATGCAGTTGTCGCACTATGTACATTTGAGAACATGGTGTACGCCAGGCTGTTCCAACTCGCCTCTCGCGGGCACGGGCGCCCGCGTGCAGTCGTGGCCAGACGAGGAGGAGGTGTGGAGGGGGAAGCGCTCTTATCACTTTCGCTTTGCTTTGCGTAGAATATGAGTAATGCGATGGCTGGCAGAGGAAATTACAACTCCTTTTTTCTGTCGCACCGGATACCATGCCATCGCCGATTTGGTTGGAGAAAAACAGATTTGCAGAACTTGCTACTTCTAAAGATATATACGAGTATTTTAATATCCTTAATTTTCACCATGATATCAGAATTTACATGAGGAAGTCTTGTCCAAAGCTTTATAAAATGCAGCGAAGATTATATCTTTAGATGGGACACACTGTTACAGATTTTCGTGCAATGAAAAAGAATAAAAACTAGTGGTGCTTCCAACGCACATACTTTCTCGCTTTGCTTCTATACGGCCCTTTTTGCTATTCCACTACTTCATAAACCAGAAAAAGTGTATTATACCAGCAAGCCTTTTCGGTACCAAGACCACGACAACCGAAACTCAAATTCAACGAACCGGCACTTATACCACTACCCAACACCAACACCGTCTCTGTCGAACAGAACCATGAAAGAATAGAACCGACCTATAAAATGGTAAATGCATGATTAAGAAACAATTGATACGATGGCAAAACGCTTTACAAATAGAAGAGAAGTAAAAAATTGTTAAAAGTTAATTATTTGAACAAATATATACAGACATTTTCACGACATTTATCGCAATTCCTTATATTTTAGTCAAAACGTAATTCTATCGCTTTTATCATTAGGAGCCGGTAATTTTCAACATGCGAAAAACGTGTCTTTCAAACATGACCAAGAAAGACAGCGATAAACCGCATTACGAAGTATTCGTAAGGCTAGAAAGTAATAATCATTTGGAACCGTTAGGGATTGTAAGTTTATCGCATGCCTTCTGGTTTATTGTATTACAATTTAGCGTTAAAATGCTCATAATTTTACTTAAATTGGTTCATACAGATATATACTAGACAATGGTTGATTTGACATGTCATACCCTTCAGAAATCGAATAACAGAGGTTGAAAAATTGTTTAAAGACGCAGTTAGGAAAAACACAGACAAGTCCTGTCTATTTATCTATATTGAATCTATTCGTGAGTAGAAGTACTTCAAATGATTTTCAATAAAGTATCTACACTCTTCAGTGTTTTTTTCCTGCAACATCACATTGATAAAATTAAAATTCCCCACGGGGGATAGAACTCGGTACCTTCCTTATTGAAGATCTCAACCCGAAGGTGCATTATCCAACCGCGCTACGGGACCGACTTGAGGAACAACTGCTAATATTTCAGTCGAAACGATCTTGTATCAGTTTATTAGGAAACCGGTAATTGTCAACATGCGAAAATCATGTCTTTTAAAAATATGACCGAGAAAAGGAGCGGTGAACGGTTTACTCCACATAATTTATCGGATGATCGGCATTTGGAAATAACTACTGCGAGAAGGTATATGCCATTCTATAGCACCACTAGTTTATTTATTATATATTTACCTTCCCTTCTTACACAAGTGCAGAAAATTTAAAGAAAGAAATTGGAGCGGTTTTTGAGAAAATTTTTATTTGTCAATTTGAATCGCAATTTACGCAAAAACTATTCGTTTTTCCAAAAAACTGGTACATGACCATATTTGAAGTGCTAATTTTGTACAACCGACTTTGTCTGAAGCGAAAATCTCTATCTTGAATTTTGCAGTTTTTAAACAGTTTTTTGCAATTTTCGAAAAATAGGGCGTATCAACGAAAATGATACCTACGTCATTCCCTTCAACGTTCTTTGCACTATTCAACAACAAAATATAATCAAAAAATTTGGAGCCATTTTTTTTATGTTACAAAATCTCGAAATGGACTTCATGTAAAGTATCCTCAAATACTTAGATATCGGTTTCAAATTCAAGAAGCCTTGAGACGAGTAAAATTCATTGGGGAATATCAATTTTGAAGAAAATCGACTGAACGGTTTAGGCGCTAGGGTTGACCACAGACAGACGGAATGCCGTCAATCGATTTTGAAGTATGAAGAAGCAACAAATCATAGATTTTGACTACACCACGAGATAGATGATTTTTTTCTAAATTTAGCAACAGGTTTTATCCACTTTTTTGTCACCAGACCCCTGCTATAAGAGATTTTCTGGCGAAAATTCCCCGTTTTCCGCCGCATGATTACATAACTTTCTCTTCTTACGAAGTATTCGTAAGGCGAGAAAGTAAAAACAAAGAAAGAATCAAACTTCAGGACAAGGCATACGAGAGCGTTCTATCGCATTTCTCCAAGGACTGGCACCAGATATTGCTTCTTAAGAAAGAGTCTTGTTAAGAAAAGGTCTAAAATTAATTTCATAAAATATTGTTGCAGAACTGAATCGAATTTTGCGTTTCCTATTAAACGTTTATTTCCGAGCACGAACTCCGGTGTGCCCTCCGCTCCCCAACCTAACAGCTCCCTGCTTCGGCTATCAGCGACGAATTGTCGTCGAAGGTCAAGGCCAACTTACACTCCGAGAGCTTGTATTTCGCCAGGCGCGGCAGCCAGTGTTGGCAGCAGTCTGTGCCCGCCAGTCTCCGCGATGGTTCGCGGGCGCCCGCGTGCCCGCCCGCGGGCAGCCGAGTTGGAACAGCCTGGTGTACACAGTACGGTATGCGACCACCAAACGACTTCTGAATGAATTGGTGTCTAGGAGACAAAACATGCAAACATTAGTATCCTAGAAGAGACTGAGTTGAACAGCGAGCATGTGTAAAAATCGCATTTCTGCGTGGCAATTATTGACATGCCGCGCAGGGGACGTCCAGCTTCTGCTCACACAGAGGTGCAAGTGGCTGTTATCTAACACTGTTTAGCAGATGAAAGGCGACGGACTATGTATTTTACGGAATGATTTAGAGGTGCGCGACGTTTGTTCAAAGTTGGCGTAACGTGCTTTAACTGAGGTGCAAAAATGGACTCTATACGAGACATGCCGCATTAATCCGAGCGATTCCAACTTCAAGGAAATGAGGTTTTGAGTCGCATTGTTGCCATTGATGAAAGGTGGGCACGAGCATATGAACGAGAGCAAAGAGACAATCAAATGAATAACGTGGTGGTTCACCACAAAAACACAAGTTTCGACAGAAGCCATCACCCACGAAGGTCATGCTTATTTTGACTTATGGCAGCGAAGGTATTCTTTTGTGTCATCCTGTTCGTGAGGGCCAAACTGTCACTGCCACACACTACAGATTATTCTTGCATCACACTATTCGTCGTACACTGCGGAAGAAACGTTCTGGGCTTCTCAACAATGCAGTACTCCTCCAGCAATGCAGCAAGCCACACTGCAGCCTGTGTCCAGAACCTTGTGTGGCGGTGGGGAGTGGGAGGTCTTGGAACAACCTCTGTTCTCCCCTGATCTCTGTCTGTGTGACTGATCTCATTCCAAAACTGGACTCCTCTTCGTGGGAACAGTTTGCGTTTGGGAACATTCTAAGAGCTCATCAACGAGACGTGGAGCGCAAAGACGCTTCGCACACAGATGATGTATTCAGCGCCTTCCTCATCGTTTGCAGATGTGTGGACACCTTGGGAAATTATTTTCGAGGTTGTTAGCTCGTGAGAGTACGAGTGTTACGCGTAGTTTTGTTTTGTGCGTATGTTATACGAATTAAACAATGATCTCTAGGCAGCGGATTTCTGTGATTTTGAATATTTGTGTCCGTTGCTTCGGTGCATAGCTAAGTGAAATTTCTTGACATTTGGTTGGAATATGATGCTATATATATTAATATGTTAGTGATATTTCGCCGATTTTTCCTGTTGGTGGTGCATATTCTTATAAATATAAGCGCATATTTTACATTTTTCGTTAAAATAGACTTATCTCTAAAACATTTCATAATTATTTATTTGTAAGCATTCATTGACTCGAAAGAACCTGTCACAGTTTGCGGCTTTTTTCTGTAGATGATAAAATCCTTTATCAAATGTAGATTATTTCTTTATGTCGTATTTTTTAAACCAATGAGAAAACAAGACATAGAATGTACTTCATTAAGGTGAATAATTACTTCAATTATTTCTCGGGCGAATTAGGGTACTCTATATTATTTTTGCACAAAAATATACCTTTACATTCCAAGCATGCTTCTCCCGAATTTTTTCAAGAAACATTCATAGAGGAAATAAAATATGGTTAATATATATTGAAGGGCATATTTCAATTTTTTTATGTCATAATACATATTTTAAAAGCATATTTCGAGATTTTTTAGGGCATAGAAATCCTTTGCTTAATCTCTATTTACGCATCTTTTAGTGCCCCTTACCCATAGCGCTTTGTTCCCGGATCCCAATTTAGGACCAGCACTGCGAAGAACATTCCAGTGATTTTCAATCGTATATTCTAATTTTTGTTTCCTGCAGCTTTATTGACTGATAAAAAAATAGTTGCCATGACATCTAAAATGACCCTCGTATATATTTATATGTTCTCCTCTTTTATATTTAAGTACTTAATACATTAATCTAAGTCAGGGGTGTCTAACTTGTAAGGTCTCAAGGGCCACAACTAATACTTTCAATATGGTTGCGGGCCATATTTATATTACTCGGTCGATCCGCATCTGACTACATTGTTGATTTTGGGCCTTTGCACGTCTGCACTGAACCGGGGGGGCATACCTTGCCTGTGAAACACATTGCAAGAGTTTGGAATTTCTGAATTTACTAGAAAAAAAATCTTAAATATAACTTCGCCTATTTTTACATTTAGTGGGTATTGACCACCACAGGGCGCGTGCGTTCGGTGCGATGTTCTCGCCCGACATGAATGCAAGAAAACTTTCACTTATGACAATGATTAAGCAGCGGATTTATAAGCACGAAAAACTATAGAAATAGGCAGTCAAAGTAGGCACTTAAAACTGTAAAATATGCATTCAAAACTAAAATAGGCATTTAAAAGTGGTAATATGCATTTAAAAGCCTATTGAATATATAAAATACGTTTTTTATCTTTATTTATGTATTCGTACTTGTGTAGAAAGTTTCTGAAGTACACATAATATAGTTACTTTCACGGATTGTTTGCTTTCTTCATTGTTTCTGACAAATCCTCGTTGAAATCTCTTCTTACATTGTCGGATAATTCGGGCAAAAATGGCTGAATGTGCAATTTTAGAAAATTACAAAAACAAGATATTCTCAAAAACGTCTCCAATTTTTTTTCTTTACATTTTTGGAAGGGATAGTATTAAATGGACTCTGTGAGATGACATACACGCCATATTTTTATATCTTTTGTTTTTTCAAAAATTACAAAAATGTAATGTTTTGACTTGTCTCTTACTGTGTTAATATTTACATTAGTGATATGTTGACTTTATCCTCCAGACTTCTTCCTCGCTCGCTCTCACCCCTGCCTCCCATGTGAGATTCTTCATTGCTTCATCTAAATTGCTTACGTATTTCTCATTGAATGATCTTCTTTTTACCATAAAATAAATGGTAATAAAAATGTTTGAAAGTAGTCAGGCGGAAGAGCAGGCTAAATGGCCTGAGCCTCTCCACCAATAAAGACTATTTATTTATTTGTTTATTTATTTATATATTTATATTTATGAGTACAATTGCTTCAGATAATGTCAAGTAAAGTTTCTCGAAAATTCAACCGTTTTCTGTGAAAACTAGCTCTATATTCCGCATTTTCAGAAACTCTCACATGCCATTTTCTCATAAATGGCTCCAAATGTTTGCAAAATTTTCTCAAAAATAATTCCAAATTTTTATTTTAAGTTTCTTGTAAGAATAGAGGAAAGTACACTGTTTTAAGAAAACAAAGGTAAAAAATATAGTTTGGGCGGCGATAGATGGCAGCTGGCGAGAGTATGTGTCAGGTCCGAATTGCTAGCAGAGACCAAAGAAAATAGAAAAGTAATATGGGAAAACCTGTGCCATTCTGTAGCTCCACTAGTTTTTTCATTAAATGCAAGCTGATACTTTAATGCTTCACAGTCAGATCTTTTTTCTCACATTTAATTTAAACATAATTGAAAATATTGTATGCTTTGATGTAATTGCCAGGCGTAACGCAAATTGCAACTAGTGTTGTTACGTCAGCACACACCTTCGCATTATACCTAAAAATAGTATCAATTTTCAAAAATTGAAAGAGTTCAAAGGAAATGAGACCTGCGCCATTTTCTTAAGCGTCCCTTGCTATATCTATGAGAAAAAAATTGAAGAAAAACTTGTAGTGATTTTTATATTCTTTTTATAACTTTCATTAATTTCTAGCAGAAATTCCGCAAGAATCACTCATTTTTTAAAAACAGTTGTACATGACCTTCTTTAAAAAATCTGACTTTTTAAAGTAGATTTCATTTAAGACAAAATGTCGCTATTCAGTATTGCATATTTTCAATGTTAAATTTTTTGCAATTTTTGAAAATGCAAAGTATTCACAAAAAATAAAATTATTTTTATATTGTCTTACATATGAGGAGAAAAAATTATGAAGAAATTTGTATCTGTTTTTTAGTAAATACTGTTTAAAATTTTGAAGTAGAAAACAACTCCACTACCACTAACGATTTTGCACGTGTTTCATAATACGAAATACCCGCACTGTTGTGGCAGTAAACGGAACATAGATTAATTGATAGGTGTTCGATTTCTCTGTATCCTGCAGGATGAAAACGAAAAAGAAAAAAAAGCGCACATTTTTTAAAATTTATGATTAAGGATAATTGCTTTTTGATTAACATATTCGTGAAAAGGCAACATTTAGGCATTTAAACACAAAATAGGCATTTTTAGTAACTTGAAAAGTCTCCTATAAAGGCTCATAGTGCCTCAAAATGAATAAGTAACCCCTAAAAGATTGCGTTTTCCATTGAAGGGAAAAAATAGGCAAGTAGGCAAAATCCGCAGCATACTAATGACCTTCCGCGGGCCTAAATGGCACCGCGGGCCGCCAGGTGGACAACCTTGATCTAAATAGTATTTCACTCATATGTGAACACCGGGCAACACCATGATAATTTTATACTTGTGGTTTTGGGTGTGCCATTAATAAAGGAATAAATAAACGGATATTTTGGTCTTTGGGATTCTTGACATAAAGCATTTAACATTTTCAAATAATCTCAAAAATAGCTCCAATTTTTTTTATAAAAGTTTGTACGTGGATAGCTAAAGGATAGATTAAAAAATAGTGCAGCTCTTATTTTCGTTTTAACATTCTGAAGTTCAAAATTTTTTCGTCGTCTTCCTGCCATTTCAATGTTTCAGTTACGCATTTTTTCTTAAAGAAATAAATCGGTAGTTGCATAAACATTAATCCCAAGAAGTAAATTTTACAGAAGGTTAAAACTATTTACCATTGAAAACATGAACATGGGAATGCCCCCAATAAGTGAAATACAAAGCACTTGTATATTACTATTTATGCCCAAAGAATCACGATCATATCTTTAATCTGTGCATCACTACAGAATTTTGAACTTTCTGGACTCTTGTTATTGCAAGATAAAAATATCAAGTCAACAATAACTTTAATTTTCAGTGTATTATTATCAGAAGAGTAAATTTTTACATAATCTGATGAAGTATAATACAATTTAAGTCTTCTGTTGTCTCAGAACTTGGCCAATTTTTGAAGTCTTCATAATAACTTCATTGTTCTTCTGGAATATATTGCATCAGTTTCATTATATCCTGTAATTTTAGTATATTGGACCCATCTTAATATAACTTTTTCTGTAGGTAATTTAAAGCTACATTCGATTCTTTAGAAGTGAAAATCATTATTTCATGATGTCATCAATCCACTCATCACATTCTAAACCACTTCAGTCCTGGACTAATGTGGCTTATGCGATGATTGCTTAATCTGTTATTCATATTCACCCAATACGGGGACTCGTGTTCTTTATGCTTCAGAGCATGTATCTGTCACATAGGAATCTGTTTCTGACCATAACTGAAAAATTACAAAAAGTAGACTTAATGTTTTTGCAACTATGGATTCAGATCTATTGTTGAAAGACAGAGTAAGTTCATTTAAAATTTTTCGAAAATACGGGCAGTTTTTTACGTAATTTTGCATGAAATGCAGACAGTATTTAAACATTTTTTTCTCAAAAGCGTCTAATTTTTTCTTGTGCTTAAGAAGGTACTTCTTAAGAAGAGAAAGTTATGTAATGCTGCACGAAAAAAACGGCAAATTTTCGGCACAAAAACTCTTATTACCGGGCTGCTAACGAAAAAGTGTATTAATCTAATTCCTAAATTTAGGAAAAAATGCTCTAACTCGTGTTGCCAGAATCCATGTTTTATGGGTCCTTGATACCGAAAAATCGATTGACGGCAAACGTGCGTCTGTCTGTCTCTGTCTGTGTGTCTGTCTCTGTGTCTGCCTCTGTCTTTTTTACGAGGGTTGGTGAAAATCTTCAAAAGACACCATGTGGCCCGTGCTATGGAGATTTTTTCTCACTAAAACCACTTCCCCTCCATCCTCCCCGCGGAACCTCCGATAGGCATTACATCACGGGGAGTGGATCAAAGTGGCTTACAAGTCACTTCTCTTCCTCATATTATAGGAAGGATCCAAGGAGGGTCAGTCGACGTCCCTTCTTTCCTTTTGTATTCTCCTGAGCTTAGCTGTTATCGTCTGCGCAAATGCGCCTACCGCAGCCCAGTTGGTTTCTGAGGCGAGCATACACCTGACCATTGCTTTGGGTGTCAGTGGGTCGATCCCGAGTATTCTCATAAGATGGAATCGCAGGCACTGGAAGAACACATGACCGGCGTCCTCGATAGCAGGTTCACATAGTGAAGAGAAGGAAAGTATCCTCCATCTTGAACCTGTGAAGATACGCTATAAAACACCCGTGTCCAGACTACAACTGAGTCAGGCAGAAATTTGCTTCGCCATGTTTACGGTTGATCCACGGTGCAATGGAGAGAATGATGCTGTACGTCCATCTTCCTTTAGTGGACTTGTTCCAGCGGTCCTGCCATTAGATCAGTGTTGTCGAGTAGTCTGGGTTCTCCCTTTCTTTGTGATATCGCCTCCGTCTCTCCTGCGCCTAGATATCGATAGGACGCTTCCCTGCGCTGACGCACACTGCATCGTTTGACACAGTGCGGTATGCACAAGCTAACCGCAATGCTGATAACCTGTACACTGACGGTCATCCCTCGGACGTAGCTATTTGTTGACGTGGAATTGGTCCATACTGGGGCTCCATAGAGCAAACCGGACCTGACAACCAAGGCCAGAAGCTTCTGTTTCTCCTGATATGGCCCTATGTTGGGCATTAGCCTTGATAGTGCCGCATTAACTATCGCTGCTTTATTGCTGGCGTACTTCAGGAGGTTAGCAAATATCAGGCGGACGTCAGTCATGAGCCCAAGTTTTCTGATCGACGGCTGTGATGTAACACGGTGGTGTCCAACCTTGAGATTGATGGTTTTCTCTACTTTTCCTGCTAGTGACCAGGATAACCTGGGTCGTGTGCTCAGCTAACTGCAGCCCTAAGGACTTCAACCATCTATTAACAATAGCGATCGCTTCGTTGCTAATGTACACAATCTTCTCAGTATATTTCGCAACGGCGATGTTAGCAATGTCGTCGCAGAACCAATGATGTTGGTACCTTCTGGGAGGGGAAGCCGAAGGTCTTCGTCATACATCACATTCCACAATATTGGGCCCCAATACTGACCCTTGCGGGACACCAGCGGTGACATTGTGTACCCTCGGCCGATTATCTGTATTATAAATCAGGGCTCGGTTAGTAAGATACTCGGTCACAATCTTCAAGTACGATGGCACCGTAAATCGGCGGAGAGCTTGATGAATATTACTCCACCTGGCCGAGTTGAATGTGTTCTTAATGTCCAACGTAACGACAGCACAGTAAGTACTGTTTTGGGCCTCCATCTACTTCCTCCAATTGCTTGCCGGGCGGTGTTAATGACAAGCTGGACGGCGTCAGCTGTCGAGCTGGCTCTGCGGAAACCATACTGATTTTCCGAAAGGCCTCCTCCTTCCTCTACAGCTTTTTCCAGTTTGGTACTAATAATTCTCTCCAGAACCTTGCCAGCTGTGTCATGCATATACAGTGGCCGGTAAGACGATGGATCTTCGGGGGGTTTCTTCCCCTTAGGGAGGAGCACCAGACGCTGTTTTTTCCATCTATCTGGATACACCCCTTCTCTCAAGCATGAATAATAGAGATCCACAAAAGATGTCGGCGTGGGCGAGTATCGCAGTCTTGAGGGCAATATTGGGAATGTTATCCGGTTCGGGAGCCTTTGTGTTGCCTGTTCTGTTGATTGTGTACAGAATTTCTTTTTGCATGACTGGAGGAATTATTTCTGGCTTAGGTAACGATATATTAACTGGTTCACCGGAATGGTTCGGGAATAGAGCTGTCACAATTCTCAGCAACATATGGGGGCACGTTGGTCATGAGTAGGTTAAGACGGTGGCACCTACGTTCTCCGTCTTATACGGCCTACCCCATAGGTCCTTTTCCACCTCGTCACACAGGCTTTTGACGCATAAGCATTTGCTCTTGCGAATTTCTATCTTCAACTGGATTCGAGCGAGTGTGTATTGCTCTTGCAATTCAAGAACATTGTCTCTGCCACGAGCTCTCTGGTGCTGTCTTCTGGCTCGAAAGCCCTTCGGCGTAATTGGGCCTCATTCCTCCAGTAAACGGGTGAGCGTCGAATGATTGCGTCAGGTCTAAGCATAGCCGCATCACTGGCTTTGGTAACGTATCTCATAACCTGCGTAGCTTTGTCATCTGCGGTACCTGTTGGTATTATCGTCTCCAAACATAGTCAGAAAAGTTCTTCGTCAAATGCTTTTGCTTTCCACCCAGCTGGTAATTGTGCAATTGCCTAATTCCTCCAGTAAACGGGTGAGCGTCGAATGATTGTGTCCCGTCGAAGCATAGCCGCATCACAGGCTTTGGTAACGTATCTCATAACCTCCGCAGCTTTGTCATCTGCGGTACCTGTTGGTATTATCGTCCTCCAATATAGTCGGAAAACTTCTTCGTCAAACGCTTTTGCTTTCCACCCAGCTGGTTGATATTTGGGTGCAAATTATCCCTCCGTTGCTTTTTCTCCTCGTGCCTGGTGCCTGGTGGTCGCTATGGGTATAGTGTTCACTAGCTCTCTAGGACACTCCCATTCTCAATAGATTATTTGATATGAACGTCAGATCCACAACAGATTCCACGCCCCCTCTGCGCAGGATGTGTATGTCTCCTGTGTTGGTGAGCTCTACATTCAGAAGGAAGAGGGATGCCAGAAACCCTCGACCTCGTTCATTTTGACATTTTGCGTCAATCAGGCAATTTTTATTTTCTTTAAACCATTTTTCTTCAAAAAAGCACATTTTTTTATTAAATTGGGTCTTTAGATAGCATAAAATACGCTTAAGGGAATGGTGAAGTCTCATGTTTGTTAA
Organism: Acheta domesticus; assembly: GCA_031308135.1. Lineage (NCBI taxonomy): Eukaryota > Metazoa > Arthropoda > Insecta > Orthoptera > Gryllidae > Acheta > Acheta domesticus. The sequence goes on from JAHLJT010008446.1 coordinate 30,311,700, forward strand.
AATGCCTGATTTTTTCGAAAATATAAAAAAAAATTAAAATTTCGTCTTCCTACTACTACAATTGTGAAGATACATTTTTTCTCAATGAAATGTGTTCATAAAAAACAGATCTTCAAATAAGGTCATATTGAATTTTTCGAAAATATGAGTATTTGTGGAGTAATTGGACATCAAAGTTGGTCGCCCCACTCTGAAATCCATCACTTCGTGATTGTAATTTCAGAGCTGCTTGGAGTAAGGTAGCTGCTACATGTTCGATTGTGTATATTATTTCATATTTCTTTGATCTCTTCTTACATTGGAGCTTTTGTTAAAAGTTTATATTTTAGAAATTATTTAAAACCTATTTGAAATAAATATGAAATAAAGATTGCTAACTTTCAGTCACCCGCTCCCAAACTATGCAGTTGGATGCTGTGTATGTTAAAATTTGTGTATTATTTCATATTTCATTTTATTGTTATTGTTATTTATTATATTTATATTATCTCTGTTATTCATTTTAAATTATGTCTTTTATTTGCGTTAAATGTGAAAAGGAACAGATGAGCAGCATTGTTGATTGTTGTAAGCCATTGTTGTAACTCAGCCATCATTGTAGCTTCTGTTATTAGGGCAGTGTTTTGTTTGCACTAATATAAACTAATACTTTATATATTTGTAGAATATTACAAAATGGTAGTGTTAAATAATAAACTATTAAATGTTACTACTAAATATGCATGAATTCACTGCATACCCAATACTATGAATTCAATGCCAGAGATATGTGTTTACTTTCTCATGCTTGCTTTTCATTTAAAGTTTTGAATAAAAAATCTATTGCTTAAAACTTTAATTTTGGCACCACATGTTGTATGATTTCAAATGGAGTTTTACAAAAATATGGAGAGAAATTGTGGTATAAATAGTTACATAACCATTACTAATGGTGAGAAAGTACATGATATTTTAGCACCAATAGTGTTTTTCAAAATGGCTCCAAATGTTTTTCTTAGAATTCTTTCTTTCATAAAGGACTGTTTAAAAAAATTGCATAGGTCTCATTTTCGTTACTCACTGAATTTGCAAAAAATCCTTATGTTAGAAATAATGTGAGGAACCACTAGTTTTTAAAAGGGAAAGCTGAGTATAGCCATGCGAGTGGCTGTGTATTGGTAATACTTTGATGTGTAGACTTAATGGATCCGATCAAATGTTGGCCACAGTGAAAAATAAATTACTGGTTGAAAACATTTTTTGCAGGCTCATGTAGTGTTATAATACTGCATAGCTGTTAGAAACAATGTGAGAAAGTATGTACTATTGTAGTGTCGCTAGTTCAAGTATAATCAAATGAATGTCATTTAATCCTCATCAATAACTATATTTGAGTGAATTAGAAGAAAATAGGGTGTTTAATGTTACAGGTACCTGTATTATCTTTAGAGTAGATGAAGTTATGTTATGCACTAGAATTGAAAGATTTTATTTTGTATTTTAAATCAATATATCCAAACTTATTTAAGTGACATTCATTTAGTCACTGTATTTTGGAATCGCATGTGAATGTTTTTAGGTTGTTTAAATTAATGGGACAATTAATTATTTCAATAAATTTTTTTTACTATGTTATATATTTGAAAATTAGTATTAAATTAGGAGTAGTTATGCATTTTAATATTGTAGTAATGGGGTATATGGTTGAGCTGGAACGGGTTACACATGTTGATCCTAATGCACTGGCAGATGATTTTTTAGCAGATCATTTAGTTCGTTTTCATCAGCTCTAATATTCATATCACCTAGGAATAACAAGATTACTGTTGGGGTATCTTAGTAGTTTACATAGCTGCTCTATGAATTGAAGCAGAAAGTCGCGTACATTAAAATTAACTGATCTATAGATGCCAATGATATTTACGTCTCCTATTAATATTCTTGTGATTATAATTATTGTTCCTGCAACTTTAAAGGTCATCTCAACACTCATATCTTTCATCCAGTCATTTGTTTGACAATTTATATTATTCTTAACAAATATTACCACTCTACCACTTGAATTTCAATAGAAACCTGATTTAAGTTTGTAAATGGTGATAAATATTGAGTTTATGTAACTTTATTTAAGACCATCTTCAGTAATGATAACTACACGCATATGCTCCTGTATGTTACTAATAATATGGATCTGTTTATTTTGAAGATATTGGATCATCTGATGGAGTACTCAGAGAACCCCATAAACCCTGACATGGAGTTGCAATGACTCCTGCCTGTGCCAACCAATAATGAATCCCTGTCATGAGAAGTAAATGACAACTAACCAATGCAAATTCACACAAAGATTGTTGAAACATTGATGAAAAGGTATGCAAAAGGTATGACTAAACCAGGTTCAATGGCAATTTCTATATTTTGTAAAAAGCTATCAACATGTCAATTTGATTTGTGTCTTTAGTGTGGGATATTGATACAGTTAACTGAAACCAGTTTATGCCCTTTTGTTGGTCAAAAATGCTTTACCAAAATATACAGTTCCTTGAACTAGCAATTATTGTACTGACAAGAACTTAATGCATTACAACACAATTTAATCTTCTAAAGAATATGTAAACAATTTTTAACTAATAGATTGTAGATAAAATTTAACTATGAAAAGTTTACCATGGTATTGTATCTTTTAAAATACATTTTATCTCAGACAGGAGTAATCACAAATAAATTTTTATATCCTGATGGTGAAAGAAATGAATATTAAAAGTATTTACAGTGATTTTAATAATTGTGAATTGTAATGGTCTAAAAACTAGTTACAATTTTCAGGGGTTTCAGAATGGAATGAAATGTGACATTGTGAACTATGATAAATGAGATACAAAAAATATTTTTTGATATTTTCTCAGTAACAAATTTAACCCCCAAAAAATATTGTTTAGTGTGCCTTTGAACACTGGAACAGACACAAACAAATTCCAATATCTCTCAAAACCCCAGTTGTTCAATTTTGTCAGAAGTGTTTTTTGTTTGTTTTTTATCACTGGGTCATCGTTGAAACAATTGCAAACAACTTTTACTCTTTTCACACTTTTTAAAAGCACTTATTAGTTTATTATGTTTTGAAAATGACAGTGACTGTCCTCTGCATTTATTTTAGGGTTTATTATATATTTTTATTTATTATTATTTTTATTGAAATTCAGATTCTCACAGTGTTACACAGGTTGTCACAAGGTTTCCCTTCCAATTGAGAAGTAGACAATATTATTAATTGAATATGTCCACAGATTTTGTGTGACAGACAAAAATGTTTTATTCAGATCATCAGATAGAACTAGTGGTGTTAGAGAATGACAGATTTTCCCGTATTAGATTTCTTTTCCTTTTACTCTCGGCTAGCTATTCGGACTTGCCACTATTCTTGACAAATTCCATCTATCGCCGCCTAAAGTACATTTTTTTTTTGACATTATATTATTTTTTCTGTTTTCTAATACTGGAACAGAAATATTATTTTAAGAATATTAAAACACAGTAAAATCTTGTCCTAAATGGCAATTTTTGTTGAAAATTTGGAGCTGTTTTTAAGAAATTGGCGTTTAAGCGCTACTGTAAATGCAAAATTTGAAGATCTTTATCACAGAAAATATTTGAGTTTCTGAAAAACTTCATTTGAAGTCATTTGAAGCACTTGCACTGACTTTGTGTTTATGAATTGCTGGAATATATGCATATTGATGGTATGAGAGAACTGTAAAGAAAATTACATTGTGTAATTTTTGAAAAAAAGAAAAAATATCCCAAAATGAACTTAACGTCACATTAAAGGGTGCATATAGCACTATCTGTTCGACAAGTTGGAAGAAAAATTTCTAGCCATTTATGAGAAAACAGTGTTTGAGCGTTTCTGGAAATGCGGAATTTTGAGCTACTTTTTACAGAAAGCGGTTGAGTATTCGAGAAACTTTATATGACATTACTTAATGCACATGTACTCATTAATATAATAATGTGAACAAATCGCTGCTAACGGTAATGTTACCAACGTGAGAGTAAGTAAAAAAAAATTATGAAAATAATGCACTATTTTTGTAATATTTGAAAAAACAAAAGAATAGAACAATGACTTTCTTGTCATCTCGTAAAGCACATTTAACACTATCTCTACAAAAAGTTTAACAAAAATTTGTTTTTCAAGGAAGTTTTGAACATGTCACAAGAGCTTCAAGTAAAGTATCCCCATAAATTAATGAATGTTTTTCGAATTTGCAGGGCTTCGACTCAGGCCAGATAGATAGGGGTTTATTCTGTTTGGAAGAAATCTTACTCATAATTTAGACGATCATAATGTTCGTTTACAAGTTTCATGCATTTTACGGGCGTTTGGGTGGGGATTTTGGCTACACCATTTGTTAGAGGATTTTTTCCCTTAAATTAGCAACTGGATTTAATCACTATTAAGTTATCGGGGGTGGGCAATAAGAGTTTTTCTCCTAAAATTCGCTGTTTTTGCTTGCATTACATAACTTTCACTCTACTGCGTTAGCAGTAGCGAGAGAGTAAAAGAAAAATTGTGTGTTAAACAAGCTCACCTTGAAATAAAAATTAAAACATTGAAGGATAAATGTTCAAAAAGACGTCTAATAAAGATAAGAGATTTTGTGATTATTTTCAAATGTGTTCAAAATTATAATTTATTTTATTTATGAATGACTAGCCTGTGCATGTGTGTGTGTGTGTGTGTGTGCGTGCATAAAAACATATATAGTGTATGCATATAAATAGATGCACAAAACGTGATATACAACAAGAATTCTCTATTTATTTTAAAGTATAATTATAATAAAATTATTAGTGCAGTTATAGAAGTATTGCATGGTACCTGTAACACAAGGAGAAACAATATTAACTCTGGGAAAGTACAGGGAAAATAAATTTGGGTTACCGGTGGTCACTGTGTTCATAACCTAACTGATTTGGAGATTCCACCTGAGGTTGTTCGTTGAGACACTAAAATTAGGAAAGAACTTTAACTTTCCAATAAAAAATAAAAACAAAAAGCAAGTCGTCTTTAATTTCATTAAAGATTTTGAGTCTATCATTTTAAGGTTCCTGAATTTGTTCATAATAGTATGCGTTACTCGGTATCGAATAAACTTAATCATTTTGTTAGTAGTCCGATAAGATATAACTCTTATGTTTTTTGGAGAATTCGCACTGTACTGAAAAATTTCTAAAGTAACTTCTTAGTCTAAAAATTATCCAATGTGATAAAGGTTCACTTATGCTGCAATCATTATGATTATGTGAGTAAGTGCGAAGCTAATTTTGCTGATAGTTCTAAGTTTGAACTAATGAAACACTCTTCCTGGTTATATGAAAGTAGTATAGGATTTGCTCAAGATATGGAAGAATAGTTCCTTTATTTCTCTAAAAGATTTCAATTACATGTACCCTACTGTTCCAAATATTGCTTTTGCATATGGCTTTGTCAAGGCCCACATGCCTAATCTTCCCATAATGCTAATAGATTCTATTGGAACATTTGATTATTTTTAATCAAAATTTTTATTGATTTCTTAAGCCTTTTGTAACAGAAGATTATGTTATGCCATTAAGAACAGTTTTGAATTAGTTCAGAAATTGCATGCTGTTAAAATGAATCTGGATTTTAGCTTGGTGTCACTTGATGTGACTGCCATGTTATTTTCGAATCCCTTACAATTTAATAGTTGAGGTGATGGAGGAATTGTTGTCTACCAACTCTCACAAAATTGGTATTCCACCAGACCAAATTATGATAGCTGTTAGAGTCATTCTCACATTATTGAGTTTACTTTTATTAACAAAGTGTTCCGCCAACACGGGCACACCTATTGGTGGTTCATTAAGCACTATTTTTGCTGAATTGGTAATATGGAAACTTGAACAAAATGTCCTTCAGCAAATAAGGTTGGATTTGTTTGTGTGGTATGTGGATGATGCTCCCGTGATCAGCCATATGATTCTATTGATACTTTGTTGGGGAAGTTTAATCATATGATCCAAACATCCAATTTACAATTGAAGTAGAGCAAGATTCGAAAATAATTTTCTGGATGTCACCAATCTTTCGCAATAGTAGTAGTATTGGTACAAACTGGTACATTGAATCTGTATACTCTGGAATTACCTTGAATTTTTGTTGTGTCACCCTATATCAATGAAAAAACCTATAGTTATGAATTTAGTCGATAGGGGTATTAAATTCTCATGCACCACATTACATTAGTCTAATTTACACAAAATTTCTGAGATCCTGAGATTGAAGTTTATTAAAAAGTTGATTAAATTGAGATACAAAAGTATTAACATCCAGGATCAGGGCATTAACTCTAAAGTTAGTGCGGATATGTCTAATGAAGGTAATAAATACATTTGTTTGCCTTTTATCCCACAAGGTTCAAAAAAGTTTGAAAAATGAGCTAAAACACAAATATGACATTCATTTGATGAATAGAATGTTTAACAAGAAGTCTATTGTTGTTAACCTAAAAGACCGGAGGGATAAAATGGCCTTCAGAGTATTGTATATTGGATAAATTCTCAACAATGTTCAAAATCATACATTGGGCAAACGAAGAGAAAGTAAAGACACAAGTATCTGAACATAAACTCAATATAAATGAGATTTCAGATCGGCAAAATTCATCACAGCACACTGGCAGGACAGTGATCACTCATCAATTTTTCAGGTGTGCAAGTTTTGGAGAAAGAATGGAATTATTTTTCCAGATTGGTTCTGGAAACTCTCAATACACAGGTGGAATCGAATTCTTTTACATGTCTGTATGACTGTCTTATGGAACTTTCCAGATACAAATAATGCATTATTGGTTGCCAGCACAGAGTTTTACTTGTATTTGATTTTAGTCTGAATGTATATCATTTGTTAATTTGTAATATTTCTTCTAATGTGTTTTTGTATCTCAAGTTTAAATTCTCTGTTATATGTCATTTCTCATGTAATGTATTTTGAAGCTTCTCCATCTGCCCCTTCCTCGTAATTTTTTTAACTGATTGGTTACTTTAAGCTCTTGTAACAGCCATTCTGCATGTGCTTTGCATGCTATAATATTTTTGTTTGATCTTTCTTTGAATTGGTGAGTCTCCATATATATATTTTTTTGATTATATCGAGTACTATCTTCATTAGATACACATATTTCAGTACAATAATTTTTGTAACTACATATTCATATTCTGTTCCATGTTTGGATTTTATCTCCTTTATTTTACTATTTGTAGCCTGAAGATGGGGAAAAATATACCTCGAAAAGTCACAATGTAAACTTTGATATTTTTTATTACGTGAAGATCTGGATACAAACATTTTTGTCTGTCGTAAAAAAATCTGTGGCCATATTCAATTAATAATATAGACTTATTAATACTCAACTCAAACTAAGACTCAATTATAATACAGACCATTTTCTTATTGATGTGAGAAGTAGACATTTGAATAATTTAATATCTGTGATTATAGAAATTAGCAAAAAACAAGGTTTTACTTTAGTTTATTCAGTATTGAATTATTTTGAAGAACAGGTATTGTCAAAACATTTTGTCTAGCAGGTTTGAGGCAGAAAATATTTTATATATAATGGATCACCTGGTGCTGCAAGTAGATTGCATGATCTACGCAATCACTTATGCGTAATACATGGAACTTCTGTACATTGTCAAATGACCACAAACCATATTCATCAGGAAAATTTAAACTTGGGGCAAAAGAAATAAAGTTTGTGCAACCCTATCACTATATATCCTAAAAACAGAATCGTGGCAATTTGTTGAAATTTTTGATTTATTTTTGTCAAAGAAGAGTGAAAACTGTGTGCGACATATGGGGAAGAAGTATAATTGCGCACATTTTCTTGAACTCAAGTGTCTCTTCCCACTTCACCACTTACAGTTGAATGATGAATAATCTACTGTAGATGGACAGAAGTACGTTCTGCTAGTCGTCACTGGGCCTTTTCATGCGAATCAAAAATAATGCCCAGAATTTTCATTGGCAGGTACTGGTGATTTGAGTTCTGTTCTGATGGAAGGTCACCTTTATGTTATGGACAATGGTTTCTGAATGTAATAGGTCTGTTAAAAGACAGAGGATAATGTACTTATTCTGGCTTTGAAAGAAAAGTGTAACCAATTAACAACCAAAGAGTCTAGTCTTCTAATGAAAATTCAAGTCTAGGGTCTAGTCTGGTCTTCTAATGAAAATTCGTTGGATAGTAGAAACAGTCCATGAAAGTAATTGGTTGATAACGCAAGCTTTTGCGTTATTAACTACTTATGGAATCTTTACAAAAAAGGGGAACATTTTGGAAAATAGCTTGTTTTCTCAAAATGCATTTGCAAACGACTACTCAGTTTGTTGAATACAATTATCGTTTTTGTGAATTTGACAAACAAAACATAATACCTTTATAATGAAATTGAAAAAGAAAAATAGAACAGAAGAACTGTATAACTGTATAACTTTTTCTTCTTTTGCAAGCATTGTATCTGCTTCACTCCATTGTATCTGCTCTCATTGTTCCATCCATCTTCTCTTCGGTCTTCGTATGTTCTGTTTTCCTCTTGGCTTATATATCAGAATCTGTTTCAGTATTTGTGTGTCCTCCATTCTATCAATGTGGTCTCTCCATGCTTTTGTGTATTCGTCTATTTTTTCTATTTAGATTATAAATTCGTAGGTAGTTACATATCTCTTCGCTATGTAGTTACATATCTCTTCATTATGAATCCTGTCTCTCCTTTTGACACCAATACAATCCCTTAAAAACTTCATTTTGGCAGTCTGAATTCTACTTTGAATATTTGTATCCATGGTCCAGATTTCACAGCCATATAATCCATAAGGAACTGCTAAGATTTTATAAAATTTCGTGATTGTATCTTTCCTGACTTTACTTTTTAGGATCCTCCTAATAATTCCACACATTCTGTTAAATTTTTAAATTTTCTTACATGCATCAATTTCTCCTTTGTATGACAGATCATAACCCAGAAACTTAAATGAACTAGCTTGTTATATATTTTAGTTGTTAACCACTAATTTACATCTAATTGGGTATTTCCCTTGCAATGCCAATGATTTAGTTTTTTGGACACACCTCTAAATTATACATTTTTATGTGCATCTGCAGTTCATATAGAGCTCTTTGTAGAGTGCCTTCATTATCAAATATAAAAATTTGGTCATCAGTGAACAGAAGTGTCATTATAAATTTTTTATTATTAAAATTATTGGTAAAATTTAAAAACTTCATTTTCTGCTTCCATGTTCTGATAGCATTGTCAAGATAAATATTAAAAAGTATGGGTGAAATGCGGCATCCTTGCCTCACTCCTTTATTTATAAATTCTTTGAGAATTTTACCTGATTTTGTTTTTACATTAATTTGGGTATATTTGTACATGATTCAAATAACTTCGATTAGATGTTTTGGTATGCCTCTTCTGTCCATAATTGACCATAATTTTTCCCTCAGAATGTTATCAAAGCTTTTACATTATTTATGAAGACCGTACATGTTTATAGATTGAATTCTCGTCTCTTTTCAATCAATAGTTTTAAACACAAACACATTATCAGAACATGATTTCCTTTTCTAAATCCTGTTTGTTCTTCGAGAATTATTGTTTCCATTATTTTCTTCATTTTATTATTTATGATTTTAGCACACACTTTACAATGTATTCAGAAGACTTATACCTCTATAGTTTTCATATACCATTTGTAATTATTTTTTAAATGTAGGGGTAACTAGTACAGTCTTCCATCTCGTTGGTATTATGCTGCAAGTCCAGCAATTTTGCATCCAGTAATTTTCCAACATCTTTTTCTTCGTTATTCAGTGTTTCCGGCTCAAGGGGGTCATCTCGAGGATCCTCAGTTTCTCTTCAGCTCACACGGTAACTTCGTGGTTCTATGTTGCACACGCCCTATGGTGGGGATATCTTTTCTCATAGTGTGGATTCCACACTATTGCAAAATATTCCAGAATCTGCAGTATTTAAGACTTATCCATCTCCTTGAACATCTCAGCAGTAAGAGTAACGGCGGCTTTCCTAACTTGATATATTTTAGTATTGGCATTCTTTCTTATTCTTTCTATGTGGTCGTCCCAATTGAGTCAATCCTTGATATGAGTAACGCCAAGGTCAGATACGGAGGATACATTCTTAAGAGGTTTGTCATCCATGACATAGTACATGTGTGGATTATTCAAGCCTATATCCAGAATCTTGCACTTGTTGATGTTCAGTGGAATTAACCATAAGTCTGACCTTCTCTTATTCTGAAACAAGTCCTGGAGCAAGGATTTTTGAGATCTTTCCATTCATTTTCTATATTACGGCTCGTTATTGTTTTTTTAAATATTGTTTTATTCTTTTTTGGTGCAGTCTTGCTCTTTCAAGAGATAACTTTTCCAACTTAAATTATTTAGGTCTGATTCGTGTTTACCACCTTTGAACCATCTTGTTTTTAGGCCGCTCTCTATCCCTCACAAGGTAGTGGTCAGATCCTATCTCTTTCCACCTTAGTTGTCTTACATTTTCAAAGCATTTTTCTAACTTTCCATTGGTTTTGAAAAGATCTATTAATGAGCGACTTCCTTTGGCTGCCTTTGAATATTTATGTATCTCTTTATGCTTAAAAAAGGAATTTTCTATTCTTAGATCATTAAAATTAATAAAATCTCTCAGAATATTTCCAATTTGGTTCAATATTGGCTTACTATTTGTTTCAGTAAGTTTGGATATAGGTTGTTGGCCAAATCTTGCATTATAATCTCCTTTTATTCATGAAATCGAATACATCTTGTAGTTTGTCGTAGAAATCATAGTCTTCCGTTCTACCCTCTTCTAGCACATACTCAGCTATAATACTTAGAGATCCTCTTTCAATTTTGTCTGCAAGTAGTTATTCATTTACCCAACGATAATATGACATTTTTCATTTCCACTTTTCATATAGGTATTTCTACTCCAGCCATAGCTCATTTATCTATTGGGATGCCACTATATATCATTGTGTATGATACAAATCCATTGTTTCTTTATCTTTCTTCTTTGTTTCTGTTATTATTACTAAGTCAATCTTGGCACTTTTTATTTCTAATTCTTGTTGTTTTGGGGAGAAACCACGAACATTCCAGATTCCGATGTTTGTAAATTTCTCTCTTCCCTTTCTTTGTCCTTTAAATGTTTAGCTTGGTTCGTTTAAGTTAGAAGCAGACTACCACTTATGAGAGTACCAGTATTTAAATCGTTATGAGCACTGCACAGGGGAGGTCCAGTGGAAGGGCTACTTCCTTGCTACTCCCAGACTAGCAGAATTCATATAGGTTGTTTCCCTTAGACAAGTTGGTTCCTCTACACTAGTGGAGTCTCGTCTACTCATGAATATAAGGAAAATAGAGAATGAGACGAGTGGAAGAAGAAAGAGAGAAAAAGAGCAGAGATGCAGTAAAGAGAAGACTCGAGAAAGAATAACACCCTAGCCCTCGAGACCTAACAGCATCAGGGTTGACCACAACAAAAGGTCAAGAGAGACCATATAGGAAAGATGAAAGAAGTATAGGATAAGTAAGTGGAAGTAATGCTTTGTAGGTTGCGAACCTTTAGCATTACCCAGGAAACACCATGTGGTGGCGGGTTGATTGATTTCCCCCCACGTTAACAAGTTTATCATCAAATCAACCACTTGATTTACCCAAATGAACATCACAAGAGTTGTGAACTTTGTTACTGGATCATTCTAGCAGAAGCAATTGTTCACATTTAGCAGAAATGTTGAATGATAATATTTTACTGTTGTTTTGTGTTGCACTGGGTACTTTTTTTCTTGTTTATTTTTGTAAGAGATTGATTTCTTGTAAAATAAACAAAAAAATCAGAAATTTTGTGCTATGGAAATACTGCGGAAAACTGCCAAGAATCAGAATGTCACGGACCATACCCACTATTACCGGTCATTATTTATATCTATGTATACATGTAACTTCATGTATAATAATCATGTCCCAAAGTTAGTTTTTAATGAAACAGCAAATAAACATGAACAGTTGAAAAAAGTTTGGACAGTATAAGACATCTATGGGTGTTTCACATTAGAGCAAAGGTTGTCATTGTTTTTAAACCAAGTATTTGTTCTTGTACACATAATTAAGAAGTACATTCTAGCTGACCTCGCAAGAAAACTGCACACTTTGTAAATAATATTTGTTTTAAACACTGAACTTGCTTTGTAGTACAGCCAACTTTGAATGGCTGCTGCTAAAGAGTGCATTACAGGTTTACAGTTCAGGTACTGTGCATGAGAAACAATTCTAATAAACAGGCTTCTACACTTTTCTGACCACCCAGGTTATGGCATGGAGGCATCCAAAAGAATTATTCTCCAAAATTCCAATAGAAAATTCAAAAAGGTCTCGTTTCTAGAATTCTGCCTAAAACATAATACGCTTCCCACCTGATCCCCCTTCATGTCCCCAACCAAACTTTACACGTCCCTCACATTTCTACACCCGCCACCCCCCTCCCCTTCCACCCAACTCATGTCCTTACAGAATTCTCCTGCTATGACAAATCTTGTCTCTTATTGTACATGAAAACTTGGATTATAAGGCTTAGGATGCATTGTTTCAGAGTTACAAGTGATTATAATCTGTTTTGTATGACATAATTTGCAAATTTTTTTCCCCTTTAAAATGTGTGGATTCAGGACTGGGGTGTAATTCCCTAACCAACAGTAGCACATGTACTGTTCTTCGTGTCATTGGGTTCTTAAAAATTGCCAAAAAACATAAGACCAGATTACCACATGTTATCGTATCATTGTCGAATCTAGCAAGTGTGAGAATCATAGAGACGTACATAATGAGAAGTAATATAACATTTCTAATATTACATGGCTTTGAATATTCAGCAAATATATCCCTCAATGCAGTACAATCAACCGTGTAAGAAGTTTATACATAAAGAGCATATAATTTATCAATCTTGCAGATTCTAATAATGTTACATTTTATAATTTAGCAAATACTAAATAGTTACAACTATATCTAAGATTTGAAGATTAGCCTTTTATGCTGCACACGAGAAAAATATGTGTTGAACCTTTTCAATCCCTTTAATTTGATAGTACTACCCGACCACACTGCAGAACAATACACAAGTTTAGATTTAACTTAAGAGCTGTGTAATATTGAAAGAGCATTTAATGAATGTGGATGTTTGTTTCTTGTATCAAAACCTAATAACTTTAAAAGTTTACGACAAAATATTATTTAATTTTTTTTTAAAAGTTCATTAATAAATATGGAAATTAATCAATCACATTTTTATTTAGAATTTGATACTCAGAGTGGTATTCAGCTTTAAAAAATTGTTGATTTTATTTTTGGATCAAGTGTTTCTTAAACACTTCAGTTGTATTTACATACTTGTATATACCACTTTGTAAAGACAGGAAAAGAACAAATTTTGAGTGTAATTGTATATAATTAAATTGTAAATATTAGTTTAAAAGATCTAAGGTAATAAAATCTACTTACCCATTCTATAATTAAAATCCATAACTCGCACATTTCTTGTCACATGGAGATTTATGTATTCTATAAAGATATTTCTTAATGTTACAGGATTCTGTGTTGAAGGTTTAAGAAAAACAATTGTCATAATTAAACTGAGTTTGTCATGCTAGTAGTAATAGTAGACGTTTGCGATAATATAAATGCAGAGAACACTTCTCAACTTTCTTTTAACATGTGAAATATGTCCACTTTTAATAACGCATACCTCTAAAATTTTCATTAATGTGGTTTGCTTATTTTAATATTCTGTATCAGTAGTTTTGAAACGTAGCATGAAAGGATTGTCTTTCCAAAACCTTTTTGCTGTATGAAACATCTTGATTTTGTATGTTACATTTGCTCTTTCTCTTGCAGTGAAACTAAACTGCCCTCTTAATATTGTTTCAATGTTCCTTTGCACTATTAGTGCTTGTCATCCAAAAAAATGTTATATGTTAGTGAGCCTTTTCTTAAAACCTGACTTGCCAACTTGCTTTCCTTGGCACTATGGACAGGAAGCACCTAATATTTAAAGTATCTATGAGAAAGGGTGTGGAGAGGTGTGTAATGCCTGCTTCTGCAAAGACGGTACACAGACAGCTGCTCCAGTTCCCTCCAACTGACTTTTAAGTGTATGTCCTCACAGGCTTCTGATTAGGTGAAGAAATATTCAGATTTCTACCTATCTCTTTGTATTGGGAGGGAGTCAAAACAAGGTGGTATTGGTGAGTAGGTAATTGTAAAAAAAATAATTGATGTTGAATGCTTAACAGTTTTCTTGTTGGGTCTGATCCTAAATAAAATTTATACATTCAGTAATGTTTTGTAAGTACATATAAAAATCTTTTTTTATAATAAAAGCATGTTATTCCGCTTAATTTGTTTTCTTGTGTATCATTTAAATAGAAACTAAAGCAAACTTTTCTTTAAATTTTTCACTTTCATAGATTCATTTTCATTTCTTTAGATTTTCTTAATGTTATAAGGTGATACTTCATTACTTCTCCAAAGAAAAAAATATAAACAAATTATCTTCTCAGCAGAAGTCCTTTTGGCACAAACACAAACTTTTTCCCACATATTTCCGTTGACTAATGAATATACCATGCTTTTGTGAAACAGTGGGTGTGCTCAAATAAATCTTGTATCCAACATACTTCCAACCTTTGTGTTATAAGTAGTATATATTGGAATGAAAGAAAGAATATTAAATAATTATTCATTCTTTGAAGATTTGTATCTTGTTTACATTCATTGTGTCTTTAATTCCTTGTTGCCTTAGGATACCTTCATTTTATATATGGCAAAGAAAAATATTTCTCACAAGAGGAATCACATTTTCTCAAGCGTGAATTGTTGTTGCACCTTGTTTGGGGATCAATGTTTTGTATTCATTTAAATGTGGCCTAGTAGCTAAACCGTGAAAATTGCTTATGCATTTTATCACTTCTCGTGCTATCTTCTAATGCTACTGACTTTACCAAATAGTGTGGAATTTTTTGATTTTTCTGTTAGTTAAGTTGTGACTTTTAATTTGTGCAAATCTATTTCAATGTCATATGTAAAACTTTGATTTCACATCTGTCACTTAATGGACCTTTTGAAGGCAAAAAATAACAAATATGAAATCAATCAATTTTTATTAGAATAAAAAATGTTTCCAAATTTATCGTTACAACAAAATGTTTTGAAAGTTCCATGAAATTGAAAAGGTAATCATGCTTAATGGATATGCCAATATTTTTATTCGTTCCAAATGTATTGTAGTTGCATGTTCTTGATTTCCTTGAGATCTGCAACAAGAAATATGTTCTTAGAACATAATTCTACAATGAGAAATACCTGACCACAATATTCTTAAATACAACTACAATGTTACCTTTTAATCACGGTAAACACAGTTATCAAATATATGGCAACTGTAATTACTAAAATGGTTGTTGCCCCAATTGATAAGATCCTGAAAAGGTTACATCTCCGTTGTTCCCGTCCCTGTGCTTGCTGTGGATCCTCAACATTTTCCTCCATGACTTTGCGTTGAAATAGTTTAGGCACAAATGCGAACAAACTATTCACCACACTATCCTTTTGGATATTAGTCAGCACAAGATCCGCAATATGGCGGCTTAAAGTACTTCCTGTGGGAATAGCCAACTTATGAAACCACGATCTATCTCATTTTTGTTGGTTTGTCACCCGCTCTTCGCCCGGACATGATTGAGATTCTTCATAATACAATAATGTGCATTTCGTTTTTCATTCGGATTAGAGCGCATAGTATACAGTCAACGTTGCCATATGATTAAATGTGTAACCTGGTACTAACCTGGTAACCTGGTACCATAAAAAAATCCTGGTTCTTCCACTAAAATTTCTGGTACCAATAACAATCGATCCTAAAAATGTTCATATCATAACCTTCCGATGTTTTTAACGCGCACGGAAGTTCGTTGAATTGAATTCGATATTTTTACATCAATAAACAAAATGGAAGTATGGTGAAAATCTTTCCATCATAAATGGACTTTTATCTTTTTCTCCTACAGAATGTGATGGAAAAATACCATCCGATGTCACAAGGTTTTTACGGCAGTTTTTTCACCAATATCACCATTTTTGGAATATCAGTGATCCTGTTAAATTATTGAATTAAAAATTATTATATGAATATCAAATCGTAAATCATAATAAGCCTGGTAAAAAATGCCAGGATCCTGGTATGTCTGGCAACACTTTATGTTGCATAGTTCCTTGTGGCTTCGTAGTGCAATGATGCCACACTTCTCTGCACTGCAGCCATTCCTCGTACTTCCCGCGAACATTTGTGGCCGATCTGTAGCAAAAAATAACGAGAGAGCTACAACAAGAAATATATTTTGCATTATTTTTAACTTTCGCAATTTTCGAAAATTAAGAATCTTCAACGAAAACGAGACCTGCGCCATTTTTTAAGCGTCCCTTATTCTCTCCGTTAAAAAAAAAAATTGGTACGGGTTTTGAAAAAAACATTTTTGTATAAATTACATTAACTTCAACCAGAAATGAAACGAAAACTACTTGTTTTTAATAAATTGTGTAGAACTATTTTTAAAGAGCTGATTTTGTAGAACAGATTTTGTTGAAGACAAACATTTCTATCTTCTATTTTGCAGTTTTGGAATGTTTATTTTCCTACATTGCCCAAAATTGACAGTTCGCCGAAATTTAGATCGTCTCCGCCTTACTTTTTTCTTCCCGTCGTTTGATATATAAAAGCCTTGTTTTGCAAGGAAAACTCAGGATTTTCACCGAAAAAACAAACCTGCGCCTTTTTTCATCTTTCATCAACATTTCTATCTTCTATTTTTTTGCTGTTTTGGAATGTTTATTTTCCTACATTGCCAAAAATAGAAAGTTCGCCGGAATTTAGATTATCTCCTCTTTACTTTTTTCGGGAAATTTCAAGGACAGGGTTCGGATCCTATTGACGCGCACGATTCGGTTCCGAACGAGTCACTCGCGGCGCCGCCACAGTGTGCCCGGTCACGTGGCCAACGCACTTTCGTGTGGAATCGTGACGCTTCGCTACCCGTGTCCAAGTTAAGGACGAGGCTCGGGCCTTCGGCCCTCGAGTTAACATAAAACATCCTTGAGTCTGTCCAACGCATAATTACCAACGCATTTTATGCAAATACTCACCTTAAATGTTTACGCAAATACGCGAAAAATAAACCATTGTAATTCTCCATTACACATTCGCACCACACCGCACAATACACAATGCAAGCAGAAAATCATCTTCCCGCTCCCTGAGTGATCCGTTCTCGTGGTCCGCGCGAGTGAACCATGCGCAAGTGAACCGTGCGCCGTTGTTTTAATGAGCCCAACCCTGTCCTTAAAAACAGCCCTTTTTTCTTCCCGTCGTTTGATATATACAAGCCTTGTTTTGCAAGGAAAAATCAGGATTTTCACCGAAAACAAACCTGGGCCATTCTTTTAAGCGTCCTTTACGTTACCTGAGGTGAAAGTTTAATAAAACAATTTGGAGCCTTTTATTAAAAATAAATGTTTTGATTTCATGTAAAGTACCCCCGAAAATATTCCTTTCAAACTCGGAGGGCCTGGAGTTCCTTTAAATCAATCGAGGAATATCAATTTTGGAAAAAAAAAAATCGGCTCTGCGGGTTTTACGCTAACGGTGACCATGGACTGACGGACGGTCGTATTGTCGTCAATCGATTTTTCTGTATCAAAGACCCACAGATCATGGATTTTGGCTACCCAGTGTATTAGAGGAAGTAATTTAAGTTACTGTATTAAGGAACAAAATTTATCATTTTTTTAACGGTCCCGGCGATTAGATTTTTTCTCTCGAAAATTCCCTGTTTTCTGCTGCACAATTATAATCGTTTTTTCTTCTTATGAAGTAAGGGCGAGATAATAAAATTATTTTTCACAAAGTTCGCTAAATTATTCCACACCTCCATGCATAAAATATCTTTCTATGTCATTAGATATTGCAAATACTAAAACGGTGTGCTTCTTTTCCATGGGCTGGATTTTTGCATCATCTTGTTTCTTACTCTCTCAACAGTCTTTACAAATCCACTAACTTCGAATTTTTCACATGCTTTCTAGATTTTGTGTACGTCCATGTACTTGACAATTGCCAAGCATTAGTAATTTGCCCAGGTTTGATTTCTTTAAACAAGTGTTGTTTTTCTTCCATTGTTTTAAATTTAATTTGCATTTCAGTCACTAGTGTCCACTGACAAGTTTTCTGTAGGCAATATAAATTTGTTAATAATCACAGAGATTCCATTCTCTTCTAATTTCTGTTTTGATTTTCGTTTGCCTTTGTGTTACTGTGATCTACTCCTTGTTTCAGGCATCTAGGTTCAATTTCACCGTCTTACAGTTTACAGTGCTCCTGAAACACTTAATAATTTCTTTCAGAGAAAACACTTCATGAATTTTTTGTAGTTCTTCTGCCAACTGTACACAACATTTGTGTCTTTGTACTAAACATAGGAACAAACTACCCACTATTGTCAATGAGTTACTTCTTCAAATTCAGCAGTCTCCAAATTTCTTGCGAATTTCCTAATCTTAACACGGTTTACTACATTTTGTAAAAAGAAATGTGTAAATTTTCATCCAAATAATATAAATTAGTATATATTATCAAACTTTTAGAAGTGTTTGAGCCATCAACTCACATCAGTGCCTCAGTGCACAAACGTTATATGTCCACCCATGGCTATTTTTGAGTCAATATAATTTTTGGAGACACCTCATTCATATTTACCTAGTGTACAAAGATTGTATGTCTATGTAACAAGAATCACGCTTTTTACCAAAAAGCAAACATTGTTAATCCATAAGTAACTGCACTTGCACCAACTGAGAAGTTTGCTTTTTTTCAAAACTAGAAATTCTGGACACACTATATGTGTGTTCTAAATGATCAATGTTGTTACCAGTACTACTATTCACATTATGACATCTATACTAGTTGCCATCTTTACTTAACGAGTAGGCTCTGGATTCTTAGGTTCTGACCTATTTTATTCCTTGGCTCTTACTCACCAAATTTCATTTTATTTCAATGTTTCAGGTACCAACGAGTAATAAACTTTAATTTGGTGGATCCTAAATTGACCTTATTTTACATTAGGTCTTCTATAATCCTATTTTTCTTGATAGAATCTAAAATGCCTAATTCAGTTATTTAAATAAGTCAAGTTCATTTATTTATATAAAAATATTTTCAAGGCAAAAGGAGACTGTTTGAATAAGGAAAATGTAAAATAACCATGTTCGTATAAAATTTGCCTAATATTCCAGCATAATACTTGTGGTTATAAACTCTAATTAAAAAGTCTGCCTTCAGTTTATATCATTTTACTAACTTAGGCTATTTCTGAATGAAGTTGTCAGTGACACATAAAATTTCTGAAAACTGTGTGCGATCATCATTCATCATGCCTCAATAAGTTAAAACATGATGCAAACATTTAATAGCACTATTGGGTGTAGGTGCCCTGGTGCGACTCACTCTATTCCCCACAGCTGTCATATTAAATTGTTTTTAAATACATGATTCCGGCTACCTCGACAACACTGATCATTGTTGAGTGAAATCAGCTTTGATATAAATGGACAATGTGTCATCAAAACACGATAGTAGCAGATATTATTGTATCTTTCATTATAGAAGGTTCCAAGAATTAACATACATTTTAAAAGCCAGCAAGGAAATATCCAATCTTTTTACAACCAGTGACGTTAGCAGACTATCACAGCATGTCCAAAAACAAAGAAGAAGAAGTGCTCTGCAACAAGAAGTGCTCTGCTTCATCAGTGGATCCTGATCAACAAGAACTTTGTCATGGATGGAAAGTTTATTAATTGTAATGCATGTCAGAAGCAGGTTGGATTTGTTTCTTGTAGTTTTCGCATTTTAGTAGTTTTTCACTCTATGATTTTTATTGGATGATATTGGAATGTAGCTTAAAGAATGCTCTCTTTAGACTCCATCATCTATTCAGAAACTTTTTTACTTCATCATTTGGTGGTCAGTATATAAAGTGAATTTTCTTATTTACATTTAATTTATAGATACCTGCGGAAAAACATGCTTGTATACTTAACTTGCGCTTATGTGAAGCTTTCATTTGCTGCAAACGTACCACTTGCTACTCTTGGAAACCCTGTACTGAAACATTTTTTCAAGAATTTTGTGACACAAAAGTTTCAGATGAGTCCACATTAAGAAAGAATGTATTTTTCCAGTTGTATGAGAAAGCTATTCAAGATCACCTGTCTTTTGCATAGACTCCACTGGGAAGCTCAAAAAATTCAGGAGGAGCATCCTACAGTCAACAAAATCATTTCTTCAGTGAAGAATGTCTTCTAGGAAGCACCAAATCAAGTACTTCAGAGAGAAATGTCCTTTAATGATGCTACTTCCACAGCCTGTAGTAACACAGTGGAGCATGTAGCTGTTAGCAGCTATGTATTATGCAGAAAACTGCACAACCATCATAGAGGTAATTTATTCATTAAAAGAACATTATTCAGCTGCCATTGTAAGGGGGGGAGGAGTCAAGGTAAATTGTTCTCACTTCCAAACCGCAATTACAAATGAGAAGAATCAACTGTCCCCATAATAGAAGCATTGCAGGTCATAGTGATGTTATGAAACAATTACCTGGTACCTGGTCCAGGGATAATCTATAAGAAAATGTTAGAAGCCATTTTAGTGTGCAGTCCAAATTTCAAGGTCATAGTAACAATCGGTAGTGTTCCTTATGGAGAAAAAGCACAAGAATGATTGATTTTCAACCCTAAGGAAATAGCTGAAGTGATATTCACACCTCTTACTTTGTGTGAAGTGGAATGCAGTTTCTCCACTTTCAAGTGCATTTTAAGGGAAGGCAGAAGAGAATTTACACCTGCAAATCCTTCAAAGTACTTTATTTTCAGCATCACACTAGGAGCACAAATTGTGTATCTATATGTTATTTCATACAAATATATATTCCAAAAATTCTATAAATTCTTAAATTGAACATATAAGATCCTACAAAATCCTAGTACTGATAGTTAAATCCTAATTTTAATTTTTTTAAAACCTAAAAATTCATGGCTTATAATGAGTTACAATAATTGATTGTTTATTGTAGTGGGGTAAATATACTAGACCTCCCCAAAAGATTTGCATATTTACAAGTTTAAGGAATAACACATACTTAATTGTATTGTTTTAAGAATGCAGAAATGCTTTCATTGATGTGTCATAATTA
Source organism: Acheta domesticus (assembly GCA_031308135.1). Taxonomy (NCBI): domain Eukaryota; kingdom Metazoa; phylum Arthropoda; class Insecta; order Orthoptera; family Gryllidae; genus Acheta; species Acheta domesticus. The sequence continues at coordinate 30,333,094 of JAHLJT010008446.1, forward strand.
ATTTTTTTTATCAGTATACGTTTTTGCAGCATCAAATTTTGTGTCCCTGTATTTTATGAATTCTAGTTCTTTACTTGACAGATAGTGTATGCTTTTTCATTGTCAGGTTTATTGCACGATTCAGATGAAACTTTTTCATGTTTTTCTCCTTATTTATGTTTCTGGTACTAACTAGTCTTCAAGGTACAAAATGAATTTTAGTTACTCAATTAATTTTTTTACGTCTCTCCTCCCAAAGGATCTTGCCCTAGGTACTAATCCCCTTCAGTCATTTGCAGTTTTTTTCACACTATTGATATTTCTGAAAGTAAAGTAGGAACATTGACAAAAATGTCAACACAGCAGGAAACTGTAGTTGGGATAATTTATAACATTTGGAAAGAAAGGCAAGATGATAAACCAGATTTACAAACTTGAAGAGAGACGGGGTTGTGGTGGAGGGGGGGGTAAAGAAGGGGCACGTGCAGTGTTTTCGTGAGCAGCAACCAGCACCAGCAGGAAAACTTACAAAGTGTTCGGGGTAAATGTTGCATTATTATAGTCACATTAGAAAAAATAATAGCTTAAACTCTTTGTAGAGTTAGAGAGTTTATACTATTTTCTGTGATTATTTTGATTAATACGTTCTCATGTTCTATTCACCATCCAGTGATCCATGTTAGGACTGTGTAATTGGTAAACAGTTGGAGATTGTTTAGAGTAGTATTGTTTAGTTAGTTACTTTAGAGTAGTAAGTAGTGGGTGATTTTTTGGGTTTGATCTAACAGAATATTAATTTCACAGACTTAGATGATCTGTTAAGTCGTATCTACAAGACGACATTCATTGTGGCTATTCTATTCCCTCAGAATTCATGGAATTAACAGAGTGTGTAATAACAAATTATTATATTGTATGTATACAATAACATTGCAAGTTCATGGTAGGAGGCAAAAATGTTTTTTGTGATACCAAGGTTTTAATTCCTTATTAAGACATTATCAGTCAAATATGTTGATTGCAAGTTGTCTATTTGTGTAATGTAAAGAATATATTACATCAAATTTTAGAGACAAATTAAAAACTTCTTAACTCAGTGATCACACTTAACATTCAACATATTAGACTGATCATCACACTAGCTTCATATGGGTGCAGATATGATTCCAATGGGAGGAGTCATCAGTTCATTACAAAGCAGAATGTATGTTGAAGAAATAGATGAAACTTAGAAAGGAACAGAAAGTGTTTCAATTATGATGTTTTTGAAAGAATGCAATAAGAATAATGTGGTACCTAAAGGGGGAGCAGAATAAGAGGCAAAAATGCCCCGGGATAAACATTTTTTATGTTGAAAATTGTATTAGATGTTTAAAAAAGGCAAAGTTTTCTGTGGGATTTAAATCAATTTTCCCGAAGTACTTTGCACAATTGAAAAAAGTCTTTTTTATCTTCTTATATCAATTTAAATTTTTTTGAACTACATTATGCAACTGAATATTGACTTTTATCATTCTTGCAATTTTTTATAGATTCTGAAGATGTTTTGTGAATTCTTCAGGCGTTTATGTCTGATTTTGACCTTTATAATCAGCAAAAAAGAAAGGAACAGAAGAACAAAATTACTTTTTTCTTTGTTTTTTAAGAATATCTTATGACAAGATTTTTTTGTCCAACAAGACTGACAAAGAATCAAATTTTAGGTTCAGTTTTTCAGGTGTATATTTATAAATACTATTATTAAATGAGTTGTTTACTATTCTAATGACCATTTCTTGCACTTTACACGTCAATGTTTTTATTTCACCAGGCATCTTCCTCTATTCTTCTGCTCTTGATTGTCGAATCGATGACTGACTTCCAAGATTTCCTTGGCCTTCCTTGGCATTCTTTGTTTTCTTCTTTCGAAAGGGATTCACTTAAAGACAATTTTTGGTATTGTGTCAGCATGCATTCTCATTAGATGGCCATACCATTGGAGTTGTTCGGATTCTACATTTTCAATTCCCATTTTCTCTGTATCTACATTATGTCTAATCTCTTTGTTTGGTATTCTATCAAACAGGGTATACTATTACCCCGTATTTCTGATCCTTAAGCAACACAACTCTCCACCATTGTCTTGTATATTTGTCATTTGTTTTTTTCTAATATTCTTGATCATAAAATATGATCAAGTCTATTAGTAATCACTCTTCCCTGCTTTTTTTAAATTTTTATAATGTCATTGTCATCATATCCATCTGCACTAAGAGTCACTCAAAGATATTTAAATTCCTTTACTACTCAAATATTTTCTGTTTCTCGATTATTCCCAGATTTCCCTATAACCATGTATCTTGATTTATCGTTGTTTATTTCGAGTCCCCATTTTTAATATGTTTCTATTAATTTCTTTAACATGCATTCAATATCATCCTGATCTTCAGCCAAGATTACTTGGTCATCAGCAAAAAGGAGATTATAAATTTTCTCGTTTCCGACAGTCATTCCCATATTTCTACATTTCCTGGACCATTCCCTTAGAGTTTCGCCAATAAAAAATCTTGAAAAAAGTTGGTGAAAGAGGACATCCTTGTCTGAGACCTGTATTCACTATAAAACCTTCTGATATTTCATTTTTTATCTTAACATGACTCATACTGTTTTCACAGAGATTATTACAGTAATCAAGGCAGGATTTGCCTTTACTTCTGTCAGGATTTCCCACATTTTATTTATTGGAACACTATCATAAAACTTCCTTATATCAATAAAAATTAAGTGTAATTCTCTATTCATTGAGATTTTCTTTCAATAATTTGTTTAATAAAGAATATATTATCTATACAAGATCTTCTGCCCCAAAATCACTTTGTTCCTCAATTTCATTGAACTCCATTTCCAGTCATAAGAGTCAAAATCCATCAATACAGTCTACCCATAGTAGCTATTACTCTAATTCTCAATAATTTGAATAGTTGTTCCTGTTTCCCTTTTTATGAATGGAACTAATCCATGCATTCTTCCATTCTTCAGGCACGTGATCGGTTAAAATACATCTGTTAAATACCATTGTCACATAATCTAAAACAAGGCTTGCTGCATATTTTAATAGCTCAATTGGTAAACCTCCAGGAACTTACTCCCTTTGTTTTTCAGAGCTTGTATAACTTCTTGAGTTGTGATAGCTAACAGAGACTGTGATTCTATATGTCTAGTGTATTTAACAAGACAGAATTCAGATCTATCTTCTGTGAGCAACTTACAATAGTGTTCCTTTCATTGTTGGAAACTAATCTGATTAAGAATTCTATTTTTATTTCGATTTTTATTCAATTTTGAAGTATTTTTCCAGGCTTCTCTAATCTATCTATTTCAATACAAACTTGGTCCCGATATTGATCCTTTGCTTTACACACTTGCTTTTAAACAAAGTTTACTTGTTTCATATAAGCATTTTTGTCCAGAAGATTATGGGTCGACAACCATCTTCTGTACAAAGATTCCTTTTCTTTCACCAAAGGTTCCAGATTTTTGTTCCACCAATAATTATTACATTTTTCCTTTTCAAGGTTTCTCTCTCGTATTGCTTGAATAGCTGCTTGTTGTTATCTTCCTTTCAAATTCTCATACATAGTCTCTACATCTAAATTTGAATCTATTTCTTGTATTTGGGTCAGTCTCAATATGTACGTACAAGAATATCATTAATTTTATTATGAATACGCTCTAAATTATATTTTGACAGTTGAACCCTTTTCCCCTTTTCTTCAATATTTTTTCCTAAGCAAAAGTTTTTTCTAAGAAGCAAAAGGGCAATTTTTTCCTAGGAATGATATATACTTGGGCCCGTCTCAGGAAGTGATCTGAACCGCATGTAACCCCTCTTTGAACCCTTATATCATAAACTGTCATGGACGCACCTATTGGAATGACAATATAATCAATTACAATATTTATGAATACACTAGTTAAATAATTGTTACAAGTTGATTTTTTGACTTTGCAAATCCATCTAGTATCATTTCAGGTAACATTATAAGAGTTTCCCTCTACAAAAACAAACTAACCCGAGAGGGAGGCCTGACCCAAAAACCTTCCTCCCCTGTGGATCCACCCTTGGCTGGGGTCCAGTGCTGACTCTCCTCCCATTGCTATGAGACTGTTAAAAGATGTTTTTTATAATTTTCAAATTTCTGTAGATCAAATGTGAATTCCCATGTTTTTACCAATTGAAGAAAATACATTTTATAATGGACATGAAACCAGTTGCTTCTATGGTTTATCTAAGGGCAATTTGTAGTATGGTGTTGTACAGTGAATGGACACACCTATGTCTTACGGCTGGGATCCGATATATTCCATTTTTCCCAGGATGCTACTGGACTTTTGTCCTGATGAATCATTTTGAGATGCTAAAGTGTTCTATCTAACACATAACGTTTGTTTTTTAGAAATAACTAGTGGTGCTACAGAATGGCATAGACTTTCCTGTATTAGTTTTCTATTTCCTTGGGTCTCAGCTATCTATTCATACTTGCCACATACTCTTGCCAGCGTCCATCTATCGCCGCCCAAAGATCATTTTTTGTCCTTTTCTTAATTTTCGCTTTCCTAGTGGTAGAACGGAGATATTAATTTTAGAATATTAAAAACCACCAAGCCTCGACCGAAATGGCCATTTTCTTTTAAAAGTTTGGAGCCGCTTTTAGAGAATGGCGTTTAAGCGATGCTAAAAATGCGAAATTTGAAGCTCCTTTTGACAGAAAATTTTGATCTTCGAAAAACTTCATTTGAACTCATTTGAAGCACATTAACTCACAATACAAATAGTGTTTACCAATGGCTGGTAATGTGCATATTAAAGGTGTGAGAGATCATTAAAAAAAAATACAATTTGTGTAATTTTTGGAAAAAAAAAAAAAAAAAAAACAAACTGAACTTCGTCATATTAAAGAATGTAATTATCACAAGCTGTTCGAAAAAGTTTGAAGAAAAAAATTGGAATAATTTATGAGAAAATGGCGTTTGAGCATCTCTGAAAATGCGGAATTTTGAGCCAGTTTTCACAGAAAAATAGTTGAGTTCCCGAGAAACTTTGTGCAGCATTATTTAAAACACATATAATAGTCGTAAATAATAATAATGTGAACAAATCGCCGCTAATGTAAATATTAACGACATGAGATACAAGTAAAAAAAAATTCAATTTTGTAATTTTGCAAAACTACTACGCGTATGAAAAAATGTACATGACCTTAAGGAAAGAACTCACTTTGGAGAAGAATTTTTTTTTGAAGGAAAGATCTCTGTCTTCCATTTTGTAATTGGGAGGAAACCCGAAAAAAAATTGACTTTTGGAATTTTTGAAATTCAGAGTTAATCGTGAAAATTGAACCTATGCCACCTTAATAAGTGTATTTTACTCTATTCACACAAATTTACAGAAAAAATTTTGGAGCAGTTTTTAAGAAAATTTTGAAAATGTCCAGGGGGCGTCATGTAAAGTACCCCCAAGTTTGAAGATTTTTTTTTCAAAATCTCAAAGCTTCGACTAGAGCCAGATGGACAGGAGTTTCTTCAATTTGGAAAACATCTTACGAGTAGTGTAGGAGCGAGTAGTGTTCACACGGACGTACAGACGACGTTTTGCTTTCAATTGGGTTTTCAGTATCAAGGACCCCAAACAGGTATTCTGGCTACACCACTGTTAGCGGGATTTTTTTCTGTAATTTTAGCAACAAAGTTTTATCCATTTTTTCGTTATCAGAGCCGGGTAACAAATTTTTTTCTGCCGAAAAATCGCCATTTTTCGCCGCAGCATTACATAACTTTCCTTATTCTATGTATATTACTCTGTTAGCTGAAGAAATGGGCCTGATTGCAAAAACAGGCAACATTTGTTTGAAACGTAACCACAGATTTCAATGTACTTTAGAACTTGAAAACAATTAAGGAGTAAAAGTTTAGCTGTGTTTCAAATTAAGTTCATGGCCATAAGTTAATTGTGAATGTTTTATATTTCCAAACGAGAAATAAAATATTGAAAGACTTGAGAAACCTAACTTTTCCTGCATATTGTAGACCAAAAATATTGATCTGAAGTAGTACCTCAGTGAGATATTTCATTCCCTGAGAGGAACTATATACAGACATTTTGGAATTTTTCAGTCTTCCTGGAGAAACTGGACTGAATCTTCTTGTTGATCATATTTTTCCAGGCTGCAGAAAAGTGGTAGTGCTGATAAATGATGATGATGATGATGATTAAAATTATGTTCTTAACAAGCTTAAAAAAATGAATTAAATGTAATAGATGCAGGCTTTGGCTCCATAATGCAGTTCAAATAGAACAGATGATTACTAGAAGATATTCAGGAAAGTATAAGAAAGGTATTTCCTTCCAGCACATTCACAGTATGTGTGGGGCACTTAAATTCTTTTGCAATTTTGTGGACATAGCTTAGAATACTGTGTTTCATTGTTATGTATGAACGAACTTATGTCATATAGTTAGAGCCAAGACTAACGCCCCATTTTTTGTGTGCATTTTTAATAACAGAAAATATTTAGTCTCCTTGTTGTTTCTATAAGCTCAGTTGAAATTGCTTTTGGTGCAATTCGAAGAATTGAGTGACAAGAATCACTGGTTTTGGTTTTGAAGTTAAAAAAGAAATGGATTACTGATCGCTAAACTCAATATATAACAAAAATAATTATTTCTCACGTGAGTATGAAAGAAAAACTGAAAACTCTTCTTTGACAAAGGTCCATTAATTGAGGA
>JAHLJT010008446.1:30340838-30400007 GCA_031308135.1 Acheta domesticus
CCCTTCCATACCAAACAGCCGCAAGATGCGCAGGAGTTTCTGCAAAGATGCGCAGCAACCAGTGATCGGCAATGCATGTGACGACCTGTGAGTGTGCAGATCAATGCGATGTGTGGTAATCGAGCATCTACCTAATTAGGCCTTTAGAATGGGTATGTAATGCTTTTCGAATTTGTGGAGTTGTATTCTCTAAAATGCCTTAGAGCATGAAATGAGCATGTTCATTTCAAATACCTTAATAAATATGATAAATTCAATTTTTGTGTGTTGATAAACGGCCAAGCACTTAGTTTATACCTTGTTCTTTTCATGTGTATGTTTGAAATTTTCCACCCTACACATGTTCTCACAAAAAAATTGTTGCTGTGTCTTCTGCCCCAATCCTTGTACATAAACATGTGCCATAGGTATACGATTTTAGGTTCTGGTTACAATGTTCCAAGTGAGCCTAGAGTGTAAGTGATGGAGGGTAATGGTGAGCTTCTTTGTTGGGAAAGAGAAGTTTATGGCCATTATTTAGTAGAGTGCTGTCGACCTCATACTGGAGAGATGCTTCCTGTTGGTGATAATGCTACAATTTGTGGTCTTTCATTTGCAGGTGAACGGACTGACACCTGGAGAAACATAGTTTTTGAGTGTTAGCACCTCTTCGTGGGGGAACCAAAATTGCTGGTTTGCCATGGCCTCATGTTGCTATACCTCCAGTGAATTCTGGTCTGGTCGTTAGCAGCAAGACACTTTTTGGGAAGGTATCGGTAATGCTGCAGATTCTCCTCTATGAACTTTGAGTAAGGTAAGAGAAATTATGGCCCTGAGAAGCTGATACATCTTGGGGTGGTCATTGTTTTGGGAATGCTGGAATTTCTTCAATCCTCCATTCTCATTTTATGTTAAAAAATGTTGAAGAGCACTTAAACAGTATTATTCACATGCCACTGAGCATTTGGACTTCAATTCTCTAGAATTAACTTTATTATTTATCTGATTGTGGTATAATTGGTTTCCTAAAGTAACAAAACATTTCATACAATTAATTGGACACAAATGAAATTGAAACATTTATTGAAAGTTAATTTCTAACTTGTTGTATGTTCATTTGATGTACTATAATTACTGTTGAAATGAGGGTTGTATGGTTTACACGCCCTACTTTTGAGTGTAAACCTACTTTGAGTGTAGCCCTAATTTCGATGGGCCTTTTTAATAAAAAAAAATAATATTATTATGAAATATATCTTATTTGAAGTCCAAAATAAACTTTTTTAATGTATATTTAACAAAATAACTCATTAGTCTTTGCTTTTATCAAGGGGAAAAATAATTAAGAAAGGAAAGAAAACTACATGTTTAACTTGGTGCTGTGTGGCATCGGTTAATATTTTAAATTGTCCTGAAATATTTCATTCTTGAATTTATTACATTTTAAATAGATGGGGATATTAACAAAATTCCAGCCTTGACAAGATAGCTACCACACTATTGCTACTGGAATATAAAAGAATTAATGAGTTAGCAGAATATCTACAGTCCAGATTAATTGGTATTCAGCCCCTTCCTGATAATCAAATTTTCCAGATTTTCAAAATTATATATACGTATACATATATAACGTGTATATATATATCTGTGTGTGTGTGTGTGTGTGCGTGCGTGCGTGCGTGCGTGCGTTTGTGTGTGCGTTTGTGTGTGCGTTTGTGTGTGCGTTTGTGTGTGCGTTTGTGTGTGCGTTGTGTGTGTTTGTGTGTGTGTTTGTGTGTGTGTTTGTGTGTGTGTTTGTGTGTGTGTTTGTGTGTGTGTTTGTGTGTGTGTTTGTGTGTGTGTTTGTGTGTGTGTTTGTGTGTGTGTTTGTGTGTGTGTTTGTGTGTGTGTTTGTGTGTGTGTTTGTGTGTGTGTGTGTTTGTTTGTGTGTGTGTGTTTGTGTGTGTGTGTGTGGGGGTTTGTGTGTGTGTGGGTTTGTGTGTGTGTGGGTTTGTGTGTGTGTGTGTTTGTGTGTGTGTGTTTGTGTGTGTGTGTGTTTGTGTGTGTGTGTGTTTGTGTGTGTGTGTGTGTTTGTGTGTGTTTGTGTGTTTGTGTGTGTGTGTGTGTGTTTGTGTGTGTGTGTTTGTGTGTGTGTTTGTGTGTTTGTGTGTGTGTGTGTGTTTGTGTGTGTGTTTGTGTGTGTGTGTGTGTTTGTGTGTGTGTTTGTGTGTGTGTGTGTGTTTGTGTGTGTGTGTGTGTTTGTGTGTGTGTGTGTGTGTGTGTTTGTGTGTGTGTGTGTGTGTTTGTGTGTGTAACAGAGAGAAATATAATATATATATATATATACAAAACAGAGAGAAAATCAAAAACAAAAATTCTTCACACAACTTTCACGAACCACAATGGTGAAGAATTTTTGTTTTTGATTTTCTCTCTGTTTTGTACAAAAGTTTATATTTATAACCTTTACCTATTAAACAGATGCACATACATATTCAAATTGTCATTGTTTGATTTTTATTTCAACAAGTGTTTCAGTTGTCAATAGTTTTAATTTTTCCAAGATGATTATTTGAAATACTTATTTTCTTCAATTCCAGTTAATTTATGATGGAGATGTTTTCAGATGTACTGTTGGTTAAATAACTTCTTGTTTTGCATTCAATGTTTATTCTTCTTAGTTTGTTATTTTATATTTTATAATATCTTCCTTAAATCAATTAAAAAGTTTTGATCATTCTGGCACTTGTATGAGGTATTTGGGTACCTCAAAGTCTGATTTCTGTGTTTATTTCTCAGAGAGAGTTTTCATGCAAACATTTAAATATCTTTAATGAAGTTGTAAGAATTGTGTATTATTATGTGTACATTACTGAAACAAAATAAAATGCAAGATTGATTTTACAAGCTGCTTGGGGACCTGCATTCCCCATGTGAGTATCTAAAGCTGCTTCTGACTTATTTTATTGTTATTACATGATGCTGAAGTACAGTAACTCTGTAATCTCTTTCCATGTGATTTGCCTTGCTCATGGAGTGACAGTGATAATCCATTAGAATTGGATGGTGTAATGCATCAACTGGCTGTGCAACATCATACAAGTTTTGAGATAACCCTGTTCAAAGGTTTTATCACATTTTCAGCTCTAAAAACTGTAATTTAATTATTTCATTCATTGAAGTGTCAAACTACATGAACATGAGTGGAATATCTGGTGCGTACCTGCATAATGTGAACTTAAGAACAACAGATTTGAAGATCTAGGTTTATAACTGGTTGTTGCGAAACATAAAATCCCTGATGAGACTGATGGTGTTCACATTTTTCATTCATTATAAGGCTATTTTTACAGATTTGACACCAAAATTTTGCGAATACTTAGAACATGGTCCAATGCAACAAATGGCATCCTTATCTCATTTTTTCAAAAATGGTACTTAGCCGCTTGATGCATAACACCGTCCAATTATACCTCTTACTGCTGAGGCTTTCACAAAAGCAGCCAAAGTTCTTGTAGACTTTGTATAAACTGTGATGGTAACAAATACTGTCTTCAGAATTTTAGCTACGACAGGAGATGTTTTACTTAGCAATATTGTTGCTTCTCATGAGACATAATTTTCACTCTTGGATCTGGAAAACCCTTTCTAGTCCCTCCACATCTGGCAGCATAGTTACGAGGCTGCACACACAGTAGCAGTGATTATTAGCAATCCTGTCTGGCAAATCCTTACCATTGTATTATTGTAGAGTGCTGCTTACTTCTTTTTGTTTTAAAGTTGACTTTATGAAACAGTATGTACTTATATTATTTTTCTATTGGTTTTCTTACCTAAATTCACTCTAGGTTTATCCTTTCTTTTACGTAATTATTTGGTATGTAATGACAAGGTGCAGTGTTGATACAAATATTAGATGAATGTATTGTATTAAACATAACATATAGTCTCTTCTCACTCGTCTTGGATTGCTGAGGTGGCTAGAGTGTATGCTGTCTCAGCACCTTGGTCAGAAGGGGTGTGGGTTCGAGTTCCACCATGGACATGGTTGTTTGTCTCTTGTGTTTTATGAATGTTAATTGTTGTGGAAGGCACGGTGAGTCTGCTGACCAAAGACTGAGGAGCCCACAAGTGTATCTAGTGAAAGGTTAATATGTGTCCCCATGGGGAACATGGAGGGGGCCTGATGCAGATAGCCAAAATCAGTGTCTGCTGAAACTGGAAAAAGCCTTGGGGGGGGGATCTCTTCTCTTTCAATCTCTCTTTCCCCTCTTGCTTTCCCTCTGTCTCTCCTCTTTTTTTTTTTTCAATCATATTTTGGTTATCCAACCCTGGGTAGTGTAAATACTGTGCATGAATAAACTTATCCCTAGTTATTGCACGAGTTGTAGTGTTAACAATGAATTAAAATATTTAATAAACGTTTTCATGTTTCAGGTGTTTAATAGTTTCCCTGAATGTTGCAGCCAGAGTTTCGAGGGACAGGCTTGTGGCAAGGTGTAACGGTAGGCCTTTTTTGTTGTTGTGTTGATCATACCCTGGATATCTGGTGCATTTATATAATTTGATAATGAAGCTAATTTGTATTTTCTATATTCGTGGTAATAGTGTTTCATTAGATTAGTTAAAAAGACTCTTACAGTAGCATCTACAATAGTATTTTTGCGTGACACTTGAGACAATTTTGTCAGATTTTCTTGGTATGTGACTGTGCAAAATGCTGTGGTTATAAACCAAGGGTTGTAACAGTTTCAGCACTGAAGGATGCTGGTTTATGTAGAGATCTTAATGTCACCTTCTGTTGTGCAAAATTGCCTGTTCCATAAATCATAAAATGAAATGATAGTAAAATGAAACTGGAGAGAGCTGGTCAATTAGCATGGTTTGAAGGGAATGGTGGACTACTTTCTATCACTACACAAATTGCTTTCTTATCACTGTAGTCAATTGTTTGTTTCTGAAAATGTGATTGCAGAAATGTTATCTTTTGTGTTCATGAGCATTTTCTTCATCAGTATGTAATGGAAATGGTAGCTGTTGCTGTTTAATTAGTTTTGTTGAGTAAATTATTTATCCTGATGTTCGAAATCTGAAGGATAATAATTTTATGTATGATTCATTCATAAGTTAGTATTAAGTGATTACACCCAGAGGAAACAAATATTTCACCAATTTTTATATAGCTGCAAAATAAAATGACAACCAAGTTGTTAATGCAAACAAATTTAGTACATATTTCATATATAATCATATATAATATTGACTGAAATTAAATTAGGTATACAAAATTTTAAATAAGGTGAAATGTACTATGTTAAAATGTAAAATATACATAAATGATTGTTCTTGTTTAAATTTTGTAACTGACTCTTCTAATGTATAAAGATTTAAGTAGCATTTCGAATTTCTTCAATAAAATATCTATATGCCTTTTTAAAGGTATCAAGACTGACTATTGTTTGTCAGTATTGTATTGTAGACAGAAATTGCTATTTCTGTTTGGATTTATATTTTATGACAATATTGTTTTGACTAAATATCACAAAATCAAATAGTTAAATAGTGCTATAATGTATATTAGGTTATAGACTTTTAAAAATATTCTGATGTGCTACATCAAAAAACAAAGGACCATAGTGGGTTGGTTCAGAGTAAACTAATGAAATTTCGAAAGCTTTATATAGTACATTGTAGCATCAGTAATTCATACGTCAAATACCTGGACTTCATTCTGCTACCTATCAGTACATATAGCTTTAGGCAGTACATATGTGTATTGTACTGCATATACTGTATTTGTTGTAGGCCTAGGTCAGGGGTTCCCAAGTGTCAGTATTGACCCACTGGAGTGTCAGTGATGATCAGGGGATCGATTAGGGATTCAAAACTTGAATATTATAATAATAATAATAGTAATAATAATAGTAATAATAATAATAATAATAATAACAGTAGTAGTAATAATAATAATAATATTATTATTATTACTACTACTGTTATTATTATTTTTATTATTATTATTATTATTATTATTAATGATAATGATGATAATAATTTGTATTTTTTCTACAATTTGGTTTCAAAGTCAATAAATACTACATTTATGATTACGTTTCTTACAATTACATCTTGTAAATCAACTTTAAGACAGCATTCTAATGTGTAGAATTTCTTCAAATAATGATAACAATAACAACAATTATGGCTTGTATGATTTATCATGTGTTGTAAATCATTGATTTAAATCATGAATTAAATCAAATGATTATTTTAAAAAACCAATGATTTAAATCAATATTTCTTATTTGTAATATTTGAAAATATATTTGTATTTTAAATATTTGTAAAACAAAAATTATTCAGATAAAAGGACTTGAATCAACTAGTGTTTTTTTTTTATCGTTCGCCGAAGATTCCGGCCGCGTTGCCTCGAGACTTACTTCAAAGGGCAAATTAGAATGTGCTTCAGAAGTACCAAGAATGCATTCGAGTCGAAGGACACCACTTTCAGCATCATCTTTAAAGTACGTTAAGCGGCGCAGCGATAGTTCTCGGATAGCACGGGAGTTGAGTCAGCGGTTTGCCGGGCGAATGAGTCCTCGACTGCCCGGGCGACGCGGCCGGAATCTTCGGCGAACGATAAAAAAAAAAAAAAAGTATAAAGCTGATATAAAGAATATATTATATTTCTTATAAAGTTTTTCACGTAATTGAACAATTTTGAGAAAATAAAATACAATATAATATACAATAAAATTAACGAACTTGTGAAATGAGGAACAATAAACAATTTGTAGTAGAGTTGTATAGGAACAGACTTAGATAATCGATTAGTTGTTAATCAGTATTTGTCTGCTGATAAAAACTTACTTAGATGCCCCAACATACACGAGCTAATTTCGAGAAAAATGTGCTTAAAGCTTCAACAGTGTCCATTATTCTAGATTTGTATAAACATGTTTGCTCAAGCCATGTAAAGAACATCTTAAAGATGATGATTATTAATAAAAATGAAATTTTATTAATATGCATTTAAAGAACAAGATAAATATTGTTACAACTAATGAAAATAGTTTATTTATTTATTTAATGATTATAAATAAATGAAAATAGTTGTTAATCTTACTAGTATTAATAATATTAACCTTTTTCTTTATGTGTATATTGATAAAATTCATAGTCAAGTGGAAAGCATACTTCCCACTGTCCGTTAAAGGGTTAACGGGAAAGTGCGCTAGTAACAACCGTTATACCTCTTATTTTTCAATAATAAGACAACTATAAAGTACAATTAAAAACTGTCTAACATTTTTACAAGTTTTTCAATTAATTCAGTAAGTAATTTTTTACCGATTTTATTTCTCATATTTGCAAATGACCTGCCATTAATAATGGAAAACAACATAACAGTACTTTTCGCTGATGACACGAATATAATATTCAAAGAAAGAACAACAATATCCCTTCAAGACAAAGCCAATTCTGCCATTGACAAACTAACTCAATGGATCCACCAAAACAAACTAGTCCTAAACAAAGACAAAACAATCACAATGCATTTCCGGAACTCTCACTCCCAACAATACTCACCAAATTTAACATTAGAAGGCAACAGCATAACACAAGCACAGAATACAAAATTTCTTGGAATTACCATACAATCGAACCTCAAATGGAATTCACATCTACAAGATATTAATTTAAAATTGAGAAAACTTAATTATGCTCCTAGAATAATAACTAGAAACAGCACCATCGAAACAGTCCGAACAGTGTACTTTGCGAATGTGCACTCTGTTCTCAAATACGGAATAATAATGTGGGGCCAAGCACCAGAGGCTAAGCAGACATTCAAATTACAAAAGAGAATCATCCAAACAATAACAAATACAAAAAGAACAGAGTCCTGTAGACCTCAATTCAAAAAACTTAACATACTTCCACTGCCTTGTATATACATTTACGAAGTTCTCATGTTTGTAAAGAAAAATCTAATAAACAACAACACACCTTACAAATTTAACTCAAACTTACACTCATACAACACAAGACAAGCATATAACCTTCATCAACCATTGTGCACAAGTACACTATGCCAAAAGGGTACATTCTCTACAGGAATACAATTCTTCAATAAATTACCTATATATATCTGAGAAACATAACAGAAATACACAACTTCAAGAATAAACTTAAACACTTCCTTGGCCAAAACCTTTTTTATAATGTTCAGGAATACATCAGTAACTAATATGTACAAACTGATTTCAGGTGCTGCAGTAGGACTAGGTGTAGGAATAGAAAAAAACCTGGCCAAAACCTGCCTCCTGCTCCTCACCATTTCAAGATTGGACAATTATATACTAATATTATTACATTACATGTAGCTGTTACGATAATTAATATTATGTACTATTTTATGTGTTATTTTTACTACTATTATCACTATTACTATTATTATATTGTAAGTAGTAGCAGTAGAATGACAGTAACAAGTAAATCTTACTTTTACATTAAACATAAAGCTACAATCCTAAAATGTTAAAGATCTTGCTACTAAAAATAATTGTATACTGTATAATATCTTAATCTACCTGTAAAAAGTATTGTAGTATAATTCTTAGGGCAATGACTCCATCTTGATCAGGTTTTTCTGTCCAGTTACCCTGGTCCTTTGAGCAAATGCTGAGATGGCCCCTTGCTTTGTTTCTGGACAGTAAATGTAACTTCCCTCTCTCCACCCAAGACACTTTGACTCGTCATACACGATTGTAATTGTATGTGTGACTCAATAAATTATGATTATTATTATTACTATTATTATTATTATTATTATTATTATTATTATTATTATTATTATTATTATTATTATTACAACTAGGTAAATCTATACAAACAACTAAGTAAATCTACACAAACAATCAGGAAAAAATCTAGAAGACCTGTCAGTACTCATTGTAGCAAAAAGAATGAAGTTGTTAACAAATAATTTCTTAACAACTGTTTCAATATCTCATAAGAAACAATTGCTTAACAAGATCACTTACTACAAGATCACTTACCACAAGATAATATGTACCAGTATGTTTTCCAATTGAATTCAATTTAAAACAGTTTGATGAAAGATTTAAAAATCTACGCTCTAGTACACAAAAGAACGTCAATAATCTGGATTAATCTATGCTGCAGCCCATGCGGATTATCAGACTTTTTTAAGTTGGCCAATAAAAATTGCAGACGAATAAAATCAAGAAATTTAGTAAAATTTTTCAGGTTTTTTGTTTTGATTGCTGTAAAAACTACTACACTGCATAAACAGTATTGCATGTAATGACAGTTATTTTACATGCAGTAAATCTAGGACAGGGATTCCCAACTTTTTTTTTCCATTGACCCCTCTTAAAAGAATTGTTTCTTCAACCCCCTTACATTTCTTAACATTAAATAATAAACTGCAATCATAGTCATCGCATACAAACTACACATCAATGCCGTAAAGATAACAATTTCTTATGCAAATATTTTCATAAATATCTCAATTTCCAATTATCAAAAACACTTTTGCTTCTGTGTAGCTGAGGTTTTACCCTTTATTGTTGTGAAAAGGTTACACATTTTTAAGAACTGTCCATAACATTTCTCAAGTGCATATTGCAGAAGAGTATTTTCTTGTGTGATACAGTATCGTTGCCAATACACAGTTGTAATTCGAGTATTCTAACTGTCCTAATTATTGGCCCAGCTAGGTTTTCGTAGACCCTGATGTAGAAAAAACAAAAAAGGTCCCTTACTGTGATTACTATATGTGGAAATTAAGGGACTTAAATCTAATGGTATAAGTATGGCAGACACAGTGGACAAAATAAGTGTGGAGTGTGATTTGCTTTATTCTTTGTCATTCCCAGTCAGCAAGAGACTTTAAAGGAGGCTCGGTGTGGTCACCAGTTTCACCACCACTCTTGCTAATCCCCTGATTATGAGGATAAACAATGATTACAAAAGAAGAAGAGGAGCAAATTTTGCAGTTTATTATGTTTTGTTCCTTTAAACCAGAAAACTTTTTTAATGGATCTTGATTATAACTTTTATTAATTGGTTGCTGGTTTCTATTCAAAGTATATATTTACATCATCAAGACATGTTCTTTCGTATCAGTCCTGGATAACAGCTCTGTTTCTTGTGGTTTCTTGGTACAGAATCATACCCTGGCAGGCATCTTTACCCTGAATTATCAGAGACAGTAAAACGACACTGGCTTTAGGATTTTAAATGGAATGTTTAACTTAGGTGCTCTTAAAATTACTTCATGGTTGCATTGAAACTAGAAAGTAGAAATGTTGCTGAGGAAATAGATTTGCAATGTACTTCCCTTTTAGATTTCTAAAAATATTAATTGATGTTTATCAATTACTGTAGGATATTTTGTTTCTACATCTGGAACTTGAAGAGTACTTGTGTGTCATGTGTATTCAATAATGCAGTCAGATAGTATTGCATCAGGTTCTTTTGTGTATTGGTATGGACATAGATTTCAAATTGTTAATTGACAAGTTGAATGGAAGTGGCTTGGATGGATGACTTAAACCTGAAAACATGGTTTCAAGAACAAAGAGTTTAAAGTTTTATCATATGATATTACCAGATTTCTTTCATAGTCAGGTAATCTTACATTGGACATATATTTTATTAATTCAATTGGGAACAAGTTGCAACCATTAGGTTTAAAGAAAGAGTATCCCTAATGTAAATGTATCAACACAAGTATCACTGTCTGAAGCCACACTGCCATAATTTGATTATTTTCATATTTTCACTTAGGTTGTTGTGTCCAATTTTAAAGTGGTTACATATTCAGGATAGGATTAGGATTTAAGACATTATAAATACATTCCATTCATAAGCAAATGATATTGTATTGAATTTGATTAAAAACTAGTGTCCAGGATATGTTTCTTCCTCGCTCAATATAATTTAAACCTGTACAGTAATTTTCACTACAGTATAAGCAAGACAAGAAAATCAAACCTATCACTATTGAGTTAACATAATAACTTGAGTGAACATAACATTAACGAATTATAAAGATTGAACTAGGAATACAAACAGCACAATAAATCAGCACAGGAGCAGTTCACGTGAAACATAGCAAGCAGTTTAATGGATCAATGGCTTCTGTGCAACCTCGTGTTCTCTGCATTGTTCTGTATTCTAGTATCCTTTATTTAAACTCCCAATAATTACATCTACATGGATGTCTAATGAAGATCAAACGATGAGCCAAAAAACAGAAAAATAGTTTACTGCAGGTTAAGACGTTCTTCTATCCAACTCCTTTGTGATTAAAGTTCCAAGGATAAAGAGGCATCAATCACAATAGTAGACAAAAATTTTTCAGTGTGTAGAGAATTTAGCCATACACGTGTTTTGGGAGTGTTTTCCCATCACCAGTGGCTTTATAATATTGAAAATTCAGTTCACAAGTTAGCACATGAAAAATTACATAAGTACATAAATTGATTCAGCATAAAAATTATTTAATTATAGTACTTACCCAAGTAACACAGATCAAACACACATTAAGTGTATGTCAGCATAGTGCTCCATTCTAGGATGGAGCAAATCCTAAATAAAAATTTAGATTGGTTACGTGACTATAAGAAAAAGTAGTAGTGCAAAGGACCAGCACTACATGTACGTCACACACCTGAACCTTGAAATTAGAGAAAAAATAATTTTTCCAATATTACCTCCAAGCATGTTGTAAACTAATTATACTTAATATCACAGAATTTCAGTGTAAACAAAACAATATTTGAACTTAGAATTCTACTTTCTAGATTTTAGATTGCAATGCACAGCGTGGTCAATTTTTAAATGAAGCTGATGGTGAAAAAACTCGCTTACGAATGGTATACAATAAATGAAATGATTTTTGGAAACTCACTGAGACCAGACTGGACTTTGTGACAGTCAAATATTCGTGCATGTAGAGTTGAGGATGACAATTTCAGACATGTTTGCTGTGACGTTTTCATTACACTCATCCTTGGAGAGTTGAGGTGGATAATTTGGTTCAAAGTCCTCTAACATTTTGGTATAGAATTGAAATATTTGATATTTTTGAGGATTGCCTGTATATTAGTTTTACTATTTGTTATTACGAGTAACATCATTTGAGTTGAAATTGGAAATACGATCAGCAAAATAAGGGATGCCATTTCTACATCTCAATTTTCTGTTTGTGATATAATTTTCTTCATCAGATTTCAACTGAATAAATTAATTTTTCAAGCATTTATGCTGTTTCAGTGTATGATCTGCAGAGATTTTTATGGTACCTTTATAATCCTTTTTGAATTTCAGGATGTTTAGTACCAGAGAATGACTTTCAGTGGTCTAGTATTGGTTACAGATATGCCATTTTTTGTCTTTTAAGACTAATATCATTATAGAAAATTTGCCTAAGTCAATGTCAGTGATAGCAGTTGTTATAGTGGGTATAGAAATAACACACTTTATGCACTCATCACAACTCAGTCCACTTTATTCCACGTGTTCTCTTACAATGCCATAAAACCTTGCTCCCTACCCACGAGTCTCTCTGCTCTCCAGTGCATACCAACATAATCAATATAACATCTTGCCTTTTTTTATATAAAATTTTTATAAAAGTGTTTTAATAATTAATAATTTTTAATATTTTCATTTTTTTATAAAATGAAATTAATAGTCATTCTAATAACTTTATAAACACATGTATACAATTACTAAAAAAAATAATACAGTTTCAATTACAAAAGAACTATTTGTAGAAGACAAAATCATCAAATCTTGATGGCATATTCACATTTTTTCTGGGTCTTGCTTCTAATATCGATTGAAGACTCGAATCAATTGGTATTGTGTTTTCCAATGCTTCTTGGTTCTTGAAACTTTTTGTGTTGTCAGAGCTGTTCACAAATACTTTCATATCCAATGGTGGTGAAATATTGTTGGAGGTGACTCTTTCTTTCGAGCTTAGTTTGTTTGTCCTGGTAATGGTTTCACATTTACAATGTTGCGTCTATTTTTTTTTCTTCCACCTCAGTGATGCAATTGCTATCTATGCTGAATCACCCCTTGTCCATGTCGTCTTTATCAGGGTGTACTTGCACTGCTACTGCCTGACCAATTTCTAACTCATGTGATATTTTTGTTTTACTGTTGTAATAATATTTGCTATTCTTTTTGGCAGTTTCAATTTTCATGTGTCTTCCACTAGTTGAAGCTTAAGATGTTTTATAGTCATGGGTAAACATGTTCTGGTTCTTCTCACAAAAATCCTCTGTGAAGGGCTAGATCCTATTTTATTTGGCATATTTATTCAATGTAGCAAAATATACCAAAGGTCTTCTCCCCTCTCGTCAGCTTTTTTAATCTCTTGGCTATCTTAACTGTAGCTTCTGCTTTACCATTTCCTCTGTGGTGATATGGTGCTGATGTTACAAACTCAAAATCCCAAGCTTTGCTGAAACCATACATTAGTTTATTTTCAAAGTTTGTCCCACTGTCACTGCAAACTCGTTTTGGTATGCCATGGCGACTGGAATTCTTCTCACAAATTTTAACTAATGTATCTACTGATAGATTCTGTAGCTCATCCAGCTCAAAAAAATCTGAATAGGGATACACAGTAACCAAAAATCTTCTTTTCAGACCCTTGTATTCAGCAAAGAAAACGGCCATTGAAATAAACTGAAATGGATATTTTGGTATCTCGTGAGATTGCAACAGAGGATATTGTTTAGACTTCATAAATTTTATACTGACTTCACAACCTTGTATGTACTGAGTAATCTGGGTGGACATTCCTGGCCAAAAAATTGTATCCCTTGCCAGTTTAATAGTTGCTTCTATGCCAGAATGAGCAATGTGTAGTTTCTTCAAAGTCTTCTTTCGTAATGAAAGGGGATTCCTTGTCATTCCTGTAGATGATATCTTTTGTGCATGCAGTTTTGTGCATTCAGTTCATACAGTTTTGTGCATCAGTTCATCCTTGTATTTATAAAATAGTTTACATGATGAATTCTGAAATATAAAACTGTCAAATAAAAGATTTCTCTCAGATATCAAACAATCACCAATTAAATTCAAAACATTCTCAGTAATGTTTTTTCTTCATTCTTAAGTGAAAATTTGAATACATTTTTTTAGCTTTATCTCCAATTACAGATACTAAAACATTAATTTTGCTGGGTTCGAGATCATGTATCAATACCCGTGGCGCTACAATAGGTAAACCAGTTTGCTTTAAAAAATTGGAAGTTTTCATATATTTCACCTGTTTCGACCTCCAGTGGCTGTGGCTAAGGTATATTCTGAGTTATAAGTGTGTTGTTTCTTCTAGCAAAGTTCCCTTGTCATCTGGGCTGCCTGGTTCACCTGCGAAGCCGACGTTTGAAGTTCTACTTGCTCCTGTAACCTCATCAGTGATTCCGTAATCAATTGTAGACAGGCATTATTCTTAGATGCATCCTCCATATACTCCTCATGCATCTGTTGTATCAGCATAGTTTGCAGTGCAATAAAATTTTGAAAATTGCTGTTGGGTGTTCATCCTAACCTTGCTTTGTGTATTTCACTTTCTCTCGTTCAAATATAAATTTTATCCAAAATCTAACTTCAACCATTTTCTCAATGGAGTTCATAAAGATTTACTCCTGACACCATGTTATAGTGCAGTGCATATTACTGTGCAATACAACAGCATTTAAGATGGATTTAGTAGTTTGTTTATCATGGTCTTTCTGTTGTTTTGAAAAAACGTTCACCTGAACATTGAATAATATCAAGTTCAACGAATGTCTCTCTCTCTCTACCCAAAAACTTCATTGTACATTACTTCAAATTGTGCCATGGAAATATACTGTCCTGATCCATGGTTTTTATAATTTTTGAGTTGACATATTTGTTCTAAAAGTAAATTATTAGAAACTTCTAAAAACTCAATTTTCCCATTTAATCCGGGAAGAAAAATGTTCTAATTTCAATGGTCAGTAGCTGCCTCACATTTGTCAAATAACAACAAAGCTGTATATTACTTTTCTTTAATGCAAAAACTTTCCATTCCAAAACAGAGAGACCTGATTATGGTGGATGAAGTTACCTTCAATTGCACCACATTCCATTTAATCAGTTTAATCAGAGCTGTTTCTGATATGAATTATTTAATTACAAATAGTGCAATTTTCAGCCATATTAGTTAAATATAAGATATAATTTAATAACAAATTAGAAATTTAAATTCAAAGATATCGGCATTGATGACAGACAACCTCATATGTGAAAAAAACAGCAACAAAATTTTGCCAGAGGAAAGCAAACCACCTTGCACCAGTTCTATATGATCCTGAAGCAATTGGCTTATAGCACATGTTTTAGCCATTTTCTTCATTTGGGACAAAGTAAAAATGCAGGGCCACAGCAATATCAAGTTAAAAATCCTATTTGAATTTCAGAAACTCTTTGACTTCCACTGGTTTTTCTTCAAACTCTTCAATTTTAATCACAGTTGTATATTGCACCAGTTGGCTAAGTTTAGGCAATCTACATTTTTATATAATAGTATTAAATATTTATTTATGTAATATTTATCTGAAAACACCTTACAAAAACCTCCCATGTGGCTCTTGCCATGGAGGTTGACCATCATCAATGACGATATACAAAATAAACACTTGAGTAAATATGAAATAGAATATAGCTGTTATCATTTCACAGCACATCAAAACATCCTCAAAATACATTTTGACATGTTTGGAGTCTGCTTGAGGTGCAGAAAAGTAAAATCTTCATATCATGAATGGGAGCAGGAAGTCCAGTCAAACAATTCAAAAGGGGTTTTGTTTGCCTTGTGATATTTAAGAAAAAAGTGGGTGAGGGTTACAAAAAGGAAATTAAATTAAATACAGGAATATTGCCTGAAGGTAATGGAAGATACGAAACATTACCCTTGACATCTAAGTTACACTGTAGAAAGGAGAAATCCTGCTTCTTGCCATTCATATACTGTATCAGGGCAAGCTTGATTGATTAGTCACTAATAACACACTAAACCAGAGCAAAATCGACAATCTTCTTGGTCTGATATTCTATACTAAGAAAATGTTTCACAAACCAAAATGTCAGAAAGGTAACCAAAGATTGCAAGGAATGATAGGAGTGTAGCAGAGGCTAAGAAAAGGTTAAAAAAGGGAAGGTGGAATAGATAACATGGCAAAACCTCAATTAGCTCACAAGATATTTGTAACCTGTAAGTATCTCTTCTATATCTAGTTGGATATTCAGAGTATGTTCATAACTGGAAATTTATAAGATCTCAGATAAACATTCTGGGTACAGATATTTCTTGTTTGTTTAAACCGTTTAATAGTTTGGTTTATGAAATATCCAAATAGCATGTGAATATGTATGTTGAATCTTACTGTTGTTGAAGGCAAAATGCATAGCTGAAACATTGGCAATTGCATAATTGTTTTTATTGACCTAAACTTTAAAAACTTCCCGAAAATAGTTTCTAGGAAATGTGGGACAATGCAAATTTATTAATGTCTTAATCAAAGTAAATTGTACATTAAATATGTAGCATACATATTTAACATACATATTTATGTATAACATAAATATGTAGCATACATATTTAACAATTTGTGGTACTAATCCAATGAAAGCAGGTTTTAAATGTGAAGGAGGATAATCAAAACAAATGTTCACAGAATGAAAATACAAATTTTCAAAACTAAACTTGTTGCATTCCTTAATCCCAGTCAGCAGTAGTATCTGGGAGATAAAATCATCCAATATTCCTAAAAGCATTTTTGGTTAATTGTTGAGAGGGTGTTTGAAGTTTCACCTATAATCTGATACATAAAATAGTTTAAAGAGTTTTTTTTAAATATAAAAACTGTGTTCTGTAAAAAATTGCATGTGTGACTTGGGGAAACATGGTCCTTGTGGTACAGCCATGTCTGGCAAGTTCAGATGTTCCTTATGCCCCTTGCTTGTCTTGTCGCTTCTCTGATTTGTGGGATACACATAAATCAGGTCAGCTGTGTCTACATTGTGCTTGTAAAATACTTTGATAAATGAATGGACTGAGTGGAGATAGGATCTTTCTCACATTTTGTTGTGAGAAAAATGGAGAGTACTGTTCTGATTATCCTTTTTTGGATAGTAAAAATTCTTCTGGATTTTGTTGGGTTACCAGAAAACATAATTTTATATATGAGGATAGTGACTGCATGTAATTATGGAAGGTCAAATTGCAGACAAATTATGTATGTCGCAATTTACATACAATTTTTTTACATAAAAGAATACATTACATTAAAAATTTAATTAAATCAAATTTGCTTACAGTGTTGCAACCCCATGTTTCAGGGTCCTCTGGGCTGCTTATGCAGCTTCATTTCACTATTTTACCTTTTATGTGTTAATTTAAATGTGTGGTATAATATATGTAAATGTTTGTGAAATGTAAATGTGTAAATGTATTACCTGATTCATCGGGTTGAAACACTGTAAGCAAATGTTTTGTTATTGAATGTCTATGACATACATAATTTGGTTTTCCATAATTATTTTATATATCATGAGTGAATGAAAATATGCAAAATTCAGGGTTCTGAGAAATTTTGTCTCTATGTGTTCCCTGTTTCTAATGGCAAAATGTATGAGCTTTCTTCCTAAAGCATATCTGAGGAGCAAATATCTGAAACCTGACATGTCCATTTCACTTTTTTTATTACAATGCTGAAAAGTTAAATCATCAAAATTATGCACATAATTTATTTATACATAATAAATACATAGTAAATAATTATGTAAAGGGTAGCTAAATATGCCATTAATATAAGATTTGAATATTTCTGGTCTGGTTAAATTTCAGAGCCACTTTCGTTTTGGACATGTCTAGCTTTTTGAATGAACACAGGTGATCAAGATAACTGAATACATCTTGATTTTAAGCAAAAACTAATCAAATTTAATGAAATCATTACATTATTATGGGAAAATTAATGTTAGCTTTTGCTTTAACAAGGAGTAAATGTTGACATGACATGTTGACTGAATAAATCAGAAAGTTTTTGTTAATCTCAATTTTAATATCTTATGCAAAGAAAATTATTTTATACATGCATTGCAGTGTTATGTTCATCTCAAAATTCACTCATGACATCTTTGTTTTCCTGTCCCCTTTCTTTGTTCTAAATGTATCATACCATTTTAGTTCCTGTATATTATGATACTCTTCAACCAAATGATTTTTTAACAGCTTTTAAACACCTTTATTCTTCTCGTTTCAATTGCCATTAAGCATGGTTGTTTTTCCTTGAAACCCATTAATTGGTATTGTGATTTAAATTAGTTTCATTTTGCAAATATACAAGAGGCTGAACGCAAATGTCACCCACAGATGCCTAAGCATTTTATTGTATTTGTGAAGACATTGTTCCGCATCAAATAATGTTGTTCCTCAATGACTTCACTTCACCCACTTTTAAAGAGTTTGCAATAGTGCTTGTCTTTAGAACTAATTACACTCTCTTTGGTGGATAAGGTGGTGATATACGCATTCATGCCGTGGGTTATCCCACGGCAAAATGACGTTCTGGCCCCCAAACCATCTTCTTGGGAGAAGGTCACGCCACTGCCAACCCCACCTTTTCGAAGCAAACCGGTGCGCACTTGTGCGCCGGGGCGCGGGTGTCCGCTATTTAAACTAACGGGGCTCTGGCACAAACCGTGGATTCCTCGGTATAAGGGAAGCCCCCCCTCGGGGGTAGAGGCTGCGTCCGGTCTGATCCAAAGGAGAAATGCCGGCGGACAGGGAGTAGGGGTGCTGTCCCCCAAAACCAGGCGATTCCCGGGCCGAGGGCAAGCCCGGGTCTTACAGACCCTAATTGGGTGCCCGCTTAACTAACCGTGGCAGGCTCCGGTATGATTAATTATTCCGGCGTAATCCGCCCATTCGGATCGCCGGGGGCGGCAATACAGGAGGATGGCATGTTGGCTAAGAGACCGCCACAACTCATAATCCCCTTTCTTTCCGAGGTGTGCCCTTATTGCCAGATGGCCGGCAAAGGGAACTACCTAATGACCGACCTAAAGAATGCTCGCGCCCACTTCAGGGACAACCATAAGATAGATAGCATTCAATACACTTGTGCACGCTGCAGCAAGTCCTTCAAAACAAGCCAGGGGGCAGCGGTGCACGTGGGAAAATGTAAGGGGAGAGTGGCCCCCGTTGAAGGCCCCAAATGCGGGGAGTGCGGCCTCTCCTTCAAGAGTAAGGCGGGCGTTTCCCAACACAAGCGCACGGCTCACCCAGAGGTGCGCAATGAGGAAAGGAAAGCCGAGACCGCGGCGGCGGCGACGAGCCGGAAGCCCCTTCGGGAGGGGGGGAAGGCCTTCTCCGCTTCAGAACTCGTGGCGATGCTTGACATTGAATTGGAAAACCCAGGCATCTGCTCCACGGTCTTGGCCGACCGAATGAGCAAATCAAGGAAGCAAGTGGCTGACAAAAGGAAGGAACCAGCCTACAAGAGACACCTCGCCGAGCTCCGAGAGGAGAGGAACCCACCCGCACTCGCCCAACCCGCGCCAGGGACCGCAGAGGCGGTGGGGGGCGGAGCTCTGGCTCCTTCAGAGCCAAGCTCCACAGCTATTTCAATTTCTCTAGTCACCCCTCCGGCCGAGCCGGAGGTAGTCGTCTTAGACGACGGCCCGGACCCCCCTTTACAGGGCACGGGCTCCCCAGCTTTAACCCCCCATTTACAGGGTAAAAACCTAACGGCCTCCTTACAGCCGAACTCCCCCCCTTTACAGGGGAGTATAACTAGTTTAGTTAGGGCCCCTTTACAGCCAACACCCTCCCAGGGTAGAAGCGCGCCTCTACAGCGCCGAAGCCAAAGCCCAAATGGGCATGGCGCTAATGCTTGCCCTGCCATGGAGGTCTCCTCCCATCGAACTCCTTCCGCCAGCGAGGACGACAGCTGGAGAGCTGCCCTCCAAGAGGCCCTTCAGGCTCCAAGAAGGGTCGAAGGCTCGGCCGCGAGCCCATCCATCTCCGCGGCCGGGTCCAAGACCCTCACCCAAGCTGAACTAGACGAAGTATATGCCCGATTTGTTTATTTATTTATTTACGTCAAAAACAGTTAAAAAACTGCGTATGACGAGCTATGGGGAGAAGTGAATTTTGTGCACGTTTTCATAATTCTGTGGTCTCTATCCTAAACCATATTCTAGTCGAATTTTGAATACAGAAAAGAGAGATTTTTTTCGAGTTTTGTTGACAAAAATATTCGCTCCTATATAATAAAATATATTTTCAAAGGTAAATTAGCTATAAATTCCTACCCTGAACCCTCATGTTCTTCATGAAAGAATAATACTTTTTGCCGCGATAATATGAAAAACGATAATTTCAATAACTATATTTCCCACTAAAATTCAGAAGACGTGCACAAATAATGAAGTTACATTTATGTCCAGAAGCAAAACAAGGGACCATCTCAGCATTTGCTCAAGGATCAGGGAAACTGGACGAAAAACCTGATCGAGATGGGGGCCATCAACCCAGAAACTGTGGTACAATACTTGTTACAGGTTCTTTAGAATTGTACAGTCCAAATGATAAATAATTACATTAATTATCATTGTTAAAATTAATTCTACTTTCCTTTTTGATGCTCGGTATAGTCTCGAATTGTATAGAAACAGTTATGCAGCAGAAAAGATTTTACTTGGGACTTAAACTTTTCTATTGAATTTAATCGTTTAATGTCTTCTGGCAAAGTGTTGTAGAGTAATGTACATGAATTGTATGTGAATTTTTTGTAGTGAGCCTTTGATACTGCCACCTGGTGAATATGATTACTACGTCGTGTGTTATACTTATAGACATCGGCGTTTGCTGAAAATATATTCCCGTCCTTAAGTAAGTCATTTTTGACAAAAACTACTGATTTGTAAATCAGGAGACAAGGTAATGGTAAAATTCCTAGATTAATAAAGAGTGACTTACAAGAATCACGTGGGTTGGATTTGCTTATTATTCGTACAATTCTTTTTTGAAATCTGAAAGTCTGTGAACTATAAGATGTGTTTCGCCAAAATATTATGCCATATTTCAGGCGGGAGTGAACATTGGCAAAATATACACAACGAGCTGTATGAAGGCTGACGGAATTTGAAAGATTCTGAACGCGTCGCATAATGAGCTTAATTTTGTGTTCAATTCATTTAAGTGGGCATTCCATTTGAGGTTTCACTGAATTGATAGTCCTAAAAATTTTGTTACATTAACATCAGTCAATGGCACACCGTTCATTTTCAATGGAGTACAGAATTTTTTATTTGATATGGAAAACTGCATTGAAACTGTTTTATTTTCATTTACTTTTAATTTGTTATTACGGAACCAATTTGAAAGTCTGATATTGTACTATTTACGGTTTCTTTGTTGCAAAGAATATTTGTATCATCCGCAAAGAGAACTGTTCTTCCGTTTCGAATCGCTAAGGGCATGTCATTTACGTATAATAGGAAGAGAATAGGGCCTAAAATCGATCCTTGCGGGACTCCACATGGAATTGGCAAAGAACCGGAAAGGTGTGTACATAAAGTTCCATC
This sequence comes from Acheta domesticus, assembly GCA_031308135.1. NCBI lineage: Eukaryota > Metazoa > Arthropoda > Insecta > Orthoptera > Gryllidae > Acheta > Acheta domesticus. The sequence continues at coordinate 30,362,469 of JAHLJT010008446.1, forward strand.
ATTCCAGTAAGGTATTTCTACTCTCTGAGATCGTTGTTTAAGGTACGAACATAGCCAATCTAGAGCAATACCACGGATTCCATACGAAGGTAATTTTGAAAGTAAAATGTTATGATCAATGACGTCAAAAGCTTTTGAAAGATCTAAAAAAATTCCAATAGTTCCTTCGTTTTGATCCAATGATGAGGCAACATCCTTAAGAAAAGAAAAAAGGCTGTTTCCGTAGATTTTGATTTCCGGAATCCATGTTGGCAATTTGAAAACGCGTCGTGTTTATTGAAAAAGGTTTCCATTCGCACATAAAAAAGTCTCTCTAATATTTTTGAAAAAGCTGACAAAAGAGAAATTGGCCGATAATTTTGAACTTCATTTTTGTTGCCTTTTTTGAAGAGCGGCTTAATCTTAGCTGTTTTAAAAATATCTGGAAAATTTCCGGTGCATAAGGATGCATTAAATATGTGAGTTAACGGGTGTATAATGGCTTCCTGGAGACAGTGCTGGTGGAGGAGGAAAGGACCCCGCGAAGGCGAGGACGAAAGTCCAAGGACCCGAAGCGGGGGCCGCATCGGCGGAGAGGCCGTAAACGATACCGCTTCGCCCGGACGCAGGAGTTATACAGTAACGATCCAGGGCTCCTTGCAAAGTACTTGCGTACGGGCGAGGGAGGAGACACAGAAGTTTGCCAGCGAACGGAGAGGAGTGATGTGCTTGGTCTTTATGACAAGCTCTGGGGAAAGTGCCCCCTGACGGATGTCCCAAGCCTAAAAGATTACGATGGAGACCAGAAACCATCTCCAATGGAAGCCGGAGCGCTCTTCGCCCCATTCACGGGGCAAGAGGTAAAAGCAAGGTTACGCTCATTTAAAAGCAACACCGCCCCAGGCAAGGACGGTATCAAACCGGGACACCTCAAGTGGGCCAGCCTAATGGCCGATTTGGCCGGCTTTTTCAACCTGGTCATCCTCAATGGCCAGGTGCCGAGTGAGTGGTTGCGCAACCGCACCGCTCTTATCCCCAAAGATGGTAAGGACCCTACGCGGGCCGCCAATTACCGACCAATCACCATTTCATCGGTGATTGCGCGCACCTTCTGGGGGCTCATGGAGGCGAGGCTGCGAGGCCCCCTGTAAGTCTCCCTGCATAATAGACGGAAGGGCTTCGTATCAGAGCCTGGCTGCTTCGAGAATATTCAAATTCTCCACGAGGCAGTTCAGGAAATGAACAAAAACGACGGGGGTGTCTGTGTACAGTTGGACGTCGCAAAGGCGTTCGACACCGTCCCCCACGAAGCTATTGCATGGGCTCTCGAAAGGCAGGGCGCGCCGCCGGCACTTGTGCGGCTCGTTGCGGGCTCTTACCAGGGCATTTCCACTACCATTGCTCACCCCGACGGGGACATAGAGATATGTCTTCGGCTGGGTGTTAAACAAGGTGACCCACTCTCTCCTCTCCTGTTCAACCTGGTGATGGATCAACTTCTACGCCGCCTGGAAGACACGCCGGGCATCGCCATAGCAGGAGGCAACCTCAGCGTCCTCGCCTTCGGGGATGACATCATGGTGTTCGGCGCCGACGCGGAGGACACACAGAAGAAGTTGCAGATCACCTCCAGCTATCTGCAGGCGCTGGACATTGATGTCGCGGCCTCGAAGAGCGTCGCGTTCCAGATTTCAGCGCGCCGCAGGACCTGGGTCATGCAGGAACCCCAGCTTCGCATCTTCGGCGACGTCATCCCCGGGCTCAGCTGCGGTCAAATGCTGCGGTACCTGGGGCTGACATACTCTCCCTGGCACGGTTTCAACGCCAGGGCCCTGCCGGAGATCATAGAAGAAGTACTGGGGCGACTCAGGTGCGCAGCCCTCAAGCCGTACCAGAAGCTGCGCCTGTGGCAGGTCTATATCCAGCGCACTACGTGCACCAGTTGGTCCTCGCGATTCCCGCGAGGGCCACCTTAGAGCGGCTGGACGCTACTATACGCCTAGCCTTCAAGGAGAAATTAAAGTTGCCACGGAGCGTCACCGACGGCGTGCTATACTGTGCCCCCGTGAGACGGAGGCCTGGGAATCCAGAGGCTTACGCAACTGGTGCCCCGGGTCGCCTTATCGTTGGGGTGCAAGATGGCGCACTCCGGGGACGCGCTCTGCTGGGACATTACCACCAGCCCAGCCACCGCGGACAGGCTTAAGCGGGCGGCAGCCGCCGCACTCTTAGTGCACTCTTAGTTCACTTGATTTTTTCTATATCAATTACTTACTATTTTATTTGCACTGATACCCGCGAAGAGTTACGTTCATTAACAAAATTGTTTGTATGAGAGATTGCATTGAAAAGTCTGCCAATATCTTATGGGCACTTATACTGCGATTTTTCTAACTTTGCCTCTCAAGGCCCGTCTTCACGACGGAATATGTCACGGTATTTCGCGACGTTCCCAGTCGTGCCGCCAGATATCGCACGATCGCGACCGTATCAAGCGGTGCCTGCGATCATGCGACTTCTAGCGGCACGAGGGAGAAAGACGCCAAATGTCCTATGATATTCCATCGTGGTCATAGGGGATTGAGGGGCAGAGTTAGAAAAATCGCACCATAGGGTGCTGCTTTGACCCACTGTGCGCCGCGCTGGCACCGCAAGCCAGGTGCAACGCGCGCCGCCGCCGCCGCCGCCGCCGCCGCACGCATGCAGCGCGGAGCGGTGCGGGCGCCCGCGTGCCCAGGTGCGCCAGCACATGCGTATGAGGGCGAGGGAAGCGGCGGCGACTGGAGAGACTGCTTCGGAGGCGATCTACGTGGTTAACGAGCCAAAAGCACACAAAAACGATAATTCAATACATTTAGAATTATTAGACTTTAGTTTTAAAAAAGTAAGCTTTAGACATTGCACCGTGTCAAGGTGTGTAGTTGGCAGCACGTGTTAACAATTTGCGAGCCACAATCAGCATTGCACACGTGCTGTAAGATTAAACACAAATGTTAGAGACTTGAATAACTGATTGCTGCATATGAATGCACTGACATAACATGATATTGCAATTGGCAGCTGTTGGGCATGAGTGCGTGTTGCGCAACTTGTACATAGTTAATTAACTTACACATGTTCGACGTTAAAACAATGTCTAGACTGAAATTAGTTCTGCTCACACATATATGCACTTAAATATTGTAGTTCAGAGTGTTCATTTTATCGCTCGCCGAAGATCCGGGCTGCGTCGGCCGGGCATTCGAGGGCCCTTTCGCCCAGCGAATCGCTGACTCCACTCCAATGCTGACACACGGTAACGATTGCTGCGCTCATCTTACCTCAAAGAAGAAGCTGAAAGCGATTAGATCAATCGGATATCAGTCGTCACATTTCCTGAAGGTGTTAAGAGATACTCATCGTTGCCTCATTTAGGTAATTTTGATAGGAATTGGTTATGCTTAGAACGTGCTGTTAATAGAACTTTTTCATCCAACAAGAGTGTATGTGTGTACAAGGCCTGTCTAAAAAGTATCCGACCATAATTTCTTCCGCGCAAAGTAGTGATTCTAAGGCGGCGCCACTGTGCACGGTGGAAGGAGGATCCTTAATGCGCATGCTTGAATTTTTTCACCGCGTTTGAAACGCGCCAGTCGCTGGCTGGTGTTCGCTAAGTAACGTGCTTTTCGTAGTGTTCGTCGGATTTAGTTTTCTCGCAAGATGACTGAACGAATTGAGCAAAGATGCTGCATTAAATTCTGTTCTCCGGCGTTCTCCGGCGACTCCGTGACGCAATTCGGCGCAAAAGACCAGACATATAAACGGCGAAAAACTGGCATTTGCATCATGACAACGCCTCTGCACATTCATCCCAATTGATCCACACGTTCTTAGCTTCTCTGGTTGTTTCCAAAATTGAAGATGTCACTGAAAGGATCCCGTTTTGAGAGTAGAGAAGAAATAATGCGAAACGCGACGACGGAGCTGAACACCATTCCAAAAGAAGACTTCCAGAGGTGTTTCCAGCAGTGGAAGGATCGGTGGGCTAAGTGTGTGGAAGCACAAGGGGCCTACTTTGAAGGGGATTAGGGTCCCAAATCTGTCAAGCATTCTAAATATTTTTTCTGGCCAAAGGTCGGATACTTTTTAGACAGGCCTCGTATGTATACAGGATTTCCGGGGAGGAAACGTCGAAACTTCGAAAATAAGCTCTTAAGACAATTCTGAGCATATTTTGTCTAATAAACTACGTAGATATTCCAGAATGGTTCGGCCGGAATGAGCACTCAAAATTTGGTTTGAAAAAATTATTTCTAGGCAAAAATTTGCATTATGGAAGCGTAGAAACACTCCAGAAACATGCTTAATTTTTCTGTCTGAGCAATATTCATTTCTTTTGTAAATAATAAACAATTAACAAGAAATAAAAAAGCAGTCGAGTTGTGTAAATTGGGTGCTATTTTATTTCTCGTTTAATTTTCTTTCTGAACAAACAATAATTTCTTTTGTAAATAAAAAACAATTAAGTTTTGGCGTTTCCTCCCCGGACACTCTGTATACACACATACATTTGTATATCAAATTGAATTACCACGTCTGTTGTTCATTTGTCCTTTTTTGTTTCAATTTTTGCACAATTACAAATGATGTTCAGCACATATTTTTATCTTACTACTTACCGCAGTTATTTTTTATTTCTACAAATTTGTAAGTATTTATAAGACAATTCGTATATACTATATTTTCATCCATTACATTATATTGGGAAAAGTTGTGAGGAATGATCATTTTTAACCATAAGTTTCTTGAATTTTCAAGTAATTTCATATAAGGAATGCATTTTTTAATTCAGTTGTACTGTAAATGAAACAAGACTCCAAGGGTTTTAAATTTTACAGACTTGTGGCCATTAAGGTATAGAGTACATTCATCAAGAACCTGCTACATGCTCCTTAAATTAGCATCAAGCCGGCGTCCTGAAAGCATACTACATTTTTGCTCATAACTCTTATAATATTCAAACACACTTCCATTTTTGACTGCATTTTCGATACTGCGAAATCAGCTGAGAAATCATTTTGATACTGAGAAATCTCATAAAAAGCAGTGTTCGTCATGATGAGTATTGCATGTCAGAATGTTCAAATGCACTTCCTCGGTCATAAAGTCTCCAACACCTGCGATGTACATACACCCAATCCCACCAAGCTTCCACCAATGCTCCTTCACGGCCAGTCTCGCCATCATGTCACTAGAAAGCCGTCTGTTTAGCCAATGGCCGAGCGATATGGCGGCCGCTCCGTCATCAGAGTCAGTGTGGAATGGAAGGAAGGACCAGAATGTTGCTTTTAAGCACTGCCTGTCTCTGGTTAGAGGCTCTTCACGCTGGGAAGATAATTTCAGTTGTTCTTATTAATGTTCAAGAGTCCTGTCCCCCGTACAGGGACGGGGATTTTGAGTCTGGGTAGTGGGTTGACAGGTTGTATTGTTTAGGAATGGCGGGTTATTTCGTTAGGGTGCTTGATGATGAGGAAAAGGAGGGGAGGGATGTGGGAGGGGAATGGGATGGGATGTGGGAAGGGAAGGAGAATTTCTTAGCCGGATTTGTTTTTGAATGACGGGTTATTTCGGTAGGGTGCTTGATGATAGGGGATCGGACCCTCCCTTCCCCCAAGTTTCTGTACTCAGTGGAGGGGAGTGTCATTTCCCCATGAGCACCTGTGGCCACGCATCATCGGTTATTGCCGTGACTCCCACGGGAACAGTCCTGCCTCTGGCGAGGAAAAGGGGAATCGTCCCCAGAGTGGTGTATAAGCACCACAGCAGAATACGCCAAAATCATCCCCAGCGTGGTGTATAAGCACCACAGCAGAATACGCCAAAATCATCCCCAGCGTGGTGTATAAGCACCACAGCAGAATACGCCAAAATCATCCCCAGCGTGGTGTATAAGCACCACAGCCGAATACGCCAAAATGAATGTCCTGTGTGTCTTTGATATGATGAATATTTTAAGAAATTGTGCGATATTTTTCAGGGATTTTGTACTAAGTATTAATTCTATCTCTGAGTGGTACATTTCATTGCTCTGTAATTTACAAACAAGTTCTGATCGGTGATATATTTTCGTCGAAGTTTGATTTATTTTGGCACAATTGCTACTACATTTATTTAATCTGTTTTTTACAATATGAAATTTGCGATCACTTCTGGTTTTTGTGTCACGCGCAGTTATTGCAATCCTCCACATCGTATGTCTGTAAATAATACAACTTACATATTCTGCTTACACCAAAGTAACCAATAATTCCAACAACTTTCCATAGTAATGTAGTACGTTCATCAGTGGAATTCTTCAGAATTTTTTTAAAATGTCTTCTTAAATAATGCAGCGTGAGTGGGTTTGTTTTTCAGTCTTCTTTTTCGAAATTGTAATTGAGGCAGGAAATCTGGAAATGTATTAAAATTGGTTGCAATTATAATTATTGTCGAAACATTAATATTTTTATGTATCTACCTTTCATACACAAGTAAGCTTAGCTTAGCTTTAAATAATATGACCATAGAAAATGATTGTCTTTTTTTACTTCTGAAAAGTAAGCTATTATCATTTTTTCATTGACGAAACCTAATTGTTCTTCTCCTTGTGCGGATATTCTGGTATTCTACATCATACCATTTTCTGACGTCCCTGAGAGTATTTATTTATTTTGTCACTATTTCTAAATCATTTGGCACGTTCATTTTCTCGTCCAAATTAAAATCTTCCAAACTAGAACTAGTAATTTTGCAGATACTTCGATTCGTTTATGCAAACGCCATCGATTCGTTTATGTTTCGCACGTAACAGTTTTCTACCTCTCTTTCTTTTTCCAGTCCTATATCAGTAACCTTTCGCAGCTCTTAAAAATTTCATTTCAGAGACTTGAATATGGCTACATTGATTCTTTGTAAAGGTGGCTTCAACATAGCAGAACCGGAACTGCCATTATTCAGTACGATTCCAGTTTTCTTTTGAAGTCTTCTTCGAAAGACTTATAATATTTTCATATATCTGCTGTAACAATTTCTTTTAAATATAAAAACTTTCTACTCTTTGTCAGAATACCGTAAATTCCACAGTTTTTACCGCACCGATTATTTACTGTGCCTCGAACTACTGCTTCCGCTTCGAGTTTTGTCATGTAGATAATTGATACAGAACGAACATCTGAACACCAAGTGAACCAGACACAAAACATTTGAATAGGGATCTCAACTATAATAGCGTTAACATTTATCACTGTCATTGGAACCAGCTCCTTAATTGTCAGTCTGATCAACTGAAGAGATATTGATGTAATTTTTTGAACGTACAGAGAATTTACCTCGAGAGATAATCACATTACATTTGGCCTAACTAAGACCTGCCGCGAGAGCGATTGCCGCCTATCATTGCAGTGAGGCAACTACTGTACGTGTTGCAGATTATGGTTGGGCCATTTGTTGATTATAATCTAAGACTTGATCGGAAGTCAAAAAGGAAAGTCCCATGACTGGAAACATCTCAGTAACCTTAACAATTCTCAAGATCATTAGTGGTGATTTCGAGAACCTCCCAAGTCCTGGACCTAGTTTTGAAATCCTTCGACAAGCCCTTACTATTTTACACCAGAGTGAATTGTCGAGTAGAATATTTCTTGTAATCATTAGATGCAGTCGACTTCAAAGTACAGAATGATGGAGGAAAACTAACACAGTTTCCCCCAAAATAAGGACTTAGGTAGTTTTTTAAATCGCTGCTTTGCAATTGAAGCTATTCCTTTACCTTTAAATACCTACTCTTTTGCTTTTTTTCGATATTCTAAAAGGTAAAAAAAAAGAAATATCCTATTTTGAGCTGCCATACTCGAAAACCTCGGTAAACTATTTATGGAGTATTTGGAAAATTAAATTCCATAAATTTTAAAATAATTTTAACGCATACTAACCCAACTCCAAATACTCTTTAAATAGGTACATAAACTACACGTTTATGTGTATAAGAATCTACATTTGTCTTCGCTTCCAAAATGTAAACTCTGTTTCTTGTTCACTTTATCATGGAATTATTTCATCGATGGTGCATATACACTGCCTGACAAAAAAGTGATGCACCCAGGAGTGGTTGGAAGTAAATGAAACTACATATGCTAAAATACATTGTGACTTTATTGCACTAATTACATTATGGGATGAAAGGGACAACGCCGTTGGCAGTTACCAGTGGAAAGTTAGCGCTAGGTCAATAGGGCGTCGCACCTCCTCTGGCTGCAATGCATGCCCTTATAAGGTTCGGAATGGTGGTCAAACAGCCTTTGGATCTTCTCTTGAGGCAAGTTCATCCACAATTTTTGCAGCTGTTCCTCCAGACCCTGCACGTTGGTACTGCGAAGGAATCCCCTTCCAATGTCATCTCACACGTGTTCATTTGTGGAGATATCCGGAGATCTTGCTGGCCATGGGAGGACCTCAATATGTTTGGTAGTCCATAGGCCACACGTGCTGTTCGTGGCGTGCATTATTTTGTTGCAACACTGTCTCAGGATACTGTGCCATAAGGAATGGGACGTGCGGACGCGTCTGTGACGTATTGCTGTGTCATCAAAGTCTGCCGAAGCACTATTAGAGGTGATTTGAACGCCTTCCAATGGTTCCCCACACCATAATGCCGGGGTTACGCCAGTGTGTCTGTCCACAATATGGGCAGGATGTGCCCTCTGTCCTCTCCGCCACTCTCTAACACGATGGTCATCGGAGGTTATGGCGAAGCCGGACTCATCCCTGCCTCCCGGGCACGGCACCAATCCAAACGTCGACGTCGGTGTTTTGGTGTCAATGGCAACCGGCGTATGAGGCGATGGGACTTCAAACCGGCGGATGTAAGTCCTCGAGCTACTGTGCGGGAACTCACGGCTGTTGTAGAGTCGCCAGTACATGGTTGGCAGATGCCGATGTCACGGGATTCCGCACTGCTTGGCGCACCATACGATTCCCTCGGAGTGGTGTTTTTTGGTCGACCCGAGCCTTAACGACGTGCATAGTTGCCCACATGTACTCATTGATTCAAACATCAGTCCATTGTGACATATGAATGGTCCACATGCCTTGCAATTGCACGATATCACCAACCGGCCTCATGAAGTCCCACAATGCAACCTTTGTCAAATGCAAACATTGGTGGAGAGTCAGTCGAACGCGTCTACGCGGCATCGCAGGTGCTTCATACTGTATGTAAACGTTCTTCACTGTTTGACTCACAGCAGTTGCCTGATAACTTCGCAACGACAAGGCGGTGACATCACGAATGCACTCTGGCGGGCATTCTACACAGTAGATAGGTGTGAATCTAATCATTTACTTACAAGTCAATGGTATGCACGTATACCGAAATGGGTAATATTGGACCACTCCTGGGTGCAACACTTTTTTTGTCAGGCAGGGTAAGTTGAAGTATTATATTAGTGCGTATAGAGATTTTGTTTCTCAAATTTGTAACTTATCAAAGACGAAACAGTGGTATTATACGCGCACGTTTTCTTGAGCCCTGGAATACCTACCCCCACTCCTTTGCCAACATTAGTGAAATTAAGAATAAATGATAGCAACAGCCTTGTAGACAAAATCTGATAACCAGAAATGTTCGCTCCAGTGTAATAGAAATTATTTTACATTGAAAAACGAACTACAAATTTGATATAAAATTCCTTTTGTCAAAATTGCCAAACTCCTCACTTCTGTCACAACTAGCGAAGCGAGGGCTCAAGAAAAACGTGCGCGGATAATGTTAACGTCTGTCAGGATTTGTTGATACGGTATTTTAAATTTGTGCAAAATATCTTAAATGAATACCACTATGCTTCCAGATAAGTTTTTATGTTGAACTATTTTGTCTATCCATTGTAATTTCTAACTTGTGTTGAGTTGTTAATAAAAAAATTGTAAAATTTGCCTGGAATTGGTGAAAGTAGTACAAAGTAATTTTAAGTATGTTGTACATTCAGTGTAATTTGTACATATGTATTTTGATGTTAAATTGAAGTAAACATTGTGAATATTTACTAAATTTTCTTTTATTGTCCCCTACAACTGACTCCTCCTTTTTGTCGTCCTGTAGTGGTGCAAACCTGTAGTGTGCCTTTAAATTCTTTTCAATCCTTAGTAGGAATATCTGGCTGTACATTGGTGACGAATGTATATCAAAACACTGGCCTAACCTCCAGTGATTTTAGAATATCAAATCCAGAGAAGAGTTAAACATATTCCCAGTAACTTGATTTCAAATATAGCGATGTTGAGGAAAGGTTCTCTCCTTTGCTCTGTAGTTTTCTCATTTAGTGTTAATTTTTTCTATTGTGTCTATTGTACGAGTGGTGGCGATTTCAAATCCAACAAAATCTCTCGAGAAAAGAAACTGGACGGGACGATAACTGTTCAGGTAAAAAAAGGCACATTATCGTATGAAAATTTCATTACAACATTACCTCTATTTGTTTTGATAAAAGTAGCAATAAAGTTCTGATACGTATGATAGATAAAGTGAGAAAAGTTTTAAATAAACACTTGGACAGTTTAGAAATAACCGAAATTGGGTTAACAGGTTCCAGCATATTTTCAATACCGTGTGTGTTAACTCTTGAAAGTTCAGCTCAGTCAAAAGGTATCGGACCCAGGAAAAAATTCCGGAAGATTTTTTCTCAACGGTTGTATATTGTTTTGAGGATACTGAATTTGAATTTGAATATTTCGTTGAAATCAGAGAGAGGTGGCAGAATGGTAAGATTTTTCATTTAAATCTAAAACCCAAATTGATGTCCACGGTAAGTATAGGTGGCAACACAGAAACTAAAAATTGATTTCAGTTTATGAGAAGAGAGCTCAAGATCACCTCAACTACGTTCATCTATACCTGATTTTGTCATCAAAACTCATTGTTTTGTTTGTGGAGAGGAGTAACCACGAGAATTCAACAAAATCAAAACAGCTTCCCTCACAACGAAATCTAGTATACCCTGTGAGGAAATTAGCTGATACAGAAACTGTTTTATGATTCGCGAGAAATTGTAATGATGGTTTTGGACGTTCTAGTGTAGAAACAATAAATGACATGTCAGCTTCTGATGCACATGCGTATTTGATGTGCATGAAAGCACAGCATCAGCGACCAAAGAAGACAGGAACTCAAATCATAGTCAGACCCTGCATAGATGATGTAGAATCAGCAAAGCAAACTATTTTTAGTTTTCTTGGAAACAGTGTCGAGGAATACCAATTTATCATTGAATAATTGATAAACGTGATTGAAGATCATTTTCTTCCACATCCAGAAACAGTTAAAGCACGTGTACCGTATGTTGTTTGTTTCAAGGATTTATAGATACACCGCGCAAAAAAGTATGTCCCTATTGATTCTACGAAATAGGAGTGTTAATCATGTAACAGTGCCAATTATTTGTTCACAATTCCCGTTTTCAAGCTCATTAAAGTGAAAGTAGAGTGCTGCTGCGAGATAGTTTGGCTGGAAAGGGCTATTCTCCAGCTTTGGCCAGAGGTCAAAAACGTAACCGTTTTTCAGCACGCTCTAGTGCCTAAATTTTACAGAAAATTAAAGTAAATGCATGCATTTTGTTGGAAATTTTATCTACTTTAATTTTGTAAATATCAATTGTTTCGATAGAACGCATAGTTTTAAGATACGATAGAACGCAAGATATAAGCGAAAAACAAAAAACAGGGCAAACGAAGTTTTTTGCCATTTTCTCTGTGAAGCTGACCTTTTTTGAGGTGGCATTCATCAAATTCGAATTCAGCATCCCCAAAAACATATAGATCCGTTGAGAAAAATCTTCCGGAATTTTTTTCTGGATCGGGCTCTTTTGAACACAATTTGACTGGACACGTTAGGATTTTTCTGAGTTAATATATGCTTGTCGTGATCCCATCTTTTGTAAATCAGTTTTCTTCCAATGCGAGCAACACATTTACTTGTAAAAGTTTTTAATAAATACAGGGGTTGTCTTCGTTACACGTAAAATTGTAATTATAACAAGTGTTTCGCCAAGCATTGTAACTACCACGAGCGTCAAAGTTCTTTAAAATTATACACAAACATACAAGGGTTGGATAAAAAGTAATGAGAATGTTTTGTTCTCTGAATTTACATTGACACGTCTTCAGTATAATCGCCTCCGTTATTAATGACCTTTTGCCAAATGTTAGGCAGGCGGCGTAAACCATCTGCGCGTCTACTTCTGTTAATGTCTTATATCGACCACCCTGTAGCATGAATAATTGGCATTGCACCGGTTTCTTGGCAGGAGTCTTTCATTTTGCTGAAGAGATCATAATCGCAGGGATTCATCGGGTGAGAAAGGTAGATGTTCCAGAATCTACCATTGCCAGAGTTCTTCACATGAGGTCGTCCTATGCTTTAACCCAACGTGGAATGTGGAGTGTGGCAAACTCTGCATCATCACATGCTACACGCAGTTCCCCGAAAAACATTGTGCCAACTCTGAACTCGTGCCACTTCCATTTTGAGCCACGAACGTTGCTTTACCTTTGTACGCATGACGTTAGGGCGCTTGTGACTATTGCTATGAAGTTCAACGATTTGCTCAGTGCAGTAGACTGAATACTGTTCCAGCTCGCTGCACACACTAATAGTCCTTCATTTTGTTGCGACAGATGGCAGTACTCCCGACTCACCGGCTTTAAGTTATAGCAATATTCTCATTAATTTTTATCCAATATATGTAATTGAAAACCTTGGGGCAATACCATGCTATGCCACATTTCTGATGAAATTGAGATATTAGTGTATATCGGCACCCCATATGTGTGTTTAGATGTTGCATATTTCGGCGTGTGAATGTTGATAGATTGTAAAAAATATTAATCATTTACACGGATTTATCTTATTTATGGAAATGTTGTAAATCTTTACTTTTCTATTTCTCAAAACTACGTATGGTGGCATTACATGGCATTGCTCCGAGTTCAATTCATTATTGAAGAAAAGTATTTTTGGATGAGGTTCGGAAATCTGGGTATTAAGAAAATCTGATAAAAATAATTTCATTCCTCAGCAAAACATCTTTCAATGAATTTCGGAAGCAGTTAATAAAATCGGGAGAAGCCTATTCAATATGAATGCATATGAAAAATGTTAAATACACTATGTTATTGTCAAATTAATTGCGTGCATTACTGTCAGATTGAATAGCATGATAAGTATTGTGGCCATTCTGAGCGTAATCAGAATGGACTCAGATACTCCCTTCCCCTCGTTACGTAGCTGCGATGCCCAGGCGGGGAAACACCACCCGCTTCTGGACGTATGGGGAGGGGTAGGAGGGGCGGTAGGGGCATGAAGCGATAACAAGGCAGTTACTGAAAAGAGTTACTTAGAGGGAGAGGCAGTTACCGAAAGTGAGTTGGTGAGTCCGAGTTAAAGTTAAGTGCGGCGGCCTGGAGAAGGAGAAGGTTCGTGCTGAAGAATGCTTTCCTGACATTCTCTTACCCACATAGGTGTGTGAGCCGGGATACTCGCCGTGGAAGTCAGGCCTCCGCGCGACACCATTGCCAACCCTCAGGAGTGCCTGGACGTGGTTGATGCTGGACAACGCTTTCCAGACACTCATACCCATCCCCGCAGGGGAACCATCGACCGCGGAGGTCATGGTTCTTGGTGGAGGATTGTAACACGGCCACCCGGACCCCGAGTTTCACGGGGGCACTCCCGTCGTTAGCTTCTAGGTGGAGGCAGTGAAGAGGCGGTGCTAAGTGGCCGTGTTGCCGGAATCACCCGGTGACCCACCAGTTGAGTCTTTTGCTCGTCTACCGTTGAGCGGGATTGGGCGAAGGACGTGTTCCGGATCCCACATATAAAAGTCCAGACGGGGATCAGAAATCCCTGTGTCATGTTGTCTAGGTTCCCGCAGTTCTCACGTCGATAGGTTCAAAGTGGAGGCAATGAGGAGAAGGATTAGGGGCCTGAGCGTGGGTGGCCCACAGTTGGTCACTTGTGTCAGTGGCCCGATGCTCTGTGCATGGTGGAGAGACTCGTCCCCGCGCATTGTGAGTGACGCAGTATTTCGACTCCAGTATTGGTCTGGTAAGCCAGTAGCCAAATAACCTGCCAAATAGCTGGCAGGGCGGCCCGATCCAAGAATTGAACGTAAAGGTTACCGACAGGGTAAACTGCTTTCTGGCGTAACCCAGATACCAGCCTTTCGACGAACTTGTGCGTCGGCGAGGCCTGCGGATAAAGATTAACGCTTAGTTCCCGTCCCCGGGGAGCAATCCCCCTGTAGAACAGGAAGCTGTGTGGTGTGGTAGATCACGCATAAATACATACTTTCGTCCACCTAGAGGTATGGAAGATACCCGCCGTGGAAGCCAGGCCAGCGTGCGACTGCGTCACCACTGCCTGAAGACGGATCTTGGCTTGAGGCCTGCCGCCAGCAAGGTTTTTTCGCCGGACCCCTGGCCGAAGCCGCAAAACGTAAGGTGCTGCAGCCGGTTACAAGCCGCGCCAGGGTCACCCACCTGCAGGTATGTAACTTTCTTTGCTGTTTTTCTTATAAACTTGGTTCGGCCACGTCGCCGGAATCCCTGGGGATTGTTCCGACGCAGTTAGAAACTTAATGGTGGGCTTTAAAGACGTATTGATGACTCAAGTTCCACTCTTAATGAAATTCTGATTTCTTTTGTGTATTGTGAACATTCTTAATTATTCAAAGTGTAACTTTACCTTCAAGAAATCGAAGAAATTTAAAGAACTAATAGGAAAGAAAATTATTGTAAATTTAAGAGGGTAAAAGTATTCCTAACATTGCCTGTATTGCTATTATTAAGATTTTATTACTAATTCTTTTTTATGTATTCGTGTTTCTTAGGACAGGATCCTGGCACGGGGGTACCGCCACGAGCGCTGTAATAGAGTGTGGTTTTTGTTATGCCCAAAAAAATACACAAATAAATAAACAGTTTACAAATGCTTATTAAGGACTTTGTACAATTCACAGTTCTGACTCGTACCGATAACTATGCTTCGTTTCCAAATAACCATAAGATATACAATAATCAAAACACTCGTCACCAGGAGAATGATCATCAGTTCTTAGCCGAAACCACCAAAGTCCAAATAGAATATCCAAGTAGCTGACATAGTCGGCGTAGGCAGAATTACCATAAACAATTATAAACACTTTGGAGCGCTCTCACAAAACCAGATCGCCTGCTCTGTCTCCCGCGGCTCCTTATATTCTCCCGACGACGTTACCCATCAGTGACTCGCCACAACCTCGCGTTACAGTGGCTGTTTCAACAGCCTAATGAGCATTAACAGCGGCGAACTGCCCAGCTGCGTGCACGCCAACTTTAAATTACCATTCAGAGATTTTTGGGAAATTATTTTTGTTCATGTTTTTGTGTTGTATAGTTATACGTGTAAGGATGATTGTTTAGATTACATTGATTATTAAGCGAATGAATTTATTCATTATGTTTACCCAAAGTTTTGACAGTGGAACCCCGAACTCATATGATAAAGAATCGACCCCTAGATGCTTCCCATCTCAAAAAGGCTTTTCGTAAGAACAGAAAAATTGTCATTGAAAATTGAGAATGGTTTCAATGACGACCAACGTATGAGGCTACGAAAAGCTGAGAATGGACTCAGTATAAACAGAGGTTTTCCTGAAGACATGGTTTTTCTGTTGTACTACATTTTAAAATTGAATAATTGAAATATTGACAAGGTAACAACAGTTGTTTGTATATGAATAACAATTTTTGACATTAAATAAACTTTTGTTGAATCATGATACACTTTGCTTGATTCAGTATCTGCTTCTATTATTCTGCATAAAGGAACCAACCCACAAAAATGTGTAATATCTCAGTATTAAAAAATGAGGGGCAATTTTTTAAATAAAATACATGCCCTTTAATATGATGTTAGTTGAAATAATCCTTACATGTATTTTTATTCCTGAAGTTTGGATTATCATTTATTTTGTAAGTCGATTTTTCTCTGCTGTTTCTTATTGGCTTGATTCCTTTCTGTGTAAAGTGGTCCAATTGAAATGTCTAATGCCAATAATTTGTTTCTCAGCAAAGAAGAACAGTAGGCTATTTCACTTTATACAGTTTTAAACAATTGCAAGTCAAGAGAGGAAAATGCTCTTCTTTGACTGTGTTTTACTTTGCATTTTGGGGAAACGAGAGAGCATGAATATAGTAAAAATTATTGAACTCTTCTGGACCGTGATACGGATAAACATCAAGAAATGCCAAGTTCGAATGGTGTAACTGAGGAAGAGGCTGTGACCGAAAATGTAAGTAAAATGTTACATTTAATTGTATTTATTAATCTTAGATAGAGTTTTCCTGTGCTTCTTTAGCCGCGCAACACTACTCGCACTTAACTCGTGCATTAATAATTTAATAAAAAAACAATTTTTTGTTAAAAGCAAAAAGAAATGAGCTTTACTTTCTCGCCTTACGAATACTTCGTAAGAAGAGAAAGTTATGTAATCGTGCGGCGGAAAACGGGGAATTTTCGCCAGAAAAAACTCTTATAGCAGGGATCTGGTGACAAAGAAGTGGATAAAACCTGTTTGCTAAATTTAGGGAAAAAATCCTCTATCTCGTGGTGTAGTCAAAATCCATGATTTGTTGCTTCTTCATACTGCAAAATCGATTGATGGCAAAACGTCCGTCTGTCCGTCTGTCCGTCCGTGGTCAACGCTAGCGCCTAAACCGTTCGGCGGATTTTCTTCAAAATTGATATTCCCCGATCGTTTTTACTCGTCTCAAGGCCTCTTGAATTTGAAACCGATATCTTAGTATTTGAGGGTACTTTACATGAAGACCATTTTGAGATTTTCCAAGTTCAAAGAAAATGGCTCCAAATTTTTTGATTATATTTTGTTGTTAAATAGTGCGAAGAACGTTGAAGGGAATGACGTAGGTATAATTTTCGTTGATAGGGCCCAATTTTTCGAAAATTGCAAAAAAACTGTTTAAAAACTGCAAAATTGAAGATAGAGATTTTTGCCTCAGACAAAGTCGGTTGTACAAAATTAGCACTTCAAATAAGGTCATGTACCATTTTTTGGAAAAAACGAGTAGTTTTTGCGTAAATTGCGATTCAAATTTACAAAAAAAAATTCTCAAAAACCGTTCCAAATTTTCCCTTTAAAATTTCTGCACGTGTGTAATAAGGGACGGTAAATATATAAAATAAACTAGTGGTGCTATAGAATGGCACATACTTTCTCGCAGTAGTTATTTTTCAAATGCCGATCAGCGGATAAATTATTTGGAGTAAGCCGTTCACCGCTGCCTTTCTTGGTCATGTTTGAAAGACATGTTTTTCGCATGTTGACAATTATCGGCTTCCTAATGATAGAACTGATACAATTACGTTTTGACTAAAATATAAGTAGTTGGTCCGCATGTGGGTCCCGTGGCGCGGCTAGTTAAAGCACCTTCGGGTTGAGATCTTCAATAAGGAAGGTGCCGAGTTCGATCACCTGAGGGGGATTTTAATTTGATGAATGTGATTTGCAGGAAAAAACATTGAAGAGTGTAGATACTTTATTGAAAATCATTTGAAGTACTTCACCTCATGAATAGAATCAATGCAGATAAATAGACAGGCCGTGTCTGTGTTTTCCCTAACTGCATCTTTTAAACAATTTTTCAACTCTGTTATTCGATTTCTGAAGCGTATGACATGTCAAATCAACCGTTGTCTTGTATACATCTGTATGAACCAGTTTAAGTAAAATATGAGTATTTTAACGTTAAATTGTAATACATTATAACCAGAAGGCATGCGATAAACTTACAATCCCTAACGGTTCCGAAATGATTATTACTTTCTAGCCTTACGAATACTTCGTAAAGCGGTTCACCGCTTTCTTTCTTGGTCATGTTTGAAAGACATGTTTGTCGCATGTTGAAAATTATCGGCTCCTAATGATAAAATCGATACAATTACGTTTTTGACTAAAATATAAGTAATTGCGATAAATGTACTGGAAATGTCTGTATATATTTGTTCAAATTTTTAACTTTTAACATTTTTTTACTTTTCTTCTTATATTTGTAAAGCGTATGTACCATCGTATCAATTGTTTCTTAATCGTGCATTTACCATTTTATAGATCGGTTCTATTCTTTCATGGCTCTGTTCTACACAGGCGGTGTTGGTGTTGCGTAGTGGTATAAGTGCCGGTTCGTTGACTTTGACTTTCGGATGTCGGGTCTCGGTACGGAAAACGTTTGCTGGTATAATACACTTTTGCTGGTTTATGAAGTAGTGGAATAGCAATAAGGACCGTATAGAAGCAGAGCGAGAAAGTATGTGCGTTGGAAGCACCACTAGTTTTGTATTTTAATGTGTTTTGTTACAAGTTTTCTCCCACAATACATCAGCATACAATACATCAGCAACACAATACAATACAGCAATACAATACATCATCAACTCTAGTCCTATGCAGCCTCCTGCCAAAAATCCATCCCTTTTACCTTCCTTACGTTCTCCACCCCCACCCTTATTCTGAACCCTCTTACCCCCTCCTGTGAACCTACTCCCGTTTTTTCCATTCCCACTACCAATGACGCCCCTATTTCCTCACAACCTGTGACTGCTGGAACACATTACAACCTTCGACCACGCACTCGAGGTAAAAATGGAGTAAATATATAGCAACTACAGTCAGATGAGCCATTCCTACTGAGCCTAAAAAACAGGTACTTATTTTAGCTGACAGCCACAATCGCCATCTTTCCTCCATTCTCAGTAGGAAGTTACCCCCCAACTACTCAGTCTCGTCTATTTTTAAACCTAACGGGAGGTTTGCAGACGTGACTGCAGAGTTGGACACTCACACGTAGACAATGACCAATCAGGACACAGTCATTATCATAGGAGGGCAGAATGGCATTAATTTGGGCGGTAACTTTACACCTAAACAACATGTAAACAAATTACAATGTGCCGCCCAAAATACTAACATTGTAGTCTCGAATCTGTTCTTCAGGTACAACAGGCCAACACTATGCAGCGAGATTAAGCACGCAAACCAACTAAAACTGAAACTGAGAGAAACAGATGTAACACTTTTTGAAATGAATTTCCTCTCAGTGAAAACACTTCACCCGGCACGGTCTCCACATGAACCTTGCTGGAAAACATGCAGTCGGTGAAAAGCTTGCACAATACATCATCAACTCCTGTCCTACGCAGCCTCCTGCCAAAAATCCATCCCTTTCACCTTCCTTACGTTTTCCACCCCCCACCCTTATTCTGAACCCTCTTACCCCTCCTGTGAACATACTCCCGTTTTTTCCATTCCCACTACCAATGACGCTCCTATTTCCTCACAACCTGTGACTGCTGGGACACATTACAACCTTCGACCACGCACTCGAGGTAAAAATGGAGTAAATATATAGCAACTACAGTCAGATGCAGCAGAAAAACATTCGTGTAGGTACTTGCAAAAAATAAAGATATTGCACCATAATGTTCAATCCCTTTCAAATAAACTGAGTTTATCGAGGCAGCTCTACAAAGCGATTTAAATCAAATGGATGTTCTTTGCTTTACAGAACATTGGTTATCTCCTAATGAACTTATTTAGCATTTTCCAAATTCCAAACTTTTACCTCGCAGGCTATTATTGTAGAAAAAGAGAATCTGATAAAAGTCCTGCATATGGAGGTTCTTGTATTTACGTTAAAAATTATATTGATTCTATCTCCTTGACGGAATTCAATGAGTATTCCGTTGAAAATGATTTTGAAATTTCTGTTGTACATCTTCCTATGCTAAAAATGATATTGCTTTGCATCTACAGGCCTCCAAGAGAGCTGCAGATTACATTTTGTTCTTAGAAAAACTAGAGATAACACTAATCAAAGTCATCAATCGCTCTTTTGAATCCATTGTTGTATACGGAGATTTTAACATTGATTTTCTGGTCGAATCTTGCGAGAAAGAGCAGTTTCTTAATTTAATTAATTCCTTCAATTTAGATATTACAATAAAAGTACCTACACGGATCACAGTAAATTCAAAGAAGGCAATCGATCAAATTATAATTAACAAAACCACTACTCGACACGAAATTGAAACAAAAGATTTAGGATACAGTGACCAC
Source organism: Acheta domesticus (assembly GCA_031308135.1). Lineage (NCBI taxonomy): Eukaryota > Metazoa > Arthropoda > Insecta > Orthoptera > Gryllidae > Acheta > Acheta domesticus. Next base: position 30,382,628 of record JAHLJT010008446.1, read on the forward strand.
GATGCACAAATTCTTACCATTATACGAAATGCGAACAATGACACTATAAATAATACACGTATGAGTAGAGTGTTTTCTAAAAGAAAAAGAAAATTATTCATTGACTACTTACTGCAGGAGTCATGGGACGCGGTTTATAATACTATTGATACAAACGATAAATATTATTCTTTATTTTCAACGCTTTCATTTCATTTTAACACTTGCTTTCCTCTTCAAAAAAGAAAATTAAATATTTCACGCAAAAGCAATTCTCGGATAACACAAGGGATTAGAATATTATGTAAAAACAAACGAGTTCTTTCTTTCATTTGAAAGCATCATAACGTATCTCAAGATTTCCTCCTATACTTAAAAAAATACAAATCATTGTTAAGAAAAGTCATAAGGCAGGCTAAAATCATGAAACACGATCAGGATATTTTGAACTCAAATAACAAAAAAAAAAAGAAACAATGTGGGATATAGTAAAAAATGCGACCAAACCAACTAGAAACCTTGTAGAGAATGTTGTTTTAAAAGATAACGATAGAGATGTGAACGATCCGGCAACAGTGGCTAGTCTCTATAACCAATACTTTTCGAGAATTGCTGTCGATCTCACTAACGATTTTCAGCCACAAAATTCAACATCTGACGTTTCCCTAAATATCTTAGACACTATGTTCGTTTCCGACACCTCTTCCTATGAAATTCTCAAAATAATCGGTAAATTAAAAAATAAATATTCTGCCGGTTTAGATGAATTTCCTATTGTTTGTTAAAGACGTGCGCGCCAGCCATTATACATCCGTTAACTCACATATTTAATGCATCCTTGTGCACCGGAATTTTTCCAGATTTTTTTAAAACAGCTAAGATTAAGCCGCTCTTCAAAAAAGGAAACAAAAATGAAATTCAAAATTATAGGCCAATTTCTCTTTTGTCAGCTTTTTCAAAAATATTAGAGAGACTTTTTTATGTGCGAATGGAAAACTTTCTCAATAAACACGACGCGTTTTCAAATTGCCAACATGGATTCCGGAAATCAAAATCTACGGAAACAGCCATTTTTTTCTTTTCTTAAGGATGTTGCCTCATCATTGTATCAAAACGAAGCAACTATTGGAATATTTTCGGATCTTTCAAAAGCTTTTGACGTCATTGATCATAACATTTTACTTTCAAAATTACCTTCGTATGGAATCCGTGGTATTGCTCTAGATTGGCTATGTTCGTACCTTAAACAACGATCTCAGAGAGTAGAAATACCTTACTGGAATGATGGAACTTTATGTACACACCTTTCCGGTTCTTTGCCAATTGCATGTGGAGTCCCGCAAGGATCGATTTTAGGCCCTATTCTCTTCCTATTATACGTAAATGACATGCCCTTAGCGATTCGAAACGGAAGAACAGTTCTCTTTGCGGATGATACAAATATTCTTTGCAACAAAGAAACCGTAAATAGTACAATATCAGACTTTCAAATTGGTTCCGTAATAACAAATTAAAAGTAAATGAAAATAAAACAGTTTCAATGCAGTTTTCCATATCAAATAAAAAATTCTGTACTCCATTGAAAATGAACGGTGTGCCATTGACTGATGTTAATGTAATAATTTTTTAGGTCTATCCATTCAGTCAAACTTCAAATGGAATGCCCACTTAAATGAATTGAACACAAAATTAAGTTCATTATGCTACGCGTTCAGAATTCTTTCAAATTCCGTCAGCCTTCATACAGCTCGTGTATATTTTGCCAACGTTCACTCCCGCCTGAGATATGGCATAATATTCTGGGGAAACACATCTTATAGCTCACAGACTTTTAGATTACAAAAAAGAATTGTACGAATAATAAGCAAATCTAACCCACGTGATTCTTGTAAGTCACTCTTTATTAATCTAGGAATTTTACCATTACCTTGTCTCCTGATTTACGAATCAGTAGTTTTTGTCAAAAATGACTTGCTTAAGGGCGGGAATATATTTTCAGCAAACGCCGATGTCTATAAGTATAACACACGACGTAGTAATCATATTCACCAGGTGGCAGTATCAACAGATCACTACAAAATATTCACGTACAATTCATGTACATTACTCTACAACACTTTGCCAGAAGACATTAAACGATTAAATTCGATAGAAAAGTTTAAGTCCCAAGTAAAATCTTTTCTGCTGCATAACTGTTTCTATACAATTCGAGACTATACCGAGCATCAGAAAGGAAAGTAGCCTTAATTTTAACAATGACAGTTAATGTAAATATTTATCATTTGGACTGTACAATTCTTAAGAACCTGTAACAAGTATTGTACCACAGTTTCTGGGTTGATGGCCCCCATCTCGATCAGGTTTTTCGTCCAGTTTCCCTGATCCTAGAGCAAATGCTGAGATAGTCTCTTGTTTTGCTTCTGGACATAAATGTAACTTCATTATTTGTGCACGTCTTCTGAATTTCAGTGGGAAATATAGTTATTCAAATGATCGTTTTCCATATTATCGCGGCAAAAGTATTATGCTTTCATGAAGAACATGAGGGTTCAGGGCAGGAATTTATAGCTAATTTACTTTGAAAATATATATAATTATATAGGAGCGAATATTTTGTCAACAAAACTCGAAAAAACCTCTCTTTTCTGTATTCAAAATTCGACTAGATTATGGTTTGGATAGAGATCACAGAATTATGAAAACGTGCACAAAATTCACTTCTCCCCATAGCTCATCACACGCAGTTTTTAACTGTTTTTGATGTAAATAAATAAAATAAATAAAGGAACTACAACTGTTAACTGTTAAAACTGTTAAAATACAACTGTTAATCAAAACTAAGTTTTGAGAAATAAATTGTGACTCTGGATCACTGTTGGTTGTATTTTGTATTTTCAAAAGTAATGTAAAATATTATTTTGTATTTTGTATCTAAAATACTTTTATGGAAGTGTTTTGTATCTGAAATACTTTTTAAAATATTTTGTCCAACTCTGGTCTTGTGATATAGAGTATCTCTTTGGAAATCTACCTGAAAAATCAAATGAAATATATGATGAATTGAAATATCTGATCAAGAAAAAACACCACATGGCTAAAAAATTGTGACTCCATCTATAATTAGACCACACCCAAAAGCTGAAATGAGAAAGGAAGTTCGAAGTAGTAGACAGAAAGGAAAGTCAAGGATTTTAACAGAAACTGCGGAAAAGAAGAAGATTGAAAAAAATAAAGATGGGAAGACAGAAAAAAAAAGAAGAAGAAGAAAAGACGTTAAGAAAAAATTTTCAAAGAACAATCAGAAACTCCTGAAGATTTCTCTGCAAGAGTCAGACACATCTGAAGGATTTTGTCTTCTGAGGAGGAATCAGAAAGCAACTATTTACATGGAAATAAAGAGAATAGACAGACAAATAAGGCAAATATTTTGTTGGCCAAATAACGTCTGTCAGTGCAGATGGTGTTCTAGTAAAATCCATGCAAAAGTCGCTGAAGAACTGGAAATGGCCAGAAAAAGATGATTTGAACTTATACCCTTGGTCGGATATTAAGGAGAAAATAAAAAGTCACTTAAAAAATGAACTCCAAGAGGGAATTTAACTCTGTTTCTGAAATGAATAAATACAGGGAGTTTATTGAAAAATTCAAGTCAAAATATTTGTCAACATAATGTGATTAAATAGTTTAATAATGTTAAGTATTTAACTCTTAATTGATACGATAAGAACAAATATTTAATGGTGAATTAGTAAGGCCAAATACAAGACCAATTAGCATAGTAAGGTAAATAAGAAACAATACTGAATTATAAATCAAAAAATACATTAGAAATTACAAATGAGAAAAATTTCATGTTTGAGAAATATTATTCATTTAAACACTGTTAATTGATATTATATAAGTATAAGAAATATGATGAACATGTGCAGCCTTAAGATAATAATTTTACTATTTGTCAAAGTTTGGCTTTTATTTGATTGAGTCATAACTGTGACCAAGGTACAACATAGGGGGCTTTAGGTACATGAACCCTGGTGTACCTTGATCCAAATGCCACTTTTTGTTTAGTCCTTGTAAGAAGTACAAAGATTATTGTTTACACTTTTGTGTAATTTATATTATGAACCTTATTAGTTTGTCAATAAGTTGCCATTTGTTTCATCATTATAGCTATCACAAATTATTAAAAAAAATAGGTGAACAAACAAGGGCTCAATGTACAGGAAGTTCCCCTACTACTGATAGCCATCTCCCCGGGTAGCCAGCAGTATAGCTCTCAAGGTGACAACATGATGGCCAAAACATCAGACCAAATCGACTGAGACACAGCTCATCCCGGACAGCCAAGAATCATATGTCGGAAACATCAACCACTCAATCAATAATCCCGGAGAAGACATGTTCATCTCTTGCTAGTATGTGAAATGCGGTGTCGAGTTATTTGTGGACTTCAGGGGCATTCCCCCTCCAAAGACATCCCGATCAGTCGGAACAAACTCTAGGCTCCAAGTAGTCTCTCGAGATGCCTGGAAGTATAGTGCGTGAAAGAAGGTATGATGTATTTAAGGCGAAAGGATGGGGACGAAAAGATAACGCGCAATCAGTGGCCTGTTTTTTAAGGACTACTCCGTCATTTGCTTGGTACTGATTGGAGAAACAATGGAAAACTACTTTTCAGAAAAACCGACTACTGGAATTCCTTTCTAGCCAACAGCAGAATTCGACCTAGTTTGAATATGACTAGTGTTGAAAATCCGCCACGATCAAGATTCAAATCCTGGACCTCCCAGTCAGAAACTCTGCGGTGTCAATAGTTTTTCCTCTGAGTCATCTCAGCAGTAAAAAGCACAATGATATCCCCAAAAGACTGCAGAATTCTACTAGTGCTAAAATACCTTTAAATAGAGGTATTTTAGTACTATAGACATCCGATAAAGGTAAAATACCTCTAAATATACTGGTATTTGACGTTGTATACCAGTATTTTTAAAGGTATTAGAGATATTTCTTACCCGGTATAAATATCTTTACCGTTATAATTTTGGTATTTGCTCCCTGATATGTATTCATCCACACAATCATACATACATATAGATTCAGCATACATTTTAATATTTCCCTTATTTCTTTACAATCCACAATATTCAATATATCAGATAACGAATTTTATTTTAACTCATCTAAAGAATATAATGCTTGTTTGTTAAGTATTTCTTTAGCTCCAATTTGAATTGGAAATTGTTTAATTTTTAATTTTGATTAGGCAATTTGTTGAAAAATTTTACTCCTGAAAGATAAGGATTTCTGTTAGTTTTTTTCAAGTCTTGTACTCATGAAGTGTTTATTGTTCTTATTTCTGGTATAATAGTCATGTATCTAGTGTGTTTTCATTGGACTTCATTAAATGTATGGTATTGTATAGGTACAGCCCACGTACAGTTAGGAATTTTCCTTCTCAGAATTATCTCTGCAGATTTCTGTTCTTTTCACTTTCTATATTGTCCCAATTGTTTGCTTCTGCAAAGTAAGTATTCTCAACATGTATATTTTGTATTTAATTTCATACAGATTATGAGGATATATTTTATTCCATAACAAATTGTTTTCAGTTTCCTTTCTTCTTGTATTTTATTAAATTTTTGTAATACAAAAATTTCTTAGCTCAGTTTATTACACACTCTGTCAATATAACCCTCCCAGAATCAGGGAGTGTCCATCTCTTCACCTAAGAGTTTGATCATCTGTACATTTGGTATTGGTTCATTATTTATATTTGTTGTAATGGATTCATTGTCTTCAAGATTGTGTGAGAACATTATTATATTTGTTTTGTTAATATTAACATTTAGACCTATTTCATTTTATGACTGAACAGTTTCTAATAGTCTGTTTTTAGATAATTTATCCAATTCATCTGGTGATTTGTGCCAACATGGAAGCGTTGTATTATCCGCATACATTGTAAGTTTTATGTCATTTGTTGATTGAAAATTATTGACATTCACTATGTACAAGAACGAGACTTGCCAAATGCCACCATGTGTTGTAAATGTATTTGTCTGTATCTGCTATGGTGTTATTTTCTAAGTAGAATGTTTCTATAGATTGTTTGCACTCAGTGAAAAATGATTTCAGAAGGTTATTCCTCGTATTCCATATTTTTCTAATTTGTCTAAGAGTATGGTATAATTTACTTTATTGAACACTTTGGACATATACGTAAATATTCCACTAACCTTCCATTCATCATCAATCTTGGTAAGTATATTGTTGTATAAATCTGTGATTGTAGTGATGGTTGAGCGTCCTTTTCTAAAACTATGTTGATAGGCTGACAGTAATGAATTTTCTTCAAAACATCCAATCAGCCTGTTTAAAATGACTCTATATTATTTTACTGAATGTTGATGTAAGTGATATTGGCCTATAATTTGATGCCATGTTTGTCTCATCCTTTTTGTAGAGAGGTTTAATTTTTGCAAATTTAAGGATGTCTGGAAATATTCTATTTTCAAGTAGAGAGTTAATTGAATGTTCCATTGGAAATATGAGTGAATTGACACAATTTTTCAGTGTCACAATTGATACCCCATCCCACCCTGCAAGTTTTTTGTTCAGTAGTTTCATTATGATATTTTCTATCGCTTTAGTTGTTGGATGCAAGAACATTGAGTTTGTGAGCGCACTATGCATTGTTGTATTTTCTACACTTCTTATTCTGTTGTTGGAATTTGGTTGGGTTATGGATGAAAAGTAACAATTAAAGATTTCATTTACTACTACTACTACTTTTACTGATAATAATAATTTATTGAGTCACATATATAATTACAATCGTGTATGACGACTCAAAGTGATGTCTTGGGTGAAGAGAGTGAAGGTACATTACTGTCCAGAAGCAAAACAAGGGGCCATCTCAGGACCCTTGCTCAAAGGACCAGGAAAACTAAACAAAAAACCTGATTGAGATGGGGATTAGCTTAGGAATTATCCTACTACAATAGGTCAATACTTGTTACAATACTTGTTACAGATAGATTAAGATATTATACAGTATATAATTATTTTTAATGGCAAAATAATTTAACATTTCAAGATGGTAATGTTTAATGTAAAAGTAAAATTCACTTGTTCATACCATTTTACTGCTACTACTTATAATAATAATAATAATAATAATAATAATAATAATAATAATAATAATAATCATAATCATAATAATAATAATACTAATAAAATTACATGATATTACTTACGGTGACAGCTACATGTAATTTAATAGTATTACATTCAATGTTTATTTGTATTATATTAATAGTACTACATCCAATGTTCAAATCTTGAAATGGTGAGGAGGAGGAGGCAGGTTTTGGACAGGTTTTTTTCTATTTCTACACCTAGTCCTACTGCAGCACCTGAAATCAGATTGCACATATTAGTTACTGATGTATTCCTGAACATTATAAAAAAGTTGTTGCCCAAGGACGTGTTTAAGTTTATTCTTGAAGTTGTCTATTCCTATTTTGTTTTTCAGATGTATTGGTAATTTATTGAAGAATTGCATTCCTGTAGAGAATGTACCCTCTTGGTATAGTGTGCTTGTGCACAATGGTTGATGAAGGTTATATGCTTGTCTAGTGTTGTATGAGTGTAAGCTTGAGTTAAATTTGTAAGGTGTGTCATTGTCTACTAGAATTTTCTTTTCAAACATGAGAACTTCATAAATGTATATACAAGGCAGTGGAAGTATTTAAAGTTTTTTGAATTGAGGTCTACAGGACTCTGTTCTTTTTGTATTTGTTATTGTCTGGATTATTCTCTTTTGTGAATGTTTGCTTAGCCTCTGGTGTGCTTGGCCCCACATTATTATTCAGTGTTTGAGTGCACATTTGCAAAGTACACTGTTCAGACTGTTTCAATGGTGCTGTTTCTTGTTATTATTCTTAGGACATAATTAAGTTTGCACAATTTTAAATTAATATCTTCTAGATGTGAATTCCATTTGAGGTTGGATTGTATGGTGATTCCAAGAAATTTTGTATTCCGTTCTTGTGTGATGCTGTTGCCGGTTGCCTTCTAATGTTAAATTTGGCGAGTGTTGTTGTGAGTGAGAATTGTGGAAAGTCATTGTGATTGTTTTGTCTCTGTTTAGGACTAGTTTCGTTTTGGTGGATCCATTGAATTAGCTTGTCAGTGGCAGGATCAGCTTTGTTTTGAAGTGATTTGTTTGTCCTTTCTTTCAATATTATATTAGTGTCATCAGCTAAAAGTACTGTCTTGTTGTTTTCTATTATTAATGGCAGGTCATTTACAAACATAAGAAATAAAATCAGGCCTAGTGTGATTCCTTGGGGGACCCCATAGGTCACATCTCTTGGTTCGGAGTGATGATTTTTTATTTTGCTGTCTTTTATGTAAGGTAACATTACTATTTGTTTTCTGTCTGTTAGATATAATTTTATCCAGTTGTAAGCAATTCCCCGGATTCCATGAGATTCTAATTTTGACAATAGAATTCTATGGTCTATTGCATCAAAAGCTTTTGACAGGTCAAGGAAGAGACCAACAGGAATTTCTTTTTGCTCTAGTGCCATGAGGATTTCATTTATAAAGGCGAATATAACAATTTCAGTTGACAGATTTTCCCTGAATCCATGTTGTGAGTCAGTGATAATGTTACAGTGAGTCAGGTAGCTTTTCAACCTTTGTAGAAGAGTTTTTCTAATATTTTTGAAAATCCTGACAAGACTGAAATTGGTCTATAATTCATTACACCTTGTTTGTTACCTTTTTTGTGAATAGGTTTAATTACTGCAGTTTTGAATATGTTTGGGAAGGAGCCATGAGTGAGTGATTGGTTGTGATGGTTTGATGATGTATGGAGCAATATTTTTTATTAACGAGTCTGGAATGTTGTCAATTCCAGCAGATTATTTATTTTGCATTTTGTTTATAATTTGAAATATTTCCTTTTCTGTTGTTTCTGTAATGTACATACTAGAAATAGAGTTTTTAAATAATGGTGGTGAATGTTGAGGTATAGTATTTGGATTGCTTGTTTGCAGAAGTTTGCCTGCTATTTCAGAGAAATGTTTGTTGAAAATATTGGCTGTTTCATTACGGTTTGTTATTCTATTGTGTTCATGAACTAGTTCAACATTTTTTGTGTTGCTTTATCATTTCCTGATGGTTTTTTTTCAACATTCCACATAGCTTTTGTTTTATTTTTGGATTTTTTATGTACTCCTTGTTTGACAGTTGTTTGGCCTTTATTATAACTTTTTTAAGTATGGTTGAGTATTGCTTATAGTAGCTGACTATTTGTTGATTGCAAGTGTGTTTTTTTGTGAGTGTAGGAAGCTCTCTTTTTCTTTCACAAGAAATTTTAATTCCATTGGGTATCCATGCTTTGCTGTTTTGTGTAATGTTTGTTTGTAATACTGTAGTGGATGTGAGATGCTGAAAGAAAGTTTGATTGAATTAAAGGTGTGAAACTTTAGATTCATGTCAGATATTTCATATATCCCTGACCATGATTCATTAGTTAACAGTGTGATGAGTTTGTTCAAGTTTTTTTGCATTAAACTTCCTAGTCTCCTTTATTGGGTTTACTTTTGTTGAGGTGCAATTTATTTTAAGAGCAAGTATTAGCACATTATGGTCACTGAGCCCCGTATCATTAGTGGTAGTTGTGTATGTGTGTTTAGTTTTGTCTAAGAAGATTTGGTCTATTGCTGTTTGTGTTCTTGGATTGCCTGGTTGGTGTGTCAATTACTGTACCTACATTATAGCAGCATACAATATTCTTCAAGAACATAATCTTCATCTTCTTCACTGATTTTTTTTATCATTACAGAACAGTATGTAATAAATGGGAATGAAATCACTTGCAATTTACATACATTTTCTTGAGCTCTTCCCAGAATCCCTATCTCTCTCTCTCTCGCTCTCTCTCTCTCTCTCTCTCTCTTTTTTACACACAATTGAATAATACTATAACAATGGCCACCCAACCAGAATTACCTCTGATGCATAGTAATTTGCAGTTCATCAACTGTACCGTGGGATTTGGAGGGAATAACATGCAAAGGCATTAGGATGCAGAACACATGTAGGTTTAGATTTACAGGTATTATCAATGATAATGGGAACAGTTTTCTTGAAAGACAGATGAAAGACAAGTTTGTGAGGACTCTCAGTGATCTTATAACTTACTATATGGTTATGAGAGTGCTTGCGCTTGTATCTAATGAATTTAGAATAGCCTTCTTCAGCTAGACAACAGCAGTTGCCAATAACCACTTGAACCTCCCTGCCTTTTGAAAGTATCCCCACAATATTCATTTATGGTATTATCCCAGACAGTCCTCAGAGTGCACATGCAAAAAAAAAAAAAAATTACTTTACTGTTCTAGTTTTGACTCATTTGTTTGTGTGAAAATTATTTATTTATTTATTTATTTTATTTACGTCAAAAACAGTTAAAAACTGCGTATGACAAGCTATGGGGAGAAGTGAATTTTGTGCACGTTTTCATAATTCTGTGGTCTCTATCCTAAACCATATTCTAGTCGAATTTTGAATACAGAAAAGAGAGTTTTTTTTCGAGTTTTGTTGACAAAATATTCGCTCCTATATAATACAATATATTTTCAAAAGTAAATTAGCTATAAATTCCTGCCCTGAACCCTCATGTTCTTCATGAAAGAATAATACTTTTTGCCGCGATAATATGAGAAACGATAATTTGAATAACTATATTTCCCACTGAAATTCAGAAGACGTGCACAAATAATGAAGTTACATTTATGTCCAGAAGCAAAACAAGGGACCATCTCAGCATTTGCTCAAGGATCAGGGAAACTGGACGAAAAACATGATCGAGATGGGGGCCATCAACCCAGAAACTGTGGTACAATACTTGTTACAGGTTCTTTAGAATTATACAGTCCACATGATAAATAATTACATTAACTATCATTGTTAAAATTAATTCTACTTTCCTTTTTGATGCTCGGTATAGTCTCGAATTGTATAGAAACAGTTATGCAGCAGAAAAGATTTTACTTGGGACTTAAACTTTTCTATTGAATTTAATCGTTTAATGTCTTCTGGCAAAGTGTTGTAGAGTAATGTACATGAATTGTATGTGAATTTTTTGTAGTGAGCTGTTGATACTGCCACCTGGTGAATATGATTACTATGTCGTGTGTTATACTTATAGACATCGACGTTTGCTGAAAATATATTCCCGCCCTTAAGTAAGTCATTTTTGACAAAAACTACTGATTCGTAAATCAGGAGACAAGGTAATGGTAAAATTCCTAGATTAATAAAGAGTGACTTACAAGAATCACGTGGGTTGGATTTGCTTATTATTCGTACAATTCTTTTTTGTAATCTGAAAGTCTGTGAACTATAAGATGTGTTTCCCCAAAATATTATGCCATATCTCAGGCGGGAGTGAACATTGGCAAAATATACACGAGCTGTATGAAGGCTGACGGAATTTGAAAGAATTCTGAACGCGTAGCATAATGAGCTTAATTTTGTGTTCAATTCATTTAAGTGGGCATTCCATTTGAGGTTTGACTGAATTGATAGACCTAAAAATTTTGTTACATTAACATCAGTCAATGGCACACCGTTCATTTTCAATGGAGTACAGAATTTTTTATTTGATATGGAAAACTGCATTGAAACTGTTTTATTTTCATTTACTTTTAATTTGTTATTATGGAACCAATTTGAAACGTCTGATATTGTACTATTTACGGTTTCTTTGTTGCAAAGAATATTTGTATCATCCGCAAAGAGAACTGTTCTTCCGTTTCGAATCGCTAAGGAGCATGTCATTTACGTATAATAGGAAAAGAATAGGGCCTAAAATCGATCCTTGCGGGACTCCACGTACAATTGGCAAAGAACCGGAAAGGTGTGTACATAAAGTTCCATCATTCCAGTAAGGTATTTCTACTTTCTGAGATCGTTGTTTAAGGTACGAACATAGCCAATCTAGAGCAATACCACGGATTCCATACGAAGGTAATTTTGAAAGTAAAATGTTATGATCAATGACGTCAAAAGCTTTTGAAAGATCTAAAAATATTCCAATAGTTGCTTTGTTTTGATCCAATGATAAGGCAACATCCTTAAGAAAAGAAAAAATGGCTGTTTCCGTAGATTTTGATTTCCGGAATCCATGTTGGCAATTTGAAAACGCGTCGTGTTTATTGAGAAAGGTTTCCATTCGCACATAAAAAAGTCTCTCTAATATTTTTGAAAAAACTGACAAAAGAGAAATTGGCCGATAATTTTGAACTTCATTTTTGTTGCCTTTTTTGAAGAGCGGCTTAATCTTAGCTGTTTTAAAAATATCTGGAAAAATTCCGGTGCATAAGGATGCATTAAATATGTGAGTTAACGGGTGTATAATGGCTGGCGCGCACGTCTTTAACAAACAATCCGGAAATTCATCTAAACCGGCCGAATATTTATTTTTTAATTTACCGATTATTTTGAGAATTTCATAGGAAGAGGTTTCGGAAACGAACATAGTGTCTAAGACTTTTAGGGAAACGTCAGATGTTGAATTTTGTGGCTGAAAACCCTTAGTGAGATCGACAGCAATTCTCGAAAAGTATTGGTTAAAGAGACTAGCCACTGTTGCCGGATCGTTCACATCTCTATCGTTATCTTTTAAAACAACATTCTCTACAAGGTTTCTTGTTGGTTTGGTCGCATTTTTTACTATATCCCACATTGATTTTGTTTTGTTATTTGAGTTCAAAATATCCTGATCGTGTTTCATGATTTTAGCCTGCCTTATGACTTTTCTTAACAATGATTTGTATTTTTTAAAGTACAGGAGGAAATCTTGAGATACGTTATGATGCTTAGAAATGAAAGAAAGAACTCGTTTGTTTTTACATGATGTTCTAATCCCTTGTGTTATCCAAGAATTGTTTTTGCGTGAAATATTTAATTTTCTTTTCTGAAGAGGAAAGCAAGTGTTAAAATGAAATGAAAGCGTTGAAAAAAAAAGAATAATATTTATCGTTTGTATCAAATCAAATTCTTTCATGGAGATTAATTATAATAATAATAAGAAGAAGAAGAACAATAATAATAATAATAATAATAATAATAACAATAATAATCATTGCCAAAAACGACCTAGCCATCCTTAATACAGGAAGGGCGAGTACATTCCAAAGAGGAGAAGCGGCATCCATACTGGATCTGACGGTAGGCTCCAACAACATTGCTAGGAGAACCACGGACTGGAGAGTACTGAACGACGAGACGCTCAGTGATCACAGCTACATCCAGTTTAAAGTAATTGGATACCAAAGGAAGCACCAGAAGCCAGGGGGGCGACCTCCATGGAACACAAACAAGCTAGTCGAAACGAAAGCGAAGAACTCTCTGGAAGAGTCGAAGCTAATACAGAGCCTGGGAGGGATGGAAAAACAGAATGTCCCTAAAACAACAGTAAAAGAAGCGAAGGACATAGTGATGGCAGCGTGCGCCGCATCTATGCCGAGACGTAGATGCCTAAGGGGAAAGCAACAGGCGTACTGGTGGACCCCTGAGATTGCCGAACTGAGGAAGAAATGTATTAAAGCTAGGAGACTTGCCACAAGATCCAAAACTGACGAATCACTTCGAAGAGAATACAAAATAAGCCAAAAACAGCTGAAAAGAGAAATTAAAAATAGGAAATCGAAGTGCTGGAAAGAGCTACTAGAAGAGATAGAAGATGATCCTTGGGGTATGGCGTACAAAATTGTAACCAAAAAACTTAAGAGTGAATACGAAGGTACCCGGACTAGAGGACCCCAAATGGATGAAGGAAATTTTAAGAGATCTCTTCCCAACTAGAGACCCGTGGGCGAGAAGAAAACCGTACGACTACGAATTTAGTGAGAACGATATATTCACGAAAGACGAGCTACAAGGACAAGCGAGGAAACTAAAGTGCAAGAAAGCCACCGGACCAGACGGAATACCAAACGAAATAATTAAGATTGTGACCAAGGAATACCCGGAACCCTTACTGGAGGCATTTAATAGCTGCCTCAGACATGGAGTTTTCTTCAAGAACTGGAAGAAACAGAAATTAATTCTCCTACGGAAAGGAAATAAGCCCCTAGAAAAGACATCGTCGTATAGGCCGTTATGCCTCCTATGATACAATGGGCAAACTCTTGGAAGGGTTGATTCTATAACGGCTAGAGAAGCACATATCAACAGGAAAAAAATTCTCCGATAGATAATTTGGATTCAGGAAAGGCCGCTCAACTACGGACGCAATAAGGGAAGTAGTACGTATAGCGGAAACTGCCAAAAAAGGAACAGGCAAAAAAAGGGGTATTGCACTAGTAGCCATTGATATTAGGAATGCTTTTAACTCCGCCAACTGGGAAGATGTTATTAAGGCACTGGTGGAGAAACAGGTCCCAGAATACCTACTAAGAATCATCGAGGACTATCTATCAGAAAGGAAGATTATATACTCGGACACTCTTAGGGTGGAGGAAGAGATGACGTGCGGAGTTCCCCAAGGATCCAAGCTGGGCCCATTCTTGTGGAACACCATGTACGACGACTTACTAAATATAGAGCTACCACAAGATACTTTGCTGATCGGATATGCAGACGGTACGCTAATCATCAGCCACAGCGATAACGTAGATCTGCTGGAGATGCACTTAAACGAGGCCCTCTCTAGGATTAATAGATGATTGGAAAAAAGACGCCTACAGATGGCAGTGGAAAAGACGGAAGCAGTACTAGTTACCGACAAAAGATCCTTTAGCTTCCCATGCATCACCTCGAACGGGGTAAGAATTGCCTGGAGCCGCCAAATTACATACCTGGGGGTCGAAATTGACCACAGACTGAGCTTCGGGCCACACATATGCAAGACAGCAGACAAAGCAGCAACAATTGGATCCAACCTCTCTAGGCTTATGTCTAACATAGGTGGACCTAAAGAAGCAAAAAGACGACTGATATCCAGCGCGGTAATTCGAAGATGTTGTATGCAGCACCAGTATGGGCGACTTCTCTTGAGAAACAATCCATTAGGAAAAAATACAACCAAATCCAAAGGAGGATGGCTATCAGAGTTGTATCAGCGTATCGGACGATATCTGACTGCGCTGTTTTGGTGCTGGCGAGAATGCCCCCCATAGACCTACTAGCGAGGGAAAGGAAGAGAACATACCAGACCCTAAAAGATAGAAAGGAAAAGGAAGGCAAGCTACCCCCAAAGGAGATAAATACCATAAAAGAGGGAACCAGAGGCACGCTAATGAAAGAGTGGCAAGAAAGATGGGATGGGGAGACAAAAGGAAGATGGACGCATCAAATGATCCCTAATATAGCAGAATGGATGGAAAGAGGCCACGGCGAAGTAAACTACTACCTGACCCAGGCGCTGTCGGGACATGGATGCTTTAACAAGTATCTATATGACTTTAAGATAAAAAAACAGCCCGAGGTGCGACCATTGTCAAGCCGAGGTAGACGACACCATGCACACCCTTTTCCAGTGTAATGCATGGACCACGGATAGGGAAAATACAAAACTGAGAACTTGCTGGACCCTGCGGGGGGATTCCGCACTGTGGGTCGCAGTAACGGATGGCAGGAAACAACCCAAGGGTCAAGTGTGATCTGTGAAATCGAACTTGCATCCTGCGAAATCTTCACTTAAAACCAATGAGCAAAATTGATAGAACAAGCAATGCAACGAGTCACCTTGTCGACGCCTGGCCATCCCACGGATGTTAGTCCCAGGGACCCAGAGCCGGCAGTAGCTCAAAGCCATCATCAGAGATGGACGCAGGATGAATTGAAGGAGGTGATGTGGTGCTTTTACTATTCAAAAGTGAAAAATGGGGTCTCACAAAGAACTTGTCTAAACTTCCAGATAATTCAAAAGACTGGGAAGTGCAAGAAATCGCTTTACTTGGAACAGCCACATTTTGCGCAAAGTATTGTAGAAGCACCAACAGTCCCTAGATCTGCTCCTTAGGTAGCTGGTTGCAACCTGGAGTAGATTTTATATTCAGCCGACACATGACATCTTTAGTCGTGATATAGAGGAATAATAATAATATAAACAGAAATGCAAAGAAAATATTAAGCTTTAAGTGTGATCTCACCAATGTGCCCAGGCAAAACATAAATTGCCCATATTGTGATGTATCACGTATACAGAGCATATGATAGATAGTAATTGTAAAGAAAAAAGAGGTAATCTAGCACGCATGGATGAGAAGGCAGGATGACCGAATTAAGACGTATTTTGCGAAGCCATGATGAAATAGGGGGCAGAGCTGGCTGTGTGGGGTGAGCAGTGCTCTTTTTATTTGTATTTCCACTCAAATTATATACATGGAAAATATAAGAGTAATCTAGGGTCATTACAATTAAACCAAAACAAAAAATTTTAATTTAAAACTTACAAGTGATTCATTTCTAAGCCCAAAAATGGATTTGAACACAAAGTGAAATGGAGTCAATCGATTGATTGTTTATGTATTTTTTGATGAGGAATCCAATAAAAACAGTAATTTTATTTCTAAAACGAGCTTTTGCCTTGAAATTCTAAAAAAAACTTAATAAAATAGAAAAGTATGATTTTTAGTGAAAATAGTCCCTTAGATCTAAGTATTGAAAATATGATAGGAAATTACTGTGTATCTTAGAAAATTCTCTAAAAAATACAGTTCATCACATTACATTTAAACAAATCTAAAATCCGCCAAGATATAGCATTAAATAGGAGAAAAGAGGAGAAAATGTAGTTTTCGATACTAGGTCACCATAGTAACGTAAACAATTATAAAAAATTGTTTTTCTAGGTTATTTTGGGAGTAGAATAAGATAATATCACTGTCCTCTAGTTTGGTCGTGGGTCAATTTCACTTATCTTATTCCACTATACCCTTTGATGAGGCAGTTATCATCACAATATCCAAGAGTATTTCTTGCATATGGGTAACAGAAGACAATCAATACTTATTCTTGAAATTTGTAGACATGATGGAAGTTAAATTAATAATAATACTTATTTATTGTCTCTTTTCTTAGAGTACTTTCATAAAATAACTCAGCCAATACTCAGTAATTTTTGAAATCATTTAAGTAAAAATTATAACAATTTATTGCTCTCACGAGTCCTATTGTAAACCTTCTGAAACAAACTTCACAACTAGTTAATCATAAGTGTTAAGAAGATCAAAATATTCAAAATCATTCAACATAAAATTTATGTAACAGGAAGCAAGTTTGAAACCTTATGTAAAGTTTTGTGGGTTCTTCAAACTTCTGGAGGGAAGTATTCAATAGCAAACAAGGAAATAATTAAAGCAATAAATAAATTAAC
>JAHLJT010008446.1:30400107-30438749 GCA_031308135.1 Acheta domesticus
TTGAAATAATCTAATAAGTAGTAATTTTTAGTACATGAAGTTGAATTGCTTTGAAAAACATTACTATTTACACAACACAAAAGATCAAAGATCAAGAAATTTCATTTTGAAAATAGTTAAGGTCAATCAAAAA
The DNA here is from genome assembly GCA_031308135.1 of Acheta domesticus. Lineage (NCBI taxonomy): Eukaryota > Metazoa > Arthropoda > Insecta > Orthoptera > Gryllidae > Acheta > Acheta domesticus. The sequence continues at coordinate 30,400,241 of JAHLJT010008446.1, forward strand.
AAGGTTAGGTTAGTATAGTTAACGTCATCATCAAAATCCTAAAAATTGTCCTATATTAATTGAGAAAGAGGTCAATGACTTTTCACAAAGATTCATAGTTTTATTGTATGAAATATAATTTTTATAATATCAACTTCTTTTAAGTTACGTTTTTTAAAGGTTTCATTTAAGAAGAAAGTTTTTATGACGTAACCCAGCAGTGAATTCTAGTGGTCTGTGAAACCAGAGTGCCGTTTAATATGTATCAATTCCACATTTTGTTTCCCTATATATCTATACCTTTCATGATTCTAATTAAAGTCTCACAAGTTACTGCAGCAAGGATATTGCGGTGTTACCACAAACTATGTCCATGTCCCTTGGATGTGACCGCTCAGACAACCCTATGCTTGGGGGTCTGTCTTCCCAATCAGATAATGTATTCATTTTGTTAGTCTTTTCTGAACTTACCAACATGAAACTGCCTGCACGAGACACATTTGACCATATGTTCAGGGTCGAAGCTTAATGGCAAGCTGCAATGTGTTTCAAATTCATTGAATTTTTTGGAACAGAGGTTGTCCTTCAACATACAAGAGAGAATGAAAGCAGTTTCTAACCTCTTTTAGCTGCGTTCACATGTACATCAGAGTGAGGCTTAGCACACAGACAAGTGTAAATGTAGAATTAAATTTGCCATCTGAAACCTATATTAGTTGATAGATGATGTAATAATTTCTCTTAATAAAATAAATTGGATATATACATAATTGCAAATTATAATGAACACAATTGCCAGTCCAGACAGCCAAGGCAGTAGTACCGTGGTGATCTCGGATGGAAGGATCGCAGCTTCAAGTCCTGCCTCGAGCATGGTGTTTGTGTATGTCTGTATGTTTGTGTCATCCTTTCATCCCTCAAAATCATCATTTCATCTTCCACACCCCCAGGGCTAACAAATGTTGATCCCTTGATAAATTACATGCACCTGCCACTGAGATACTGCTAATGAGCCCCAGTAAGCTGCAGGGTGCATGCATGCATGCATGGTTCAAGACGGCCTATTCGCACGTCAAAAAACAACAACAACAACAACAACAACAACATATATATATAAAAAAAAAACACACACACACCATAACTTAACCCTTTTTGATTTCTGAAGGTATATTTGTATTTTTCAATTGTGTTTATTGTTTTGTATTTTTGTGCTAATTTAATTTTGTATGCAAATAATACTTAAAATGTCAAATATAGGTTTTTAAACAATATGTACAAATTTTATCATAATAAAAACACTAAAATCATAATATTTCATTCACCTATCACATCCAAAATATAAAATAAGTTGATAAGTGGATTAACTGGGGGTTTTAGGCTACATAACACTGTTTTGCAAAGTGCATATTTTAAAGAGTTTTATTGCACGAAAATCCAGTATTCAGTTATTACGATCATTGTTTTTGACCTCATTCTTTAATGCATTTTAAATTTGGTTTTATCTAAAATTTGCAAAATCTTGAATTTAAAAGTTCTGTAAAATACGAAAAATTGATACTTTTTATTTTATTTTTCTATTAATATTTCATAGTTTTAACAGTGGTTAGAAAGGTAAGAAGAAAGTATCTTAAAATATATTGATTTGATCCGAAAACACTTGCATACAACCGGGTACTGTTTACTGTAATGGAAAGAATGAATATACAACATATTTTTTGTTTCATGAACTTTATTATCTTGTATTTTCTGATATTCTGTAAGAATACAGTACATTCATGTTTTACTATATTCTCTATAATTTTTTAACCATATCCTTGGTTTTTAATTACAATCACCAGGCCACACATTAATAATAACGACTTTCCCGGTGCTTGCGGTTTGAGTTTGAACATTTCGCTTGGATACCGAAGCTCTGATCTTTTTCGAATTTTCAGAAGAATCAGGTTCAGAGGACGTGGACAACAAAATCGTCTGAGTACTGGCATCTTTCACTTCCTTTTTGGTGTCCACTTGGATCTGGCTGGATTTGGCTGGATTTTTTTGATTGGCTGGATTTTTTGGATTGGCTGGATTGGATTTTGCTGGATCTCTGGATCCAGCCTGAAGTTGCTGTTCCCTTTGTTCTTGTGACCTTCGGTATTTTGCCTCATTGTTTGGATCTTCAGGCTGCGGTCCTAAAGGGTATTCTTCCTTTAATGATGATGGGAATGGCAGCTTGTGGTCTAACTTGGGAGAATTCAAGTCAGAAACCCGTAGGTGCGACTTATACTTCTCTAAATGGAACAGATACTCCAAGTCCGAGTTCATCGGACTTGGAGTATCTGTTACTTGCTGCAACCGTGCTCCTGCTTGTGACTGACGCACATTCCGGAGCATGTCATTATCCACTGCGGGTTGATGTTGTTGTGGAGGCTCATTCTGGTCTCGAGGCTTTGTCTGCTTCATTTTTTTATGTAATGGGCACCCATTCTCTGTAATTGGTGCCCATTCTTTTTCATCTTCTCCATGCTTATTATCTTTCTTTATATACTCATCTAGCCATCCCTCTTTTACGTGTATTTGCACCATCGGCGGAACTTTTTCCTTTTGTTGTCCTTTTCTCTGTGCCTCTCCGTTTGGCTGCCCGTTCAGTGGTTGAGGTTCAGGATCCTCTTTAACATTTGTAAGTGCAGGCTCAGCAAAGACGTTGCTGGCCAATCGTTTGCACGAAGATCTGTCGCTGTTGCGGGCAGAGGGCGCGGGCGTAGTCGTCGCTGTCAGCCACTCGCTATCCTGCCAGCCCTCCCTCGCCTCCGGGGGCAGCCGCGCCAAGGCGTCGGCGACCGCATCCGAGAAACGCCTCCATAGAGCCCACCAACAAGTCGCGCTGCGGGTGCAGCAGCAGGTTGGTGGCATACAAGTCGGCGCACTCCTCATCGAGGAACCGCTCGGCGGCGGCCCGCATGACCTGCAGCGCCCGCGACGCAAGGGAGTTGTAGATGTTCATATCTGCCACGTTCTCGCGAAGCTTTTTCATGATTTCGTCATGCACGGCGTTTAAGCACTCCCCAAGAGTATAAACGGCTACATATGTCATTTCTTGTCTCATAAATTCTTCAGCGCCCACCTCCTTCAACTCTGCGCGAACTTTGGCCTCAAATTTCTCTTCTTTAAGATCTTGCTGCTTCCCCTTGGTGGAATTTCCTTTTTGCTTTTCTTTTTCCATTGTTGCCGCATCCACCAACGTTTCTTTTCCCTTTTTGTTTTCTTTACTTACAAAGCGGACAAAACGTTGGGCTAATTCATGACACACAGAATCGCGGACTTGATAGTCTCTGCAAAAGTTTCCCGAGGGCCATAAACTGCTCTACGACCGACTGATACCGCGGGCTGATACACCATATGGCGGAGATATATATGGCCCCGATTGTTTCTTCTCCCGGCTGGGGATCGCTGCAGTCCCGCCAGTGCTCCTCGTCTTCCTGAGTGAGATACACCTCTAGTACGAGGCCGGGCGGCAGCACCTGCCGCAGGTCAACGTCGGCCAGCGGCACGCCGCACAGAAAGACGCCTTGCACGGGCACAGCCACCATGGGCCCAGCCACCATGGGCCCGGCGTCCCCACACGGGCCCACGACCTGGCCCTCTCCGCGGCGATGCCCCGCACGGGACGGGCCGCCACGCCCGGCGCCGCCAGGCCGGGCGCGCGACGAGGAGGGCCTGGAAGAAGCCGAAGGCGCCTCGAGGTCCTCGAGGACGACCATCAGCGCGCTGGCCTTCGAGTGCACGATGGTGGCACGCAAGGGGCGGCAAGCGAGATAGGCGTCAGGCGGCGGCGCGCTCGCGCCGTCCATCGCCCTCAGGAGCGACTCCATCTGCGCAAACAGCAGGGCAATGGAAACACACACACACACAGGTTGCACACTACCAGCACTGTCCGGGAAGGAACGTGATTTGATTATTTACCGTTTCCGAGCGCGTCAACAACGAAGATCATTAGTTCCGAAAGTGTAGGGCATGTTGTATCCCGAGAGGTAGTGGAGTACCTTCCCCCGTTGGAAGTGAGATCCTGAGCCGACCTGCACGTCGGCTTGGGGAGTTTTCTGCTTCCATTTAACTTCTCAGCATGACACCGCCCCACCCGGGACAAGTCTAAGTTCCCAACATATGTGGTTCTGTTCTTTATGTGTATGTAAGGGGGACAAGAGGGAACAAGGGTAAGGAAGGAAAGATCGCGTGCGGTCCGCTGCCTGTTAAGGTATTGATCCGATATTCGCCAGGCACTGATCGGAGAAACTATTGAAAATTGTCGTTCAGAGCAGCCGTGCGCTAGAATTCTCCTGACAGTCGTTGAAACCGGTCTTGCTGAGAAAGAAAACCTGGCCTAGAATATATGTACTCATAGTCCAATTAGCAAATGCTCAGAAAGGAGTTTAGAGAACATTCCAGTTTTTAAAATTTACTAATACACAAAATTCAGTTTAAGTACAACGACGAGTTTCAAAGAATAGAAAGTGCTATATGGGATTATTTTTCAAAAAGGGTGAATTAACCTGAATTTTTCAAATTGCTATAATTTGAAAGGAATTTCAATTCTCTACAGCATTTACTCTGAAAACGTTTTTCCGAAACGAAGGGCTGGAGAGGTAGAAAAAGCTTGAAGGAACACGTGAGGCAATATAGTTTTTGTAAATCAATGATTATCAGGGGCGGCGTCGATATTTGAGTTTGTATGTGTCTGTGTGTGTGTGTGTGTGTGTGTACAACCCATCGTCAACAAGACAACTGAAAAAACAAAAAAGAAGGGTCCTTTTCATGCCCTCCCAACCCTTGCATCAAGAGTAGAACCCAGGACTTTTGGCATTTTCAAAGAAAAAATCCTACCTCTTATACATTCTCTATAATCCATTTGATTTTAGATCTTTAGTCAAGTACAGTTAAAAACTATACGTGACATAAGAGATTGAGGTACCATCTTACCACCCTCTGTTGACTAGATTATTTGTTTAAGATATTTTACTATAACTACTGATGATGGCAAAAGGTTTCAGAAACTTCTTTGATTCTAAAAACTTTCAAAAGAAAACTATTTATATCTACAGAAGTTAACATCTTATTTTTTCATTGGTTAATAATGAATTTTCACAAGATCTTGGATAGAACTATTAACTTCATTCAAATATTTATATTAGGTACACATTAGATCAATAAATATTGAGTGATTTTATGTGCAGTGATATCCTGCATTAAAGACCCAAATCAATTCATATTGTAAAAACCATTATTTTATTGGCATTTATGCAATACAGTTACAACATTGCACGACCCATAATGTCGCATCATCAGATGATCTGTAATACAATCAGTTTTAAACAATTAAAAATGTTTCTTTCATCATGAAGTTCAAATTTAGAATAACAATATGCACAAAACAAGAATTAAAACTAGAATTACAAATGAAATTTTAAATACAATATCACAGGAAAAATTTGTTGATTGTAACCCATTCTCACATGGTTACACATGAAGTTATGCAATTTCAATTTTGATCAATACAATTTAAATATATAAGTAATTATATAAATATATAAGTAATATATTACTTATATTGTAGTTTTAACTCTTGCTTTGTGTATATTATTATTTCAAATTTAAACTTTACCATGAAAGAAACATTTTTTTTGTTGAAGACTGATTATTACAGAACACCTATGATGCAATCACATTGAGTCACAAAACATTGTAACTAGTGCATAGATGCCAAAAAAATAATTGTTTTTTATAATATGAATTAATTTGATTGTGTTTAATAAAAGAGGATACTACTTCATATAATTGGTTTCTCTTTAAAAAATATGTGCTGAATGACTTTCAGAGATTAAAATCAAAAATTGATCACAAAATTATATTTTAACATAAACATCTCTATATCATATTTTCAAGAAAAGTGAATGTAATTAAATTGCTTTAATCAGAACATTATTATGGCCATTATTCAAATTATCATAATCAAACTGCTGCTTCTTTTTACTTTCACACACACACAGAATATCAGACACAGACAAATAGATGGATAGGAGAAAAAGAAAAAAAGAAAAAAAAAGCAGAGAGAGAGACAGACAAACAAGCAAGCAAAATGAAAATTATTACTTCGACTTCAATTTTGATTTATAAAAACGGAGTATATATACGATGATTTAATGTAGTGACTACTTCTTTACCTTTCTGAGTGGTTTTTGGTGGTTAGGTAGTCCACCTTGACCTTTTCCTGATCGAGAGTACTTGGGCATATTCAATGACCTGTAAATCAGTAAACTGATAAATATTTATTTTAACAAAAGCTATAAAACAATGAGTGAATTCATAAGTCATCAAATACAAGTATTTTGCAATATTTTCATGTACACCTACATATTGAGAAATAGCACAGTCCCAATTTTATTTTTTAGGAAAACTAAAATAAATTCAAAATATTCATATTTGATGTAAATAATAATATACATTAATTTAAGTCAAATATTGCTGATATTGCAACTCTTTATTGGCTCTTCTTCAGGAATACAAAATTTACGTTTGAATAAATATATTTTTTTACACTGCCTTATTGTGTATCTGTTTTATTTTCATTTTTTCTACACATTTAATAGCCTACATCAGTACTTCTAAGTTACTTTTTTCTAATATATGTTTACAATGATAAAATAATTATAGAAACAATTATGAGTTTAAATTTGAGGCAATATTACTGAACTGCTCATCCTACAATCCAACAAAATAATATGTCAATATGATACTATTATAATATTATTACAATAAGAACATCAATATACACGTGGAATCAACTATAAAAGAATATAACTAACAGTGAGGACATACACTTTCTAGACAAACAGTAAATATTTAATTTACAGTACAGCAGTCAGACGCATACCAAATAACTAACTGAATGCGGCATTGGCCACACTTTAAACTGTTATAAAAGTATTTCCACATGTTAAACATTTCTACTACTGTACATAAATTCTAAGTAAAAAGATACTTTAAACATAGAGTTGTCTGTTTTTTTCATCTTTGGACATAGTACATAAAAATAATCTATTAAGTACTAAAATTAAATAATAAAAAATACAAAAAATGTGACACTACTCAATGTCAATATTCTTTTGGGCTATGGCCACAACCCACCTCAGAATAAATTGGAGAAACTAATCCGAACACTCTTCAAAGAGTACATTTTTGCGGTATATTATTAGGCAGATTATTTAAGAAAATTTGTACATTTCCAAACTTCTATTCATTATATAGGTTGGTACTTATAGATTTATATTAGATTATAATTTTGTAATTAACATATCCTACAAAAGGGGAGTAACCCATTAGCACCTTATATGCTACACATTACAAAATTATCCTACAAAATGACAATTAATATGATTTGATATATTTTGTCAATGAACAGTAAAAACTGTAGGGGAGAAGGGCAATTTGCGTTTTGGAATCTCTTCCCCATTTTTAACCATAAATAAATGAATAATGAATAAAGAAGTTACTAACATTGGAAAATAGACATTTTCGCTCCCAAATTATAGAAAATTAATTACCATTGGTAATCAAACTTACAGAATTGGGTCATTAGTATTTCTAACAAAATGGTAACCCACACCCCCGGGTTACCATTTTTTACTCCTGACACAACTAGTAAAACTATGTTTATTCGATGTAGCAGCGCCTCCAAACCTGTCAATCACATACTTTTATTCATTTACCTAGCAATTCAAGGGTAAGTGTTCGCTCAACAAACAATCACGAACTGTTTCCTCTAAAACAAGAACGGCAACGCTTTATTGTCTGTAGAAATACAGTTAAAAAAAAAAGAAGTCCTAGGAAAGCAAATGAAACACGTTGAAATTTCCATAAAATAATTCACACAAATTCAGCACTAAGTCGGATTAAAGAATCATATTTACAATCTGATATTTCACTCCAGCAAATATTTTTAAAATCACGTTACACCAGCAATACGTACTTCCAGAACTTTCGCCCAACAGAATCGTCAGCGAAGAGCAGCAAACAATGTGTACAATAGTAGGGAGGTTTTGCCACCTCGAACGTTAAGCACTATCGCTCTTCTGCGCATGCGCAGATGCACTAAAGTGATGCAAAATTTGAACTGCGCATGAGCAGATGATCGATAATACTTACCGTTCGAGATGGACAAATCTCTCTAAAGGGAGATTTTGCCATCTCGAACGTTAAGCACTATCGACCTTCTGTTCATGCGCAGTTTAAGTTTCGCATCACTTTAGTACATCTGCGCATGCGCAGAAGATCGATAGTACTTAACGTTCGAGGTGGCAAAAACTCCCTTATTAAAAGAGAGTTTTTGCATCCTCGAACGTGAAGCACTATCGAGCGTCTGTGCGTGCGCAGATGCACTAAAGTGATGCAAAACTTGCACTGCGCAGGAGCAGAAGATCGATAGAACTTAACGTTCGAGGGTGCAAAAACTCCCAAAAGACAGGCAACAAATATAGGAAGATTACTAAGTCGATTAGTGTTTCCGGGCGCGTCAACGGCTAAGGTCATTAGTCTCATAAGTATAGTGCATGTTGTTACCGTAAGAGGAGGCATGTTTGTAAAAAGTAACTTAGGTACTGCTCTGGCATTCTCATGGTGTTCATTGGAGAAACAACGGAAAACTACTGATCAGAGCAACCGTCCGCAAGAATTCTCCTCCATGTAGCACCTGAAATCAACCTATTGTCCGATTAAAATAAGTTGGTGATTGACAGTTGTGGATGGAAGGGAGCGATGTTGACAGTTTGCGTTTCACTGAACACGTGTTACCAGGACACGAAGATAAACACTTGAAATAAATACTTATTAAAATAACCAAATCATACACTCATATTGTACGAAGCTACAGCTTCAGAAGCACAACTATCGATCACCAACTTATTTTAATCAGACCATAGGTATATAGCTATGGTCGAAAATCCTGCCACCGTCTGGACTAGAACCCTAGAATCTCCCGGTCAGAGGCACAGCAGTGACACCAAATGATGCCCTGAGCCACCTAAGCTGATCCCAGCCTGGGCAAGCTATCTCCCGACATATGTGGGAGTGTATTTCATGGAAGTGGAAGTGTGTACGTGTAAGCAGTGAAGGAAGAGAAAGGAAGAGTGTGGAAAGATCGTGGGTGGCCCGTGGCCGTTTATTAGGGAACTGCTCCGGCATTCGCCTGATTTGATCAGAGAACTCAGAGGAGCCAGCCGCTAGAATTCTCCTCCAGACAGCAGCTGAATTCCATTTAGTTACCTAGCTGGTGCCGAAAAGGCACTGTAGTGACATTAATTGATGCCCTGAGCCACCTACGCCGATATATTGCCATAGCATTTATTTTGAATGATCGTATCGGCGATTTGCGTGAAGTAAAAGGGTGGGAGTAACAGATGAAGAAAGAAGGAAATGAATTGCTTTAGAAAGATTTGCTATGGCGACAAGATTAGCGGGCGCTCGAGTGAAAAAGTTTTGTCAGACTACAAAAATGAAGTAGCAATTGCCTAAATGAGAGTGGTGCAAAAAATTCGTAAAGAACGCAGAAGTTAACGGATTGATATAAGAGATCTTGCAGAGTTTATTTTATTTATTTATTTGTCAAAAAACAGTAAAAACTGTATATGACGTGTGGGGAAAGAAATTTATCTGCGCACATTTTCTTGAGGGCCAGAAAAAAAACAACGAAAAACGAAAAAATGAATTTAGAAAATAATTATTTTAGAAAAATCAAAATATTTGAAAAATTGTTTTTTCCCGAGTTATAGAAAATCAATTTCAACTGTAAATGAACTACAAGCAAAAGGAGAGCTCAACAAAACGTGCGCACAGTGAAGCTACATTTACGTCCAGAAGCAAAACAAGGGGCCATCTCAGCATTTGCTCTATGGATCAGGGAAACTGGACAAAAACCTGATCGAGATGGGGGTCATTGACCCGGAAGCTGAAGTACATTACTTGTTATAGGCGTATTAAATATTTTTTGAAAATGTATACGATGCAATGTTTGCGATGCAGTGGCGTAACAAATGTTTGGCGCAAAACGACCGGTGATAAAAAGATGAAAAATGTGTTCGTGAAGAGAATAGGGATTCAAGTGTAGAGGTGGGTGATGGGTGACTGATTCGATGTTTAAAAAATTCGCAACCTTTGATGCACTTAAGAGAGAATCCTGATACTCCAGAAGAGCGCTTAACTGTGATGATGATTGCGTAGGCTTCCGCGGCCGGAATTCATGTTGTCCAGGCTATCCGGGATGAGCCGCGTCGTCGATTTGGTGGCTGACGTTTCGGCCAACATATTGTGGCCTTCCTCAGAGCGTACTGCCACCAAATCGACGACGCGGTTCATCCCGGTTAGCCTGGATAACTGAAGATATTTTCGTGGAAGACAGGCTGAGTTTAACTCAGGGCTAGGGCCAACATTGTCGCTGTTTTGCAGCGACTCTGAAAAGGAGGTCCTAGGGTTCGAATCCCGACGGACGCGATTTTCCACACTAAGTCGCAGATAGCTAGGTCGAATTCAGCCGCTTTTTTTTATCGAAAAAAGAAAAAAAACGCGGAAAACTACCGATTAGAGCAGCTGAGCATTAGAATTCTCCCCGACACGGCTGCATTCGCTACATATCTAGCTAGCTATTGTCGAAAAACCCTGCCACCGTCGGGACTCGAACGCTAGGACCTTCCGGTCAGAGGCACTGCAGTGACGTCAGTTGATGCCCTTAGTCACATCAATCGGTTCACCACTACATTTTGGCGTCCATAAATTACGTAACGCAAATTTCGAGTATTTTCAATTCCCCCTCTCCCCTCTGTAATGCACTTCCCTATCTCTATGTAACGCCAGCGTAACGCTGCCTCAGACCCCCTCCCTCCCCCTTTAGAGTTACGTAAATTATGGATGACCCCTTACTTACGCATTACAATTTTGTTCATCGTCATTCATTCCCCATCATTATCCACCTCTCATGGCCACCCTTCCACCTTTCGTACTGTGGAAGGCAAAGCCAAACCACCCTTGTGATCACTTGTCCAGGAAAGCCAGAACATTAAGACGTAAACCACTTCTCTTGCCTATGCTCGAAAATGAGTATGCACCGCAAGTAACACCTTTATACTACAAATAGACAGAGGGCTTACTTGGAATAACACATAAAAATTACAGCTAACAAAACATTCATAAAATGTTAAAACTGTATCCACTAATTAATAAAAACTCAAAAATCAATATCGACACGTCAATATCCATTTTCAAATATATAGTAAGGCCTTCACTAACCTACGCCTACCAAATTTGGGGAGGTGCGGCAAACAGCAATTTAAATTAACTACAAATTATTCAAAACAAATATCGACGCCGAACAATAATACGCAGCTGAACAGTAATTGCACCTTGTTATATCCGCTACGAGCAAATTAAAAAAGAACTCTTTATGCCCAATAAAACAATGGATAAACAGACTCTCCTCCCGATCCAAGAATAAAACGTTGGCATTCCAAAGACTTACTTTAGGGTGACCAGACGTCCCGTTTTTAACGGAATTGTCCTTTTTTATCATTATATCCCGTTGTCCCTACAAAATATTAATGGGACGCGAAATGTCCCGTTTTTTCGTTCTTGGCTATAACCTCGCTCTCTGGATTTCGCTACTTCGCTAGCCCTTACATTTCAACAAACTTTTTATCCAGAAAATTTGAGGAATGGGAAAAAGATTATGTAGAGATTGATAAAAAATGGTGCGATGTCTTCTACACATTTTAAAGTAGAGGCAACTCAATAAGGTGGTTGTGAGTTTTTGCACTGGCTGTACCAGGCAAAAATGCTTGATAGAAAGATTATTTTCAATAATGAATTCCTTTTGGATTGATGAAAACTATGTTTTACTACCAAAATTATTTAAGCAATTGTAATTTTAAAAATTCATTTTCAAGACCTGAGCTGTGAGGAATTCTACAACCCGTTATTAGGTAATTCCAAACTCTTGCAAGATATCAAATTATTTGATAAGTACAGTTCATAGTGGTTCCAGAATGAGAAGCCACAATTTTATGTTCAGCAAGTTGTACATAAGTTGGTTATTAAAATATGTCTTTTTACATTTAAAAACTAATTTGTACTTGTCTCAGTGAAGCAGTGCAATCGCATATGAAAAATATTTTCTTTGTAAGCTCACGTCCTGTTTTGTCTTGTTTTTCCCTTCCGTATTTCAGAAATGTCCTGTTTTCTGTCATAAAAATCTGGTCACTCTAACTTACTTAGACCTCCATAAAATAGCAGAAAAGAAAGTAGTTAATAACAACTTAGAAATAAATTCGAGTAGCTAGAGGACCCTTCCTGGACTCTCCTCTGTAATTAATATTAATTGTAAGTTAAAAATACGTGGAAATGCCATACGTGAAAAATGCCATACATAATACACCAAAAGTGTATTATTATTATCATATTCGAAACCTTGAATGAACCAACAGGCAGAACTAGGGCTAATAATTCTTTTTTAAATATTAAAAATATTGATGTGTGGACTGAGCGGTATTTAAAAGAATGATTGTTCTTACTTTGTGCAAACTGACGATATCAGGAGACAGGGAACATGAGAAAGCCACGTAAATCCCAAAACTCTTATTAAAGAGTACCCCGGAAAGATGTGCACCTTTATCTATAAAGCAAACATGCCGTCGACTGTATGACTGTGCCGTCGACTGTACTTCGCTGGAAATATGTTATTTAGATCTCCTCTTTATAAACACTGGAATCGTGATAACTTTTATTGTGCAACTCCTTTCCGCAAACCACTGTGTACCAATACTTTCCGGATTTGCATCTTATCCGGATCTGCATCGTATCTTAATTACTACCTGAACAAGCAGAGAACGTTCGTCCGAATCAAAATAAAATGCATCCACTAAAAGAGTAACTCGCTGCCCGAAAATGCGACTGATTGCTAAAATATCTGTAGCCTTAACATAAGCACATAAGCACTTAACTCGCTGTTAAAACGTAAAAAGACACATAATTATTTCCTAAAACACAACAGAGGCCGAGGTTAGGTGTGAACTCGTGAAGTTGGGCAGAACTTGAATACCCTAACGAACCATAGACCGAACATAAAAACGAACTATAGACCATGATTTTTTGTATCTTAGGTTTATAAACAATCAATTAGGTGTCCACATCAATACAGGAATTGTCCCATTTAAACATTTTTTTAACAGTTGAACAGCAAACTTTATTCCTTAAGTACGTTTGTGAACAGATATGTTCGCTTCATCAGGTACATTAAAATCTATAAGATTTTTTATTTACAGATAACAAAATAAGTAATCTTTTTAAAACTATTTTTAATGGACAATTACTGTATTGATTTGGACTCCTAATGAACTGAAGAAATAATGGAAGTCATCTCCGTCAATTTACTACATTTATTTAGAGAGCTTGCTCTCAACGGCTTTGCCGTAATCATCAGTCTACAAATATAAATAAAATAATAACAATTAAAATACAGAATTTTATTTATATTTTTAAGTTGTTTATATTTGTACTGATGACGGCAAAGCCGTCGAAGGCCGGTTCTCTAAATACATATACTGTGTGAGTTAAGTTTCATTATTTCTTCATGTAATTACGTCAACAATACCATATCACAATTCCCACTATTCTTAATTGATTGCCTATCAACTTACGATACCAAAGATCAGAGAACGTTACAGCAAAATATCATTAAAATATTTACACCTACCTTAAACGATGAAAAACGCAGGAAGAATGTGCAAGACTACAGCCACTACAATGATGGAGGGAAGTAGATACACAACAGTGATGCAAGTGTCTGACAAAAGCTGGAACTCTCCTTTTTATCAAAGCAGTATCACAGCGATCCTGGTGGTACCATCACGCACTGTTATTTTATCTTTGAACCAATAAATCTCTAAAATATAATTTTTATATGACAGTAATATTCTCGAATATTTAAAGACATTCAAACCTCAATTATTTTTTCTAACAAAATTACTTTTATTGACCTGATCTTTTTTTTTTTTAATTCGCGACACTATGTGGCCGCATCATCAGATGTACGCGACACGTTTGAGAAAAAGAAATTTTATTTCATTTTGACTTAAGCAATATGATCAAGTTAATTTTATGAAAAAAAACTTCTTTATAATATAAAAATACGTTTAATAATTTCAGTTACATTAGAATAAAATTTGATAGCGTTTCCAGAATATTCTAAAAGCTCTAAGATGGTGAACAAAGTTGTGCGACTGTAGTGCCATCTCACGGATGAAATACAAAAGCTCAAAAAAGTCGAGTGCATACAAATATTGTTTTCATTTTATTTAACGTCAAAACTATTGAAAAATATGAAGTCACACGTTCTATTAGGAGATGTGCATTCTGTGTTAACGTTTTCTTAATTCTGGTATCCCTTCCATAATCTATAAAGAAGTTTAAATATGATGACAGTTGGAAACGAGCGTTTTTTCGCAAAAATATAAGAAAATATTAGCTCCTATGTATTTAATAATGAAAACTAATTGCAAAGGAAAAAAGCTTCATGATTTTATTATTATCCCTCATCGTCTCCTTCTTGGAGGAATGGACTTACATGGAGTACATGGAGATCCTTATTTGAATAATTAAATTACTTAAATCTGGAAAACAACCACAGATAGCAAAGTTACATTATGTCCAGAAACAAAAAAAGGGGACTTTTCCACTTTTCATATACAAATGTTCACCATTTTTTCTTCTAAATATATCTTTTATTCCTCCTTTACTCTCTGATGTAAACCTAAACTTGGGCCCCTTCTAATGTCATTCACGGCAATACACAAATGCATTTCTTTGGCAAAGGCAAGCATTGGTTTTGAAACGTTAATTATTTCACTAAAAATTCCTATTATTATCTCGAAACTATTGACGATGGTAATCAGATAGGCCCTACCCATTGTTGTTGAAAATAAACTTATTTCCAATAATGTACTCACGGTTGGATTTTATCCACATTAAACTCAATTAATGCAGATTCTGTTTTCCTTTTCTGTTCAAACGATTTTCTAAGTTACAATTATCTAGCTGCAGTCATTACAACACAATGGCATTTACGTTGTACAGTTGCACGTAATTAAACAACGCAGATGAACTGCTTAACTGCAGGTTACAATTCAAACCTCGTGTGCTTGCAATGATCGTCGCACGCAAAAATTCCAGGCCTAATAATTTTATGCCCCCCACTCCATAATTCACGTTATTGCATCTGGCAACCCTGGAGTTGGCAACCCTTCAGATTGTTGCCTTTTTTGAAGATGAAAATGAAGATGAAATGAAATTCAAAATTATCAGCCAATTTCTCTTTTGTCAGTTTTTTCAAAAATATTAGAGAGACTTTTTTATGTGCGAATGGACACCTTTCTCAATAAACACGACGCGTTTTCAAATTGCCAACATGGATTCAGGAAATCAAAATCTACGGAAACAGCCATTTTGACTTTTCTGAAAGATGTTGCCTCATCATTGGATCAAAACGAAGCAACTATTGGAATATTTTTAGATCTTTCAAAAGCTTTTGACGTCATTGATCATAACATTTTACTTTCAAAATTACCTTCATATGGAATCCGTGTTATTGCTTTAGATTGGCTATGTTCGTACCTTCAACAACGATCTCAGAGAGTAGAAATACCTTACTGGAATGATGGAACGTTATGTACACACCTTTCTGGTTCTTTGCGAATTGCACGTGGAGTCCCGCATGGATCGATTTTAGGCCCTATTCTCTTCCTGTTATACGTAAATGACATGCCCTTAGCGATTCGAAACGGAAGAACAGTTCTCTTTGCGGATGATACAAATATTCTTTGCAACAAAGAAACCGTAAATAGTACAATATCAGACTTTCAAATTGGTTCCGTAATAACAAATTAATAGTAAATGAAAAGAAAACTGTTTCATTTCAAATAAAAAATTCTGTACTCCATTGAAAATGAACGGTGTGCCATTGACTGATGTTAAAGTAACAAAATTTTTAGGTCTATCAATTCAGTCAAACCTCAAATGGAATGCCCACTTAAATGAATTGAACACAAAATTAAGTTCATAATGCTACGCGTTCAGAATTCTTTCAAATTCCGTCAGTCTTCATACAGCTCGTTGTGTATATTTTGCCAATGTTCATTCCCGCCTGAGATATGGCATAGTATTTTGGGGAAACACATCTTATAGCTCACAGACTTTCAGATTACAAAAAAGAATTGTACGAATAATAAGCAAATCCAACCCACGTGATTCTTGTAAGTCTCTCTTTATTAATCTAGGAATTTTACCATTACCTCATCTCCTGATTTACGAATCAGTAGTTTTTGTCAAAAATGACTTGCTTAAGGGCGGGAATATATTTTCAGCAAACGCCGATATCTATAAGTATAATACACGACATAGTAATCATATTCACGAGGTGGCAGTATCAACAGCTCACTACAAAAAATTCACATACAATTCATGTACATTACTCTACAACACTTTGCCATTAACATTAAACGATTAAATTCCATAGAAAAGTTTAAGTCCCAAGTAAAATCTTTTCTGCTGCATAACTGTTTCTATACAATTCGAGACTATACCGAGCATCAAAAAGGAAAGTAGCCTTAATTTTAACAATGACAGTTAATGTAAATATTTATCATTTGGACTGTACAATTCTTAAGAACCTGTAACAAGTATTGTACCACAGTTTCTGGGTTGATGGCCCCCATCTCGATCAGGTTTTCCGTCCAGTTTCCCTGATCCTTGAGCAAATGCTGAGATGGTCCCTTGTTTTGCTTCTGGACATAAATGTAACTTCATTATTTGTGCACGTCTTCTGAATTTCAGTGGGAAATATAGTTATTCAAATGATCGTTTTCCATATTATCGCGGCAAAAAGTATTATTCTTTCATGAAGAACATGAGGGTTCAGGGCAGGAATTTATAGATAATTTACTTTTGAATATATATTATTATATAGGACCGAATATTTTGTCAACAAAACCCTCTTTTCTGTATTCAAAATTCGACTAGAATATGGTTTAGGATAGAGATCAAAGAATAATGAAGACGTGCACAAAATTCACTTCTCCCAATAGCTCGTCACACACAGTTTTTAACGATTTTTGACGTAAATAAATAAATAAATAAATAAAAAGTTTTCTCCCTAGATTTCCTCTCAGAAACATTCTCAATGACACTTTTTTACTTTCTCGCTACCACTTCTGCTACCGCCGTAGAGAAAGTTGTGTAATTCTGTTCGAAAATACGGTGAATTTTCAGCAGAAAAACTCTTATTACGGGGCCGTGGCAACGAAAAATTCAGATGCTAAATTTAGGGAAAATAAGTCCTCTAGCAAGTGGTGTGGTCCATGGTCCACTATACTGAAAAATTGATTGACTGCAAAACGTCCGTCCGTCTGTGAATAACGCAAGCGGCTAAACTGTTCAGCCGATTTTCTCCAAAATTGACATTTTCCAATCGATCTGGCTGATGTCGCGACCCTGTGAATTTGAAACCGATATTTTAATTTTGGGGATACTTCACATGTAGACCCTGGGACATTTTCAGTTTTCAAAAACTGACTCCATCGTTTTTCATTAAACTTTGTTACTTGATAGTGTGAAGAACGTTTAAGAGAATGGCGTTTCTCATGTTCTTTATAAACTCTGATTTTTCGAAAATTGAAAAAATTAAATTTTTGGCATCTTTCTAAACTAAAATTATGAAGGCAAACATTTTTTCTTAATGAAATGTATTCATCAAAAAAAGATCTAAAAATAATGTCATGTAGGGTTTTTCAAAAACATGCATATTTTATGCGAAATTTTGTGTCAAACAGGCAATTTTAATTTTATTTAACCACCACCAATAAACTAACAAAAACACTAAATCAATAATATGTTTATATTAAGGTTTATAATTTGAAATGAAATGCATTTTAAATCAGTGAAATCTAGCGTACGTAAATATTGTGTATTTTAAGTAAATATTACCATATGAACTCGTAAAGATCCCAAATTTATACTTACAAAATTCATTAAAATTTTTAAAATATGAAAGTACAATAGCTTTCTTTCAGTTTAGATAAAATTACAAATACAATGGTTTACAAAATAAATTATATAATAACATTAGTTCATCTACCTGTTTTTTATTAATGTATTTCAAGATGCATTGAAAAAATTAAATGGTTTTCGAACTTAATGACTTCATTTGTTCTCGGAGATCAGTCATCACTTTTTAACATATTTTTATACTTTAATGCTACTTTGCGTAATTGGAGATCTGGGTTCAATTTGAATTGAGTTGCCCTACCTAGTGAAATGAAATTACAAAAATGTAGTCAATTACAGATTTGTTGAAAAGATACAGACTACTCAAATACAAAGATTAATATCGAAACAAAATACTGTTTGTAAGTAACTAGGAATTACATTTTATATTTTTGCCCATGTTCAAATATTGCTTTCGTACGTAGCTTTCTTACAGGATTTCTCAATGGCAAACTCGTTAATAATGTCCTCGTATCAGGGGCGTAGCGTCCATGGATGTGAGTGATGTGTTGCATACCCTGACAATATCAATTATTTTTACTTTAAAATGATTGTAAATTGTCCATTTGTTATTTTCATTTTGTATTACACAATATTTCTTTATATTTAAAACTTCGCGCCATTGAAGATTTGATTCTCCACATGGATGAATGACTCACTCGGAAATGCCGCCTCGCCTGCGCTGTGAATCAGATGCACAGGCAACCATTACATCCAGCGAGCCTATGAAATAAATCTTACGTTACGAAATTTCATGGTTTTCTTCGGTGTTTGTAAGAGAACAAGGTTAATTAATTAGCGTAGTAATTTTATTTATTTTGCTATCTTATTTTAATGCATTTAGTAAATATATATTTGTAGCCAATTTAGGTTGGGGATTGTGGTGGCTGAATGCACAAGGGAATGTGACACTGCAATCCACATTCGTGCTAAGGAATGGCGAGTACAATGCAATCGAAGTAAGAGCATATATAATTATGAAATCGTATTTTGCTGTGCACATAATTATGGAATTGTCTTGTGCCGTGGACAAATTAAAAACTAGAAATATGCAGACTAACATTATCTGAAAAGGAAATTATAATTAAAGTATTGTCAAAATCCTACTCTCAGTATCATTTCGAACATTATAAAATGTCAGCGGCATTTTAATAATAAAATTTGTGATAATGAATCATGGATATGGTGATGTAAAAGTCTTAAAACACTACGTTACTGATCTTCTTTTATGTTCTCAAAAGAAAAAAGGTGGGATTTCAATGTTTACGCAGATTTGAATAATATTTACAAGGCTATCAAAACATATAAGTACTCGTACACTCAAATAGCACAAGAGAAACCGTTAAAAATGTTTGGAAAATCTAAGAGGATAACATTTTATTAAATAGCCAGCACAGGCTTTGTTGAGCAATACAACAGTTATATAAGGGAAAAAAGGGAAATTTTATCACACTTCATTCGAGTTGTGCGCTTTTTTGGGAGGCAAGGGCTTGCATTTCGTGGCCATGATAATAGGGGATCATCAAATACAAATAATTTCATAGAATATAAATGAAATAATGAAATATGATTAAACTCTCAAGGATGATATGGAAAATTCCACCGTTTTCTGCAACCTCATCAGAAATTCAGAACTATTAGATTTTAAGTGTGACCATGGTAATGTCTCGTGAATGAAATTTCTAAATTTTCTCTCATCGACACTGGATGAAATCCCTGATGTGAACTACTGTCAACTGTTTTTCGTTACGTCAATGTAAATTAATTGATATTCTCTTTCCTTTTGTATTTTACTATACAAGTTGAAGATCATTGCTTTCCATTTTATGAATTACGCTCATTCTAACGGGTCCGAAATGAAATGGGGCAACTTTTAAAATAGAGAATAAGGAACATTTAAGGGTTTTAAATTATTTTCTCATTTCTCGAGTTACATACCCTGAGCCAAAAATCAGGCTACGCCACTGCCTCGTATGAAAGTGTTTTTGACAAAAACTTTTTGTTGTATTTGTCTCAATACATAGTAAAGAAATTGAGTTTAACCGTAATTCAGAAATACTAGTTCTTAGATATTTCCTAACTCTTCTAAGGCAGGAAATACTACATTCTCTCGCGCAGTTTGTGGCATGTAAGCACAAACGTATCTTTAAAACGATGTCCAAATTGGGATAAACATAATATACTATATACAAGGAATTATACCTCAGAAATTTCGAAATCCCTTCCAAAGATTTATCAGATGGGTGATAAATCCCAATAGCACTGTGCTTTCGAAAGTGGATGCACTCTTCAGTGAAATCCGAGTCCAAAAAATTTGTGTAGACGTGGTAAAGTTTGGCTGCCTTTTTTCTCTATTCCTCTGCCGTATCTGTTTTATTACACAACTGAATTAAGAAGTAGAATTAGTCTTGAAACTCTCATAGGCCATTTTTCGTTTCTTGAATTCACAAACAAAAGAGTTTCTGAAGAACTGATCACTGTAAGAGCATCTGGGACGGTGAAATATCAATGTCGGAAGTGGGGGTTATCGACTTGCCCCAAGAGACCCGAGTGATGTTTACACTGTGAATCTGAGCCCAGCACTCACCCATGGTCATCGGCAGTGGCGGTGGGTGAGTTAAATTTAAGGGTGTTGCATACGCAATGGTCATGAGGTGGGTATTTCGAATATTTACCGATTAATGGACACAATTATTGATTAACAGACACGATTACTATTTAAATTATTTAAAAACATTTCACTTGAAATTTCAAATATATTTTAAAATATTTGGATATTTACGAATAATTGTAAATGAATGTAAAACTAAAAACTACTATAAAGAAGGAATGGCATGAAAAATTATGGTTTCCACTTCAAGAAACTGATTATAAACTTTCCTCGGACGCGCCCCCGTACGTGTGACAGCGCAGTGAGAGCGAGGTCGCGCAGCCGCTCCGAAATCGGGCTGAGGTCAGCGCAACATCCGTTGCCGGTGACAGGTCGGCCCATGCAGCACGTCTGCGTATCGCATTCCTTTCAATACACACAACGACTGATATGTGGACGTTGGCCAGCTGCTTTTCTGCGATCAAGGAGCAGGCTGTCTACTATATAGCAGTGACCTGACCAGCTTGGGAAAAAAATCAATACTATTTATAACATTAATAACTAATCTTCAAATAAAGCTTAATTTCTCGCTTATTACTATATATTAATTTTGACCCTTACGCTTCTATACGTAGCCTCAATATTACAAGTTTCATTAAGCAACAATCAGAACGAAACATTTATCATTAATTTGATCAATCTACCTGGAAATGTGGAAATTATAAGCTTA
This sequence comes from Acheta domesticus, assembly GCA_031308135.1. NCBI lineage: Eukaryota > Metazoa > Arthropoda > Insecta > Orthoptera > Gryllidae > Acheta > Acheta domesticus. Next base: position 30,421,654 of record JAHLJT010008446.1, read on the forward strand.
CCTTGTTTACTTGAATTGAAAATCCAATTGCCGATGCACAAATGTCTCTATCACTAATTCATTGAAGTTACTGGTTTCACGGATAAGTTGCTTCTCTATTGATAGCATTGTTAATTTTCAGAACAGGCTGATCCGGACCAAGTGATCATTTCATTTGTGATTTCAAGAATATCATCGTAGATAAACTTTTTCCCAATAAGATTAACAACTTTGTTCATTTTAGAGAAATAATTGAATACCAGGATGCACAGACACCTTAACTTACATACTATTGGAACCCGAGATGTAAAACTCATTTTACACTGATTTTAAGACGGCCTTCACCATCAACATCAGAAGCAACACTTGCGTAGGTATCGAGGACTCTGCTTTACTGACAGCGCGCCGAAGACTCGTCTCGAGTTGGGTGGCGTGATGCCCGAGTGCTGCACCAAGCGGAGTTCACGGCGTAAATGTGAACACGATACGATGAAAGCACTATATGATAACACAGAAGCGAAGTCAAGTGGTACCCAATGGTCCTTATGAAACGAAATCTGAGCAAGGTGTCGTTTCGAGAACGTGAACAGCCATGTAGACACATCGGTTCGTCAATGTAATACTGGTATGAAAATTATACAAAGAAACAGAAAAAAGTCATACTATTAATGATATTGAAATAACGAAGTGTATATTCTATTTTCTCTCAATTGTTTGGGTGTTGCGTAAACCTGTGAACCTTATGAAGAACCGCCCCTGGTCACCGGTCACCTACGACCCACCGCTTCTTTGTGTAAAGAATTGAGATGATAGGAAGCTTTTGATATTTAAAGATACAGAACGTCGAATTCAAAAACAAATGATGTCCTCGGTGTAGAAATAAAAAAAAATGAGGTTCGATGTCGAGTGTTTAGGATTAGTAAAAGTGAAAATCATTTAAACATAAATTTTTAACCAAGACTAGAAGAATTAGAAATAAATCTCAAGAAAAAAGGCTTAGAATACCTTCACTTGAAAATAGACAAAATAAATAATATTCGTCAGAATTGCAATTTTTTATTATTTTTGCATATGTGCCAAAAGCCTAAGGGTATCTGCAAAAACTACAGATACCGCTAGATTGTTTTCGCATTGGTGAACGTAGTACAAATCTGACATATTGCAAAAACAATTTGCGTCATTCAACAAGTAAAGCTCCGGTTTGAGTAATAAACGGTGGTGAGAGATCCGTTGACGTCTCCAGCATTCTTTCGACGCGGTCGGCGCATCCCGATAACAGGCGAAGTTTCGGTATCGTTCGTTCTTGACAATGGCAGTGCCGGAACTAGCGTTGTCAGATCGAATCACTGGGCTCCAGGATTGCCAGATGCAATAACGTGAATTATGGAGTGGGGGGCATAAAATTATGGTGCAATATGGTACAATGGAAATGTACAAAATTATGATATAATTATGGTACATTTTGTAGATTTATATGCTTTTATATGGCTTTAATTTTACACTATAATAATAATATTTTACACTAATCAAATATATTATTAAATGAAAAAATATCTCTTAATTATTCCCTGTATTGTGTTCAAATGGCCCTGTCAGTCAAATGGTCTGTCAGACAGAACACAATACATAATGGACCATTACGGTTGATAATTCGGATTAGATTTAGATACGATACATGTAATGATATGTTTATTTACAGAGATTTGTTAATTTTATTTGATATATAATCTAATAAAAATATAATCTATGACTTCTTCGAAGTTTATTTATTTCCTTTAATATAGACAAAATGACAAAATCTGGCCATAAGTAAGTTATACTTTGACCATTTAATTTGTTTGTTGAGATTATGTGCAAGTTTTAATTAAGTAAATTTCAAATAAATTTAGAGCATTGCGGTTTCTTTAAATGGCAGGAGTGGAATTACGATGTAGACTTTTTCTCTCTTTAGCCTGTTAAGACCACATATAACTCTCACTCTAAAGTGTTATCGTATTTCCAATCCAGCAATGAATCACACTCATGAGAGAGAAGTGAGATAAATGGTTCACAAGTTAAAGTAAGAGAGAGCAAGAATTAATGTAAAATCTTACTCTTATGGCGTATTCGGAATCTATTATTTTTCTCGGAGAATGCACTTTTATCTCGCTCCAACTGAATCTTACTAACGAGAAAATAAAGGATAGATTCTTTTTGTCTAAGAAAAATATTAGTTTCCGAATACACCATTAGTATAAAATCAGTAACATTTCACATTTTTGATCTTTAAAAAAACTATGGTACAATTATGGTATTATGGTACATTTATTTTTTGGGATGAAAATTATGGTACGATTCCATAATTATGGTACGATCTGGCAACCTGCTGGGCTCGCCCGCACTGCTCGATACAGTCGCGATCATGCGAATCTTAGCGACACAACCGAGAACAACGCGAAATACCGTGAGATATTCCATTTTGATGACAAACCCCCACGCGACAAAAAAGAAAAACCGAAGGGTATAGTGCTGCGCTGTTGTGTGAGTAGGAAGCCGTGCGACCAGTGTTGCCAGATGATTTCACAATACAGATGATTTATATTATTATTATATCATATATATTATATATTATTATATTATATTATATATTATTATATTATATTATATATTATTATATTATATTATATATTATTATATTATATTATATTATATTATATATATTATTATATTATACACTTCACAATACAAATGATTTCTACAATACAGATATTGTAGTTGGTCTTGGTGTAACCCAGTACCAACTTTCAAAAATCCTGATACTTCCGCTAAAATTACTGGTACAAATGACAGTTGATTCAAAAATTGATCATATTACTGCCCTATTATGTTTATATCGCACACGGGAAGTTCGTTAAATTTAACTCGATATCGAGTAATTTTTTATCAATAAAGTGAATGGAAGCATATGGACAGAAAAATCTTTTGACCATAAGTGGAAGACTAAGACGTTATATCCTTTTCTCCAGTAACATGTGCTGGAAAAATAACATTGTCACGATTAATGCTTTTATGACAGTGTATTCACCAATATCACAGTCATTTGTAATATGATCGTGTTGAATTATTGAATAACAAAAATTATTATACAAATATTAAATCGTACATCATCAATTACCGTAGACTTAAAATCCTGGTGTTTAAGCATACCAGGATGTCTTCACTCTGGTACATGGTATCTTCATTTAATTCCTGGTAAAAAATACCAGGATCCCACTACGTCTGGCAACACTGCGTGCGACGATCATTGCAAGCACACGAGGTTTGAATTGTAACCTGCAGTTAAGCAGTTTCATCTGCGTTGTTTAATTACGTGCAACTGTACAACGTAAATGCCATTGTGTTGTAATGACTGCAGCTAGATAATTGTAACTTAGAAAATCGTTTGAACAGAAAAGGAAAACAGAATCTGCATTAATTGAGTTTAATGTGGATAAAATCCAACCGTGAGTACATTATTGGAAATAAGTTTATTTTCAACAACAATGGGTAGGCCTATCTGATTACCATCGTCAATAGTTTCGAGATAATAATAGGAATTTTTAGTGAAATAATTAACGTTTCAAAACCAATGCTTGCCTTTGCCAAAGAAATGCATTTGTGTATTGCCGTGAATGACATTAGAAGGGGCCCAAGTTTAGGTTTACATCAGAGAGTAAAGGAGGAATAAAAGATATATTTAGAAGAAAAAATGGTGAACATTTGTATATGAAAAGTGGAAAAGTCCCCTTTTTTGTTTCTGGACATAATGTAACTTTGCTATCTGTGGTTGTTTTCCAGATTTAAGTAATTTAATTATTCAAATAAGGATCTCCATGTACTCCATGTAAGTCCATTCCTCCAAGAAGGAGACGATGAGGGATAATAATAAAATCATGAAGCTTTTTTCCTTTGCAATTAGTTTTCATTATTAAATACATAGGAGCTAATATTTTCTTATATTTTTGCGAAAAAACGCTCGTTTCCAACTGTCATCATATTTAAACTTCTTTATAGATTATGGAAGGGATACCAGAATTAAGAAAACGTTAACACAGAATGCACATCTCCTAATAGAACGTGTGACTTCATATTTTTCAATAGTTTTGACGTTAAATAAAATGAAAACAATATTTGTATGCACTCGACTTTTTTGAGCTTTTGTATTTCATCCGTGAGATGGCACTACAGTCGCACAACTTTGTTCACCATCTTAGAGCTTTTAGAATATTCTGGAAACGCTATCAAATTTTATTCTAATGTAACTGAAATTATTAAACGTATTTTTATATTATAAAGAAGTTTTTTTTCATAAAATTAACTTGATCATATTGCTTAAGTCAAAATGAAATAAAATTTCTTTTTCTCAAACGTGTCGCGTACATCTGATGATGCGGCCACATAGTGTCGCGAATTAAAAAAAAAAAAGATCAGGTCAATAAAAGTAATTTTGTTAGAAAAAAATAATTGAGGTTTGAATGTCTTTAAATATTCGAGAATATTACTGTCATATAAAATTATATTTTAGAGATTTATTGGTTCAAAGATAAAATAACAGTGCGTGATGGTACCACCAGGATCGCTGTGATACTGCTTTGATAAAAAGGAGAGTTCCAGCTTTTGTCAGACACTTGCATCACTGTTGTGTATCTACTTCCCTCCATCATTGTAGTGGCTGTAGTCTTGCACATTCTTCCTGCGTTTTTCATCGTTTAAGGTAGGTGTAAATATTTTAATGATATTTTGCTGTAACGTTCTCTGATCTTTGGTATCGTAAGTTGATAGGCAATCAATTAAGAATAGTGGGAATTGTGATATGGTATTGTTGACGTAATTACATGAAGAAATAATGAAACTTAACTCACACAGTATATGTATTTAGAGAACCGGCCTTCGACGGCTTTGCCGTCATCAGTACAAATATAAACAACTTAAAATATAAATAAAATTCTGTATTTTAATTGTTATTATTTTATTTATATTTGTAGACTGATGATTACGGCAAAGCCGTTGAGAGCAAGCTCTCTAAATAAATGTAGTAAATTGACGGAGATGACTTCCATTATTTCTTCAGTTCATTAGGAGTCCAAATCAATACAGTAATTGTCCATTAAAAATAGTTTTAAAAAGATTACTTATTTTGTTATCTGTAAATAAAAAATCTTATAGATTTAATGTACCTGATGAAGCGAACATATCTGTTCACAAAACGTACTTAAGGAATAAAGTTTGCTGTTCAACTGTTAAAAAAATGTTTAAATGGACAATTCCTGTATTGATGTGGACACCTAATTGATTGTTTATAAACCTAAGATACAAAAAATCATGGTCTATAGTTCGTTTTTATGTTCGGTCTATGGTTCGTTAGGGTATTCAAGTTCTGCCCAACTTCACGAGTTCACACCTAACCTCGGCCTCTGTTGTGTTTTAGGAAATAATTATGTGTCTTTTACGTTTTAACAGCGAGTTAAGTGCTTATGTGCTTATGTTAAGGCTACAGATATTTTAGCAATCAGTCGCATTTTCGGGCAGCGAGTTACTCTTTTAGTGGATGCATTTTATTTTGATTCGGACGAACGTTCTCTGCTTGTTCAGGTAGTAATTAAGATACGATGCAGATCCGGATAAGATGCAAATCCGGAAAGTATTGGTACACAGTGGTTTGCGGAAAGGAGTTGCACAATAAAAGTTATCACGATTCCAGTGTTTATAAAGAGGAGATCTAAATAACATATTTCCAGCGAAGTACAGTCGACGGCACAGTCATACAGTCGACGGCATGTTTGCTTTATAGATAAAGGTGCACATCTTTCCGGGGTACTCTTTAATAAGAGTTTTGGGATTTACGTGGCTTTCCTCATGTTCCCTGTCTCCTGATATCGTCAGTTTGCACAAAGTAAGAACAATCATTCTTTTAAATACCGCTCAGTCCACACATCAATATTTTTAATATTTAAAAAAGAATTATTAGCCCTAGTTCTGCCTGTTGGTTCATTCAAGGTTTCGAATATGATAATAATAATACACTTTGGTGTATTATGTATGGCATTTTTCACGTATGGCATTTCCACGTATTTTTAACTTACAATTAATATTAATTACAGAGGAGAGTCCAGGAAGGGTCCTCTAGCTACTCGAATTTATTTCTAAGTTGTTATTAACTACTTTCTTTTCTGCTATTTTATGGAGGTCTAAGTAAGTTAGAGTGACCAGATTTTTTATGACAGAAAACAGGACATTTCTGAAATACGGAAGGGAAAAACAAGACAAAACAGGACGTGAGCTTACAAAGAAAATATTTTTCATATGCGATTGCACTGCTTCACTGAGACAAGTACAAATTAGTTTTTAAATGTAAAAAGACATATTTTTAATAACCAACTTATGTACAACTTGCTGAACATAAAATTGTGGCTTCTCATTCTGGAACCACTATGAACTGTACTTATCAAATAATTTGATATCTTGCAAGAGTTTGGAATTACCTAATAACGGGTTTGTAGAATTCCTCACAGCTCAGGTCTTGAAAATGAATTTTTAAAATTACAATTGCTTAAATAATTTTGGTAGTAAAACATAGTTTTCATCAATCCAAAAGGAATTCATTATTGAAAATAATCTTTCTATCAAAGCATTTTTGCCTGGTACAGCCAGTGCAAAACTCACAACCACCTTATTGAGTTGCCTCTACTTTAAAATGTGTAGAAGACATCGCACCATTTTTTATCAATCTCTACATAATCTTTTTCCCATTCCTCAAATTTTCTGGATAAAAGTTTGTTGAAATGTAAGGGCTAGCGAAGTAGCGAAATCCAGAGAGCGAGGTTATAGCCAAGAACGAAAAACGGGACATTTCGCGTCCCATTAATATTTTGTAGGGACAACGGGATATAATGATAAAAAAGGACAATTCCGTTAAAAACGGGACGTCTGGTCACCCTAAAGTAAGTCTTTGGAATGCCAACGTTTTATTCTTGGATCGGGAGGAGAGTCTGTTTATCCATTGTTTTATTGGGCATAAAGAGTTCTTTTTTAATTTGCTCGTAGCGGATATAACAAGGTGCAATTACTGTTCAGCTGCGTATTATTGTTCGGCGTCGATATTTGTTTTGAATAATTTGTAGTTAATTTAAATTGCTGTTTGCCGCACCTCCCCAAATTTGGTAGGCGTAGGTTAGTGAAGGCCTTACTATATATTTGAAAATGGATATTGACGTGTCGATATTGATTTTTGAGTTTTTATTAATTAGTGGATACAGTTTTAACATTTTTATGAATGTTTTGTTAGCTGTAATTTTTATGTGTTATTCCAAGTAAGCCCTCTGTCTATTTGTAGTATAAAGGTGTTACTTGCGGTGCATACTCATTTTCGAGCATAGGCAAGAGAAGTGGTTTACGTCTTAATGTTCTGGCTTTCCTGGACAAGTGATCACAAGGGTGGTTTGGCTTTGCCTTCCACAGTACGAAAGGTGGAAGGGTGGCCATGAGAGGTGGATAATGATGGGGAATGAATGACGATGAACAAAATTGTAATGCGTAAGTAAGGGGTCATCCATAATTTACGTAACTCTAAAGGGGGAGGGAGGGGGGTCTGAGGCAGCGTTACGCTGCGTTACATAGAGATAGGGAAGTGCATTACAGAGGGGAGAGGGGGAATTGAAAATACTCGAAATTTGCGTTACGTAATTTATGGACGCCAAAATGTAGTGGTGAACCGATTGATGTGACTAAGGGCATCAACTGACGTCACTGCAGTGCCTCTGACCGGAAGGTCCTAGCGTTCGAGTCCCGACGGTGGCAGGGTTTTCGACAATAGCTAGCTAGATATGTAGCGAATGCAGCCGTTGTCGGGGAGAATTCTAATGCTCAGCTGCTCTAATCGGTAGTTTTCCGCGTTTTTTTTCTTTTTTTCGATAAAAAAAGCGGCTGAATTCGACCTAGCTATCTGCGACTTAGTGTGGAAAATCGCGTCCGTCGGGATTCGAACCCTAGGACCTCCTTTTCAGAGTCGCTGCAAAACAGCGACAATGTTGGCCCTAGCCCTGAGTTAAACTCAGCCTGTCTTCCACGAAAATATCTTCAGTTATCCAGGCTAACCGGGATGAACCGCGTCGTCGATTTGGTGGCAGTACGCTCTGAGGAAGGCCACAATATGTTGGCCGAAACGTCAGCCACCAAATCGACGACGCGGCTCATCCCGGATAGCCTGGACAACATGAATTCCGGCCGCGGAAGCCTACGCAATCATCATCACAGTTAAGCGCTCTTCTGGAGTATCAGGATTCTCTCTTAAGTGCATCAAAGGTTGCGAATTTTTTAAACATCGAATCAGTCACCCATCACCCACCTCTACACTTGAATCCCTATTCTCTTCACGAACACATTTTTCATCTTTTTATCACCGGTCGTTTGCGCCAAACATTTGTTACGCCACTGCATCGCAAACATTGCATCGTATACATTTTCAAAAAATATTTAATACGCCTATAACAAGTAATGTACTTCAGCTTCCGGGTCAATGACCCCCATCTCGATCAGGTTTTTGTCCAGTTTCCCTGATCCATAGAGCAAATGCTGAGATGCCCCTTGTTTTTGCTTCTGGACGTAAATGTAGCTTCACTGTGCGCACGTTTTGTTGAGCTCTCCTTTTGCTTGTAGTTCATTTACAGTTGAAATTGATTTTCTATAACTCGGGAAAAAAAACAATTTTTCAAATATTTTGATTTTTCTAAAATAATTATTTTCTAAATTCATTTTTTCGTTTTTCGTTGTTTTTTTTTCTGGCCCTCAAGAAAATGTGCGCAGATAAATTTCTTTCCCCACACGTCATATACAGTTTTTACTGTTTTTTGACAAATAAATAAATAAAATAAACTCTGCAAGATCTCTTATATCAATCCGTTAACTTCTGCGTTCTTTACGAATTTTTTGCACCACTCTCATTTAGGCAATTGCTACTTCATTTTTGTAGTCTGACAAAACTTTTTCACTCGAGCGCCCGCTAATCTTGTCGCCATAGCAAATCTTTCTAAAGCAATTCATTTCCTTCTTTCTTCATCTGTTACTCCCACCCTTTTACTTCACGCAAATCGCCGATACGATCATTCAAAATAAATGCTATGGCAATATATCGGCGTAGGTGGCTCAGGGCATCAATTAATGTCACTACAGTGCCTTTTCGGCACCAGCTAGGTAACTAAATGGAATTCAGCTGCTGTCTGGAGGAGAATTCTAGCGGCTGGCTCCTCTGAGTTCTCTGATCAAATCAGGCGAATGCCGGAGCAGTTCCCTATAAACGGCCACGGGCCACCCACGATCTTTCCACACTCTTCCTTTCTCTTCCTTCACTGCTTACACGTACACACTTCCACTTCCATGAAATACACTCCCACATATGTCGGGAGATAGCTTGCCCAGGCTGGGATCAGCTTAGGTGGCTCAGGGCATCATTTGGTGTCACTGCTGTGCCTCTGACCGGGAGATTCTAGGGTTCTAGTCCAGACGGTGGCAGGATTTTCGACCATAGCTATATACCTATGGTCTGATTAAAATAAGTTGGTGATCGATAGTTGTGCTTCTGAAGCTGTAGCTTTCGTACAATATGAGTGTATGATTTGGTTATTTTAATAAGTATTTATTTCAAGTGTTTATCTTCGTGTCCTGGTAACACGTGTTCAGTGAAACGCAAACTGTCAACATCGCTCCCTTCCATCCACAACTGTCAATCACCAACTTATTTTAATCGGACAATAGGTTGAGTTTCAGGTGCTACATGGAGGAGAATTCTTGCGGACGGTTGCTCTGATCAGTAGTTTTCCGTTGTTTCTCCAATGAACACCATGAGAATGCCAGAGCAGTACCTAAGTTACTTTTTTACAAACATGCCTCCTCTTACGGTAACAACATGCACTATACTTATGAGACTAATGACCTTAGCCGTTGACGCGCCCGGAAACACTAATCGACTTAGTAATCTTCCTATATTTGTTGCCTGTCTTTTGGGAGTTTTTGCACCCTCGAACGTTAAGTTCTATCGATCTTCTGCTCCTGCGCAGTGCAAGTTTTGCATCACTTTAGTGCATCTGCGCACGCACAGACGCTCGATAGTGCTTCACGTTCGAGGATGCAAAAAACTCTCTTTTAATAAGGGAGTTTTTGCACCTCGAACGTTAAGTACTATCGATCTTCTGCGCATGCGCAGATGTACTAAAGTGATGCGAAACTTAAACTGCGCATGAACAGAAGGTCGATAGTGCTTAACGTTCGAGATGGCAAAATCTCCCTTTAGAGAGATTTGTCCATCTCGAACGGTAAGTATTATCGATCATCTGCTCATGCGCAGTTCAAATTTTGCATCACTTTAGTGCATCTGCGCATGCGCAGAAGAGCGATAGTGCTTAACGTTCGAGGTGGCAAAACCTCCCTACTATTGTACACATTGTTTGCTGCTCTTCGCTGACGATTCTGTTGGGCGAAAGTTCTGGAAGTACGTATTGCTGGTGTAACGTGATTTTAAAAATATTTGCTGGAGTGAAATATCAGATTGTAAATATGATTCTTTAATTCCGACTTAGTGCTGAATTTGTGTGAATTATTTTATGGAAATTTCAACGTGTTTCATTTGCTTTCCTAGGACTTCTTTTTTTTTTAACTGTATTTCTACAGACAATAAAGCGTTGCCGTTCTGTGTTTTAGAGGAAACAGTTCGTGATTGTTGGTTGAGCGAACACTTACCCTTGAATTGCTAGGTAAATGAATAAAAGTATGTGATTGACAGGTTTGGAGGCGCTGCTACATCGAATAAACATAGTTTTACTAGTTGTGTCAGGAGTAAAAAATGGTAACCCGGGGGTGTGGGTTACCATTTTGTTAGAAATACTAATGACCCAATTCTGTAAGTTTGATTACCAATGGTAATTAATTTTCTATAATTTGGGAGCGAAAATGTCTATTTTCCAATGTTAGTAACTTCTTTATTCATTATTCATTTATTTATGGTTAAAAATGGGGAAGAGATTCCAAAACGCAAATTGCCCTTCTCCCCTACAGTTTTTACTGTTCATTGACAAAATATATCAAATCATATTAATTGTCATTTTGTAGGATAATTTTGTAATGTGTAGCATATAAGGTGCTAATGGGTTACTCCCCTTTTGTAGGATATGTAATTACAAAATTATAATCTAATATAAATCTATAAGTACCAACCTATATAATGAATAGAAGTTGGAAATGTACAAATTTTCTTAAATAATCTGCCTAATAATATACCGCAAAATGTACTCTTTGAAGAGTGTTCGGATTAGTTTCTCCAATTTATTCTGAGGTGGGTTGTGGCCATAGCCCAAAAGAATATTGACATTGAGTAGTGTCACATTTTTTGTATTTTTTATTATTTAATTTTAGTACTTAATAGATTATTTTTATGTACTATGTCCAAAGATGAAAAAAACAGACAACTCTATGTTTAAAGTATCTTTTTACTTAGAATTTATGTACAGTAGTAGAAATGTTTAACATGTGGAAATACTTTTATAACAGTTTAAAGTGTGGCCAATGCCGCATTCAGTTAGTTATTTGGTATGCGTCTGACTGCTGTACTGTAAATTAAATATTTACTGTTTGTCTAGAAAGTGGTATGTCCTCACTGTTAGTTATATTCTTTTATAGTTGATTCCACGTGTATATTGATGTTCTTATTGTAATAATATTATAATAGTATCATATTGACATATATTTTGTTGGATTGTAGGATGAGCAGTTCAGTAATATTGCCTCAAATTTAAACTCATAATTGTTTTCTATAATTATTTTATCATTGTAAACATATATTAGAAAAAAGTAACTTAGAAGTACTGATGTAGGCTATTAAATGTGTAGAAAAAATGAAAATAAAACAGATACACAATAAGGCAGTGTAAAAAATATATTTATTCACAACGTAAATTTTGTATTCCTGAAGAAGAGCCAATAAAGAGTTGCAATATCAGCAATATTTGACTTAAATTAATGTATATTATTATTTACATCAAATATGAATATTTTGAATTTATTTAGTTTTCCTAAAAAATAAAATTGGGACTGTGCTATTTCTCAATATGTAGGTGTACATGAAAAATATTGCAAAATACTTGTATTTGATGACTTATGAATTCACTCATTGTTTTATAGCTTTTGTTAAAATAAATATTTATCAGTTTACTGATTTACAGGTCATTGAATATGCCAAGTACTCTCGATCAGGAAAAGGTCAAGGTGGACTACCTAACCACCAAAAACCACTCAGAAAGGTAAAGAGTAGTCACTACATTAAATCATCGTATATATACTCCGTTTTTATAAATCAAAATTGAAGTCGAAGTAATAATTTTCATTTTGCTTGCTTGTTTGTCTGTCTCTCTCTCTGCTTTTTTTTTTCTTTTTTTCTTTTTCTCCTATCCATCTATTTGTCTGTGTCTGATATTCTGTGTGTGTGTGAAAGTAAAAAGAAGCAGCAGTTTGATTATGATAATTTGAATAATGGCCATAATAATGTTCTGATTAAAGCAATTTAATTACATTCACTTTTCTTGAAAATATGATATAGAGATGTTTATGTTAAAATATAATTTTGTGATCAATTTTTGATTTTAATCTCTGAAAGTCATTCAGCACATATTTTTTAAAGAGAAACCAATTATATGAAGTAGTATCCTATTTTATTAAACACAATCAAATTAATTCATATTATAAAAAAACAATTATTTTTTTGGCATCTATGCACTAGTTACAATGTTTTGTGACTCAATGTGATTGCATCATAGGTGTTCTGTAATAATCAGTCTTCAACAAAAAAAATGTTTCTTTCATGGTAAAGTTTAAATTTGAAATAATAATATACACAAAGGCAAGAGTTAAAACTACAATATAAGTAATATATTACTTATATATTTATATAATTACTTATATATTTAAATTGTATTGATCAAAATTGAAATTGCATAACTTCATGTGTAACCATGTGAGAATGGGTTACAATCAACAAATTTTTCCTGTGATATGTATTTAAAATTTCATTTGTAATTCTAGTTTTAATTCTTGTTTGTGCATATTGTTATTCTAAATTGAACTTCACTGATGAAGAAACTTTTTAATTGTTTAAAACTGATTGTATTACAGATCATCTGATGATGCGACATTATGGGTCGTGCAATGTTGTAACTGTATTGCATAAATGCCAATAAAATAATGGTTTTTACAATATGAATTGATTTGGGTCTTTAATGCAGGATATCACTGCACATAAAATCACTCAATATTTATTGATCTAATGTGTACCTAATATAAATATTTGAATGAAGTTAATAGTTCTATCCAAGATCTTGTGAAAATTCATTATTAACCAATGAAAAATAAGATGTTAACTTCTGTAGATATAAATAGTTTTCTTTTGAAAGTTTTTAGAATCAAAGAAGTTTCTGAAACCTTTTGCCATCATCAGTAGTTATAGTAAAATATCTTAAACAAATAATCTAGTCACAGAGGGTGGTAAGATGGTACCTCTCAATCTCTTATGTCACGTATAGTTTTTACTGTACTTGACTAAAGATCTAAATCAAATGGATTATAGAGAATGTATAAGAGGTAGGATTTTTTCTTTGAAAATGCCAAAAGTCCTGGGTTCTACTCTTGATGCAAGGGTTGGGAGGGCATGAAAAGACCCCTTCTTTTTTTGTTTTTTCAGTTGTCTTGTTGACGATGGGTTGTACACACACACACACACACACACAGACACATACAAACTCAAATATCGACGCCGCCCTGATAATCATTGATTTACAAAAACTATATTGCCTCACGTGTTCCTTCAAGCTTTTTCTACCTCTCCAGCCCTTCGTTTCGGAAAAACGTTTTCAGAGTAAATGCTGTAGAGAATTGAAATTCCTTTCAAATTATAGCAATTTGAAAATTCAGGTTAATTCACCCTTTTTGAAAAATAATCCCATATAGCACTTTCTATTCTTTGAAACTCGTCGTTGTACTTAAACTGAATTTTGTGTATTAGTAAATTTTAAAAACTGGAATGTTCTCTAAACTCCTTTCTGAGCATTTGCTAATTGGACTATGAGTACATATATTCTAGGCCAGGTTTTCTTTCTCAGCAAGACCGGTTTCAACGACTGTCAGGAGAATTCTAGCGCACCGCTGCTCTGAACGACAATTTTCAATAGTTTCTCCGATCAGTGCCTGGCGAATATCGGATCAATACCTTAACAGGCAGCGGACCGCACGCGATCTTTCCTTCCTTACCCTTGTTCCCTCTTGTCCCCCTTACATACACATAAAGAACAGAACCACATATGTTGGGAACTTAGACTTGTCCCGGGTGGGGCGGTGTCATGCTGAGAAGTTAAATGGAAGCAGAAAACTCCCCAAGCCGACGTGCAGGTCGGCTCAGGATCTCACTTCCAACGGGGAAGGTACTCCACTACCTCTCGGGATACAACATGCCCTACACTTTCGGAACTAATGATCTTCGTTGTTGACGCGCTCGGAAACGGTAAATAATCAAATCACGTTCCTTCCCGGACAGTGCTGGTAGTGTGCACCTGTGTGTGTGGTGTTTCCATTGCCCTGCTGTTTGCGCAGATGGAGTCGCTCCTGAGGGCGATGGACGGCGCGAGCGCGCCGCCGCCTGACGCCTATCTCGCTTGCCGCCCCTTGCGTGCCACCATCGTGCACTCGAAGGCCAGCGCGCTGATGGTCGTCCTCGAGGACCTCGAGGCGCCTTCGGCTTCTTCCAGGCCCTCCTCGTCGCGCGCCCGGCTGGCGGCGCCGGGCGTGGCGGCCCGTCCCGTGCGGGCATCGCCGCGGAGAGGGCCAGGTCGTGGGCCCGTGTGTGGACGCCGGGCCCATGGTGGCTGGGCCCATGGTGGCTGTGCCCGTGCAAGGCGTCTTTCTGTGCGGCGTGCCGCTGGCCGACGTTGACCTGCGGCAGGTGCTGCCGCCCGGCCTCGTACTAGAGGTGTATCTCACTCAGGAAGACGAGGAGCACTGGCGGGACTGCAGCGATCCCCAGCCGGGAGAAGAAACAATCGGGGCCATATATATCTCCGCCATATGGTGTATCAGCCCGCGGTATCAGTCGGGTCGTAGAGCAGTTTATGGCCCTCGGAAACTTTTGCAGAGACTATCAAGTCCGCGTTCTGTGTGTCATGAATTAGCCCAACGTTTTGTCCGCTTTGTAAGTAAAGAAAACAAAAAGGAAAAGAAACGTTGGTGGATGCGGCAACAATGGAAAAAGAAAAGCAAAAAGGAATTCCACCAAGGGAAGCAGCAAGATCTTAAAGAAGAGAAATTTGAGGCAAAAGTTCGCGCAGAGTTGAAGGAGGTGGGCGCTGAAGAATTTATGAGACAAGAAATGACATATGTAGCCGTTTATACTCTTGGGGAGTGCTTAAACGCCGTGCATGACGAAATCATGAAAAAGCTTCGCGAGAACGTGGCAGATATGAACATCTACAACTCCCTTGCGTCGCGGGCGCTGCAGGTCATGCGGGCCGCCGCCGAGCGGTTCCTCGATGAGGAGTGCGCCGACTTGTATGCCACCAACCTGCTGCTGCACCCGCAGCGCGACTTGTTGGTGGGCTCTATGGAGGCGTTTCTCGGATGCGGTCGCCGACGCCTTGGCGCGGCTGCCCCCGGAGGCGAGGGAGGGCTGGCAGGATAGCGAGTGGCTGACAGCGACGACTACGCCCGCGCCCTCTGCCCGCAACAGCGACAGATCTTCGTGCAAACGATTGGCCAGCAACGTCTTTTGCTGAGCCTGCACTTACAAATGTTAAAGAGGATCCTGAACCTCAACCACTGAACGGGCAGCCAAACGGAGAGGCACAGAGAAAAGGACAACAAAAGGAAAAAGTTCCGCCGATGGTGCAAATACCGTAAAAGAGGGATGGCTAGATGATTATATAAGAAAGATAATAAGCATGGAGAAGATGAAAAAGAATGGGCACCAATTACAGAGAATGGGTGCCCATTACATAAAAAAATGAAGCAGACAAAGCCTCGAGACCAGAATGAGCCTCCACAACAACATCAACCCGCAGTGGATAATGACATGCTCCGGAATGTGCGTCAGTCACAAGCAGGAGCACGGTTGCAGCAAGTAACAGATACTCCAAGTCCGATGAACTCGGACTTGGAGTATCTGTTCCATTTAGAGAAGTATAAGTCGCACCTACGGGTTTCTGACTTGAATTCTCCCAAGTTAGACCACAAGCTGCCATTCCCATCATCATTAAAGGAAGAATACCCTTTAGGACCGCAGCCTGAAGATCCAAACATGAGGCAAAATACCGAAGGTCACAAGAACAAAGGGAACAGCAACTTCAGGCTGGATCCAGAGATCCAGCAAAATCCAATCCAGCCAATCCAAAAATCCAGCCAATCAAAAAAATCCAGCCAAATCCAGCCAGATCCAAGTGGACACCAAAAAGGAAGTGAAAGATGCCAGTACTCAGACGATTTTGTTGTCCACGTCCTCTGAACCTGATTCTTCTGAAAATTCGAAAAAGATCAGAGCTTCGGTATCCAAGCGAAATGTTCAAACTCAAACCGCAAGCACCGGGAAAGTCGTTATTATTAATGTGTGGCCTGGTGATTGTAATTAAAAACCAAGGATATGGTTAAAAATTATAGAGAATATAGTAAAACATGAATGTACTGTATTCTTACAGAATATCAGAAAATACAAGATAATAAAGTTCATGAAACAAAAATATGTTGTATATTCATTCTTTCCATTCAGTAAACAGTACCCGGTTGTATGCAAGTGTTTTCGGATCAAATCAATATATTTTAAGATACTTTCTTCTTACCTTTCTAACCACTGTTAAAACTATGAAATATTAATAGAAAAATAAAATAAAAAGTATCAATTTTTCGTATTTTACAGAACTTTTAATTCAAGATTTTGCAAATTTTAGATAAAACCAAATTTAAAATGCATTAAAGAATGAGTCAAAAACAATGATCGTAATAACTGAATACTGGATTTTCGTGCAATAAAACTCTTTAAAATATGCACTTTGCAAAACAGTGTTATGTAGCCTAAAACCCCC
>JAHLJT010008446.1:30438849-30458640 GCA_031308135.1 Acheta domesticus
TTTTATTTCTTCGGCCTGGGGCCTCGGTGCAGTTATATCCCCGGGATTTCCAGTTGGTCACTCATCAAGGAACCCACAATGTCCTCCAATTACTTTACCTGGATAATCTGACGTTTCGGATAATCTGACGTATCAACGGAGCGTTGATAAGCAATTCGCTTACCGACGCCGGCAGTTTCTCTTTGGACTGTTCATAGAATTCCACCCTCGACGCGTGTTCTTACGAGCAAGTAGAGCTAGTTTCGGGCTCCGTATTTGCGAGAAGAAAATGATCGCGTCCGCATTTTCGTTTGGACATTTAGATACTTGCACAGCTTATTCATTTTGTTTTGTGTGATTGAGGTTGCCCTTGGACGGTAGTTCATTATAAAGAGCACAGCGTGATGGACAAGCATTGGGACGTATGCAGTAAGTGTCACTAGGTATTACAAAACTATTCGAATGTGTGCCGTCACTTTCTCTCCTGTCTCTCCGTGGAATTCCAGCCCCGACATGTGTTCTTACAAGCAGTTAGGGCTCCATGCGGACTCCGTATTGGCGAGAAAAGTGATCACGTCCTCGTTTTCATTTGAACTTTAGATATTTGCACAGCTTATTCATTTTGTTTTGTATAATTCAGGTTGCACTTGGAAGGCCACAAGTGAGTTGATCTGAATGTTATGACGCTGTTTTATGTGTTATGACGCACAATTATTTCTTTATTTAATACAAATTAGATTTCCTACCTATCCTAATGTTAATCCTATACTATAATTCATTCTTCAGTGCCTCTGTGATAGGCCTCTTCACTCCCAGACCTGCAATTTAATCTTTGATTGGTGTGGTGTCCTTCAATCTACACTTTTATTTCTGGAAGAGCCATTCAAGATATCAACCGATAGTATTTGAATTCCAATTTTTGTGTTGAGATGGCTTGCTGGATCATTGTGTTCAGCATTTTCCGATGTTTTTTGTATTATTCCGAGCTGAAAAGCGTAGAGTTAAAGAGTTCCAAATGCCCCACTCTGTTCCTGTGGGTTTCCTGAAGAGCCATTTGCGATTGCAACTATTTAAGACTTCGCTCCTACTTGTGCGGGTTCCAGATCTTAAGCATCGCCACTGGATTTGTGAATTGGATCGTTACTGTTGCGGAGCATCTTCAGGTCCAGATTCGTCTATTACTGCAGAAAAAAGTTTGTCCTGTTTTAAATATGCGAAATAGCTGCCGCAATTTTGTGTGATCACCTTTCTTGCAATTTCGTAAACGGGAAGTGTTCATGAGATATTGGTGCAATATATACTTCCTGGACCATTGGTTTTAAAGAACCATGAACGATTCCAAAAACTTGAAATTTCACTCAAATTCGTGGGAATGCTAATCGTACCACCTCTATTAGAGGAATCGTGGAAATATCGTGACCAGCACGTTTTCAGTGGCTTACGGGTTATCTTCACTTCCAAGTTTGCTATCTCTGCGAGGAAGTTGGCCCTGTTTTATTGTGTGCAGTGCCTACCACGTTTTTTATGATCCTGTTGTTCGAACAATGGTGGTATCCCTAATGGTTCAGAATAGTATTACTTCTCGCTCTTACGAAGATTCTTGGCGTACGGTGCCTTGTAGTATAGGTGTCGGCAAATTAACTCAGAGGATTTGATTTCAGGTCTTCGTGCGGAAATAGTGTCGCTGGTTGAAAGCCCTTTTGTAAGTTTATGTAGTAGACAATATAGCGGAGCAGTGAGAACTGATGCGAGAACATATATTCTTTTGCAGAACCGCTAGGAGTGTTCTATTCCATTTCCTTTTAATTTCTCTAAACACTTTTTTAGACTCATCATATAGTTGCAGAAACCTTGTTATAAATGTGTGGGTGTTCCTGTACCACACAACAGATCTATCAAAAAGTTCTTTGTGAGAGGGTTGACGTAATATGCGAGATTTCACAAAGTAAACAAAATGTATGTAAGTTGTTCGCGCGCAGATGAGGTTCATTGGGTTTGATCAGTAGAGGAGAGTGGGATGAAGACATTTTGCATTGTGGTGTTTTGAAGAGGGGAAAAGCGTGTTGGTCTTTGTATACTGTTGTAATTGTCCAGCCTGCGTACCGAGATTTGGCGGAGGGATTTCTCGCACTGGGAGGTCGCGCTTACGAAGGTCCCTGGGGCTTCTGGATACATTTGCCGCTGGCGATTTATCATCTGTAGTGGTGATTCCATCTACTTTCTCCTCCATGGAGGGTACGGCCGAGGCTGCATCTGCTACTGATGCCTCTCGTAATAGCTTCCGTCGCCGCTCTTCGCCTTCGTCGCTGCTGCAGTGGAGACGGGAGGTGTGCGGACCCTCGCCATCACCAGCTCGTGTCCTGCCGCGGGCGCCCCGCGCCGCCGCTATTGCCGCACCCTTCATCTGGGGAGCGTCGACGTGCGCCCCCGCTCTGCTGGCCCTCTTGATAGTGCCGGTTAATTTAAGCTGTTTTGAAACGCCACAACAGGTACCATTTCGGTGCCCTTTAAGTTTACAAAAATTCATCTTCCCCCTACACGTACTGTTTTCGTGGATCGAGCCTGAATTCGGGACTGGTATGATCGGCTGTGTGTCTTCAGGTTTGTGTTCTTACCTGTACCAAAACGTTAATAAATATTGTGTGTAGTGTCCACATCTGCTTTTACAATGATCCTGAAACTGAGAAAGAGTGTACGAGACGATACATCGGTCCTTTATTCGGATTATATTCCAATATGTTAATTTGTGTTTCTTGTACGACCATTCTTTTATTAAAAGTACATTAACTTTATACCAATTTGTGCGTTTGTAAATTAACGCATATCGACCACCGAAATAGTCTATTTAATCATCTATATAATCCACCTCTCGGAACGTTTGCGCGCCCTCTCCAATCTCTTCACTTGTATTTCTTGTAGAACCGTCCTTTATTACATGTACTTGAGCTTTTGTTTCAATTCGTATGGTTGTAAATTGCACGCATCTCGACCACCGAAATTAATCTATATAATCATGACCAGGGCGTGGGCAGAGACTTTTCAGTTGTATCTCCGGGTCCTTGTATATTTTATCTCAGCAGAAGAGAGGAAAGTAGTCTTTCATTGAATGCAGCACCTACAATTTTAGAGTTGACCCTGAAGGGGAGACAGTTCGGGTTGGGAGGACTCTTCAAACGTTGGCACAGTCTCCCGTTCTTATTCCAGTCTGTTCTTTCTGTTCAGTCTTCTCCAGTCAGTTCGCCACCGACATAGTCATATGATTGTGACCAGCGCGTTGAAACGCGCGTGTGAAAACCCCTCCTTAGTTTGTCCTGTTTTGCGTTTCTGTTCTATACATTCCGTATCTGCGAAGAATGATGGTTCCAATGGATAGTCTTAAAGTAAAATAAATCGTTTATACTCACGAAAGATACTCATAACCTGCAATACGTGTTAAACGTTTGATTGTTGATAAACATTTGTGTGAAATTGAACTGTAATGTGTTTAATATGTAGAAGTTTGGAATTCACGGCAGAATTTTGTGCTAGCATTGTGGCGCCCGCTAAACAGCGGGCTGGTGCGGGACTCCATTTGTTCCACAGATTTGAACGTCGCAACCTGATGGGCAGTGAGAACATCAGTGTTGGCCTCTACGCGGCAAAATATGATTGTCGTGCGTTCGCAAAAACTTAATAACATCTCCTTAATATGAGCTCTTAATTATTTTTTATATTAAATAATATAAAGAAAAATGCGTTTTAATTACCATAATTACATATCTATCACTTTTCCTGGTAAGAGCTCCTTAAATATTAATTTATCAAATCGACGAAGAGATTAATCAGAGCGACGAAGGAATGCGAGTTGTTGCATTGTAATTCTTCAGTCTATTGCCTAATTGTAGCTCCCACCTAGCCTCCAATTTATATTTGTACCTTCTCGGTGAGCTAAATCGTGCTAAATCGTGTTCTCTTTCGAGGTTTTGCTCCAATTCATTCAACTGAGTTTCCTGAAGGGCCATCCTTGATTACCACTTCTCAAGCTTTCTCTCCAATTGTCGTGGTTACAGATGATGCGCATCTCAACCTCCGGGGTTGTGCTTTTAATCATGACCAGCGAGGTCGCGAAAGTCGCGGGACTCTAGTTCCTCATCTCTACGCAGAAATGTGGTTCTGGTAGCGAGTGCAGCTCCATTCGATATTTTTAATGTTGATCCTGCAGCTGGAAGAGCGTGAACCAGAAATCGTAATAGAACATTGGCTCAGACTTTGAAGTTTTCGTGCTAATTCGTTCTTTAGAGTTTCTTGAAAAGGTGATTTCGAATACCACTTCTTAAAATTTTTTCTCTAATTCGTACGGTATTAAATCGTACGTATCTCAACCACTGAATTGCTGCATATAATGGCGTTCAGTACGTTCGTGAAGGATTTTCACTAATATCTCCAGTTTCCCCTTTCCGCTATTTGTGCAAAGGAAAGTGGTCCTACGGGTAGGTGCAGCATCAATCGCTATTTTATTGGTTTTTGCTACTTGTGCAATGTTAAACGTAGAGGTTAATCATGCATCGGCGTAATCTCGAGAGTTCCTGTACTAATCTGATCTGTGATTCTTGAAGAGGCGCGTACGATTAAAACTAATTATTAGCGCGTACGATTAAAACTAACATTCGTGTTGTTTCAGATTTGTGCCAGTTTTCGGGCCTTGGTTGTAGTCTGTTGAGCAGGTGTCCCTGGGAGTAAGGGTCGTCTGCCAACAGAAGATTCGGGAACAGACTGTCAAAGTTTTAGGTGTGACATCGTTGTTTATATTTCGTCGGAACAATTTTGGCCGTTGATGATTCTGTTGGTAATTCCAAGGGTGATACCAGACAATGGGCGTTAGCCATTAAAGGAGTAGCACGGTCTGTTAGGATGTTCGCTGCCTTCCTGGGCTGATTCAGAACTAAGCCTTGTCAGTAACCCTGATTTTTTCCCCTTTCTTTGAATATACTGGACACTGGTTCGAGGTTGCCGCGTGATCACGCAATGGAGTGGCCAGGCGCAGTGCCTCTCTTCGTGTGGTGTTTCGCCATATTTGACGCATATGAGGTTTACCGGCCTGCAGCGCAGAACAGTATGGCCGAACGTCTGGCATTTGTAACAGAGCAGATGGTTTGGCACGTACTGAAGCACCCGAACATTGTAGAAGCCGCTAGGAATACGCTCCGAAAGCTCATGTCGGTCAGGTGTAAGGATCAGAGTGGAAGCGGGAATTTCTTTCCCATTTTCTTTCCGCTTGATCCTGTACATGTCTACAATACCTTGTGTTGGGAAGAATTATTGTAGTTCCTCTTCATTTTATGCACCGAAGTCCTCATGATTTAAACCTTTGGGCAAATTAAACTAGGATGGGTGGACACCTTAACACCTGGAGCCCGGTAATCTTTTCACTGTAATCATCCCGGTAATCATACCAATTCACTGTCACAGTTTCCCAAAACACTCATCGATGGTGCGGGCCAAACGCATAAAACTAACGTTTTTGAACGTACATTACTCAGTACAATCTGTAATAAGAAAAAGTGGCTTAGTTGGCTTATCACAGTTTCTAAGAAGAAACTGTTGAAAACAATGTTTCTTTCTTCTAGGCCTTTGTAATATCTCCTTTGTTGTAGTTGTTTGATGGACTTTATTTATATAAATTTGAAATGTCATTTGTTATAAAAAGAGCAACTGATGTATATTGATAAACAGAGATTTGGGGGAAGGACGGGCATAAAGGCTAGGCTAAGGTTATCTGATATATTAACCTTATTTTCAATTGATCTAGAAACTTCAAAACCATAGAATACACACATTAACAATCCTAGTGTATATAAGAATTTTTTCGTTGTTTCGAAAAAGGAAAAGTACCTAAATAAACAATTTCCCAAAAAATACCCAGGGAAAAGTAATGCATAAATCGACAAACCGGGTTTTAAATTTAAAAAAATAACATTTCCAGGACCGTAAGCCACTATAGTGGCGTGATGGGGGGTCAAAATTTTCGCCCCTTAACCTAGTGATATTGATAAAAATTATCTAGCACTAAAAACAAAACTCGACGTACCGGTCATGTACAGGTGCAGGAAATTACTCATTTAAATTAAAGAAGCAAATTTTAATCATTTAAATACAAAAAATGTTTTTCCATAACTATCTATTAAAGATAAACTAAATTATTATTCATCATCCTCTTCCCCAACACCAGCATACAGTTAATGAGCCCACAATCCACATCCTAGAGTTGTTGGACTCTTGCTCATTGGAAGTTGAAACTGAAAATTGTTCACAACAATATAAACATTTTGTTTCATCATCGGTGTCTTCAAACAGGTTTCTTTTAGCAGTGTTGATCCAAGGTTTCTTAGCTGTTCTCTTCGTATTTGACGAATATTCGTAACCTTTGTACTGTCCCGTATACGTACGTATATACGGAGTAATATACGTAGTAATATACGTAGTAAAGGGAAAGTTATGTAATGCTGCGCGAAAAAACTGAATTTTCGGCGGAAAAAAATTCATTACCGGCCGCTGATAACGAAAAAGTGAATAAAACCAGTTGCTAAATTAAGAAAAAAATTTATCTAACGCGTGGTGTACCCAGAATCCCAATTTTGTGGGCTCTTGGTACCGGAAAAACAATTGAAAGGAAAGGTTGCGTAGGCTTCCGCGGCCGGAATTCATGGTGTCCAGGCTATCCGGGATAGCCTGGACACCAATTTAAAGGAAAACGTCCGTCTATCCATCCGTCAGTCTATGAACACCACTAGCGCCTAAATTAATAGGTATGATTTCTTCCAAAATGGATATTCCCCGGTCGATCTGATTTAAGTCGAAGCTTTAAGATTTTGAAAAAGATTCTTCAAAATTTGGACTTCTTTACATGAAGCCCTCCGGACATTTTCAAAATTTTCTCAAAATCGGCTCCAAATTGTCTCTTTAAATTTCTTGTAAGAATAAAGTACAGTTATTAAGGTGGCATAGGTTCGAATTTCACGGATAGCTCTGAATTTTCGAAAATTGTGAAAATTTGATTTTTTGGCGTATTTCTCCAACTACAAAATTAAAGATGGAGATTTTTCCTTCAAATGAAATTTGTTCCCCAAAATTAGTTCTTTGTTTAAGGTCGTGTACATTGTTTTGAAAAATTTAGTCGTTTTCGCGCAATATCGCGTGCAATATGCGAAATTTTTAAAAATCACAAAAACAAGATTTTCTCAAAAACTGCTCCAAATTTTTTCTTTAAACTTTTGGCTGGGAAAGTGACAAACCTACTCTGTTAGATGACATAAACGCCATATTGCTCTATTCTTTTGTTTTTTCAAAAATTGCAAAAAATTAATTTTTTGACTACCCTCTCCCGTCGTTAATATTTGTTAGCAATTTGTTGACATTATTATATTAAAGCGTACATGTGCTTTAAATCATTTCAAGTAAAGTTTCTTGAGAACTCAACTGTTTTCTGAGAAAATTAACTCAAAATTCCGCATTTTCAGAAACGCTTAAACGCCATCTTCTCATAAATGGCTCCAATTTTTTTCTTCAGACTTTTGAACGGATAGTACTAATTGCATTCTTTAATATGATGTAAAGTTTGAGTTATTTTTTTGTTTTTTCAAAAATTAGACAAATGTAACGTTTTGAAAGATCTCTCACATCTTTAATATGCACATTACCAGCAATTTGTAAACATTATATTTGTGAGTCTAAGTGCTTTAAATGACTTCAAATTAAGTTTTTTAAAAACTCAAAAATTTTCTGTTAAAAAGAACTTCAAATTTCGCATTTTGAGTAGCGCTTAAACGCCATTTTCTTAGAAACGGGTACAAATTTTTAAAAGAAAATTGCCATTTTGGTCGAGGTTTCACTGTTCTTTAATATTCTAAAATTTACATTTCCGTTCTACCATTAGGAAACCGAAAAATTGACAAAATGTCAAGAAAATGTACTTTAAGCGGCGATATGTTGGCAGTCTGGTTTCTCCATGAAATGTATTTATCAAAAGTACATCTTCAAATAAGGTCATGCTTAATTTTTTTGAAAATACGAGTAGTTTTACTATAATTTCTTAGTAGTAGTATTATCGAGGTTCTTTACAGCTGACGCCGTTTCTCGCATCCTAGTCGCCACGTCCTTCGATCTTTCCAATCTTCCTCTTGAAGATCTCGTTCCTTCGTTGCCTTTTCTATCTCCTTTTCCCATGTTTTTCTCGGTCTGCCACGTTTCCTGTTTCTTTGAGGTAACCATTTCAAAATTTTCTTAGGCCACCGATTTTCCGTCATCCTTTGGATATGACCATATCACCTCAATCTTTTAGCATCAACTACATCCATTATATCGATATTAATACCTATTTGATTTTTTATGTCAACATTGGGTACTTTATCTAGGAGTGTAAGGCCACAACAGCGTCTCCAGTAGTTAATTTCCATTGATTTTAATTTTTGTTCTTCGCTCTGATTAAGAATCCAAACTTCTGAGCCATATGTACATACACTTTCAACCAATGATTTGTATATTCTTATCTTTGTCTTGCTTGTAATTTTTTGGCTACACAAAACATTATTCAGCAGTCTTGTCACTACTCTTCCTTGAGAGATCTTATGTTTTACTTCTTCCTTTGATATTGTAACCAATCTGCTTTTTCTTTATACTACTGCTACTGAATATCAAATCTACCATTTGCTTACCAATTTACAATCTGGGCAACTCGACCCGCCCGCCATACGGGGGACGAGAAACCTCCGTGAAAGTTTTTCTGGCTATTGATTGCTGCGGATTTTTTCGTTGCTTGTGGCTAGTTTCTCACTTCTGGATCACCAAATTTTTGACTGATCGTAGCGGGCGTTGCACCTAAATAACTTAGATCACTTCCAGGCTGCACTCCACTCAGCAATTTTATATTTTTTTTTACTTTAGTGAACGACTACAACTTCGCAGCACATATGCTTACAACCATCACCTCCTTCCAAACCAACAGAACTTTCTACCTCACAAAAAGTCGACTTTCATCTTTTTTCAACAAAGCCCCCTAGCAACCACCTGCCATTTGTCTACTCTTTTCCTGAATACTTGGTATATCACAATATATGTACACCAAGGTACTTATAAGCTGCTGTATTTTTAATACACCTTCCCAATTACTAAATTAGTCCCTTGTGCTCCCGCAACAACATATTCAGTTTTCAGTGGATTCATAGTCAAACCCCAAGCTGTATATTCCTCATTTAGCTTTCTCAGCATGTAATCTATATCTTGTTCATCTTCGGCAAGAATAACCTGGTCATCAGCGAAGTGAAGGGTAAAAAATTTATCATTGTCAACTTCTATCCCCATGTTTCGACATTTACGTCTCCAATTTTCAAGAGCAGCGTTTAAATATATTTTGAAGAAAGTAGGTGCTATACAGCATCCTTGTCTCAGACCTTTAGAGATGTTAATTGGATTCGTTACGTTTTTTCCAATTTTGATGCAGCTTGTCATATCATTGTACAGGTTTTGAATTGCTGTTATTAATTGTATATTTATATTTTGATGTCTGAGAACTTCCCACAATTTTTCCAATGGAACATTGTCATAGGCCTTTGTGAGATCTATAAAGACCATATGTGTCTCTAAATTAGGTGCCAGCCTCTTATCTATTATTTGACGAAGGCAAAATATTCCATCAATGCAAGATCTTCCTGCCCGAAAACCATTTTGTTCTTCAACATCCTTGATTGTGTTTTCTAATCTCATCTTTATAATTTTCCCGTAAATTCTAGAAACAGAATTTGTTACACTTATTGGTCTGTAATTTGTACATTCTTTACGATCTCCTTTTTTATATATATTTGTGATATACGCTGTCTTCCATTCTGTAGGGACATCTCCATCTCTTATCATACAGCTGAAAATAAAAGCTAATTGCTTGAATAATACATCTGGGCTATTTTTGATTAATTCTATTGGTATACCATCTGGTCCAGCAGATCTACCATTTTCATCGATCTTACAGCTTCTTGGACTTCTTTCACACTGATTTCATTAATGCTTTCATTACAATCTACATCAGTTAGTGTTACATTCAAGAACTCTCTCCGATCTTCTCGGAACATCTTTTCATAATATTCCTTCCATTCTTGAACCTGAATAATTTGTAATTGATATTTTTCGTTCCAGTTGTTCTTCATGGTTTTAAGCGTTTTCCATGCTTCTTTTGAGCGAGAGGCGCCTAAGTACTTTTCTATTCTTTCACATTGGTGTTGCCATGCATCATTTTTTGCTTTCGTTACTCTTCTTTTACCTCTCTGTTTAGTTTCATGTATTTTTCTCTATCATCTTGTTGTTTTGTTGAAAGCCATTTGTGGTACAGGTTCTTCTTAATATCTACTAGGTTTTTAATATCTTTATTCCACCAGGGACACTTATTGAAATCACCCTCTATATCTTCCTTTTCTCCCAAGATTTCGTTTGCTACTTCATGGATTTTATTTTTATTTCTTCATACATATTCAAAGCGGAAAAAATGGAAATTTCATTTAATTTTATTGAAAGTTGTATTTTAAACATAAATTTAATGGAATTATTTTATAATTTATTTAAATTATATTGTTTTGAATAAATTTGGAGCATATTTTCGTCTATCGTCGAAGTTTCTTTGCTGTCAGAGTATGGAAAATACAGTACTACTTTCAGCAAGTGATGATCTGAGCCACATTCTGCTCCTCGATATACTCTGACATCTTCAAATTTTAATTTAGTGGAGATTTTACAAATGGCATAGTCGATAATTGACTATAATTTCGTGACAAACATAATTACCCGCTGCAAATTAACTGCGCTGCAGACAGCCGGATGCGTCGTAAATTAGAATATGCTATTTTATATATTATTTGTTTGTTCGTATTTACATTCTACCTTTTATTATACTTTTACACATTAATTTTTAAAGATATTATTTATTTTCAAGTATTTGAAATAAAAATTGCTAGTGTTATGTCCGCAAATGGTTATGTCCGCAAATTAGTCTGCACGCTAACGTAACACAATTTATCGATTCCTTATTTACATAGTTGCCAGTCTTTACAGTGTTAGGGTGTAGACTCTCCCTGAGCTGTGCAGTCTTCCTACAGCACCCGACAGACGGATGGTAACTACCACTAGCCGCCACATTGCAAGTCATTGGCAGTCTCCAGCCCCCAACATCTCCGCACTTCCGGCTCAAGGACGTCCCCCGTTGACTGCTGACTGTAACCGTCGCCTCCTGACGGTAGACTCCCGAATGCTGCTCTCTGCTGCTGCTGCTACCGTCGGGGATCTTCTTTCTGCTTTCCTGGCCCCTTCTGGGTTTCTCTTCAAGCTGGATTGTCTTCTTTGGTGGTTTTGGCTTTGATGTTCTTGGACGCCGCTCCCCCGTACAGGGACGGGGATTGGGAGTCTGGGTTATGGGTAGATGGGTATTTTGTTCAGAGAGACGGGTTATTTTATTAGGGTTTTTAGACGATTGGCAGGGGAAGGAGGAGAAAGGAAGGAGGCTAGGATTGGGAAGGAGGAGGAGGAGGAGGAGGGGAAGGAAGGGGATCAGAGGGCTAGCTGTTCAGTTGTTGTTTCTTAGTCCTTCCTGGTCAGTGTTTGTTTTGTCTATTGTCTAGTCGTTGGTCTTGTCTCGTTGTCCCTCTGGCCTAGGTTATGGGAGGGGGAGTTGTAGAATGTCTAACGGATGTTTTTTGATTCTGTGACGGGGGGGGGTTGCGTAGAATGTGGTGGTGGGGAAGGACTAAGTTGTGGAATTTCGGGTTATTGACGTATTGTAGGACTAGGGATTTGGAGGAATTGTAAAGGTAGGTGAGGATGTGAGGGATCTTGTTGGTGGTGCGGATGTCATTGAAACGGGTGTATCGTGGAGGTCGGAATATCAGTCTTAGAACTCTATTTTCGGTTATGGCTATTTTACGGTGGTTGGTTGGGGAAGTGGTGCTGCTCTCTAGACTCTACTCGCGACTGCTCTCATGGTGCCGGTTGGCTCCATTAAAGGGCCGATGCTAGGCGGTGAGACTCGCTCTAACGGCTCAAGTCTATTGGCCCGTGTCCACGCTTGCAGCTGCCGCCGCCCGACAGAGCGCGCTGTCTTGCCGCTCGCGCGCCAATTACAAAAGTCATCCGACTTGTGCGACATGACCGCTAGCTCTTTAAGGGAGTACAGGGAATGCAACAATTGAATTCCGTTTCGCTGTCGCGTATTTCTGTGAATTACGTGTCATTGTTGTGACTTGATATTTGGTTAATTTCATTCCTTCAATAATATCATGCTGAGCACTTTCAATTGAGTCAAATTAATTGTAGTGACACCTCCCAGTTCCATATTTGGGTTATCAATTTTTTTGCTTCTCCCTTTGTCTGAAATCTATGAAACGATCAATGATATGTCTCACTTTTTCTCCAGCTGTATCAGGTAACAGTAAGGATCCATGTCCAGGAGAACCAGGACAGTGTCCATGCTGACCCTAAATGCTGCGTTCACCATAAAATGGTACAAATTCTTCAGTTGGACTCGCCATTCCTTCATCCATTGCAAAACCAACTAGCTCCAAGAAATTAGATGTATGCAAAATTTTTTCATGCCATCTTTGCCTCTTAATTTCTTCATCGGGCACAAAACTTATATGGACTGTTGTTTTAGTTGAACACCATTGTGTTTTAACCTACTTACAGCTTCTAAATACTGAATTACCACACATTTCATGTTTTGGGAGCCACGAGCATAAATTCTCCCACAGTCTTTTTGAGCACCAAATGGTTCACGTTGTCATTTTTCTGCGAAAACTGGAACAATATATATGTGTGAAATCAAGAGAACCGAAGGTAACGAAGGGTCTTTTCCTTGCCATTTCAAAACAATGGGTTTTCCCACTGCTACAGTAAATACTCGCAGAGGCAGTCCTATGCTTTTGGCTTGCGACTTGAGGAATGTCACACATTCATCCTGGAATCAGTTTATCCCAGTCTAGACTTTCCTCCCATATAGTAAATTTCGCAGGTAGTATCATTATCCTTTGCTTAATTAAATATATGGTAAAATGACTGCAAAGAAAATGAACTGGTGTGGCTCCTTGCACGCTGTTCATTCTGAAGTTGAGCGTCATCATTTAAACTTCAAGACATTGAGCACACTTAATTAACTACATATTGGTTAACACTAACTTTGTTTAAAAGCCTCTGATAATAGGTGTATGGTATCAGGCTTCTTTCTACAAGTTTACAAAACTTTTGTATTATATTTTATGCACTTGTAGAATTCACATAGTTTCGACAACATTGCGATGGAAACGGTGAGTTGTTCGCTTCTTGGTTGAATTAGACGTTTTCAAATAAAAGCTAAGATGTTAGTAGGGCAGAAAGTGCAATATTTCAATCCTACGTAGCTGTTTCCAATAATACGGGAAAGTATGTGCTGTTGTAGCACCTAGTTTTCTTTGGCTATATTGCGTTTCAAACCCTTTTGTTTTTCTTTTGCTTCCTTATCAGCATTTAGCGCAAACGGACACAATGGCCATAGTGGCGGGCACATGGCGTATGTGCCCTCCCAGACGCCATTAGCAAAACCTTGCCGTCAGTGGTCAAGGACGACGACGAGCCATTTCTCAACAGATCAGAGAATACGAAAAACACGAAAATTGCACTAATTTTTTAAGATTTAGTTCTTTCTTCTCGTGATTCAAGACGACTAAGAGTGTGTAAGGATATCGTTCTCAAGTTTGCCACAGGATAGCAGTTCTGTTCAGCGTTACAAACCTGCTTGGCCGTAATGCCCACACTGGCCTGTGTGCCCGTCCTTCCTGTAAATAGATATGTTGAATGAGTCAATAGACAAATGTTAAATAAACTTCTCTTAGAGGAATCGTGTAATTTATATTGAATAAAATATAGTTTGTGTTAAAAAAATTGACTGAAGTTATTAAAAGAAAAAAATATATAAAATTACACAGGTACTTTTATTTATTTCTTATTATAGTACAAACCAACAAATCGGTAGTAGAGCCAATAAAATGAATACAAATTTACATAAATAGAAAAATTAGATGACAATTATTTCCTGTGGTCAAATCGTTTGGAAAGTAATTTTCTAAGACAAAAAATATGGAGAAAAATAATAGTAGAAGATGAACGTAAGAAACCGGAAAATGAATATGATATAAATTTTAAAACAGAATTGTAGACATGAGGGAAATATGAAGATTTAAATGCTGTAGCAAGAACTACAATGAACCAAACTAAGACTGCCTCTCAAGAATTAAAATATGCAAATATTTGAAGTGCATAATTGTTGTGGAAAAATATTAAAGAAAATATGGTTGCTATGACCAATGAAATTCAGTTAAAATGTAAATTAGAAATTAACAGAAAAAAATATTCCAAATTCCGCAAACGAATTACTTATTTTACCAAATGGTGCAAAATAAGTGTACCGTTATTTTTTTTTTGAAAATAACACTTTTCGATTAATCAAATTAGAATGATGAAGGGCCGTAATAGCTCGTACTTTAAGAAAATAAATGCTCTTTTTAATGACAAATTCCGCAAGGAGATGTGATGCATTACGAAAGCAAACTAGACGGCAGGTATTGTTAGTTTTCTGGAGATTCACTGGTGATCTGAATCTGTATTACTTTAGTCTTTTTATTTCAAGTTATGATTTTTTTTACAATGTAATGCAACTAGTTTATGATAAGCTTTATTGCTTAAGTACACGTTTTAAAAACCAGGGACGATAAGAGTGAGTTTTCAAATTTGTACGATTGCATAAAGCGTCTTTACTTGCATACATAATTTTGTATAACAGCATTATAATTGTATAAAAGTCAGTTTTATTTGGTAACGACTTTATCATGAAGCCACGAGTATATGCATCTGTGCGAAAAGTTGTTGTCGGCTGTTCGGTTTACCGACAAATTTTCACGATTCTTTCTTTATTTTATTTATTTATTTGTCAAAAAACAGTAAAAATTGTATATGACGTATGGGGGAAGAGATTATATGCGCACATTTTCTTGAGGCCCAAAATTTCTTGGAAATGTCTTTATTCTTGCAAATGTCACAATGTGGGCCTTAAGTTGCCAGTTTATGAAGGATTTCTTGCAACTTATAATGCTGGTTTACAAAAAAATACATTATTTTAAATTTAATTACTTTCTATTCTGTGCTCTTCATTGTAGGATTCTACGTAACATTGTTACAATGTTAAACTGTACGTACTATATTTGGTTTCAAAATATCATTTACTCGTAACTTGTTAATTTTTGAAAGATCTGCAAATGTTTTTTTAAGAACGTAGTGTACATAATACATAAGAATACATAGAAAGAAGAGAAACTTGTAAAATTGAATTGTACTTTAATTTTATGCACAAATATGAATAAAGAATATAAACAGAATGTGAAATATTTTATTGATTTCCTAAAATAAAAGAAGTGAAACAATGCTATAACATTTTATTAAGGTTTTGTGTATCAAAGGTGACTTTCGTTGTTTTGTTGAGCCGAAAACTATTTTCTCTACATTGTTGGAGACAGCTGGATGTAAATATGAAACGTTTTGTTCGGGAATGTTTTCATTACTGCCCGTCCGGACATGCATTCAGTAGTTGGCATAAGCTTAGAATTTACATTTTATTATTCTTGAAGGTGACAAACAAAAATTGACGTGTATTAATCAAGTTTGTATTTGTTGAAGATTCGACCAGTCTAATCCGAATGCAACATTTCTCCCGCCGTTGCTTATGCCCAGGGTAGAAATCGCAGGCGCCCGCCCGAAGGGCCCACCGCTCCGTTATCCGCACCTTGGAAGCAGTCTTCGTCGCCGATTCCTCCTGCTGCCTCCTGTTGTCCTGCCGGCCGCCCATGCTGTGACGGGTGGTCGCCGCCGCCGCCGCCGCCACGCTTGCTTCAACTCTATTGGTTGATGCGGCAGCGGGGAGCCAAATATTATATATATATATACACACACACTAGGAAAACCCGGCAGATGTTCTGCCCTTCATCTCCCTCTTTCCCCTTTCTGACTGTCCCTCCCTCCCTCACCCTGTCCCAGTCTGTCTCTGCCGCTCTGTCCCTCTCATTCGCATTTAAATGCAGGTTCGGCACACATCTGAGCAGGTAGGTAATTCGGAAAGTGCTGGACTAGCAATAATTGTAATAGAATGTTCAAGAAGGTTTCACCTGTAGTTTACGGTGTGATAAACGTTTTCTTCGGCCTCAAAATTTTAGTTTTTAAGGTCATAGAATGCATTGTTTAGGAGTTATTTAACGATAAAGATTCAAAATCCTACCGAATGTGTTGCGTGTTGCATTTGACGTAATGATTTAGCTTGTTCTACAGCAGATTTAACAGCACATAAACCTTCTCGATAAAAAAAGCACATAGATGTGCCGAATTTCATGGAGATTGGTCTCACGGTGTCTGAGTTTAGCTCTTATATATACCAACATCCCTTCACTTTTTATATATGTATATATATGCATATATATAAATGAGAGAGAGAGAGAGAGAGAGAGAGAGAGAGAGAGAGAGAGAGAGAGAGAAAAACTTGGCGTACACTGGGAGATAGTGGTTCGATTCCCTGCTGTGTCAGTTAATTCTTTGAAACAGTCAACGCATAATTTCTAAATCTTTAGAAATAATTATAATTATGAACTTAATATTGACTGCCCATTTTTAAGTAGTTTGCAAAAAACCAATTTGAGTTGCAACAGGACTATTTATGTCATCATTAACTTGTAAATTGTAAGCTTTGGCTTCAAGCTTGTCAACCGCTCTTGACTTACGGTGGGAGCAGATTCTCGCCACAACGCTCCAGAATCTCTGACGTAACCCAGTCTCGCGTGCAGACGTAACCGCTCTTGCCCTTCCTCCATAGAGGTCAGAAAGGAGACAGAATTTGTGCCTGTGCATTAATTATTTTGGTATAATTAACTTTTATTTGCACTAAAAGTGTCAATATTAATTCCATTTTCAATGCTTTGCATTTCTGTTTCATATGCGATATGTCACCTTAAACGTCAGTATCACAATCTAGTGAACCAATGCGCTAGTGTGAGATAACTATTGCATCGTGCCTCAAAGACGATTTTTAAGTTGTGATGTTTCGTCATCTATTACACGGGAATTTAATTTTAAATTTTGTTTCTTTTGACTTCGATTTTTAGACTGATTTTTACTACGACAGACAAGCTGGTTTTGAACATTTGTTTTCTATTATCTCAGGTTTTTCGTCTATTACTCATCTCTTTCGCGATTGTATACTAAGTTGACAGTTTCTCCACTACCGGTTGTATTCAAGATAGATAATGTATCCGCGAGGAAATGGAGCACTATTGTTCTGCTACTGCCCGATAATGAAGCAGCCTGGACAGAGCGGGAAAGGAAGATCTTGTCGCGCAGAGAGTAGAGTGACACACTCATGCCAGCGTGATGAGTGTTTTGAGTGTCACTATCCTTGCTCTATTTGCAAATATTCCTGTTCATCTGTTCATCGCGATTATGACTGTCTCTTGTGTTTCTCGCCGAAAGTTCTTAAACTACCCTATTAGTTTTGTTATACTTGTGGCTGTTTCACCATTCTCAAAGGGAAAAAAACGTGTATTAGTAGAGCAAGTCACTTTTGCGTTCTTCAAAGATTATGTTGGTAAATAATGTATAAGCACTATACAAAGGACATGAATAAAAGGGACGCGTGATAAGTTGCCATTTGGAATACCTATGATTTGGCGAGAGAGAAGAAATTATTCAGGTGATATGCTATGTCACTGACACACAGTTGAATGATACGTGTTGAGCTTAATAAGGTGTATTTCCTTTTGGAGAGCAACGCGAATACAGTAAATATCAATCTGATCCGAACAGCAGAGCATGCGAGAAGCATGGGATGGAAAGTAATTAGCCTCCGCGATCTACTTTCAAATGGAATGATGCAAACATCCTAAATGAGCCATTCGTTGATGAAAACAAACTCCCACATTGCACTTCACACTGGGTCTCGTGAAGCAGTTCGGAATAGCTTTGACAACTGAAAGACTGCTTCAGGTGCCTTCTTACAGCATATTGTAGTGTATAATTTGCAAAAATTAAGGCGGGTGGTTTCATGGTCCACAGATTCGGTATCTCATTGGAGATACATTTCTTCAGGACATGTAAAAAATGGAAAAGAATGTTTGGTCATCAATTAGTCCTTTTGCCAGAGACTTTCTTGGAAATATACGACGGTAGATCTACTCCAAAAAAATTCAGAAAATCTAGGACTCCAAGAGAGTTTCGTAGCAACATGAGCTCCAAAGAACATTTTCTGCATAGCCATCTAGATCAGTTCCTGAAATCTTGAAGTTTTCAGAGACAAATAAGACTAAAATTTGTACATAGTATAAACTTTGTATCGGAATATACGGGATCAATATAAGCTGGCCGACTATTGTTGGAGTATTTAGCGGGATTGTTCACATATTCAATACCAGGAAAAGTTAAAAGGGCAAATTTACGCCTTAAATAAAATGACACTTCAGAACACTTAATGTTCAGAAATTATATAGCCTTATGACCAAAGTAGCATCGAATAAAGTACGTTGAGGTAAGTGCATTTGTTTACTTTCATTCTTGAATTACTGTTTTTTTCTAGGGGTCACCTGTATTTTCAAACGTTGACGTGATAAAAACTGAGCTCGCATTTGTATTTCTAACTGCAGTTATAAATAAGTGTGAAATGTTAACAAAAATTATGTTCCCAGTGTTTTCAACAACTATTATCAATATCTAGAACTAAAGTATAAACTTTCATTACGAACTCCCTTCGCAAAGACACACTCATAAAAAACTGAGACTGCAAATAGCACACATCTTGGGTATCTTAATGTTTCGTTAGTGTTTAAACGTGACGTGAGCTAGTATACCTTATCTGGCAACCATCGCATTGTTATATATTATTTATTATATAATTATTTTACTTGCACCTATATGCATCTCAGTACAAGGAAGCATTTTGCTTTTATCAAAATGAAAGTTTCAGTTTAAAAGATTGCAATCCTCCTGGCGTCTTGTCTTGCCCAATACGAATTTGTCATAAGGATTACATTGTTCTGCTTACTGTATCTCGACATTGACTCACATTTCGGTGGCTCGTGCTAATCGTACACATTTAGAATGATCTAGTTTGCTGATGTTTGCTATGACAAACTATTCCGACTAACGATTCCGATGTCGCGCATTACGAGACCGTTTAGGCATGCTTCTCTGTATGATACCATCATGAACTTGGAAATGTGAGACACTTATGTATTGTTCCAGATGCCCTTATGGTAATGATACCTCCTCACAGTTTTTTGTTCCAGATGCCTTTGTGGTAGTGAGATCTGCCTCCGTCCTTGGTATTCAATGCATTAATCTCAATTAGCAAAACGTAATAACACGTTATTTTAAACCATGTGTGAATCAGTAATCAAAATGCTTGAACTATATAAGACTTGTATCATTTCCTTACTGTATTAAATCTATTTGGTGTGAAATATTTTTCTTATTTTAACCTTCATGTAAACTTATTGTTTGTGCAAGTCTTCTAGAATTCAGTGGGAGAAAAATTCAACTTTCTCCATGTTATCGCGACAGGAAGAATAACTCCTTCTCGAAGAACATAATCTACTGATTTGATAATCTACTGATTTTGAAAATGTAAATAAGATTTTATTACATTTGAGCAAATATTTTCTTAAGAATCCTTGCGAAAATCGCTCATTTCTGTCTGTATTCAAAATTTAAATAGTATATGGCTGAGGGTAGGGATCACATAAT
>JAHLJT010008446.1:30459640-30503959 GCA_031308135.1 Acheta domesticus
TCAAGTATGAGAGAAAGTCTACACGAGACTGCGGCCAACGAAAATTCATTAAATCGAGAACGCGCTAGGAAAAGAGACGACTCAATACTCTACTGTAAGCAAAAATACTGATAGACATTTTTATTCCGGTTTGCGATCATTTTTCGAGGGGTCTGTCTTCCCAGGTATCAGCAATCGGATTGTATTAAACTAAGTGATCGAACGAAGGGGGGAGGAGGGGCCTGGCCCCATGAAAAGTTTGGAAGGGGCTCTCGTGCCCTGTGTAATAAAACTTATTTTTGTAAATATGTTAAATCTCTAATAAAATGACGTATATAATGTTGTAGATAAATTTTAATCTGTAATGAACGGATGGACACAATAGTCAATCCGCAAATGACTACTGTATCAATGGTTGAGTTTACTTATTGTCTAGAGAGATTAATACGAAAAAAATTCTACTTT
Organism: Acheta domesticus; assembly: GCA_031308135.1. Lineage (NCBI taxonomy): Eukaryota > Metazoa > Arthropoda > Insecta > Orthoptera > Gryllidae > Acheta > Acheta domesticus. The sequence goes on from JAHLJT010008446.1 coordinate 30,460,085, forward strand.
TTCTTAATTGTGAAAGTTAGCATTTTACGTTAGTAATTCGTTGATTCGTTATTTTTCAATAATTAATATTAAATTCTAAATTGTTTCTTACCAAATATCTCTTTTAACCAAACACTGGGTAGAAAATAAATTTATTTTCATGTTCCTAGGCAAAAGTTAGTAATGATGAATGAAGTGAGGTCTGAATTACAAGGGCCCCCGTACGAAGTCCGCTCCGGGGGCCCAACAAGGATTAATAGCACCGTGCATACGAGTGGAACTGATCATGGCAAACTGGCCTCTAGGATTCCCATCCAGGAAGTACATGTCAGTTTCGACCAAGTCTCTTAGCTCGCGTCCAAAATCCTGCACCATCGGCACTCGAAACTGCAACCTCTATCTATGAAGCTTCTGTTGCGAACTCGAATACACGTCTACTATAGCAGCTGGTAATGCACATTGGGAGAATAGAGAAGTGGAGGATGAACGTGTACGCAACATTCACGGTGCAGGACACTGATTTTTATGAGAATTTTACAGCAGAGAGTGCATAATCGGAAAACGCATACAGTCAAATTTGTGAGTGCTTTCAACAATATTTTTGTTCATAATTCGTAGTTTAATTAAGTTTCTATCAGCCGTCACTATCAGGTGGAGGAAGGACCACTCCTCGCAATTTCGTCTGGTTAGAAAATTTTAATAATAGGAAATGTCGAAATGTTGAAACATTAAATTTTTAACATAAAATTATAAAATTATATTTTTAAATTAGTTTGTTTTCAAATTACGATTTATACGTTAAAAGGATTTGTAATCATACTCCTTGTAATCATACATCTGTAATGCGTGATCATTTCTATTATCTTTTGTCGATTGTAATAATCATACTCCTTGAAAATACGCTTGCAATTTTTCTTCACCAGGTATTCGATATTTCCAATCCATTGGCAATGGGAAGACCCTCCCCCCTAAGGAAACGAGTGAATTCTTTCGAAATAGAAAGCACTTCAAATGTGTGCTCTATGCGTTTTCGAATATACATTATCTTAATAACATACGAAACTAATAATATATTGATGCCAGTGATTTGTGATTTTGTGGTAAGTATCCTTTGAATTATAATGAACAATGTTGCGTAGTTGTGCAAAGCAAGTGTATGCGTAAATGAATATAACGCGGGATTTGAAATCCAGTGCCCAGACTTCTCCAAAATCTCTCTTCGCACTTCGGCGGGAGACAACCTTGCTGTCTGGGTTGATCCAAGGTCGCGCTCCGCGTCGAAGTCGTGACGCCGACGGTCCGCGGCCTCCTCCATCCCTTGCTGGAACCCGCCGGATGGGCAACGGAGACGTACAATATTTTTGCTTATACCAGCTCTACTTATAATAATAGTTAAAAGCACTTCAAAATTTGACTAATTTACGTTTTCGATTATACACTATCTGCTGAGGAAGTTTAATAGAAATCGGATAGTGTCCAACATGCAATGTAAGATAATGAATGCCAAAAGCGTTCGATAACATCTAGTAATCATCACAGCCATGCAATGAGAAACAATTAAAAGTTTTTAAATAAGAGCTATTCCAGTGATATCCCTACAGTCTGAGGAAAATAAATACGTGTATTTTGACATTCTGTTGGTTTTATATTCTCAGTCAAGGAAATTATACACTCATTTTATCCCCTAAACCGTAAATAATATGAAGATAACAGTTGCACAATCCATTGTGTAGATAATTCTGTGCAGATACAACGATATTTTGTCATTCAACGTTGTAATAGATAGAAAACTGTTTAAACTTACTTAGTACATTAATGGTAAATTACACAAAAATGCTGAAGAAGTGGGCCTCAAAGACGATTTCATTTTTCAGATGGACAAGACCACAATACAGGACTTGAAACACAAGAATGTGGATCCTTTTTATACACCATGATACCTGGAAAACACACCAAAATCTCTAGACATTAATCCTATTGAATATTTTTGGAATATTTGGAGAAAAAAGTAGCGAACAGATCTATTTTTATAAAAAAAAATCTTAAGTGCGCGCTCTTGGAGGGAAGGGGGCAATATCTTAGCACATATGACGGCGAAGCTTGTAGAATTAATGCAGAGACTCCTAGAAGCCATTATACGGTAAATGCCAAAGAACATGTCTTCAAATATTAATTTGTTAACAGTTACGATTTTATTTAATTTTTAACCGCTGTTCAGTTGGATTTTCCAATATTTTGGATGCTTTTTTAACGTTCTGATGTTTGTGAATTGTCCCGTAAAGTGTCCCCAGGCGTTTTTAAATTGTCCCGTGAGATATGGTATGTTTTTGTTTGCTGACATCAATTACAAAATATACACAGTTTTCAATGCTACCAAAATTGTTTAATTTGTGTTTTATTTTACACCTGAAACTCATTCTTTTTCTGAAATTTCCGAGGTGTTCCAATACTTTTGACACTATTTGTATATTTTGACGTGAAACTTAAAAAATAATAAATAAAAATATAAAAATAAAAAAAAAACACAGAAATGGAGAATGGGCGCTTCGGAAAGAAGCGTCTTACCTCGTAGCGCATCGCCTCGAAGAACGCGCCCCTCGTAGGCCACGCAGCACGTGCGGTCCTGCGCGTTCACCTTCCCGACGAGCAGCTGGCCGCAGCAGTAGGCGCGCGCCACCACGGGCCCCAGCGCCACGCCGCCGGGCAAGCCGTCCCCGGCGCGCACGGCGTGGCGATGCCCGCGCCCGGCCGACCGCACCACCCAGTGCGCCAGCGGCGGCTCCATGACTGGCGCCGCTGGAGTGATGCGACATCGAGAAGAAACCTTCGGCGTTGCAACGTCAAAACCTTCGGCGTTGCAACGTCAAAACCTTCGGCGTTGCCAACGTCAAAACCTTCGGCGTTGCAACGTCAAAACCTTCGGCGTTGCAACGTCAAAACCTTCGGCGTTGCAACGTCAAAACCTTCGGCGTTGCAACGTCAAAACCTTCGGCGTTGCAACGTCAAAACCTTCGGCGTTGCAACGTCAAAACCTTCGGCGTTGCAACGTCAAAACCTTCGGCGTTGCAACGTCAAAACCTTCGGCGTTGCAACGTCAAAACCTTCGGCGTTGCAACGTCAAAACCTTCGGCGTTGCAACGTCAAAACCTTCGGCGTTGCAACGTCAAAACCTTCGGCGTTGCAACGTCAAAACCTTCGGCGTTGCAACGTCAAAACCTTCGGCGTTGCAACGTCAAAACCTTCGGCGTTGCAACGTCAAAACCTTCGGCGTTTGCAACGTCAAAACCTTCGGCGTTGCAACGTCAAAACCTTCGGCGTTGCAACGTCAAAACCTTCGGCGTTGCAACGTCAAACCTTCGGCGTTGCAACGTCAAAACCTTCGGCGTTGCAACGTCAAAACCTTCGGCGTTGCAACGTCAAACCTTCGGCGTTGCAACGTCAAAACCTTCGGCGTTGCAACGTCAAAACTTCGGCGTTGCAACGTCAAAACCTTCGGCGTTGCAACGTCAAAACCTTCGGCGTTGCAACGTCAAAACCTTCGGCGTTGCAACGTCAAAACCTTCGGCGTTGCAACGTCAAAACCTTCGGCGTTGCAACGTCAAAACCTTCGACGTTCAGAAGTTGTTTTAGTAACCTCTAACATTACATTCGTGCACAACACAATTTAATTTAACAATGCCGTGCTTATTAATTTGTAATTAAAATTTAACTGAAAACAAAGTTATACAACGTCTCTCCATCTGCTAAATACAGGAAGACCCAAGGAAAAACCAGGCCATCAGAATCATCCCGAGCAATGGATGCTATAAGCTGCAATGGATGCTTGACAGTTTGCGTACCACCAAGCATGTGTTCCAAGGAAACGAAAATAAACACTTGATATAAATACTTATTAAAGTAATCAAATCATACACTCATATTGTATGAAGCTACAGCTTCAGAAGTACAACTGTCAATCACCAATTTATTTTAATAGGACCATAGTCTGCTCGATGAAGACAGAATAAACCGCGTTCTTTTCGATCGAATACAAACATATTGATACCATCAATTATTGTTTCTTATGAAATTGTGATTCTGGGGATCTCTCATCCACAATCAAAGCCGTTGAAAACGTAGAAACATCGAATCCAAAAAATTGATGTTTAAAACATCGATGTTTCAAAAATCGATGTTTTTGAAACATCGAAACCTAGATGTTTCGAAAACAATGGCATCGATGTTGCATCCCTACGCCACCGCAGGGGTAGCCACGCGGTGTATGGGCGCTATGCGGGGGCGCGCAGAGGAAACAAGGTCACGAAGGCTTTTTGTTTCGAACAGAAGTTCCATGCCTCCCCCAATACATGATCAGAAGTCACTTCTCCACGAAACAGAAATAATTTAGAGAGGTTAATTTGAATTAGAAGTAGATAATTTTATTTGTTTTGAATGAAAAATCGGAGCCCCAATTCAGTCGGGGCCTGGGGTAAGTTACTCCAGTTACCCCCTCTCCCCAACCACTTTTGGGCGACTGCTTGACCGTATGCACTACGTGTCATGTGGCTTACGTTAGAAATGTACTGGCGAACCTCACGCTTCATTTCATAGTGCAGTGCCGGAAGGTTTGCCTTAAACCAATTTGTTCAAAATGAATGTTACGTCTAGTACGCCGCAGTGTGAATACCTAATATTCTGCGCTATTGAATGTGGATATGGATGCAATGGGTCACTCAAACTGATCTCATGGCTGTGGCCCGTCTAATGGACATTTCCTGCATCGTGTACTACGTGGTTTCTTCTGATATTTGTCAATAGTATTATAAATTGCCGCTTGTAAATATGAAAACGCGTGTTTGTTGTCACAAGGAATTATGAATACTAAGCACCCTTTATGGACCAAATTAAATGAATATGACGTATGTGAATCGCACCTAGGCATAGGACATACAAATTTGAAATTTTACCTTTTTGCACTTACCGACTTCATTTCGTTACATTGATATGACGCCAGCGCGTTAAAATTCAACTCTAGCGTTATGAGATCTTGAATGCCACACAGTTCTTTGGCCAATATTTTATTCTACGATCCGATGTACAGGCTTTCTGTTGATGTATTTCAAGAGTTTCAGCGAATGCTCGCATGCGGACTACGGCATCTAGGGCAGCAGAATCCTCGTGTGAATTCACGTTTTCGCTACAACTCCTGAAATCTTTCGTCAAAAGGAAGCGTGAAAAATCTGGTCCAGGAGTCGTCCTTAAAGTTTTTGGCGCCATGCGTAAGGTATTATCCTTGTACTCTGTTGATCACGCGATTAGCGGCGATTTATGATCGTATGGCACGACGTTCCGATGAACGTTTTGAATAACGGCACTGCTTTGTGCATTACCAGAAAGAAGTTACGAGTGAGAGTCAGAGGAGGTGAAATCGTAGTTTGCAAAAATATTCAGATTTTTGCCTGCGAGATGACGAGAATGCATTCTCTGTTCTGAATTGCCTGTACTGTAAAGCGTGTTATTCACAGTTCTCTTTGTGCTTTTTTCCTGATCCTACATTTTCTGTTAATTTCTGTCAGAGTTTTGGATATTAGAAAGTCTTTATTTGAACCACACCACGTTGGAGAATCAGTTCATTAGTTTTGGGAAAACTATCTACCCTGTTTGACGTCAGACTTTGGGGTGAATTTTCCTTTGACTCCTCCAGACCTTCATTATTTTTAGAGTAAAGTTTTTACCCTATGCGTAACATATATTATTTCTAGGTCAGTCATTAGATCATAACGTCACTCCCTTACGTGTATCCCTAAAATTCGTTAATTGTCTAGTCCCCCCATGAATGTTTCAACCCCACTGTCCCAATAAAGTTGTTTTTACTAGTTTTTAATTTTTGCCGATTGTTACTTTCCGGTTCGGCTGGCGGTCACTCCTGGGGAGAACATGAACGGTTCATATAACCTAGACGATGTGTGTCCTTGTGCGCGAGCGTTAGTTTCTTAGTAACGGATGTCTTAAATAGAGTGTTCTGGTTTACGAAAATACTAAGTCGGAAATGAAGTGTCCTTTATTTAAATAGTGCAATATATATCTCTACAGTAACTTTACTTAAAATACTTAAATAGTGCTGAGTGAACTTCGTCTTTAAAGTAACATAGCACAAGTGCGTTGGTAATTATGCATTGGACAGCCTCAAGGGGGCCAAAGGCTTCAGCCTCAAATCCGAGAGTCAATGCCTTCAGTTCTCAAATCTGTACTGCGTTACGGAGCGTCAACGTGTGCGTAAAGCGAATTGCTCGAGTGACTCGTTCTCGAAATCGCCAGTGTGTGAAGGTGAATCGTACCATAAAGTCCCAATCTACCACCATTTAATCATAGAACCAAAAAGTCAATATCAATCATATAATCAAACCAAATAATCAAAAAGTAATTACCCTGGCGTCGGCTGGGCGAGGGGGCGTCGAAGTCGGGGGGCAAGGGGGGCAGCACCAGCTCGCGGGGATCATCGTCCGCAGAGGCAATCTCCGGCTTCAGCGTGAACACCTCCATGCAGGTCGGACCAGACCGGTAGAACATGTCTTCTACTTGGCGTAGAGTAGGCCTGCGAACCCAAAGCCATGAGCACCAGTGCATTGGAATAATGCCAAATTCTTTCTTTGCAAGTCGATTGTTGTCCGGTGGAAAGTTGAAACAGCAATTCGATTTTATCGACTGTATAATACAACATTGTAAAATAAATTTCGAGTATAATAAAAACAATGCAAGTAACTAATACAATTTTTGGCGTGTATGTTTTAACATAAAATGATATTGCATATTAACAAGTTATAAGTAGCTAAGGTACTTGTAAACAATACTATTGCTAATACCCATTGGATTTTACCTCGTGCAATTACTTTACAACAATAAATCTAGCTTTAATTTATGTGACTAATAATTTGTAGCTAATAGTAGTAGCTAATAATTTGAAAGCTGCTTAACAATGATAAGTGTGACTCCACTACGCGCACGTTTTGTTTTGCTCTCATTTTTGCTTTCTGGAAGGAGTAGAAGCGGGGGTATGCGTTGCTCTTGTTAGCTAGTCAGTTTTATTTTATTCGGGAAAGAACGTTGTTTTCAAATGTTGCCAACTTCGCTTCGTTGTTACTTGAATTAATCAGTATTATATATTGTCCCCCAGACCAGGCGAGAAAAAAACCGGCATCGCCGTCTGCTAGAAGATATACCGTGTGGCCCACCTAAGATGTTCCCATCAATTTTCTCCTGAACCGTTGCAGATACTGAGATGCGGTTTTCACTAAAACTACTATATGCAAGGGGCACATATGATCATGCATAATATTATTCTATTGCATTTTTTATTGCAGAGATATTGACCCAACTTCGTTTTTTTTAAATGGAACCCTATAGATTTTTTTAGCTCATCATAACAAGCGTGAAGAGACGAGTTCATAGATATGCATATCGCCATATGTTACATAACAAAATTTTCGAGAAATAAGAATTTTAAAGACGCACTTCGACTGCTGGTTTCCGTAATCTGAACGAGAAATTCCGGGTGATATGCGGCGAGGCCATTCCCTTTCGTTGCGTCGACCCTGCGGGCGCGGTGCTGTAGTAAACTGGCCGGCAAGGTCACCTGATCTTACGCCCATGGAGTATTTTCTATGGGGAACGATAAAGAACGAAGTTTACTCACAAGTACCAACAACATCTGAAGATCTCAGGCGCCGCATTACAGCATCTTGTCATGCCATTTCACGTAAAACTCTAAATTCTGTTCGAAGGTCTCATTATAAGCGTCTTCAAATGTGTATATCCATTGATGGTACACATGTTGAGTACATGTTATAAACCAAGCTATTTCTAGAATTGAATCTAGAATTTCCACAATTGCATACCTTTTGTTTCTGTATTTTAAAGTATTTTTCTTACTTTTATTTACACGATATTTTTTGTACCGGCTGAGGTTTTCAGTCTTTCAAAAAGTAAACGTTTTGTTTGTGACAGCACACGCATGTATTAATTCAAAACATGTTCACTCTCCAATCTTCCCTTGCTTTCGCTAAGGTTAATAATTCAAATATTTTCTCAAATCTTGTAGTATTTCATGAATTAAAAAATAGTACTTTATGGCGTACAGATTTGCTCAGGACATGGCTATGGGTGAATACATTGTCTCCAGGGCTGAGAGAATGTAGTCTTAAAGAGCAAATTGCGGGTTTTTGTGAGCTCCATTGCACATTGCATCACTACATTTACCGTAGGGTCGACGCAAGGGAAGAGAATGGCCTCGCCCATACCACGGAATTTCTCGTGCATATTACGGAAACCAGCAGTCGAAGTGCGTCTTTAAAACGCTTAATTTTTCGAAAATTTTGTTATGTAACATATGGCGATATGCATATTTATGAACTCGTCTCTTCACGCTTGTTATGATGAGCTAAAAAACTCTATAGGGTTCCATTTAAAAAAACGAAGTTGGGTCAATATCTCTGCAATAAAAAATGCAATAGAATAATATTATGCATGATTATATGTGCCCCTTGCATATAGTAGTTTTAGTGAAAACCGCATCTCAGTATCTACAACGGTTCAGGAGAAAATTGAAGGGAACATCTTAGGTGGGCCACACTGTAGATATTTCTTGGTATCATACTCCATTACTATTTTAACCGATTTTTGTCTAGTCTTTACTACTAAATAAAGCATGCCGTCTAAATTCCAAAACAATTATAGCTATGCACCATGATGCGCTGTCGTGCGGTCGCGGAGCGTAACAATAACTTTAAAGTACTTTTTCCAAAGGTACTAAGGAATGAAACATTCACGGATGTTTACGCACTGCAAACTCGCAAATTACCGTGTTGATGTGAACACAAAAGCATTAACGATGTGGCACATTAGGAAGAAAAACGAAGCAGTGGTACGTTAGCCCATTTTGCGTCACATTTCAATGACTTCATTTTCTAAAAAATCAATTAACACTGCTCCGAATAGAGTTGGCACAAGGCCAATCGGAAAATGTATTAAAAAAAGAACATTCGAATAAGTGTTTTAATAAGACGTATGCACATCCACAAACACGCCCATGCTCGACATTTCCGCTTCCCCCTATATGCACGCTACACTGTTAGTCGGCCTGCGAGGTCTCTTAATTTAACACTGATTTTTTTTGTACTTAAAACAAGAACTTTATGCTGATCCCGGTGGCCGAGATCGCTAAGCCAGTAGTGTCGTAGCGATCTCGGACAGAAGGGTCGCGGGTTCGAGTCCCGCCTCGGGCATGGTTGTATTGGTGTTCCTCCTTTCACCCCCTATCATCACCATCCCTTGTCATCTTCACAGTTACCATACCGTTAAACCAAATAGTGGTCGTTAATGACCTAGCAGTTGATGCGACCTTAAATAACAAAAACGTTTACAGAATTCCAGTGTTGAAGACGCACGTGTACACTGCTGGGACTAATCTCAACGAAGTTTTGCTACTGGACAATTAGAAAAGAATCGCTGCTTGCCCGCTGACGTGGTTACGTGAATGGAGGCCACACGAATCTACTAGAATAGGGATGTCCAACTTGCAAGGTCCCAAGGGCCACAACTACAACCTTTAATATTGTTGCGGGCCATATTTTCAATACTCTTTCCAACAGCACAGAAGTGTGGAGTCAGTCATCTACTTAGTATAGAGATTACTGGTTGTAATATTTTACCTATACCCATTTCTTACCACATTAGATCTATTAACATTCTTTAATCTACTAGATTTATCAATTACAATTATATGTCCTTAAGCGAATGAGTTAGATATTAAAGTACAACAAGAAAAAGAGTTAATAGGACTTGGAAAATTTATCCATTATAAGTAATGTACATTTTTTACATAGCACTGACGAAATGTTACAAATTACCACAGAAATCCGGATATGTTTAAATATTAAATAAAATCAAGGATATGTAACCATATCAGTTGCGTAGTAATTCAGTTAATTTCATAATGTAGAAGAGTCTACTTACTATCCAAGGTTAAAAGTTGGAATGTATTAAATGCCTTTCCAAGAGGCGTATAATATGAAATACTCTGTCTACTGTTGCCTTTATAAATGCAAATTCCTCTGAAGTTAGGGGATGGGAACCATCTACAACCAAAAGTACACGTTCTTACGAAATTCTTTGTCAAATACTAATTACACAAACATTTGAATTCATTACTCACCAACGTGATTATCACACAATTCCCCGGCGGCCGCCATTAACATGTTAGTTTTTTCTACAATTTGTAACAGTCTCATTCGGTATTCTTCATCCTCAAAATGCCACATCATTTCTTTGGTGCTTCCCATTTTATCCACTTTTCCTAAAGCCAACTATAGCAATAACGATGCATTTAGCCCCTACTTCTCAATTCGCACTGCACAAACACCGTGATTACTTCTATGGTAATGCCCGCGTTATATCAGCAGCTTCATACTACTTTTGTTTGTAGATTGAGCACTAGCAACCAATGAAATCGCTAGCAAAAATTGCAAATATCATTGACTGACAAAAACAGTTATCTAACGTTAAAAATATTTCAGTATTGTAATTTAATTAATGTTAATTCTGTTGTAACTCGAAGGTCTCAGAGAAACGTTTCTCACACCGTAATCTACAGAATTCTCTCTTCTTGAACATTCTATTACATTTTTGCTGGTCCGGCGGTACCCGATATTACCTCACCTGCTCAGAGACGTGCAGAATCTGCAAGTAAATGTGAATGAGAGGGACAGGGAGCGGCAGAGATAAGAGACACACAGGGACGGACGGACGGACAGACAGACAGGGATGGAGGGAGGGAAAGAGTGAGTGAGGGAGGGAGGGAGGGAGGGAAAGAGTGAGTGAGGGAGGGAGGTAGGGAAAGAGTGAGTGAGGGAGGGAGGGAAAGAGTGAGGGAGGGAGGGAGGGAGGGAGGGAGGGAAAGAGTGAGTGAGGGAGGGAGGGAAAGAGTGAGGGAGGGAGGGAGGGAGGGAAAGAGTGAGGGAGTGAGGGAGGGAGGGAAAGAGTGAGTGAGTGAGGGAGGGAGGGAAAGAGGGAGGGAGGGAGGGAAAGAGTGAGTGAGTGAGGTAGGGAGGGAGGGAAAGAGTGGAGTGAGTGAGGGAGGGAGGGAGGGAAAGAGTGAGTGAGTGAGGGAGGGAGGGAAAGAGTGAGTGAGGGAGGGAGGGAGGGAGGGAAAGAGTGAGTGAGTGAGGGAGGGAGGGAAAGAGTGAGTGAGGGAGGGAGGGAAAGAGAGAGTGAGGGAGGGAAAGAGAGAGTGAGGGAAAGAGGATGGGAGGGTGGGAGGGAAGAGGATGGGAGGGAGGGAGGGAAAGAGGGTGGGAGGGAAGGAAAGAGGGTGGGAGGGAGGGAAAGAGGGTGGGAGGGAGGGAAGGAAAGAGGGTGGGAGGGAAAGAGGGTGGGAGGGAAAGAGGGTGGGAGGGAAAGAGGGTGGGAGGGAAAGAGGGTGGGAGGGAAAGAGGGTGGGAGGGAAAGAGGGTGGGAGGGAAAGAGGGAGGGAGGGAAAGAGGGAGGGAGGGAAAGAGGGAGGGAAAGAGGGAGGGAAAGAGGGAGGGAAAGAGGGAGGGAAAGAGGGAGGGAAAGAGGGAGGGAAAGAGGGAGGGAAAGAGGGAGGGAAAGAGGGAGGGAAAGAGGGAGGGAAAGAGGGAGGGAGGGAGGGAAAGAGGGAGGGAAAGAGGGAGGGAAAGAGGGAGGGAGGGAGGGAGGGAAAGAGGGAGGGAGGGAGGGAGGGAAAGAGGGAGGGAGGGAGGGAAAGAGGGAGGGAGGGAGGGAAAGAGGGAGGGAGGGAGGGAAAGAGTGAGGGAAAGAGGGAGGGAGGGAGGGAAAGAGGGAGGGAGGGAAAGAGGGAGGGAGGGAAAGAGGGAGGGAGGGAGGGAAAGAGGGAGGGACAGAGGAAGGGAGGGAGGGAAAGAGGAAGGGAGGGAGGGAAAGAGGAAGGGAGGGAGGGAAAGAGGAAGGAAGGGAGGGACAGTGAGAAAGGAGATGAGAGGGGAAAGAGGGAGATGAAGGGCAGAACGTCAGCCGGGTTTTCCTAATATACTCTAAAATCTCTTTTCATTTCAGGATTTCATCGTCTTCTATAATAAATTCTTAACCTGATTAACAAAAACTGGTTACAAAAGATATAAGAAAAAAAATTTAATAAGCTATAAGAACAAATGCAACGCATTTTCAAACGCTTATCGGAACACGTATAATATTTAAATTGGAAAACACAGAATGACTAATGAAGTAATATAGAATAAATGCATATTTAAAACTACTGGTTGCAACGACAGATAATACTTTCAGGCATTATTTGTAAGGGTTACGCAAAGTTATAATTACTACATGAACATGCAGAAACACAATATCACTGTATCGTTAATTATGCGAAATATCAAAATTTTATAGTTAGCCATTACCTGGAAAAGGTTCATCAATGCCAGCAGGTTTAACATTGGTGGTATACATGGTACCCTCTCCCCTTAAAATTTTCTTCTCGTATCTATCAGAAGACGACAAGAAAATTGGTACGATTCACATTTCCGGTGAACACCCTATTTTCGAAAAATGCAAATATAAATTTTAAAGTAGACAATTGAGGAAAGATGTTTGCCCTGCAAACTACAAAATCTGTTCTAAATATTCATCTCATCAAAAAGATTCATGTACAATTTTTTGAGAAAACTTTTTAGTTTTCGCGAACATTGTGCTTGAAAAAATTCTTTAAAAAACGCTCCAATTTTTTTTCTTCCATATTGAACAAGGAACTTTTACAAGAATGACGCATGTCTGATTTTGGTCGATCTCTCTGTATGTTCGAAAACTGCATATTTAAAATCAAGGCTAGATAGTATGTGCTTGTTAAACAGCACATACTATCTAGCCTTGAGGGAGGGAGGGAGGGAGGGAAAGAGTGAGGGAGGGGGCGAGAGGGAGGGAGGGCAAGAGGGAGGGAGGCAAGAGGGAGGGCAAGAAGCCTGCTTTACGCTCTGGCGACTTTAGTTAGCTAAACTGATTGTACAGACCCGTGTTTACACAGTTCGTTTTCACGACGCGCCGCAATTGCAACATTCTTTCTTCGGTTGGTCGGGCTGTACTAAAAATACCACTAATTTGAAAGTAGGACAAAAAGATCAGATAGACAACAAAAAATCTTCAAAGAACATTGGACCTTCGCCAATTAAGCGTACAACCTCTACTCGAAAGGAAAGAAAAGGAATAAATGTGGAACTTTTGAGAATTTTTTAAAATTTGCCTTTACTTCAAGCAAAAGCTACGCGAAACCGACTCTATTTCAAAATATTTTACGCGACCTTACTTAAAGGTCTATTTTTTAGAAACGTTTTTCATTAAGGAACTATTCTGGTCCTATAATTCTTATATAAGCTACTATAGTAGCACATTCTTTATCGCATTATCTCTAACTTTTTTAACTTTTGAAAATTCAGGAAGTCACACGAAAATTAAACCTACGCCATGATTTAAGCGTCCTTCGCACTGCCTGTAGATTTAAAACAAATCTAACGTTTTTTCGGAGAATTTAAATAAAAGATTCCATGTGTTTCAGAGAGTTCGCGGACCTTAGAATTCGCGGAGAATGGAACCAGTATCGATTTTGCCGCGTCTTTTGCTACAAACGAAGATACAGTTTTTAAATAGCCGTTTTTTCGAGACATTCTTTTTATTCGAAATTGGGCGAAAGCTACACATATATTTGAAAAAATGATCGTGTCTTTTTCAAAGGTCTGTATATGAAGATCTTAAGCCAAAAAAATATTTTTGATGTGATGTACATTTCAAAATTGAGATCATGTTGGGGCGGGTGGAAATCAGCGCAAGCCCAGAGTCCAAGAAAGGAAAACATAACTTGAGTCACTTTGCCTCTCACTATAGGGATGCTGGATTATCATGAGTCCCTTTGCCTCTCAGTATCGGGGTGTTTGATTATCGTTTTATCTTAAATATTAACTTACACAATGCCATATTAGTACATTGAAAGTCAGTTACTTCTCGGAAAATGAAATGCCATAATCACAAGTCTAAACAATCAGGTTGTTTCATTGAATACGATTTGAGAGCATTTGATACGATTTAAGTGCCTTTCTACCATCCGACAAATCGACATGATCTCAGTTTTGAAATGTACATCAGATCAAAAATATTTTTTCCTTTAACTTCCATAACTACTTTTGATCGGTATGATCTTAGGAACAACATACTATATTTTCAGACAAATTGGTCGAAACTTCATTTCCATAAGATTTGTGCGGGATACTTACACAAATAGAGTGAAAACAATCCCGGAGTTTGAAACTTGGCATGATTGTTTGTTGGCACCTTCTCCATATCTTACATCTTGACCTAGTTGAGAATGATTACAGGAGCGCGCCACCGTCTGTTGTTACAGCCGGAAACGACAGAGACGGAGATATAAGGATACTCAATTCAATATTAAAATGGGACCGTGCCAAAACTATTACGAAAAAAACGCGTTTTATTTCTTTGCAAATCTAGTATTTTTCTAATTAATATTTTAACTATATTTGGACATGTGCACACCTCATATTGAAGGAAATAAAATATAATTTTCTCTGCACAACGATTCAAAATTTTGAAACTGATTCTTTCTATGAGCAGTAGCTTTCATATAAATCTTTTATTTGAACTTAGGTAGTTTCTCATAATATATGCCAAATAAAGTTATTTTTATGTAAGAAGTAACTACCACATTAATGAAGAATATTGTAGAAGATACTTATGACAGTAAGTTAATGTTTTGGTACATACCTAACAAACTGCCTAAGGCCTATGAAAAAAGTTTAATGACGAATAATACAAATGTTTAAATTCAATTAATAAGTATTAAAAATTCAATATAATATAACTTTTTATTACATTCTTGTACTAGAACGGTGAAAAGTAAAAAAAAAACCTTCAAGGGACAAAAATAAAACAGTCAGTAAAAATCTTGCATAATGTGTCTCTGAAGCTATATTTTATCAGCTGATTCACAACCTCTATAAAGGAGCCCATGGTGATTCTGAAGCAGTCTCTTAACCCGCTTCACGCTCTGGTCACTTTAGTTAGCTAAACTGATTGTACAGACCCGTGTTTACACAGTTAGTTTCACGACGCGCCGCAATTGCAACATTCTTTCTTCGGTTGGTCGGGCTGTACTAAAAATACTGAAGTATGGGGGTGAGTCGGGGGTGGGGAATGGGCGTTTGAAGGCGGTTTTTGACGTTTTTTGCATATATCTCCATAACCATCAATCCCACCGAAAATGATGTTCTATACAAAATTAAAGTAGACAAAATTTTGTACAAAATCCTCTTACAAAATGGTTAATTTTACAACAAAACCTTAAGAGTTATAGGCTTGAAAAATTCTTGTTTTTGTTTGCAAGGTCTTGGTTTTCTCTTATAAAAAATGGGTTCAAGTCTAGAACACGGTACAACTTAAGGAAGTCGTGTAAATCGGCCCTTTGCGCCGTTCCGGCGGGGGGGGAATCCGCGGTGTAGGGGACGAGGGGTGTTTGGGGGATTGTGAGGGGAACCATTCGGAGGGGAGGGGTGATGAGAAATGTGCGTAACTTACTACATACTTATAAAAAGCAGAGCGTGGGCGACTTAAATAAATTGTAAAAAATACGCAACTGAAATATTTTTAATGGTTCGTAATTGGTCGCGAACGTGACGCCATAAGTTAGAGGAGGCAATTTCACCCTAGTATCGAAGCTTCATTCCGAAATAGTGCTGCGATTGTGGTGGTGTGCCTCTGTGATGTGTATCGGGGTAGTTGTCTAAGCTGTTGCTGGCGTACAGTTACGTTTCTTGCGTTCTTCATATTCTTTGTGATGTGCGTTTTTTAAGTGTCGAATGTCTGTGCTACGACGGTGAGAATAAATATGGATAAAAGCTTGTGTGTTGCCCAACGTGTTTGCAACTGCGCAGTTTGAATATTAGAGGCATTTTTATGAAGTGCTTACTGAAGTGCTTTCTTATTAAAGTAAATTGGTAATTACGCGGTGGGTAGACTCGAGGTTGTTTATAGTGTTTATAGCGAAGGCCGAAGGCCCGAGCCTCGCTGTGACTTGGATCCGGGCGAGCACAGTGAGAAAAACTTGCCTTTGAAAGTAATTTGGCATTTACTTTAAAATGTACAATGTACGTACGTATATATATGGCGGGGCAAAAATGTATGAAGACGTCTCCAAACTTTACGAGCCATGAAAATCGCCCTATCGGTAAGTTTTATTCGTTTATCAGAGTGCTTAGCGTCTTTGAGGGAGGGCTTCAGGAAACTCCCCTCCCCCTCCATCATTCTTGCATTCATACTTCTGCAATTTCTTGGTGGAATACTGTACTGTAAGATGTGCTGCTGCTGAAAGGTAGACCAATCTTGGAGAGTGGATTAACTCAAAATTCGTATTTTTTTTATGTGTACCACTATTGCAGCCATGAGAAACATATTAAAGCCCCGTTTGTGCAGCACAGAATCACAAGGTAGTTAATTTGATGCGTTGCAAGACCATAGGGCAGCTTAGATTTAGGTATTTAGTACTTTTTACCCTGAGTAGATAAGATACTCCCACACACTTCATTTCACTATTCCTCTATCCTCCTCCCCAACATCACTTTCCTAAATGTATAATGTATTCGACTTTAATCGATAAAAATATTTATATATAATGAAAAAATATGACGAACATGAAAAAATACTTCAAAACGAGCGGTTTTTATAGAACACTTCACTCTGTGCCGTAACAATCAGATTCTGCGTTCATGCGCGGATTAGATTCGAAAATTACATTTCAATTTTACATTCGAATATTACTTTCATTTTTCAAGGTGTCTTCCAATACGAAAACCTTCTCGTCCTTCGCCACAACACCAATTTAAAACATTTTCAAAATATCTGAATTATTACACATACTGTACTAAAACACGTGAATAACTTTTCAGTTTGGAACCACATTTGATGAAGCAAAATGTGTTAATATGGTTTGTTTACAGCCCTAATAATTTTCATAATTCACTGTTCATTTGCCCTACTTACGGAAGCTTGCGTGGCATTTTTCTTCTGCGGTGGATGACTTTTGTGGAGAAAAAAAGCACGCCTAATTAACTGCCTTAGCTCGTCAGTCGTCGGTCAATAACACGTGAACAAACTGCTATGGACTGTTTCTCTAAAGAGCTTTACCAAATGATTCATTCACGAGCGCCTCTACAGGTTTTAGGAGGAATTACTATGAGTAATCTGTCGACGAATACAATCCGTTCAAAGATAGGGTTCGCTATTATACGCGCAAGTTTTCTTGAGCCCTTGCTTTGCTAGATGCAAGAGGAGAGGGAAGTTTGGTTATTTTGACGGAAAGTATTTTATATCAAATTTGAAGTTCGGTTTTCAATGCAAAATAGTTTCTATTACACAGGAGCGAACATTTCTGGATATCAGATTTTGTCTACAACGCTCTCTCGTAGCAATAATTTATTCTTAATTTAATTAATGTTGGCAAAGGAGTATAGGTAGGTATTCCGGGCTCGAGAAGTGTGCCCATAGAAAGGTCGAATTGCTCTTAAACCGAATAGAATATGTCATTCATTTTTATGCGAGTTTCATTAATTCGTTCTGGAGAAGCCATTGATAAATAAAACAATGTTATATTTTTTATTAGCTTCGTTTATTAATAATAAATTCATCAATGCACATGTAAATTAATAATGTAGTTAACAATGTGTCGAATTGCGAATGTTATACTTCGATTTTATAACGTGTCGCGTCAAGGCCCGTCTTCACTATGGAATATGTGACGGCATTTTGCGTCTTTCTTAGTCGTGTCGCTAGGTGTCGCATGGTCGCGACGTGACATCATAGAGGAGAGATACAATCATAGATAGAGATACAGATCATAGAGATATCATAGAGAATCATAGATAGAGATACAATCATAGAGATACAATCATGAATACAATCATATCATCATAGAGGAGAGATATATCTCTCCTCTATGCGTGACATATTCCATCGTGAAGACGGGCCTTGACGCGCCACGTTATAAAAACAGAAGTGTATCTGTAGTGTTACCTAAATCTCGGCGCGAAATTCAAATGTACGTTATGAAAAGTAACAATACGCTAATTGGATAATGTCCTATGAAATGATAAACATATTTAGAAATCTGCATCTATGTGTAAAATACACAATAACGTTCGAATGCCGGAATTTACAAATCTGATATCATGAAGGTTCAATTTCGTACATTCTCGTGATCATGGATAAATGAATAAATTCAGTAAGTAATTGCCTTATATGTTTATCTCTTTATGTAATTTATAACCCGACGCTTAAATTTTGATTGAAAATGTCAATTTCTGCCTCTATAGGCCCTATGTGAAAATAAATCGTCTTTCTCGAATCAATACTTGTATTTAATTACAAGATAACTGCAAGCCTCTTTTCATTGAGCTTGGAATTTTTCCATTACCTTGCCTATTTGTTTACGAATCTGTAATATTTGTCAAAACTGACTTACTTAACGGAGGAAGCATATTTTCATGCAATATTGATATTTATAATTACAACATACGTCGTAGAAATCACATTCAGTAAGTGTCAGTATCAACAGCTCACTAGAAGAAATCCACCTACGATGCATGTACGTTACTTCACAACGCATTGCCAGATGACATTATACAATTGAAGTACACAAATTTAAGTTAAAAGTAAAATCTTTTTTATTGCATAACTTTTTCTATACAATTAGAGACTATACTGATCGTCAAAAGAAAAATAATGTTTATTTTAACAAAACAATGATATATATTGAATTAGTTTACATTTGTATTGTATAAAATAAAGACTTAATACGCCTGTAACAAGTAATGTACTTCAGCTTTGGGGTCAATGACCCCCATCTCGATTAGGTTTTTGTCCAGTTTCCCTGATCCATTGAGCGAATGCTGAGATGGCTCCTTGTTTTGTTTCTGGATGTAAATGTAGCTTCACTGTGCGCACGTTTGTTGAGCTCTCCTTTTGCTTGTAGTGGTAGGAGTAGAACTGATGTTAGTTACTATTTTGTTAGCAAATGCAGGAAAATAAAATCAGCAGTTCGTTTACCGTTGAAATAATGTTTTCTATAAATCGGGAACGAAAATGTCTGTTTTTTCAAATGTTGCTAATTTCGCGCGCTTTCCTTTTTCTTTCATTCTGGGCCTCAAGAAAATGTGCGCAGATAATCCCATTCCCCATACGTCATATACAGTTTTTACTGTTTTTGACCAAATAAATAGTAAATAAATAGTCCCCCTCCTTCTTCCCCTCTCCATCTACAGCCAAAAAACATTTTTTTTATTATTTCAACATAACATTAACTTTCTATTGAAAATCGTGTGAAAAATAAGGAAATAATTTTTTGCTGTTACGAAAATATTGTTTAAAAATATTTTCTAGAAATATTTTCTAAGCTTGAAATTCAAACGAAAAAAATTATCCCTTTTCACCCTTAAAACATTAATGTCTGTAAATATACTTTGAAAATTACTGAAACAGTTATATATATTTATTTTGATATTGACTATACATTTTTATTCATTATTGTAACAAAGTAATAATTCAAACTTGCAATTGGGTTACAATTTGCGTAGTTTTAAGGCTTTATGAAATGTACTTGTTTATTGCGTTTACAAGAACAAATACTCAATTTAGCTAACTTGAGATGTGCATACCATTTAGAATCATTGAGAGTTATTGAATTGAGATATGAAACTCTTATGAGCAGCGCATATCGAACTGTTTGTTTATTTGCCGAGAGTTCAAGACGTTAGTTTGTTACGATAAAAATGTACGAATGTGTTATTTAAAATATTTGCTTGAAAATAATGAGTTCTTCGATTTTAAGAATTCAGTTCATCAATTTTACAACATGAAGCAATAGCCACAATGAACCACATGATACAATTTCAATCGAGATTTGACGAAAAATCAATGTATCTGATTTTTTTATAGCTGAATAATTAACCAGTGACCTTGTAATTTTTATCCTATTAACAGAAAATATTTGCAATGGTCAGTACAAACGTTTGTATAATTTTGATATTGTATTTTACGTAATGACCGATATTTTAAAATCCCGCTTCCGACAGCAGCGTTGCCAAATACCGGTGTCTGTAATTAGTGCGGGATTCCAAATCAACCCTTATAGAGCTACAGGATGGACCACCTAAGTTGTCCGCAGCAAATATCTTGAAAACGGTTCGAGGTATCGAGATGCTATTTGCGCCATGTTGTTGCAGATGATGTGGAAAATAAGATATTTCGTTTTCTTGTTTGTAACGAATGTAACTTTTGAGATATTGACACAACTTTGATTTTTTAAATGGAAGTATTTTTTCTCCATCATTCTAAAAATCTTTCAAAATGAAATACAATGATATAAATATTGTTAATATTTGAAAAGTATTTGTTGCAAAAACTTTTCTTACTGGTAATGCTAATGACTGTTATTATTCTCTTTATTTTTTAATTTCTCATTTGTCAATATCTCGAAAGTTTTATATGTTACAAACAAGAAAACGAAATATGTTATTTGCCCCATCATCTGCAACAACATGGCGCAAATAGCATCTCGATAGTGCCTCGAACCGTTTTCAAGATACAGTAAAATCTGTCTAAACCGGAAACGATTGGGACAAAAAAAATCTGGTTTAGGGAGGTTTCCGTTTTAGGCAGGATTGTCCGTTTATGACATTTTTATGTTGATATTTCCGTCCTGAAACTAGTAACATGACTTTACTATAATTATAAAACGTATACTAACATAGAACTCATTTATGGAAGAAATCACCAATAAATGAATATTAAACATATTATTTTTACCTAATTGTCAGAAATAATTATTTCAAGACTTGTTTATTTAAATAATGTTACTTTGTTCAACATTAATCGTTTTGGGTTTCTCTTTAAACATTTGCGTTTTGGATTTCTCTCTTACTATCACCTTTTCAGTGTTTTCCAAAGTTGAAAAATTTTAATATGTAGAGTTTTTGTTTTTTTTTAATCATTGTCAAACTGGTTGTGAAACTCATAAAAACACATTACCTCACGGGCTAGTGACTGCACCCGAACTTCTCGCAGACTCAGCGCACAATGCATCACAATCCCCTATGGCCTCTCAATCTCAATCCCCTATGGCCACGATAGAGTATCACACGGTATTTCGCGTCTTTCCGCGGTCTGCTGCTAGAAGTCGCATGATCGCAAGCGCTGCTTGATGTGGTCACGATCATGCAATATTTGGCATATCTACTGAGAAAGACGCGAAATACCGTGATATGTATTTCATCGTGAAGACGGGCCTGAGAAGCAAAGTTAGAAAAATCGCGCTATAGGTCTATCTAACACCCTCGCATGGCCTCGAGCAATTCGGCTCTGGTCAAGGGGTTACGATTGCCAACGCGAGACAGGGAGACGCGTAAATTGAAGCCATGCCCTTACACCTACCCACGCTTAGAGAGTCGGGAGAGAGGGAATTCCCCGACAGCCTACGCCCTGAGACAGATGACCTCAAGGTCGAATTCTACGATAACAGCGGGAGCCCATTTCCTTCACAGTGCGGCCACGTGTGAAACACAAAACACGGACAGAGATATTAAAACAGACTTGCAGATGCATTCATTCCAATAAGAGTATCTCCTGTCTCTCTGCTAACTGCATTAAATTAACAGAAATTCCATTTTATGAAGTTTTTTTTTCGCCTTGCAGCACATGAAAAACCGTTCCGCTTCCGCGTTGGACAGATTCCGTTTTATACTGTGTAAAAATACCATTTAACTTCACGGGCCGGAGAAATTTTCCAGTTAAGGCAGGTTTCCGGTTGGTACAGGTTCCGGTTTAGAAAGATTTTACTGTATTTGCTGTGGACCACTTAGGTGGTCTACCCTGTATAAGCCAGCCCCATTCGCCGAGTTGCTCGCGGTTGCCTGCTTGTGTTTCTGTCCTGTTCCAGGGAGTAAACTCGGAGGCGAGCACCTGGGGGTTACGGCTATTATCCTCACCCCTCATCCGGGGCAAAATGCCCCTTCAGGCTGAAAACCGTCGGCGCCCAGCTCTCCGAAGAGGGATTTCCCAATTAAACTCGGGTAGGGGCACCCTCATAACGTAGAACTACTATTTTTCCGGAGTAGCATCGGAGACGAACTAAGCTCCATTCATATGCGCCGGGAAAACGCCTCGAAATGCACCGATTGATAAGTGATGATGCAAAGGCAAGAGGTATGTGTGTAAGTACGCATAGTGGCAAACAACTGCGACTGTTCTATTAATCGCGCCGAACACGAGTCCCGTGAATGTGGATACATGCTACAACGTTCGCCCCGCAAGTGAAGCGACCGAGCACAACCTACGCAGCCTGCGAGAGAGAGACGCTCAACCCAACGCGAACTGAGCGAGCCTATCAGCCTACGTTCAGCTTTGTCCCTTCGGTGCGGGCAGACCTGGCGTCCAAGGACATTCGCTGGTCGGGTGGAGGCTGCTCGTTTGTTTCTGGTTCGGGGCAAAAATTCTTAAAATTATTGGACAGCAAGAAATAACTTAGAGAATACGCTATTACCCACTAAACAATTTACGAATCATTATATATATATAAAGGAAATATAAAAACCAAAAGAAACATTTTAATTTTATTTCCAGAATTACACCGAATTACTAAGGAGAAATGCACATATATTTATTTATTTCCATCAATGACATTGGTTAACATGCAAGTATAAATTAAATATATTTCAGTAATTCTTATTTTAATGCAGTGGCGTAGCTTCAGTTGGCGTCACCCGGGGCAAAACTAATGGAATCACCCCACCCATCAATTTAATATAAAAACTAGTGGTTCTTCAACAGCATATACTTTCCTGCGTTATTGGAAACATCTACATAGTAATAAGTAATAAATAAGTACATTTCATAAAACCTTAAAAATATGAAAATTGTAACCAAATTCCAAAGTTGAAACATTAGTATTACAATAATGAGTAGAAATGCATAATAAACACTGGAATAAATATACAATTTTTCATTTTCAAATTATATTTACAGTCATATGTTTTAAGGGTGAAAAGGGGTTAAAATAGTTTTAGATTTTTTAACGATAGCCCAGCAATTGAAAGAAACTTGAAAAAATTGAAAAGTACCTGTGTTTTTAAATAACCTAAGTGTTTAGACAAAACAGTAATGTCTTGTTTCCTTGTTCGAGAACACAGATAAAAAAAAATTTCAACAAATTTTCTGTTGTAATTTAATGCTGAGATAATATTAAAAAATTCCTGATAAAAAATAACTATTTCCTTACTTTTCATCTTCTTTTCCATGAAGAAACTTAATGCTAAGTTGACCAAAAAAACAAAAAAGAACAGAAAAAAGGTGTTTTGTCTTTAGAAGGATGGGGTAGATAGAGGAGTAGGGTAAGGAAGTCATTTGTTTTTAGAGATCTTTTTACCATCTTATACAGATGTACCCTTTGTTCTGAAGTGATTATTCTAAAGAAGAATACCTCATCAAACCTCGACTTAGAAAATCATTAATTCATTAATTGAAAGTAAATGTAAATAAATCAGTCTCCAAATACTTTTTTTTTGACTCTTGTACCAGGTGTACTGCAGGTTTAACCTGCTTAGGGTTGAAAAGATGTTAGAAATCCTTTCTATTTAGTCTTCTCCAGTCACCACCTACTTCCATGGCCCTCTGTACAATGTAATGAGTATTTATAGATGGTCTTGTGGTGACTTTGAAAGTGGGGTGAAGATGACGTGGCAAGCATCACGCATCAGATGGATACTTTTACCTAATATTTACTGTTAAAAAAGCCAGTAAATACTACTACTCATGTGGAAAGAAGGCTGAGTGAACCTTAGGACAACCCTGAATGGGCCATGTTTGGATAAAATAAGGTTTTAATTTGTTTTGATAAAATAATTCAGGACTATTCACTCCTTTGAGTGATTAACAAAATGTTAAAGATTATGAGTGGTGATTTCAATGACAATTTTAATTTAAATAAAGCGTGAGCTAAAATAAGTTTTCTGGATGAAAAATTTAATTTAAAATTGAGCACTGAGAAAGGTCAGTATACAACCAAATCAGGCAGTACTATCAACACAGTATTCTCATGTCATTTATAAAATTTACACTCTAAATTATTTGTATTATACTTAAGCTATAATAAACCAATAATTTCTTTCTTGTAGTATGAATCGATTGATTTCTTGTAGTATGAATCGAAATTGATGAATAAATACAATAATTGTTTTAAAAACAATTACAGTAAAACCCCTTTATAAGAGACACTTGGGGGAATGGAATTTTGTCTCTTATAAGCGGGAACTCTTATAAGTGGGAAATGCGTTTTTGACGGGTTTAATGAGAAGTACCATATTTTTAGCGGATTAGTATGAGTTGTACACTTATTTTAAACTTGAGGAAACATAAATTAGTTGATTCCAGAGCCCATTTAATCAGATCTATTGAGTAAACTTTATGACCTTTAAAGCACATGTGCTCATAAATGGATTATGTGAACAAATCGCCTCTAATGTAAATATTGACACGAGAGTTATAAAAAAATTACATTTGTGTAATTTTTGAAAAAACAAAAGAATAGAGCAAAATGATGTTAAGAGTCTTATAAAGTACCTTCATAACTATCACTACCAAAAGTTTAAAGAAAAATTTGGAGCTGTTTTTGAGAAAATCTTGTTTTGTAAATGTTTATTATTTCACCCAATGTTACATGAAAAGCCTTTTTTTTAGTACATAATGTTAATGAAAGACCTAATTATAGAGAAAAAAATTTATTATGAAAACAATTTTCTATCTTCAATTTTGTAGCTGTAGGAAAACACCGCAAAAACTTCAAACTTTTCCAATTTTCGAAAATTTAGTTAACAGTGAAAATCCTAACAATGCCACCTCTGTAAGTGAATTTCACTCTATTCTTACAAGAAATTTAAAGAAAAAATTTGGGGACTTTTTGGGGAAATTTTGAAAATGTCCCACGGGCTTCACGTGCAATACCCACAAAATTTAGAATGTTTTTCAAAATCACAGAGTTTCGAGCGGAACCAAATCGATCGCGGAATATTCATTTTGGAAAAACATGTACGAATAGTTTTGGCGCTAGTGTTATTCACGAAGGGACGTTTTGAAATAAAAAAAACGAACCTTTTTCGATATCAGGGGACCCTTAAAACATGCATTCTGTTAAAATCTCGTAGTCGATTTTATGCAGCATTATATTACTTTCTCTGTGTTACGTATACATGTACGTATACGAGAAAGTAACAATTGGAAACACTGGTCAAAACACTAAAAGCAAAATACTGTGATTTATTCAACTCTGCCTCTGGCAGGTATCAGCTGCTGACTGTTTCATCCAATCGGGAGCTTGAAATTCACCATCGTGACGTCACTAGCGACACAGAAGCTTCCGATTGGATGAAACCCTAAACAGCTGATATCTTCTAGAGGTACGGTTACAAAAGTCGCACTACAGGCCATAGACAAAATAAGGCTTTGGTGCTCTGTGTTAGAGGCGTCTTCCTTGTTGCCAAGACACGAAGCTCAACTGAAACTGAATGAGCTTTCTTCACGAGAACTTCGCACCCCCCGCCCCCCCGCGGGCACTGGTGTTGCGAACCCCTGCTCCAGCCTATTTAAGCCCTTACCATGCTGAGGAAATTCCTGATTCACCTGGAGGAAAATCCCACGCTTTGTCTCTTACAAGCGAGAAGAAACGCATGGCGGGGAATAAAATCTTGTCCACTATACGCGGGAATCTCTTATAACGGGGTCTCTTAAAAGCGGGAAATAAATGCATTGTTTATATACAACTGACCTCGGGACCGTGAATTTTGTCTCCTATAAGCGGGATTCTCTTATAACGGGGTCTCTTATAGCGGGGTTTTACTGTATTTTTGTTGGCATAAATTTACTAAAAAAACTACATTTCCCAACACAAAGTAGCTACATAATCAGATAGTTGAAAATTAAGCAGTCATTACAGTTAAAACTATTTCTTCCCTCATAATTTTTATTTATTTTAAGTAGGAAATAATTCAAAAACAAAGCAAGATTTAAAATTAAAATTAAAATTGAAAATTAAATACAATATACAGAAAACAAGAAATGCATGTGTTTGATTTTGCTTTATTCTTGACCTTGGTTTTACAGTATTAGTTTGCGGGGTTACTATTTACTAAACTTACAAACTATCTTAACTCTACTTGTAAGAAAATTGATCTTGAAATAAAAACAAAAAAACATACATTACATTATACAAAACACTTATATATCTTCAATCCTGAAAGAGCAGTCTTATTATAAAAAATAGAACATAATTCTTAATTTCTAAATGGGTTTCCAGTTTTGAACGTGATCCTCAACTTATTCACTAAGTTCTTGTTACTTACAAACTAATTTGGCTATTTAGAGTTTGCTAGCTTAAACTTGTGTTGGTTCTTATAATCACATACGAATTATTTGTACACACATATTGGAAACCAATCATGCATTAAAAGAAAAATAATTTTAATCAGGTGCTATGTAGGTTTTCCATTATTTTATTAAAAAATTGTATTCTGGTATTTTTGTCACTTACTTTCCTTCGTAGCAATGAAAAAGTGACAATCATAGTATTGTAATGTAAAAAAGTTGTTAATTTGTCACATTTTGTTTCTGGTCACATAAGAGAGCTCACATGTTATTCTGTCATACCTAAAAAAAGACTAATATTAATCTAATGCATATCAATTGACTTCATCTAATGAAAATAAACACTATTTTGAAATCAATCAAATGTTATTTAAGAAATGAGCTATTAGAAGAGAAGAAGACTGCAGCTAGTAACATTGGTCCACTACTTAATAAATCAATTGGTCTTTGATTTGTAAACACTGGCTCGGTATTTGTCAGCACACATACTTGCTTTCATACATTTGTTTGAGTCAGCAGCTCATCTGATTGTTGCCCTAGCAAGGCACACACACAGTTAGTTGTTTCATCAAAGGTACATGTATTCATACATTTGTTTTTTTGCATATTGTGTTTATATTTCAATTTTTAATTCTAATTTAATTCTTTCTTTTATTTTCCATAATTATTTTCTGTTTCATATACCAATTTTAAAAAAATTTTGAGGAAAGAAACAGCTTTAATTGTTGTAACTGCTTGATTTGGAACTACCTGATGATGGCGCTATATTGTGTTGCAAAATATGTTTATTTAGTAAAGTTAGACCAATTAGACAAATTTAGCCAACAATTTTATATTTTCTTCCATTTTTACTTTTTGAATCAACCTCATTTAATTGTTTCTATTTCAAAAGTTTTCTAATTTAATTTGGCCAATTATTTTTGTGTTGATCTTTTTCTTTAACCTGGAATGGGAATCTTAATGGGAAGTATTTTAACCATTTAACCTTTTTTTAAGACTATTTAGCTCCATTCTTTGGATGTGACCAAATCATGCCAATTTTCTATAATGTATCATCATCATCATTATCATTATCATCATCATCATCATCATCAGAAACTGACCAGAAATTAGGCTTAACAGCCAGTTTCTATTGGTTTGTTCATTTAATTGTTTCTATTGGTATTCTTGGTATTATTCTTCTTCCAAGTGTTCCTGCTGTTGCCACCTCTTTGGTGGTCTGCTTCTATCTCTGATCTTTTGGTTTGTATATCCAGCTTCATTTTGGCCATCTGTTCTTGTTTTATTCTCTATAAATGAACTTTCCATCTCCTTTGAGACTTTTCTATCTCTTCTACTCAGGGCTTGATTTCTGTTGGAATGCAACGGAATGGTGTTCCATTCCTCCAGAATTATTATTAAATTATACAATAAATATATAATATTTCTATTAAAAATAATAAGTAATTTGGGGTCTATTCCAGGGCCTAAAATTTTATAAATTAAGCACTGCTTCGTAAACCTTCAGTTTTCAATTCCTTTCTGAGATCTTTATTTCTCAGTGTCTCTTCTTGTGATTCCCATGAGGTGCCTTAGAAATCTTAATATGCTGCCTATAGTTTTTTGTTTCTCTCTTTCATTACCCATGTATGAGAGCCATACATGATTCTAGGTTTAGCAGACAATTGTACTATGTGATTGATGTTTGTTTTTTATGTTGATCCTCAATTGGACTGTCATAAGAATTAGAGGCCCAATGTATTTTAACATTTGGGGTTGATTGTATGACTTTGCCGGTGGGATTGATTGTCTGACTAGCTAACGGTGTCTCCCACATGCCTGGGGCTAGTTTAATTCCTACGTTTGGGGGTAAGAGACACATATGGTGAACATAATGTATTCTCTTCACCACAACTAGGTTTAGGTGGTGATATGATATTATGTTATCTACCTGCTTGAGCTTTTCTTCATCACACAGCTGCAGAAACTGAGGCGATTTTAAAGGAATGTTACAATGCTGCTTTTGCCCTGACGAGGAATCAAACCTGGATCACACCAAGAGAAGCTAGTAAGCTACCCATGAGCTATCTTAGAGGCATATAGACCAAATAATTGTTTAACCTTTAATTACTCGCGTTCCTTTCTGACACATAATTACTCGCACAGCGCACTGAGTGCACCAACAAAAAATTATTGTTTATGCATTAACAAAAATAATAATTACAATAAATTAGTGTTATTCATTAAGAAACATGTTTACTTATTGCAGAAAATAATATTTTGTGTTAATTATATGGTATTTATGAAATTTACAGTACGAAATGTATTGTATACCTCTAATAAGACATAGTGGGGTAAGGCATATTATAAAGTTTTTGGTCCCGGAATGCGACCCAAATTATTGATTCAATAGAAATACTTATATATTTATAATATAAAATAGCAATTATAAATCACTTAATAACAATAACACAGGTAGCACGGACTCTATTAGAATATTATAATAATAGAAAATAAAATAAATTAAGCAATATATTTTCTTGTATTTACTAATAATTTTATTACGTTCATGGAAATGATATAATGAAAGGGACAGTTATTTAATTTTGAGTTTACGAAAGTTGGTCGAACTAATCTGTAATTCATAAGTCAGGTCCATTTTACACTGTTATTTTAGATGTTTTACATGTTATGTTACTGTAAATATGAACGAGTGATTATAAAAATACTTATAAATATTTTACGAAATATATTTTATCCATATTTCATGTCTTTGTATGTAATAATTGATTTCTAAAATGTTTACATTGAAAATAAATCATTCATGTATATAATTACATTATTACTTGTGCGGCGCACACAGTGAACTGACAACATTTTAGAGAGAATTTGGCTTGCATACTCCCATGACTTGCGATGGAGCAGTTGAAACACTAATTCAAACTATTAACAAAAGTCAGAAGAAAGGTTAGCGGTATGTTGCGGTATGTAGTTAATATGATGCATGTATTGTCGTCAGGTACCAAAAGAATGCAACTGGCACACTCAGTGCACCAACGCGAGTAATTAAAGGTAAAAATATATGTCCAATTCCATTACATTTTTAATTTTCTCACACTAAAATTAAATATTTTTTCTTTTCTCTATTTCTTTGTCCAAAAGCGTCTTTAAAATTTAAATGAGTGCTATTTACACTACACTTGTCATGTTCCTTTGTATCTTTAAATTCTGTCAAAATGAATTTCTCTTTTCACCTTTTTCTATACAAATATAGCATACTGTCATTTTTCTTTAATTCTAAATTCTTGATTGCTCAAACGTTGTGATTCTTTGTTTTGATCTTTATGAACCTGTTTGTGAATAGAATTAATGTTCTTCTCTTATCAAATAATGGTCACTTCCAACTGTAAATCCTTGAAAGTAATATTATAATATCAATTCATCAATGTCTCAATGTATCTCAATGCCCTGTAGGCTGTATTTTTTTTTTAAACAATTTTTTTTAGATTTCTCTGTCCAGATTTATTTAAGACCCTCATATACATATTGTAAACCAAACAGAAATTATTCAAAAGCCATAATTTAGATTGAAATTTTATTAAAATGTTCTGCTAATTTTTTAAGCATTTTAAATCTCTCAACATTTCGAAGAACACTTTTCCTCTTCTTCAGTAGTCTAATTTGAATATAAAAGAAATTATTTTAAGAAATATGTCCCAGTTACAAATGAACTCACAATTCTATTATTATTTTTGAAATCTATTTTTAATCTATGTAATTGACTGCATCATAAAAATAAGCCAATTCTAACAAAATTTCTATGGTGTCAGAGACCACACTGACACAATGGGAATGGACAAATTGGTAACGGAAAAATGTTAAGAGACATTAGATATTTAAATTTTGAATTTAAATAAGAAAGGAAAAGGTTTCTAAGATGGAAATTATAT
This sequence comes from Acheta domesticus, assembly GCA_031308135.1. NCBI lineage: Eukaryota > Metazoa > Arthropoda > Insecta > Orthoptera > Gryllidae > Acheta > Acheta domesticus. Next base: position 30,490,465 of record JAHLJT010008446.1, read on the forward strand.
ACCTTGACCTAAAATTTCTGTTTTAAACTTTTATTTTTTGTACATTATCGTAAATGCTGGAAATTTTACTACTTTCAACTTTTGCATTCATTGTGTCATTTAACTTTATATGTCAAATTTCTGTAATAGTTCTGGGATTAATCCTACTTTCATGGTCCTTAATACATATATTTTTAAAATCAAATGTCATCAACATCAGTTTTATGTTTGGTTAATGAATTTTGTTTAATCGGAAGTTTTATAATATTGTTCAGATATATGTTTATATATGTATAGTTTATACATATGTAAGATGGCAATCTTTAAAAAAAATTTGATAAATAATGTTATTTGATCCAGAATTTCCACTTTGTCTTTAATATTTTTAACAATTTCATTCTTGTTGGTACACTTGTATCCTATCTTAAATTTCAATTGATGATCTTTGAAACTCCTAAAAACTTATTAGTAATAAGGAGTAGTACAATACAAGATTCTTCTTATCTTTTTCAACATCATTCTTTAATTTAAATATTCATTTGATAATGTATTTTCTAGCAAAAGAGGCAGGATAATTGTTTTGTAACAATAATTTTAAAATCTTATTAGATTTTGTACATCAAATTTTCAATTTGTAAATTTGGTAGCTCAACCTATTAGATCATATATAACACCAATTTTTTGAGACAAATGTTGTTTTGATGCCTAGTTTAAAATTATTCTCATGCTACTGTTTTTTGATACTAATCTGCAATAATTTTTTTATTACACTTATGAATAGATATATCTAGAAAATGTATATGACCTTGATTCTCCAGTTGTACGGTAAAGTTTATACTGTCATCATAACTATAAAACAAATTCAAAATATATTCTCCCTCTTCTTTTTTCGCAATAAGTAAGCTATCAACAACTTATCATAACAATTGCTGAAAACAAGCAACTGAGACATCCTTCAAAAGGAGTGCCTCTTAACTGTTGGTATGTTTTATTGTTGAATTTAAAAGTAATGTTGTTTAACAAATACCTAATAAAGGTAATAATTTATTCTTTTGGTATACTAATCTCTAGATTATCTTCATTCAATAAAGTTTCTATTCCTTATAAAAGTAAATAACGTGGTATCGATGGGAACATTGCCACATCATCCATTTTTAACTGTTTTGACGTAAATAATAAATAAATAAATAAATAAGTCCAAACATAAAATTTCCACAACATCCAATTTCTTTTCTTATTCAAATTCAAAATTTAAATATCTAATATCTCTTAATATTTTCCCATTTCCAATTTATCCCCCTTCTTCTGCTCAGAAAGGTCTCTGACACAATGAAAGTTTTTGTTAAGAATTGTCTTCCTTTTATGATGCAGTAATTTTACATAGATAAAAAATAGACTTAAAAAATGAATCATAGAATTTATTAAGGTGAGTTCATTTGAACCTGTACATGTTTATTATAATAATTTCAATTTGTTTTACAATAATCTTAAAAGTTAGAAAATATAATTTGGTTTATAATAATTTCTGTTTATATTCAAATTAAACTTCTGAAGAAGAAGAAAAGTGCTCCTGGAGACATTGAAAGATGTAAATAGCTTCAAAATTAACAGAACGTTTTAATAAATTTTCAATCTAAATTACGGTTTTTGATTAATTTGTTTTGGTTTCCAATATGCATATGACACTCTAAAATAAATCTGGACCAAGAATTTAAAAAAACATAAACTTTTTTTTTAATTTTGTCACAATTGTCTATGAATGTCTACAAATGTCAGCATTCAAATTTCATAACAATACAATTTCTCTGGAATATCATGTATGGCTAATAGTCTCATTTAGTTCTCATAAAACTAATGTATTTTCATGTATGGCTTTCTAATATATTTTTCTAAAATTTCTTTTTTAATAATATTGACACATGTAGGTCATTTTCTTTCCGGACTAAACTGGATGCAAAATTCTTTTTTAATTGCGATTAATTGAATAATTCATTATTGTTAATGTAGAATCCTAGTGAGATATATGAATCATTGGCTATGCTACTACCATATTATAGGAAAAATTAACAAAATCTACTTACTAATACCATCAATATCATTCCATCCATCCTTCAATATTATTGTAATTAATGGTTCTATGGATTAAATATAATAAAGTAGGTAATTGCATGGCAAAATATTTCCATGCATACATATTGTTATAATCAAAATATTTTTATTACATACATGAATCAAAGCTGTGCAGTTTGACATTGAAGATTACTCATTTATAAATTTGAAATGTGTAAATTAAAATTGCACAAAGTGATAAAAACTATTTCGTTTCCAGGTGTGAGAAAATAAACGAAAGTGAAAAAATATGTACGTGTTTTTTGTTGTTGTTGGTTTTTTTTGACCTATTGACTTGTCATTTTGATTAAGCCGTCCCTTAAGTAACGTTATTGCTTTTTTTCTTTCTTTTCTTCGTAGAACTGTTTCATTTCACCATAAGACAGGTGTAAATATTGCCGCCTTTGCGCGGCCATCACTCGTAACTAAAGGACAAGCGGCTGCCACATTTATTAGATTCACCTTTATTAAGCGGTCATCCCAAACGATTTTGAACTTATAACAAGAAGCAGAATAGTAGTGGAGATAACTGTTGATTTAATATCTTCCTATGATGGGACGCGTTGTCAGATTACTTGTATAATGACGTCCAGAGTCGCTTTTCTCGCAAGTGGATTACTTTCTGTTTCAGGTGACAACAGATTATCGCAATAAATTTCTCATAATCGCGCTCGTTGTTCTTATTTTACAGCATTTCTATGGTTTGCTAGCTCGGGTTTCCCTTTACTGCGTAGGCCTCGCTGAACACGTCGCGTTTGTGAATCCGATCTGGTCGTTCGCTAATTCTTGCATCAGACAGCCATACTGCAAGGTTTCTGCAGGACATGAAGTGAGGCTCCAAGTTTAGTTTTCTTGTTTGATACGCCGAGGACGGAAAGTGAATTTTCGACCAAGAAAATGAGTGACCAAGTCAAAGATGTGTTTTGGTACTAAGTCTTCAGGAGAGTCACCCCCCCCCCCAATGGTCCTAATTACCTCATTTAAATTCTATTTTATCATTTATGATAATTAAAAATGTTGAAGAGAATATGCTTGCCTTCATGACAATTATATTTAAATAATGTTTCCATAAACCTCACAACATTTGTTAAGCGGCGGCTTGAACGGCCAATTTTCCCGGAAACATTGCACTGAGAGAAATGCTGTAGTGGAATGTACTAAATAAGTTTAGTAAGTGATCGTATCGTAAATACAATTATTCGTGTAGTAAGATTCACTAAACATGATTTAGTTTGGTTTAGTACATTAAACAACTCATAATCGTGAGTGAATGAACAGAGAGAATTGTCAGTGGTACTATTCTTTTTTCGTAGATACAATCATTTGGTGAGATCTACGTTTCATGTCGTCACACTTACAAAATACTGTTTAGTAAGCACTGTTTACTAAATACTGTTTAGTGAGCGCGCGTTCTCAGCAACCTACCCAGTTGAAATGGCTATAGAACCAGTCTGAAGTGTGAGAATTTAACACTGTATATAGCATTATATATTATATAAATGGCGAGTTTAGTATTTTACTAGTTTTAATAATTATTTTATATTCTAAATTAATGGTAGAAATACCGTCGACAGCCCATGGCCAGCAGCTTGTGTCCATAGCTGCTCTGCTAGGCTAGGGTCTGTCAGGTAGCCGAAGTTAAGGAAATGCTAGTCTGCGGGTCGGAGGATGGGTAGCCAATGTGGAACCCCAGTTACTACCTGCTTGGAGGGACCGAAAGAAGTATTCCCTTTCACGTTTTCTTTAGTTATTTTCACCGCACTGTTTAGTAAATAGTACTCAATGTGTTAATCAACGCAACGATTCGTATAGTTTTCTCCACTAGATGCCATTCGTCCCGGGAACGACCTGTTTAGTGGACGTGCGTTAGTGTCTTTAACTAAACAACAGTTTCGTGAACTTGACTAAGCACTTTGTTCTACGAAAATCTACTATACTGTTTAGTTGAATCTATTACGTGATTAATTGTATAAACTAAACATTTCTCTCCGTGTGGTGATCGATTAAGTCGGGTTCAAGAATGTTTTTCTTAATTGCAGAGACCGAGGGTGAAAGCCTCGTATTGAATTGAAAGTGTTTGTGTGAAATAATAGGAGATAAAAAAATGCATAGTAATTTTGCAATTGCTCGAATCAAGGTTTTGGAGTGAAGTGTACATACAGTAGGTGGCTAAATTATTAGGGACAGGACTCTCATTTTGTGTTTTATAGTTTAGCTGAATTTTTCAAACAATTTATAGGTTTTGTTCACATGACTGTTTTTTATTATATTTATTCATTATTGAAATCTTAACTAGTGGTACTTCCAACTCACATACTTTCTCGCACTACGTCTCCATGGTCCTAAATACTATTCCACTACTACATATACCAGCAAAAGTGTTTTCTACCAGCAAACTTTCTCCGTTCCGAGAACCGAAATCCGATCCCCAAATTTAATGAGCCGGCACTTATACCACTACGCCACACTAGCACCGTATGGGTCAAACAGAGCCATAAAATAAACCAAACCAAGTAATAAAATGGTAAATGCATGGCGAAGAAACAATTGATCTCATGATAAATAATTGATTATTGATCACTTTACAAATCCAAGAAGAGAAGTGAAAATTGTTAAAAGTTAAAAATTCGAAAATTATGTACAGACCCTTTCAGTTCATTTATCGTAATTATTAATTTTTGTGATTCAAATGTCTTCACATGATTTTCAATCAAGTTTCTAGAATTCTCAGATGTTTCCTGTGAGCACAGAGAATTTTGAAAAATGTTATTTCTCGACCAGGATTCGAACCAGCAATGCTTTCCTCGGAAGAGCTGTGCCAATGCTCGCTATTAAACGTTGCGACCATCTTCGCTGTGCATGGCAGCTACACTTATAAAATAGTAATGTGTATGGTGGTTTTATTTCTAGCTTTAGGAAGACGCAAAATCCAGAGAATGTGAAACAAAATGTCCTTTGGGCGCCCAAAGAAAGTATCTGGGAAGATCATCATTCATAACAGTAAAACTAGTTCAAACTATAGAGATTAGAAAACTAAGTTCTGCGAGGAAGTCTGTGCCAATCTATAGCACCACTAGTTTATTTATTTATTTGCCGTCCCTTATTACACATGTGGAGAAAATTTAAAGAAAAAAATTTGGAGCGTTTTTTTTGTGATTTTTTTCGCAAATTTCAAGCGCTAATTACGCAAAAACTACTCGCTTTTTCAGAAAATTGTACACGACTTTTTTAAGAACTAATTTTGTACAACAGACTTTGTCTAAGGCCAAAATCTCTATCTCCAATTTTGTAGTTTTAAAAATATTTTTTGAAATTTTCCAAAAACAAAGTATCACCCGGAAATAGGATTAGCGCCATATATTTTACCGCCCTTATTACGTAAGTGACTAAAATTTAAAGAAAAAATTTGGAGCGGTTTTTGGGAAACAAAATTTTGGTAAATTTCAAACGCAATTTACGCAAAAACTACTCGTTTCATCAAAAAAGTGTACATGACCTTATTTAAATTGCTAATTTTGTACAGCCGACTTTGTTTGGGGCTAAAATCTCTATCTTCACTTTTGCAGTTTTGAACATTTTTTTTGCAATTTTCGAAAAATTGGACATATCAACGCAAATGATACCTGCATCATTCTCTTAAACATTCTTTGCACTATTCAACAACAAAATTTAATCAAAAAATTTGGAGCCATTTTTTGAAAACTGAGAATGTTCAACGGCTTCATTTAAAGTACCCCCCAAAGTTAAAATATCGGTTTCAAATTCCAAGAGCCTTGACATCAGTCAAATCAATGGGGGAATATCAATTTTGAAGAAAATCGGCTGAACGGTTTAGGCGCCAGAGACGGACGGACAGACTGACATACGTTTTGCCGTCAATCGATTTTTCAGTATCAAGAAGCAACAGGACATGGATTTTTGACTACACTACGAGTTAGTTTTTTTCTAAATTTAGCAATAGAATTTATCCACTTTTTCATTGCCAGACCCCAGCTATAAGAGTTTTTCTGATGAAAATTCGACGTTTTCTTGCGCACGATTACATAACTTTATCTTCTTACGAAGTGTTCGTAAGGTGAGAAAGTAAAAACAATAAGATATTTAGTAGAAAGTATTTTTTGGTAAAATTAATTCTAGTATTCAGTGACCCCACCCTTTGAAGCAATTATAGCTTCCGTGCATCGCGGCATGCTCTCTACACAAGTTTTTGCATTTTGTTGCAGTTTAATGTTGTGATGCCACTCTTTATTGAGTCTTTCAATTATCTGGCTTGATGATCACTTCCTTGGCCATCAGCCGTTTGGTGAGTTCCACATGTTCTCTTCAGGATTCATGTGTAGTGAGTTTTCCGGCCAGGGCAAAACCATAATATTTTTCTGACAGGAATGCAGTAATATTCCTGGCTTTGTGGCACGATGCTGAATCGTAAATAAAAATGTATTCTTAATCACCAGGGAACCTTCGAGCCAGGGCGGATTTGGGGGGGGGCATTGACCCATATCCCCCCTCATGCCTAAAGTTTTAATTTGTTAACTTCGTTTTTTTGGCAAAATTGATTTGAGTATTTATTTATGTTAGAATTATGTAATTATTTAAAAAATAATATTGTATAGTATCATATATACTGAAACGAAACTATTGAAACAAGTTTTATCCAGTTCAAGATATGTATCTCTCTATTATAGAAACGTTGGGCTTCTATCGTGGGTTCGAATATGCAAGGGGCACAATTCGGCTTACCTCGTCGTTCGACCACAATCTGCCCCCTGTAGACTCGCTTCCATACGGAAAACGACAAAACCTGAAAGTAATTTTAATGATGTGCCAGATTGCACAATAATAATCAAGTTTGTTTTTTGTAATTTCTTTCGCACTAGACAGTATGAATTTATTGTAATTAAAGATTTCATTTAAATCAAAACGACATCCTTTGAAAATTATTAGCTTTGGTCATGACCCTGAAAAATAAAATAATTGTTCATACGAACGTTAACCTGAGCTCTCTTCCGTGTATCGTTGGATGCTTCGCTCGGACGCCGCGTATCTCCACACCATCACCTTCGACCAGTCTTCTCTGATGCCTTCTATCTTGTATCTTCCGGCACGCCACGAAGTCACTCCCATTCACATAATGTACCAGCCTCCCATATCACCATCAGGACTTGTTGGCAAAATAACTGCAGGGTTCATTTAGCTTGGTGCTTCACCTTTGACACTGGTGAAAACTAATTAAAGTTGGCAATTCTTAAAAATTCCTCCCTATCAGTAAGAAAATATTCCAAGTCAATGCACGGCTTCACCAAAATGTTTCAATGTTCCACTTCCACTCGCGGAAGAAAAAAGTTAAAGTCCAGAACTGTATCTCTGGAATTTTTATAAGTCTCTACTTTCGATCACAAAAAAATAAACCAAGTCTGAACTCGGACACGCACCCCTAATTCACAAATGACCCTCTCGCTATGAGATCTGAGCTGCAACTAATTAATTTTTTCGTTCTTCAATCCAGGAAAACTCCTGGACTCCTTTCATGTTGTCCAAAATTCTGTTTTACATTCCCTACCAACAGATTCTTATTAGGTATTCACTCTAACCAAGGTGCACTCTTGGGCGAAATTTCCACTCTTACACACGCATCTTTGGACTGATTCTACATCCTACATTCTACATCCACGGGCTCATGAAATTGTTTACCTCTGTTACTACGGTGCCCGTTTACCAAATATCGTGACATGTTAAACATCGGTGTCTTCCCTAGCAACCTGTTACTATGGTGCCTAATTCTAATTTAAATTAGCATTAAAGTCTTAAATTATTTAATTTCGAATGCCCTCCCGCATTTGGTGTATCACAATACACTACAAAATAATATACAAAATAACAATATGTTTATTAACAAACAAGTATTGTACCTCAGTTTCTGGGTTGATGGCCCCCATCTCGATCAGGTTTTTCGTCCAGTTTTCCCTGATCCTTGAGCAAATGCTGAGATGGTCCCTTGTTTTGCTTCTGGACATAAATGTAACTTCATTATTTGTGCACGTCTTCTGAATTTCAGTGGGAAATATAGTTATTCAAATTATCGTTTTCCATATTATCGCGGCAAAAAAGTATTATTCTTCATTAAGAACATGAGGGTTCAGGGCAGGAATTTATAGCTAATTTACCTTTGAAAATATATTTATTATATAGAAGCGAATATTTTGTCAACAATACTCGAATAAAACCTCTCTTTTCTGTATTCAAAATTCGACTAGAATATGGTTTCAGGATAGAGATCACAAAATTATGAAACGTGCACAAAATTCACTTCTCCCCATAACTCGTCACACACCAGTTTTAACTGTTTTTGAGGTAAATAAATAAATAAAATATTTAACAAATCGGTGACCCCTCTCTCCTCCCTCCCGGGCAATGATCGACTAGATCCGCCACTGCTTCGAGCTGTGTCAATAGCAGAGTTTCTTGTACTGGTCTAGCCTCATGGTCCCTTTTACGATGTGTATAGACGCCCCTTATAGCCTTCGCTGAGATCACAGACCACGTCATGACACTACCGGGTGTGTAATCCTCTCCACTTAGTTGTCTGGGATGGAACTGTTCCCCAGGGCGTCATCAGAAAAATGAAGTTGATTCGACAAAAATCTGAAATGTTGATTTCGTCAGAGAAATATACCTGTAAAATATTACAAAAAATCATTATAGATGAAATGTAGTTGTCCTTTAAATATATAAAAATGGTTGTATTACTCGATACCAGCCTTCAACAGTAATATTTCAGTGCTGTCTGGCCCATTGCATTCGCTTCTTATTCATGGCCAGGCTGAGGCGTGGTTTTTTGATAGGTCGACCGATTTGGTTCTCTTCGGCTAACCGTCTCCGGACTGTCCTTTTGGAAACTATTACCCCCCTCGGCGTTTATCTTCGTAGTCAGACGGGCCACACTCTTTTTACGATTTTTTGAGGCCTGATTCTACGATCGGAACGAAGGCTGGTGATCCTTTTCCTGCCACATTTACCCACACGGCCTGCTTCCAGGGGTTTGTTTTTGATCAATTTTTATTTTTATTCTGTTAAAGACAGTTTTCGAAACCCCTTCAGTAATTGCTAGATCTGTGGACGTATGGAGTGACGTAAGTGTTTGTATTTCTCTAATTTTCCTTGGAGCCGTATCTGAAACCTTACCTTTCTAAAAAAATAAGAACTTCAGAGATTGTGACGTTACTTAGTAAACTAAAATAAAATTCACTTATAACATTTAGTAAAAGTAATGCACTGAGGAACAAAACTTATGTTGATTATTTTGGAAAGAAAAAAACTTGCAAAAACAAAAAATAATTTGTATGTCCTTTCTACAACAGCAGTTTTCAATAAACTTCCACTGAATGACTGTAATATCACTGCAATCACTGCATAAACTAAATTATGCATTACGCATGAGAAGTAGCATCACTGCAATAAAATAACTTATTTAAGAAAAACAGTTTTTATAAATCCTGCAATCGTGTAGAATAGTAGCATATGTATAATACAAAAGTTATTTACATATCAAGAATATAAGAACATGGCATGTTGTGAAGTGGAGCAAGCACTGAAGGGCAGATAAGAAAGTGTATAGCCGAATAAGGTGGTGAAAAGTGCTCCCAAACCAAATGAATTATCGTGATGCTCATATGAAAGAGAATTTAAAAAACACCGTAGATTCCCCCAAAAATCAGCCTCCGGGCCATTTGTTGCTGAGAAACAACGGAGAAAACGTTTTTCATTTTTTTTTCAGCTTCTATTGCATGTATCGCGCAGAAAAAATTGGAGAGACAGAGAAAAATAGTTGAATTTGAAGGTATTTTTGTTAACTAATTTTGACGCCAAATTCAACTGGAAATTGTTTTTTAAATTTATTTTCGACATAATAACGCTGGAGTACTGTTACAGTTTACCCCTCTGGAATGTGTGATAACATACATTTTTTCAGATTTTTAAACAATGTAGACGATAGCGAAAAACAATTAAAACCAATTTTATCAGTTCAAAAATTTGAAATTCGCGCCAAAATGTTATTGGAAAAATCATTTTTACCAATATTTTCACACTGATTCAATCACGACATATAAACGCGAAATCTTACAGGGGTTACACCTTTAATGTACCAAACTCAATCGGAATATCCATTGTGGAAAGTGATGGGTGAGCTCTCAGCGCATCCGACTTCAGGCAATGAGCTTCAAGCGCGATATTGGTAGTTCCAACCGGATACTTTAATTTTTGAGGATACTTTGCGTAAAGCCCAAAAATATTTTCAAAATATTGATAAAAAATGGCACGACATTTTTTGATTAAACTTTGCTCTCGGATAACGTAATGTACGATTAAGAGAATAGTGTAGGTATCAAGTTCGTTGAAATCCCAGATTTTTCGAAAATTTCAGCTAATAAGCAATTTAAAAATTTAACAATTTTTTTTTAAACTGCTAATTTTTTTTATTTTTCCATGGATAGAAGGGATGTTTATAAGATATGGAGGGAGGGTCTCATTTCGTTGAAGTCTCTCAATTTTCGAATATTGAAAATTTAGAAGTAATGTGAGAAAGCATTTGTGTGCAACTACTTATTGGTGCGAGAGCAAACCAGAAATAGGACAAAATATAGACAATAGTAAAAACTCGAGTAATACAAGCTACTAAGAGAAAAATATTTTAATAAACATCTATACTTTTACAGACAAAGATAAGTAAAACTGATTTTTAAAGGAACAACCTATTCAGATTTATTTGGTGAGCGCTAGTTAATTAGTTCTTCAAAGGTGCTTCTAAATTTGATGGGAATTCACTATGCAGAGATCTGGAAAAAAATAAATGTGTGAATGAGTATTTTAATTTGTAGTAATTGTGAAACAAACAATATCTTGTAATTATTTCCATTGTCTTAATCAGTGATCTCCGTATTATCCGCGCACGTTTTCTTGAGCCCTCACTTTGCTAGATGCGAGAGGAGTAAAGGGGCTTATTTTGATAACAAGACTATTATTTCAAATCTGTAGTTGGTTTTCGATGCAAAAAATTTCTTTTACACTGGAGCAAACATTTCTAGTCATCAGATTTTGTCATCAACGCTCGTTACAGTTATTTATTCTGAATTACGAGTTGGTGATCAAGTGTCAACATCTATAAACAGAGCAGTTTATTTTCGATTTAAATCACTGTTTTAATTTAATTACTGAAATATTTATTCTATTTTTGTGACGAGTGGACTATTCAGTTTATTTTATTTTTGTGGCGAGTGATAATTCAGTTAATTTGAACGTTACGAGGACGGTGTATCGTGTAGTTTTGAATTTGTTTCAAATCTTATTCAATATTTTGAAGACAAATTTCAGCTAATATCTTTATTTACGGAAAAGTATAGTCGACATTGTATTAAACAGTTGCAGCTTAAGTGAACGAAAATACGTAACCGCATTGCCAAATTTCGTAAGTACTAGCTTTCAATAGATTTTGTAGTTAGCATACCTTCTCTTTCTTGTATCGAATCTTAATTTTTAATTTATCGAATACACATAAATATTACACTTTTAAAATATTAAGCTAGGTGACTGTTGCTTTTATCTGAGTTTTCTTGTATTTATTCCAATTTTATCACGTACTTTAACACGCATTCGTGACATGGCTACTGTTCGTTCTACCCTTTTTACTCTCTACACCCTCAAAGCCGACCTTCTGAAAGCTTCACACACGTAAACAGTAATTTAGATAAACATATCCGAAGGCTGGAAGAGGTCGTTCTCTACAATGACGGTTGGGCACAAGTAGACAACACAGCGAATGTTCCCAACCGTGCACCCGTGACTGCACATAAGACACAGACACCACATCCAGTCGCAATTCAAAACAGATTTAGTGTTTTAGATTATGAAACAGATTTTCCTCGCCTTCCTGATCCTCACAACCCTTCTCTTCCATCGACAAATACATGCACAAACCAACGCAAACAGGCTAGGAAGCGTGTCAAAACCAAAACACGTAAAGCTTCGCATCCTAGCCCACTTGAAAACAAAGCCATTCCTACTGAGCCTAAAAAACAGGTACTTATTTTAGCTGACAGCCATGGTCGCCATCTTTCCTCCATTCTCAGTAGGAAGTTACCCCCCAACTACTCAGTCTCGTCTATTTTTAAACCTAACGGGAGGTTTGCAGACGTGACTGCAGAGTTGGACACTCACACGAAGACAATGACCAATCAGGACACAGTCTTTATCATCGGAGGGCAGAATGACATTAATTTGGGCGGTAACTTTACACCTGAACAACATGTAAACAAATTACAATGTGCCGCCCAAAATACTAACATTGTAGTCTCGACTCTGCCCTTCTGGTACAACAGGCCAACACTCTGCAGCGAGATTAAGCACGCAAACCAACAACTAAAACTTGCAACTGAGAGAAACAGATGTAACACTTTTTGAAATGAATTTCCTCTCAGTAAAACACTTCACCCGGCACGGTCTCCACATGAACCTTGCTGGAAAACATGCAGTCGGTGAAAAGCTTGCACAATACATCATCAACTCCAGTCCTACGCAGCCTCCTGCCAAAAATCCATCCCTTTCACCTTCCTTACGTTCCCCACCCCCCACCCTTATTCTGAACCCTCTTACCCCCTCCTGTGAACCTACTCCGGTTTCTTCCATTCCCACTACCAATGACGCCTCTATTTCCTCACAACCTGTGACTGCTGGGACACATTATAACCTTCGACCACGCACTCGAGGTAAACATGGAGTAAATATATAGCAACCACAGTCAGATGCAGCAGAAAAACATTCGTGTAGGTACTTGCAAAAAATAAAGATATTGCACCATAATGTTCAATCCCTTTCAAATAAAACTGAGTTTATCGAGGCAGCTCTACAGAGCGATTTAAATCAAATGGATGTTCTTTGCTTTACAGAACATTGGTTATCTCCTAATGAACTTAGCATTTTCCAAATTCCAAACTTTTACCTCGCAGGCTATTATTGTAGAAAAAGAGAATCTGATAAAAGTCCTGCATATGGAGGTTCTTGTATTTACGTTAAAAAAAATATTGATTCTATCTCCTTGACGGAATTCAATGAGTATTCCGTTGAAAATGATTTTGAAATTTCTGTTGTACACCTTCCTGTGCTAAAAATGATATTGCTTTGCATCTACAGGCCTCCAACAAAGAGAGCTGCAGATTACATTTTGTTCTTAGAAAAACTAGAGATAACACTAATCAAAGTCATCAATCGCTCTTGTGAATCCATTGTTGTATGTGGAGATTTTAACATTGATTTTCTGGTCGAATCTTGCGAGAAAGAGCAGTTTCTAACTTAATTAATTCCTTCAATTTAGATATTACAATAAAAGTACCTACACGGATCACAGTAAATTCAA
>JAHLJT010008446.1:30504959-30643808 GCA_031308135.1 Acheta domesticus
AAATTTTGAGTAAAATATCTCCACCCATTTGTGAAATACAGCCATGTAAAATTTTACAGAATTGGGTTCCCGAAACTTTTTAAATTGATGTAGAACTTCTCCAAATTAAGATAGAGAGCTGAAACATGTGTCATTTTACAGCTTTCTTTATGGCCTTTTATATGATATACAACTCAATAGAGGCTGGGTTTAAAAAGTGTTTCAAATTTGAATTTAAAATTTTGATCTTGAGTTTTTTTCAAAATACTCATCTTCAAAAAAATTGAAAAAAATTCTAAAATAATCCGTATATGTTTCCAAACAGATGGTGCAAGTTTAAAAATGGGACTGCAATGGGTTCATATGGTAATCTTCACTTAAAATGCACAATATTTACTCATTCTAGATATTACTGATTTAAAATGCATTTTATTTCAAATTATAAGACCTAATATATACACAATTATTAATTTAGTGTTTTTTGTTGGTGAGTGCGTTGTGTTTTATTGTTATTGTTATTGTTGTTATTATTATTATTATTATTTTTGATTTAATTTAAAATCAGGCTCATTAAGCAGTGGATCGTCGGGGTTCTTTTATTACAACAAAAAATTCCATCATCTCTCAATTCATAAACAGAATTCATTTTCCATGCATCAAAAATAACTTAGAGCGTTAATTTGACTTAGAGAAAATATATTCTTCATTTCTTTTGAATTAACAAAAAAATTCAGGGCCCCAATTAAGTCAGGGCCTGGGGCAATTTGCACCTAATGCTCCCCTCCCCTTCTGGCCGCCCATGCTTCTCACAAGGATCAGAGCTCACAATGCACAAAAACTAATGTCTTGCCCAATTACAATATGGCGACAATCGTTGTGAACCGCCACACTATTTCTATCGCACAGAAGTATGGAGTCAGTCATCTAGTTAGTATAGAGATTACTGGTTGTAATATTTTACCTTTACCCATTTCTTATCACATGAGATCTATTAACATTATTTCATCTATTGAATTTATCAATTACAATTATATGTCCTTAAACGAATGAGTGATGTATTGAAATATAACAAGAAAAGAGTTAATAAGACTTGGACAATTTATTCATTATAAATAATGTACATATTTTTACATAGCACTGATGAAATGTAAAAAAACACAGAAATCCGAATATATTTAAACATGAGAAGAATATCGACTATATGTAACCATATCAGCTACGTACTACTTTGGTTAACTTCATATTGTAGAAGAGTCTGTACTTATTATCCAAGGTTAAAAATCATTGTTCATTAAATGCCTTTCCAAGAGGCACATAATCGAAACTCCTCTGTCGACCGGTTGCCTCTATAAAAGCCATTTCCTCTGAAGTGAGGGGGTGGGAACCATCTACAACCAAAAGTACATGTTCTTATGAAATTCTTTGTCAAAAACGAATTACACAAAAAATTTAATACATTACTCACCAACGTGTTCGTTCCACAATTCCACGGCGACCGCCCATTAATGTGTACGCTTGTTCAGCTAATTCTATAATTATAATCCCTGTAATTAGGATCTTCAAAGTGCCAAACACATCCCTTTGAACTACCCATTTTAGACAATTTACAACTATTGTAATAACGATGCTTTAGCCCGTATTTCTGAACTCGCACTGTACAAGCTCCATGATTGGCTGTTTCCATGGTAACACCCGCGTTAGCAGCTTTATACTTCTTTTGTTTGTTAATTGTGTACTAACAACCAATGAAATCGCTGGCAAAATTTGAAATAAAATTGACTGACAAAAAACCGTTATCTGACGTTAAAACGTTACAATATTTAAATTTAATTTTTAATAAGAAAAATTGTATTACGGTTCAATTTTATAAATGGTATTTTAATTTTCTAGCCAATTATACTGTTTAGTTTTGGGCAACTAGGCTGTTGGTAGATACCATTCCCCCTACATTGTAGACGCGCTATATTTGACCCATTTGTTTACTTGTGTCTCGGGAGAGAGCAAAGTGAGGAGCCACGAATGTCCACGAAGACACCCGAGCGGAGTCGAGCGATCGAGAGCTTGAGCTTGCGCCACTGATGTTGCTCTGTGCCTTCTGTTCTCTCGAGACAAGCTATTTATATTAAATTAGCCCAATTAGCAAATAAATCAATGTATCTTACTGAGATTTTAATTAACTGTTTATTTTACGTGTTTAAATAATTATGTTTTACTTGCAAAATATATTTATTAGTACCCGAGAAAATTTTTACTTTTGGTAACTTTATTGTCTATCACTCCAAAGTAAATTAAAAATAACCAAACAGTTTTTAATTCTAAAAGTAATGACTTAAGACAAAAATACTACGATAATTATATTAATCTACATCTCTTAAACAAGTTCCTACATTATTACTTTAATTGATTGAAAATTGTGAAAGTTGGAACTTTTTAGATATGGGATAATGTAAGGAAAATCAATTACCAGGAATGTGAAAATGAAAATTTAAGATAGTGCAATTTACAGTTTATTAATAAAATTTTTCTTTAAAATTGCCCAAGAAGCATACATTGCATCTTCAACATCTTTTTTTCTTTACTTCTTTTATTGACTTGACAAACCTTTTCTTCTTTGATTGACTTGTTTTTTTAAGCACTTTTAAAGTCTGGTTGCAATGCCATTTCACTTTTGTGGAGACGACGTTTGTCTCTCATATGTTTATTTTCTTAGGAGATGTCACTTTGATTCCTGAAGCATGCTCTTTGACTCTTTCACTGGTCTCACATCCCATATTGAACTGGGACACTGCTGATATCAGCAATTTCAATATTTTTTCTGGAAAGAAATGTTTCTTTGGGGCACTTGCTCCAAACAAAACTATGCAAACTTTCATTTGCATTTTGTGTTTTCCCATACACACATTCCAGTAATTCATTTTTTGCAAGCCTCTGATACATAGGAATTATTTTACAAATAACACTGGGAGACTACAGTTTTCATGTTGTATTTGCCATGTTTTGAAATTTCATTCCCATGAGCTCGATTGTAGAAGCACCATAATTTCTTCTTTAGGGCATTTAAAATGCAATGGCTTCAAGTCTGTTGGCATTGCATGGTATAAGGTGGCAAGTATTGCAGACTTCATCTTCTGCACATCTGGAATATTCTTCTGGATGGCATTGCGATAATTTGCTAAGACAAATAATTATGTCATAATTTAAATTGACTTGCTTTTTACCGAGTGTAACACCCTTCACTTTCTATTCTTGGATTGTTTTGTAAGCCTGTTTTAAATCTTTACATCACATGTTTTATACATTCTTCTTTTCTAATAATAAAAGTTGTCCTCCATAGATGTTTAGTTTCAGATGGTGATTGAAAGTCTTTGCATCATCATCCGACAGTATTGTTGTATATCTAAAATGATGAGACAGGACCCTCTTCCACAATACCTCACTTGCAGCTACATCCATTGCATTTGAAGATCCATAAAAATTACTAATTACGAATTTCTTTCCATTTTTTATATTCACAGCATTTTGTCTCATAATTTGCTCTTGTTCTTTTCACAAGTGCCACAGCATTTTGACAAAACATGAAAATCAGCCACAAGACCAGTCAAGATATCCATTCATAATGAGTCAACAATTCCCATTTCATAACGAGATGTAGTGCCTCGTTTATGCCATGTTCCATCATACAATACTAATAAATTTATAACTTCATCATTTACTGAATCTAGAACATCTATGTAAGTTTCATGTATGGCTGCATATGAAAGCCGCAAAATTTCCTCTTATTTTGCATTATTTTTAATAACAGAGAGAACATGAGAATTGTAAATTGAAACATTAATTCATGGTAAACCAATTACCATTGAAACTGCTCTATTGCTGAATGGCCCCTACCTATTTGCAAAGAAGCATCCACAATTTTCCTATTCACTTCATTTGGTGGCCTACTACAAGATGATGTTACAGGTACACGATGGCTTTTATGCATCAGAGAATAATATTGACATGGCCTTGCATTAGTGACAATGAAAACGAACGGCGAAAAATAGATGATTCTGGAATAACATTGTAGTATCCAAGCAAAGAAGAGGGCTTCAAAACAAACCAGTTTCTTTATTAACAAACTAATTACAGTATGGATGTATCCGAGTACAAAGCCTTGCCGCCGAATATCCAGGAGAGAAGACCAAAAATCGCAGCCGGGTCGCCGATAACCAGTAGAGGTGCCGAAATGTCCGTGGTCGCCGAAAATCCAGAAGAGTAGTCCGTAGCCGAAAACCAAAGTTGTTGTCGCCAGTATCTTCTCCACCCGAATGCCGTGCACCTCGCTGTAGACCCCGTACTCCAAGCTAGCTCTCCTGACTCTGCCTCCCTGGGGCGGGGTCCGGGCCGTTATATAGCCCGCCCGCCGCGGTCGCTCGCTGACTAGCGTTCCGGGTCGGTGAGCCCGGTGGCGCGCGGCGTACAGCTGCGCGCGCGCCAGCTTCAAATGCTGTACACAGCACTCCTCCCTCACCAAAATGCGACGAATGGCGTTCCATCGCCCATTCGGCGCTATCCTTGCTGGCTGCCGTGTCAACTGTAAATAACTAAACCCAAAATCTCAGAACATAGCATCAGGCACAAAACACTAACTTTTCCCGCTGAAACAACTGTTGACCTATAATACACCAATAACATTTTTACTATGAGGAACCTTATCCTCTACTTTACAACTTAAATTAACGAACATCTGCAAAACCGTACGTCATTCTTGACCTAAAATTGTTGCTAACCTTCCACATAGGCGATCCTTAGCCTTAACAGGGAGTCATTCCAAAAAATTTCAAAAAACCAAATAAAATCTCGAAATATTTATGTGCCTTGCCACCTTTGGCCCCCAATGTTAATATTTACACAAACATACCACACAAAAAATACTGGACTCCCTCAAAACAAACATGTCCTATTTCGAAATAGCTGATTAATTCCCACAAAAATATCCAAGTCACTAATGTCTTTAACAACTTTAGCCTTAAATTTAGTTCTTCCACCGACCGTATGCCTTTGCCAACATTACATATGTTAGTCACTTGCACAGTTACTCCCTGCTTCAACACCACTGAATCTCTGCCTAAGCTTATCACAATCACCCGAGAGCACTTCCTACGTTTTAACTCCCAATGCCATTCTACCAGTTTGCACTCAAACCTGCCCCCGGCGGTTTTGCCACTACCACCTTGCCGGCGTCTGCCTCTTCGCTGCACTGCGTGACGTTTTGCCTCGTATCGATTGTCACCATTAATGTTGCACTTGCTCTCACCATCGCTTTGTACATTTCCCCTTTCCATTTTGCCACGTCTTATGCGCATTGCCTTCCTTCTAATAATTGTTCTAACACCTGCTATACTAAACATTGCACTGGCACTCTCCATATCTTACTACTGTTTACTTGTTCCCTATTTTGTTCTGTATATTTCACATAGCCCGTTACAACACTGTCATCTTTCTCCGTTGCAAGAATGTTCTCATAATTGTCATCACAACCAATTACAATATCCCCAACATTTTCTTTCGTTGCAACCATTTCGTCATAATTACTATCATAACTAATCACAATATCCCTATCACTTTCTTTCGTTGCAACCCCTTTGTTGTAACTATTATCCACTGAGTTTTCACTAACTAACCCAGAATCTTTACCAAAGCTACCGCTTTCATTATTTGCGCGCCCCACTCAACTTTATCATTTTTCTTCTGCTCTTTACTGCACTGCAACTCGCGCTCTTGTTACTACACTCAACACCTGCCATCTCGCTATTCTCTGAGGCATCCGAATCACTAATTATTTTGCTACTACTCTGATTTTTTTCTAACTTTAACCCTGCTATCAACAGTTCCTCACTAGCAACCCGATCATTATTAACATTCGCGGTCTCCTTGATTTCAGTTTCACAATAACTTTGTTTCAAAACTGCCAGTTCGCTTATCGAAATACTCAGAATTTCCGAATTTGTGGTTTTATCACTTGCGATCTGAGTTCCTTCACTATATCGACCGGTTCTACCGCTGTTGCCTCTTCTAAATTCGCAATAAATTTTTCTACACAATTCATTCTCACCCGATACCGAATATTCCTGCTCAAGTCTCATGAACATGTCCTGAAAAATTTCCATTCCTACATGCATCTTTCTATAATTCACTTTGAAGCTACGGCTTTTTACTACACAATCACGCTCCCAATTACCGCATTTCCTACGAGGCTTGTTTCTCTTCACTGCCCTATTATTACTCAAGTTCCTACCTCGTTCACCTGAGTGCACTTCACTGTCGCCGAGCGCGTTTACCCTCTCTGAGGCATCCCTGTCGTAGTAACTCACAGCCACCTTATCTTGTTTCTCACGTCATGGAGGGCAGACGTGCGGGGTAGTACGGATATCTACCGGAGAGAACAATGAAAGCGAGCGTTATGCAATAGAACTGGAAAGGCGTTGTGACAAAGAAAGTGTGTGACGAAAGTGGAAACGTTAGTTGAGAAGTCAGAAGAGACAAAACGGGTACAAGAGAGTGGTGAAGTATCAAAAGCGGTGAATGGTCAACCACGTGGAGTGGGCAGAACAGTGTAGAGGAATGGAACAATGTATACAAGTATTCGACATCATTAAGTGCAATTAAGGTGAACAGTCGATGACAATTACAATAAAAGATAGAAACTGTGATGTAAGAGAACGAGAAAACAGTAGTTTCATAATACAAGTGGGCGAGTCGTGTGAAGCTGCAATGCAACTCGAGGGTAATGAAACCACTATTCTTCCAAACAACTTCGCTACTGAGGAAAGCGAGTCAATGTAAAGTGAGTTGGGAGGACTACGTACCGATGCAGTCGAAACGTTCTGGTAACGTTTCGAAGTATACCACAGCGGCTACGAGTGGGGTGGGAAGCGACCGACGGTGGCGAAGCGTCCCCCGCCCTTCCGAGCACAGCCGAAGGAAGCGGACATACCCGAAGGGCGAGGTGGCGGGACAAGACACGTAAGAAGACAACGCATAGAACAAGTGACAGGAGCGGCACTGCGGGACTCCCCTTCCCGCGCTGGCTTCCTGCGGCACGAGGAAACCCGAGCGCGGACGGTGCGGCGCGAGGCGTCGGCCCGACGGCGGATGGGCGAACATAAAACAACGTGATTCAGACTGGAGTATCGTGAGTAAAAGCGGCCGGAAGATTGGGAGGGAAAGTAATTAGCCAGTAGATAACAGTGATCTTGAGTTGAGGCCCCCCAAATGTTGGAATCATAACAAAGGAGTGAAGCTCCAGGGTAACGAGGAATTGTGAACGGGATGTAATAAAACATAGGGAAAGAACAGAGTAAATGCTCCTGTGAGGACCAAGGGCAACCAATTTTGTATGGTGATTATTTATGTAATAAAAAAGTTCTTGTTACCCACAAGTTTCCATTGTGCACGTGATTGCATCCGGAGTCCATTCCCGGGTAAGAATCACTGTCCCCTTTTTTATCATAAATCTTGTGTAGAGTCAATCCACGACTCGTTTCAATATATATATATATATATATATATATATATATATTATATATATATATGTATATATTGTTTCTATTCCTAAATTATTATTATTATATGTTTGTTAACACTGAAATTGTTTGTTCAAAGTATGCAATATGTTTTGTACAGTATTAATTATTTATTCTCTTGTGCTTTGTTTCAAGGTCCCATTAATACGTACCTCATGATATATATATATATATATATATATATATATATATATATATATATATAAGAGGTAAACTCTGTACCGTGCGACCGATCTCCACGGAAGCTGGCATTCTATGGTTTTTTCACCCAGGTTTATGTGTTGTTAATTCTGTTGTAACTCTACTACATGGCACTGTAGAACAAAACTAAACATTCACGTCAAATGCAACCCACAACACACTCGCCAGCATTTTGAATTTATATCGTTAAATAACTCCTAAACGAAGCATTCTAGGGCCTTGGACACTAAAATTTTAACTAAAGATTTAAAGATTAATCTAAAGATTTAACATCGATTGTATTCTAACATGGATTGCTTTTACGACTAGCACCTTCTTCTCTTCCAGTCCCCCCCTCTCCTAAGTGGACTTTCACCTCATTCTTCCACATTACGGCGGCCACCTAGCCGCTCCCGGCTTTTTGGCTTTTCTTCTTTTTATGCTTGTATCCGGTTCAAAATTGTTTGGTGTGATCCACGTTACTTGGGCAATAAGTACTTTGTAACTTTTTTTATTTTATTTATGTATTATTTATCTCAATTCATTTGTATTCTTATTTTTGCTTCTTCTTCACGTCGATCTCTCATTTTTCTGTTTGTTGCTAGAGACCCACTGAAGATGGAAAATTGTGATCACGAAAGTGACTTTGGGCATATGTTTTATTGATAATATTATATTCTTAAAAATTGTGGTTGATTATCCCTTACCTCCAATTGCCATTTAGAGGTAAGGTTATGTATAGCGTCGACCTATTATTGATAATATAGATATATTAGTTTCATTTACTTTTGTATTAATGTTCGTATACCTAAGGAGTTATACGATTTCTATAGAGAATGTATAATATAATATATGCTTTGATCACAATCTGAAATTTCAGAACGTTCAATGTGATGGAAGTGTCAGATAAAACATTAAAAAATTTTGATTAAGGTAACATTCACAGAATATATGATCAGCAATATTGTTACATCAACTCGCAATCAATCAAATTTGATCTAGAAATGAAGATTCTTATGCTTTGTGAAAAATATGTACGCTATTAAATAAAATATGTACGCCTTTTCATTCAACTACTATTAGAAAAAACATTTTTTTATATTGGAATAAACTTTCACATTATATTTAAATTTTTCGTAAGTTTGTCCAAAATGATCAGAAATGTTATTAATTATGGATATTAATAAAAACAAAGTCAAAGGTCAAACATATGCAGTGAATATACTTCTAGCTTTTTTGCA
Source organism: Acheta domesticus (assembly GCA_031308135.1). Classification (NCBI taxonomy): domain Eukaryota; kingdom Metazoa; phylum Arthropoda; class Insecta; order Orthoptera; family Gryllidae; genus Acheta; species Acheta domesticus. The sequence continues at coordinate 30,513,925 of JAHLJT010008446.1, forward strand.
TCACATTGAACAAGTCAAGCAGCTTTTAGGCCAATCTGAAGAGGTCATGCTTTTTTCGGTCGATTTCACGTGGAATTATCCAAATATTGTAACGTAAATGAGACCTGTGACGCTTTTTATGTGTTCTTTACGTCATCTGAGTACAAAATGTAGTAACAAAATTTGGACCTTTTGACAAAAATTTGAAAATAGTAATAAAAGTACATGTAAAGCATCACCCTAAATGAAAATATCCGTTTCAAACATGCAGACTTCCACTTCGCTTAGATCGATCGGAGATATCAATTTTGGAGAAAATTATCAGAACGGTTTAGTCGCTAGAGTTGACCACAGACGGGCAAAGGAATGGTCAGACGGACGGACAAAAGGATTGACAGACGGGCAAACGAAAAGAAAATGGATTGGGAGACATTTTGCGATCTGTCGATTTTTCGATGTCAAGGGCCCATAAAACATGGTTTCCGGTTACCCAACTTCTTAGAGGAAGTAATTTGCTACATATGGGGGCAATATTTATCTCTTTATCTCTCACTTTTGCGTCACCAGGGTCCGGCAATAAGAGATTTTTCTGTGGAAAAATCTCCATTTATTCACGCAGCATTACAATAATTCCTCTTCGCTGCATAAGCAGTATCGAGGAAGTAAAAATCATGAAATCGCTCGAATTTTGTTATTAGGGGTAGAATGTTAAGGCAGGTCGTTAAACTCCAATTTAAACATAGCTGCACCTCAAGACAACGAGCTGGAAGGGAGGGGAATACTGTCATCCAATCAGGAGCTTCGTTAGGACTTAAATTTTTGGCATTGGAACTCTCGATTTTATAACAACGTCCCCCATTCCTTCCAGCTCGTGTCCTTGAAGTGCAACTATGTTGAAATCGGAGTATATTAAATATTGTTTTTGGAAAGAAAATATTGGTAGTTAAAAATACTAAAGCTAATATTGAGTAAGATTTATTTTCGTAGAAATATTTTAATACCCAACCAACTAAATTTCTACAGACTAACTGTAGCAACTTTGACTTGAAGATACTGAGATTTGAATCCTAATGATGACGGATTTTCGACAGTCTATTTTTATGGGTCGAATGCATCCGCTGCCTAGCGGGCGATTGTTCTCATCGGTACCGGGAGAGGTGGCTCAGGTCATCAAATCTCACTGCAGTGCCTCTGGCCGGGAAGTCCTGGAGTTCGAGTCCCGAGTGTGGCAGGATTTTGACACTAGCCAGACAGATATGTCGAGTTCTGTCACTGCCTGGAGGAGAAGTCTAGCGGCTGGTTGTTCTGATTGGGAGTTGTCCGTGGTTTCTCCGATCAATATCATGGGAATGCAGGAGCAATACCCTACCAAACAGGCCACGGACCGCGTTCGAACTTTCCTTCCCGTCGCGTGTCCTATCCTACCCCTTACTTACACTCTTACATGTATTACGCTACCACACATGCCGGGACATTGGTCGGGAGCTTATAGCTTGTACCGGCTGGTGCGGTGCCGTACTGGTGGGAGATACCTGGCTGGGGAAACACTGCTAGCCGACTGTAGGTCAATGCCGGATCTCCCCATCCACGGCAGCAAGATCACCGCCTCCACCGTCCCCTTGATAAAACATACACTACACTTACGGGACTAATGTCCATAGCCGTTGACGCATCTGGAAACACTAGTAATCAATCAATCTCTGATTGGTGCTTTCCTGTTTGTTTTTTCGATCAGTACTAGGGGAATATCGGGGCAGTATCCTAACAAACGTCAAACTGCAGACGCCACCTTTCCTTCCTCATTCTTGTTCCCCTTCTCTCCCCTTACGCATACACTCACTTACATGCATCGCTCTACTACACACGTCTGAAGACCAGTCGGTTGTTTTCGGCTTGGTCCAGCTGGAAATACGCCCTGCTGGGGGTAATACCTGGAGGAAAAATCCTTCACGTTCCGGGTATCAAAATCGGCGCTAGATCTCACCATCCAACGAGAGAGAATAACTACTGCTTACAAAGATGAATCCTTGTCTATCGATACTAATGATCACAGCAGTTGACGTGTTCGGAAACATCAAATAATCAATTAACCAATTAACCAATCCACAATCACAACCTCAAAGATTGCGATGAGCGCGTAGAAGATAGGCTACCCCGCAACACCCGGAAATATCCCGGTCGAGTCAGTGATGAGTTGCACCTTCCAAGCCCTTTACCTTTCAAATAGGGGCTTCAACGATAATTTGAGAAAGTTTTTCAGTCAAATTTAAAAGTCAATCCTTACTCTGGACAGTACTGCATTCTTGAAAGGAATCATTTGTATACACATGCTTAGTTTTAATTAAGTGGGAAATCTTCCATTTATTCTAATTTAGTAAGCGAAACAATCCAAAATTTGTCATCCCTTATTGAGCACTCAATAAGTAATGATCTAAAGTGGTACCCACGTAAATAACTATCAATTATAATCAACTCATTATTTATAATTTTTCGCCTTCTAGTTTCTCTACTTAAGGATAATAAAGAGAAAGTAGTGTAATGTAACGGCAAAAATCGGCATTTTTTCGACAAAAATTTGTCAGGCACTGGTATCGATAAAATTGATGAATATTATTCCTGTAAGTAGTAAATTACTTCCTCGTTGTGTAGTAAGAATTCACGTTTTTTGGTTCCTTGATAACCAAAAATTGATTGACGAAAAAACGTCCATCTGTCTTTCTGACTCCACGTTTCTAGTAAACGCTATCTCCTAAACCTTTCAGTCGATGTTGTTCAAAAACTGATACTACTCGATCGATCTTCTAGACGAACTCAAGGACTTACTTTAAAACGGATATTTTGATATATTGGGAGGTTTACATGAACTCAACTCTCAACAACATTTTGAAATTTTCTGCAGAATGATTACAAACATTTTGATTAAACTTTGTCCTTCGTTGGTGTAAAATACTCTTGAATCGGTGATTTCATAAAGGGCATGAGTCACCTTTTTTCAGAAATTGAGTTTTTAATATTTTCTATTTTCTTGAAGGTCGATACATCGTTGGGTAAACAACGGACATGAGTAATGTTGACCCAGTCTCAGTTACAGACATGTCAAATTCGTCTATACGTTAAAACTACGTATTTTTTTAATTCAGTGAGTAGTAAATGTTTAGGAATCAGATGGCATTAAATGTATCATACCTCACCGGGCATTCTGAGGAGTAATTGATAAAAAAAATTGCTGCGGCTATTGTCACCACAGTTTCTCTTGTGGTAGGCGATAAATCCACCCTAACTTAAAATGTTGTACCACACACAACTACATATTATTTGACGATAATTCACTTTCATTGTAAACAATGTGGACTAATATTCAATTCAGAAAAAAGAAAAGTACGGGTGCCGAAGTCAACTTAACCCCTATTAGGTATTGCCAACTCATGAAAATAAAAAGTCATGAGAAAGACTAAATTCATTAGTAAATATTGTTTCTCTAGAGCAGACCTGCACAGCATTTTGCACTTTCACTGACGTCAGGAGCTGCGCGCGAGCAGCTCGGGGGCAAATGCGAAAATCGATGAAGGGTAGGGATGAGACTTACTCTAGTAGTGGGGACCACCGATTAGAATGCGAAATTTGAACCATAGCGCGTAAATTTAAATTTAAAGAACAGTCGACGGTCACATACAGTTTAAGTAATATTGCCTTTTATATTATGTTGTAAATGTTTGTGGTCGATAAATGACAGTGAGAAATATGAAACTACAACGAATTAGACATATTAGATTTGTACACCATGTATTATAATTGCTTGTAGGGCTGATAATGTAATTAGCTTTGCAACGATGTAATCACGAATTTAGTGTTTTGCAAAACAAAAAAATTATGATATTGAATTGTTTCTGTTTGATGGTGATAGGAATAAACTATTTTTAATTAACTATGTTTAATTGAATAAGACGGTTCTATTAAAGCGAAAACATATCATTCTTGAAAAAAAAAACATGATTAACTTCTGACAAGACTGCAGGATCGTTTGCGACATCGTATAAAAATATTAAGCCCTTTGCATTCTATTTAACATTATCTACGATAATCTTGTGATTGCCCGTTACATATTGTCACAGAGGTTTGCTCGTTGATCTCTTTTATTCAGTTTCATAATGAGGGAAAATGGTCACAAATATATGTGCTGTTAAACATTACTCTTCTTGGAATTGCCACATATTATTTTTTATGTCAATCTTGATGTGAGAGATTGCTCTCATGATTTTCTTCATTTTGCTGTGATTTGGAGATTATAACATTTCTGTTGAACAATCAATTATTAAATGGTATTTTTTTGTTAGAATTAAATATTTTTTTAAAAAAGCTACTGCTTTAAAACATTGCTTAAGAGTCACAATGTTAATATATTTTAATTAAAAAAGAAAATTACATACTGTGGTGGATAATGTGTGGTTTTCATGTGGTGACTATACGAATCTCCAATGGCAAAGCCGTTCCTTCAGAAAATGCTAATGCTGGGGATGAAATGAGCTCTAGTTTTGACAAGTGTATCTCAAATCAGATGAAGAAAAAACAGAAACAGGAGAGTTTCTTATGAGCCTGAAAAACACTGTTCTCAATGTTCCTCTCGTTGATTTCAACACATTTCTTCATCCTCTCCTCATTTCGCCTCATCCCCCCTCATAAAGCTTGGATTAATTATTTGGTGAAGACGATGGGTAAAGCAAACTGCGCAGAAATCCAGTATCTCTGTGAAAAATTTCCAAAAATCATCGCAGTAAAAATGAAGGAAGGAATTTTACCAAATCCATGAGATATTAAAACTTGATGCGTTCACACGAAGGATGACTCCAAAAGAACAAGATGCCTGGACTAGTTTTCAATGTGTGTGTGTGTGTGTGTGTGTGTGTGTGTGTGTGTGTGTGTGTGTGTGTGTGTGTGTGTGGGTGGGTGGGTGGGTGGGTGCGCGCGCGAACATTTCCTTGTGATAAACAAATCATCAGAATTTTGTCTATGAATTCTAAAGACTTGTGTACATTTCAAAAACTGGGTTGTAGAATGTCACTTAAGTTACGCTTTTTACTCTCCCATTTAGATTTCTTCCCTGATTACGTGGGTGACGTGACTGACGAACAAGGTGAGCGTTTCGGCCAAGACATCAGAACAAAGAAGTAATACTACCAAGGTTTCTAGAATGACTCCATAATGGTAGATTTCTGCTGGATGTTATACAGAGAAGATTCTGGAGCATTTTAAAACAGACGTGGGAGTTCATCACATTTCTGAGTAAGCTTTACGAACACCATTTGTAATGAAATGGAATATGACCGTTTTTTAGTCTAATAAATGGATTTGCTATTGTAGAAAAATGGTAATGGCGCAAATCTGAATGCAAAACCATAATCTGTGTTAAAATTTTTTTAGAAAAATATGTTCATATTTCTGATGATTACAGCAAATTTCATTTTGTAGACCTGTCTTGTCTTCCACTCGTCATGTGTCGCAGGAACCTGATTTTTTTGTTTCTGGTTAATTCTTCTACCAGTGTACCAGAAACGAAGAAATAGAAGAGACAGTAAGTATTATTGGTGAAAAAGAGCAAGATTCACTCGGTCGTTGCGGCCTGCAGGTGGCAAAGAAACACTTCTTTTTTAAATAGCTTCGCCTAGTAGTTTGCGGCTTGTTAGGCCGGATAGAGGAGTTTTTAAAGCCATTGGAGAGTTGAAAAGATTTCAAGAAGGCATAAATATTTAACCCAACTCTAAGAAAACAACGATGACATTTTTGGGAAGAGCATTGCGGCTCAATTGAGAGGTGTCTCCTTCGAAAATCGTCCTCTTATGATAGCGCAAGCTATAGCCTGTTTTACACGGTCAGTTTTTCATCCTTTTTTCATAATTTTCTGTAAAGAAAGTGGATGGAAAAAGGACGTTTGTTTCTACGGGTTATGTTTCGATGCCGAAACTGGATGAACATGATTCCAGCGTTTTACACGGTCCTTTCTAGTTTGTGTACGTAATCGTGATGAAAATACTTCCTCCGGATGCCGCAAAAGCGACGAAGATCAAACATTTGAACATCGCATCTATGGTAACAAATTAAGTTAGGTTATGTTAGGACTGGCTAAGGAACGTGAAAACATTCGAACACAGTACATAATTAATTTCTTACTGCATAATCACTTCACATTACAATTCAACGCGTCAGAACGCTCTCGACACTGTGCAAAAGGAACAAATCGTACCACACGCATAACAAACCAGAGGAAGTTTCGAAAAGTGACGCCAGGTGCGCGGTAGTCAAACTGGATGAAATCTGTACCGAAAAATGAAGCATGCTTCATTTTTTCGTACAAATTACATCCAGTCTGATCGGTCCCTTTTCTGTACCAGTGAAAAAGGATGAAAAAATGATCGTGTAAAACAGGCTTATAATACAAAACAGTGTTACTGAAATGTCGATTGCTATTTAGGAATATGGTCCAGAAATTGATGTAGCAATTGATCGTAGATAGCAACAATAACTTCAACGATGTGTTTAGAAATTGCTGTTTTCTTACACCCTAAAAAAGGTGATAAATAATGATTGCTTGTTCCTGATGCGAAGACTAACAAGTTAGCCTCTAATTTTATTTTGGCTGGTATACCACCTCTCATATTCATGTCTGTTCGTTCAGTCGCCGGTGTAACTGTTTCCAACAAAACATCAAACTGATCTGTAAATTTCTCATAAACATTCTGTACTCATTAAGTGGTGGTAGCAGATATCTTGTGGTAATCCATAATGGTAATGGAAGATAAGGGATAGTCATCCACAATAAGTTAATAACTTATATACATTATAACAATAACTTATTGTGGATGATTATCCCGTATTTCCCATTACGGGAATTCATATGGATCTTCATTCATATGGATCTTCGGTTGCTAGCTCTGTAAGAAGTTGTACTGAACCGTTAATATTTTATCTCCCAAGCAACTATTACCTTGACACACTGAACTTTCCTGTTCTTTTTCAAGGTATTCTCTGATCGATGATAAAATAATGTGGGAATAGTGTTTGAACACATCTCTCCAATTAGTTTGAACTATCTCTCAAGCCGTTAATATTTGTATTACCGGGAATTTGTATACAATATTGCATTTGTGAATATAATAACTTCAAGTATTTCCAATTGAGTTTCTCGAAAACTGAAATGTTTTTCTGTGAAAAAGTGCTGCAAATTTCGCATTTACAGAAACGCTTAAACGACATTTTCTCAAAAAACGGCTCCAATTTTTTTTTAACGAAAATTGATATGTAGGGCGAGATTTTACTCTTTTATAATATTCTTAAGAAAGTCATATATCAGTTCTACCATTAGAGTACCGAAAAATTGAGGAAATGTGAAAAAAAATGTACTTTGGGCGACAATAGATGATAGTTGGGAGGACGGTGCGCCAAAACCGAAAAGCTAAACCGGACCAAAGGAATTCGAAAACTAAATAGTTCGAGAAAGTCTGTGCCATTCTGTAGTACCACTACTAAAAATTAAAGAGCAATTCTTCACGTCTCCGTGGAAGTCTATTTATAAAGATGTTTTGCGTGTGAGAGCCGCAAAACTCACTTGTACTGCTGAAATAATATAAGGGGGATTATTTCTAATCATTCAATGTCAAAAGATTGCAAACTGCACACCTTGTTTCTCTCGGTTCTAGTTTTCAGAATACATGAATGTTATATTATAAACAGGCATAAGTCACTGGGTTACACGTTTCAAAAAATCTCAAATTTGGTACACAAAATATTTGCTGATACAAAGGCATTAAAATGTTTAATAAAATCCGTATCAAAAGGTGAATCTCTGTATTGACCTCCCAAAATCAGAAGAAAGAAAAAAGGCAAAATTATGAGTTACTATTAACAAAAATGATCAAAAAATATCATGTCATAAATGGTCAGGAATCTGTATAGAAACTTGTAATATCAACCTCAACCCTCTATTTTGTCAGATAAAAGTAAGTTTCTGCTTGGCTATTACAAGGAAAAAGTTAATGTTTAAACATAGTTGGTAATCAGTCATATGCACCACAATTATTCATTAAGATGTGTGAATTGGGAAATGTTTTGGGAGAAAATGCTTTATTTGCATTATGAAAAATAATTCACATAGTAATGATAATGTTGCTCCAAGCATTAAAAATATTTGCAACTATTTTATTTCAGTCAAAAATATTTTTAGTTAACAATATGTGAATATTTGAGTTTTTATAAAATACATTTTTCAGTTAATTTCAGTTCTTCTGAAGATGCGAGAGTGTATGCCTAGTAAATATTAATTTACAAGTAAGGTTTGTAAAAGTCTTTACTGAAACCAACTTGAGCTAGACAAAAGATAAGTTCACTGTGTTATATTAATTTGTTGCAATTGTTTTTGTGTTGGAAATGTATGGTGTTGAGTTGTGTTGTCACAAACATGTGTTTTTCATGTGGAATGCCATTAATTATTAGATACTACTACATTTTACATGACTATATTAAAAAGGGGAAAAACAAATGATGTTCAATTTACAGAAAATAATTAAGCTTGATATCTTCAGTCTTAATTTTTTGTATTCTTGAGTTTATTTCTAACCATTTATACATTAACCCTTATTCTGCAAGGTGGTGAACTGGGACACACAACAAGGAATGTATCATATCTGACACTGGAATTTTTTAAGCTTCAGAATTGATTTAAAGCAGGAGCGTTTATTTCATGGAAGCAAGGGAAGCATTGTTTCCCCTATTGTTTCCTTTAAATACCACTTGACTAGTAATTTAGAACCATTTATTTGTAATCCAAGTAAAAACAGTTTAAATTGTTTGCAACAATCTTACCTTTCCAAATAAGCACGTAATTATTATTAACACCAATAGATGGGGTAGAGATCTCCTTTAAAGCTCTTTGGAAGGACTGGTCTGACTGCATCCAGCATCTCATAGGGAATGTTAAAATCAGCAGATATATTGGTGCGTGTGGTGGGTATGCGTGGGCACCCACGCACCCGTGCAGTCAATCAAGGTCGCCTTTGGAAGCAATCGCCCAGTTGCTTACAGCGTGACACACAGCGTGTGTGTGGTGGGCTCCGCATGTGCTTATCGGTTCAGAGGTATTAATTTATTTTTTTTAGAGTTTTTATTTTCTTGTGCAAATCTGTCAAGGCTTCGTTGAAACTTTAAATAATTACTTACTGATTTAAACAATTTACACAAGGTAGTAACAAGACATTCAAATTGTAAAAATCATTTGACCAGCATTTTGAAGTTAAAAGCTTTTAATTTAACACAAACTCAGTTTTTGAGAACATGATGAGTCATTTGACTCCACAAAATAAATGGAACTTTAAACATTTGGTACACTTAAAAGCAAAACATGATCTTAACATGCGCTTTTGGCGCAACATCTCGAGAATTCATCTGTATTTGTTGGTACTTCAAATTTGATTCAAAATGACATAATATCTTTAGTTGTAAATGTTTATTTCCAAAACATTAAACAAGAAATAAATAATAGTAATTTCATTGCCACAGTATTAGATGAAAGTACAGATGTTTGAAATCTAAGCCAATTGTCTAAAGTAGTGAGTTATTTCAATGCAGAAGGAAATGATGAAGAGAGATTCCTAGGATTGCAAGACATCTCTTCAGATAGAACAGCAGAAGCTTTATATAGAATTGTAAGAGATATTGTTGAAGATTTAAAATGTGAATCAAAACTTATTGCTCAAAGTTATGATGATGCTATGGCGATGGCTGGTCATTTAAACGAGCTACATGTTAAAGTGAAACAGGCCTAATGCACTGTTTTGCTCATCAATTAAATCTGGTATTATCTCAGTCAGTTTCCAAAATGAAATTAAATGTTAATTCTTGAAATAAACAGCATTGTTGGTAGTGACAATATCTGTGATCATTTAATTTTAAATGCCCATGACATTTCACCACAAAATCCATATCGAAAATAAAAGAATGTAAAATATTTTTTGAAACTTTAACTGGTTTTAAGAATTAGATAAAAGATGATTTAAAAATTAAATTTAGATGGTTTTAAGAATATTTTTCTTGCAGTCTCCTAAATGTTGCCATGTGCTAGGCAATAAGGTTAAAAATGGCTTCCAAAAGCAGCCCCCACCAGATGGAATTACAATAGTAGATTAGTTCAAACTGTGTATGAGTATCAACAACCTCTTATGAATTTATTTGATAATATTGTTGAAGGTGACAGTGCAGAAGCTCTCACGTCATCAAGAGGATTTTTAGAGTTACTGAAAAGAGAGTTTTAATTACAAGATATTACAATTACCAGTATTGTCTTTATAAGTGGTTTAAATTATCCATTTATCACCAGATCCATGCGAAAAATTAAAAATCTTCCATCTGAAAAGTAATGCTTCCCTAGAAATAAATTTCACCACATGCCACTGGTTTAAAGCAATGGAGAACAATGTAGTAGGTAACTTTCACTTACATAATAGGAACAAACTCATAATTATTCAATAAGAATTAAAATTTAAACCATTTTTATTCAGAAAAAATGTCATCAAACTGAATTCATTATTGGGCAAAAAAAAACACACATGGAGGCAGGTACTAAAAAGGAATTCAAAACAGTTTTTTTGTATAGACTCACCTAAACAATGCAGGTCCAAAAATTGGAGAAAACAAATTAGTCAATGTCAATCTTGAATTTTTAGGACTCCTGACAAATATGGTAGCCCTAAAGGTGCTTTTATTTCAATTGCGTTCGTTGTATGTATACCCGATTATTTTGACTGAAATTTTATTTATTTATTTTCAATTCCTTGGGTCTAAGATCCATTAATTACCTGTCCAATTTCCAATCAAATGTCCACAAATGTCTTTTGGGGCTACTGAGAACAATTTCTGTGTAGGCTATATGATTAGAAATGAAATGGACAAATGTTAAATAGAATCAGTAATAATTAAAACAGCACTGACTTACATGTTAAAGTGCTATCAATGGGACATAGCCATTCCCCTGAATAACTTTTAATAAATTATTGGGATCAAGTAATTCATTTACAATATCAAGGAAGCATTTTATTAGAATTAGAAATGCGTATAAACTTTGTGTCTATTGTGGATGGAGTAATGAATGGTTTGGACTTAAATATCTTTTTTAGGCAGCAAAATCTAAATATCAATAGAAATAGTATTTCCTCAATTATTACAATTTTTAAAAGTAAAATATCTACAAATGACAAACATAGATCCATGAATTCACTAAACTGCACAATGTATTGAGAAATTAGTGATTTGCAGTCTGCAGAAGTTCAGAAATACCTAATATCTCTGGCTCTCCCCGCTTCTATTAGTGGGAGTAGTTACTCAAATCATATTGTCCAGTTAAAAGAAAATCAATATTATCTATAGAAAAATGTGGCACAAAATTCACATTCAAATTCAATATGCTTACTACATAACATGTATACTAACGATAATTTTAAACACATTCTATTTGACTGTCAATTTAAATTAGGCTTCAGCAGGGCCTTTTTAACAGCATTGGGGGCCCTTGGGCCTTGGTTAATTTGGGGACCCCCTATTGTTACTTTCACCGATCTCCCCTGCCCCCCAATTTGATGCGGAAATATAAAGAAAATCCTATCAATTCACAGTGCATTTTGTTTCTTTTAATAGGTATTTTGAAAGCATCTTATAGTTTTTCATTTAAACATTATTCAAACAAAAAATTTAAACATACATTTATAATTACATTGAAAACGACTATTTTTTTATTGAATTCTACAATTTATAATTGAAATGCATCAACCAGCAACATTCCATTTTATAAATATTATCCAATGATTCATGACACATCACTCCGATATGCCAATTTTTGCATATAGTTTAATTGTTCATCGCATTTTTATACTTTTTTTTTCCTTTTTTTGTTTCATTTGGATTATCTAGGGACCATGCAACAATTTCTATACTTCTTCCTTTGTCCTTGTTTCTTCTTTCCCCAGTACTCTTTCATCTTATCACTGTGTATCCTTTTTCTCTCCTCAGACTCTTTTGATCCTGTCTTCTTTTCCTTCCAGTCTTGGAATCCTTCCATTTCTAACACTTTCTTCTTAAACATCTCTCTTTCTGCTGCTTCTTTTTCACTTATATTGTTTCTTTCGAGATCTTTCCTAACTTCTTGAATGCAGGCTATTATCGACTTCTTGTTCCAAAGGTATTTAAAAAATCTTGGTTAATCTATTGTCGGCCATTCTATATAATTGTTCAAAAAATAGCAGTTGCCTCTTCTGTAATGTTTAGGTTATGTTTTCTGTAGTGCGATAAACTTCTTTATTACGTCCTAATTTCCATACCTCTGTGTTTCTTATCGGACGGAGAATGTTGTGTATAATTCTTCTTTTTAGGACTTCAACTTTATGTAATTTGTAGTTCATTAGTAAGCATTCCCCTTGCATAAAGACTCTCTGGTTTTACTACTGTTTTCTAGTGCTGTATTTTCAAGTTTTTAGATAGACTTTTTGTTGTAAACATTCCTGGTTATGCCATATGCTCTCTCCATTTTGTGTATCCTTTCTTCTGCAGTGAATTTTTCTAGGCCATTTTCTTGAATTATTTCTCTCAAATATTTGAATTTATTTACTCTTTCCCCGTGCAATAACTGTTACTAGGATTTCTGGAGCATTTTTTATATTTGTCATAAACTTCGTTTTTTTCTACAGAAATTCTTAAACCTACTTTGTTGGCTATTTCTTCTAGGAGATTGTTTTGTATTTTTACATGCCTTAAGTTTTCAGAAAGAATGGCAAAGTCATCTGCAAATGCTAGACAGTAAATTTCAATTCCTTTGTTCTTACTCCCCAGTCTTATTGGTGATATCTTATGGTCTTTTAGTTTTTGTTTCCATTCTCATACTATTTTCTCCAGGACACAATTCAAGAGGAGTGGAGACCACCCATCACCTTGTCTTACACCCGTTTTTATTTTTAATGTCTTAGATATTACCCCGAAACTTAACTTTTGATTTGGTATCTGTGAGCATTTCACAGATAAGATTTGCTAGCTTAGATTTAATGCCAAATTCTTGGATTACTTTGTCTCATAATTCCCGGTCAATTGAATCAAAGGCCTTTTTAAAATCAACAAACGTTATAACTATATCTTTAAAGTTTGTAAGTCTATGGTGGATAATGGACTTTAGGTTGAAAATCTGTTCTGAGCAAGATCTTCCCTTTCTAAAATCCACACTGATATTCTCCCAAATGGTTATCAAGCGTTGCTTCTACCTTGTTTAGTACTATTGTTGAAAATGTTTGTAACCCACTGGCAACAGAGATATACCTCTGTAATTATTTACATTTTGCTTGTCACCTTTCTTATGCAAAGGATGGATAATAGCCACTTTCCAGTCTTTTGGAATCTTTTCAGTCTCCCAGATTTCCTCAAACATGAGCTGAAGATTAGACATAATTTTTGGTTGAGCCTATTTTAAGAGTTCTGTTGTAATAGAGTTTTCTCCACTAGCTTTATTAGGGAATTTATTGCTTTTTTAATTTTTTCAGCTGTAAGTGGTGGATCTGCTTCTGAGTTTTCATGAAGGTCTGGAAATTCTAGCTTACAGTTCTGTTCATCACAGTTCAAGAGTTGTTCAAAGTACTTCCTTAGTATTTCACAGTTCTGGGTATTACTTGTAAATTGTAAATTTATTTTACAATTTATTTGTAAATTTATTTTACAATTTACTATTTTCCATTTTACCATTTTCATCTCTGAAGCAAATACTTGGAGCTTGGTAACCCTTTAAGTGGTTTCTAAACTATACTAATACTATATAATACTAGTTGAGAGATTATTACGTAATAAATTTGCTTCCAGGGTTTGAGTTATAATTAAGCTGCGGACTTACAAGCACAAAAAACTATAGAAATAGACAGGCAAAATAGGCATTTAAAAATGTAAAAAAGGCATTTAAAAATAAAAAATTACTATTTAAAAGTGTTAAACAAGTATTTAAAATGGCACTACACATTTGTCTTATCCATGTTTATTTATGTACTTGTGTTGAAAATTTCTGAAGTAAACCTAATATAGTAACCTAGAATTCCTGTCTTTCATTGTTGGGCAATTCAGACAAAAAAAGCTAGTAATTACCTTTTTGGTTTAAATGCAACCTAATACTCTAATGCTGCATAGTATGATCTTTTTTTCTCACATTTAAATTGTATGATTTGTTTTAATCGGCCATGCATAAGACAATGTTGTAACTAGTAGTGTTAAAACAGCACATTTTTTTCGCATTATATCACAAAAAATATTTCAAAATTCGCAATTTTACCACAAGTTCACAGAATTCAATTAAAATGAGACCTGAGCCATTCTTTTAATCATCTTTTTTTCAATCCGTTGGAAAAAATATTGAGCAAACATTTGTAGTGGGTTTTGAGAATTTTTCAAAAATGATCTGCATTAATTTCAAGCAGAAATTCCACAATACAACACTTGTTTTAAAAAATATATACATGACATTTTTTTAAGATTTGATTTTTTTGAACAGATTTTATTTTTAAAAAAAATCTCTCAATTCAATATTGTACTTTTGCAATGTAAACTTTTTGCCATTTTTAAAAATACAGTGTTCACAAAGAATGGAACCAGTGCCAATTCTTTGATATATACGGGGAGAAAATTTTAAGAAAAAATTTGGAGTCTTTTAGAGAAAAAAGTTTAAAAATTCGAAATAATAAATAATTTGACAGCACAAGTGATGGTAGTAAAATGGAATAGATTTATTGATAGTTATTCAATTGCTATGTACCCTGCAGGATAAAAATGAAAAGAAAGAACAATTTTTTAAATTGTTTATTAAGGACAATTGCATTTTGATCAATAAATATGAGAATAGGCAACATTTAGGCATTTATCCATAAATAGGCATTTATAGGTCCTATAAAGCTCTCCTGTAATGCTCCTAATGCCTCAAAATGAATAAGTAACCTAAAAGATTGCGTTTTCCATTGAAGGGAAAAAATAGGCAAATAAGCAAAAATCCGCAGCTTAGGTATAATTGGTACATGCAAAATAACTGTATTGTATCAATTCTGAAATAGTTCATATATTATAACTGTTTTGTGTTGACTCTAACTATAATTGCTAAGGAAACTTTTTGAACCATTCATTAGTATTGTTTATTATTGCTTTTTATTTTATTTTTTGAAAAAAAATATAGTATTAAATATGGCCCTGGGCTTCAGCAATTATTTGTTTTTTTCATAATTGTTTGATTGAACTGAATCCAGAAAGAGTTAAAAATCTGTTCATTATGATGACATCAACCATGAAATTACATCAATTTATAATAAATTAATAAATTTACAATACTAGTTGAGTGGATATGAATAAATTTGCTTCCAGTGTTTGAGTTATAATTGGTACAAGCAAAATAATTGTAATGCATCAATTCTTAAATAGTTCATATATTAAAACTCTTATGTGTTAACTCTAACTATAATTCTTAAGGAAACTTTTTTGAACTATTAATTAGTACTGTTGACTGAAATACATTTTTTAAATAATATTATAAATATTACCCAAGTCTAATATAATGGAATGTGTTTGAGATGGAGCTGTACGCAACGCACAGTAATTTGTAAAGGATCAAACAAGAAACAAAATGTCAATAAGATAAAAAATCAATATCAGAAATCTGATGATGTACAACTGCAACACAAAATAGGAAATAATAAGTTATGGTGGTAAATATGAGTTAAAATAAATATTTTAGTGATTCCATCATTAAATGAAACAACCTTGAAAATGTTAAAAATGTTGAATGCGAATATTAATATTCATCATTAACTACATGTTACGAGATACCTGTTTCTGTTTCTTCAATAGACATGGTATTATAATCAATCTTCCTCTTTTGTCTTTGCGCTCCCTATATTTTTTGATCTATTGATTTGAATTTGAGCATCTCTTTTGGAAGCATTCCTGTCTTCATCCCTTCTGACTTTTATTTCATTTGGTATGTTCTTTGTTTTGGTATAGTTTTGTTTATAGCTATTTATAGCATACATTACTATCAGTGTGATTTTTATCTATAAAAAATTAGAAAATAAAACATCTAAACAGGTTTTTTTCTAATAAATATTACCACTAACACAAGAAATAGTTTGAATTACCCATGCAATAGCGCTCATATGTGGAAACTCGACCTCCCTTTGATTTGATTTGACTTGATTTATTTAGTCAAAGATCAATAAAAACTGTATGTGATGTATAGGGAGAAAAGTACCATCTACACACATTTTCTTGAACTTCAAAATCTTTTCCCATCATTTTAACTGTAAATATTTGAATGAGGAATAAAAGTTTTGTTTTTTTTAAATTGAGGTTGTCAACGGTTGAAAATGAAACATTTAAAAACCCTTTCCTCCTACAAGCGTATGGAGAGAAAAACGTGTTAATTAAACGTGTTTTAATAGAAATCGAGACTTCACGCCCCAGCCTTATTTCGTAATGGGAGTATCTAGAACTCTAATTGAGGAATAGGTCCAAAAAAAGTACATTTCGTCGATTACGGAGTGGATAACTTTATTGCAGGCATCCGGCTACGAATTCCATTTTTAAGTGCCAGTTCGCGTGGTTTGTTATGGACAATCGATGTTAATAAACACCATCATGCAGACATTGCGTTGCGAGGTTGCATTTGCGCCTGCCTAATTGAGACTTTATTTTAACCCCAACATAATTTTGGGCGCATACTGCTCGCCCGTTGTCGTCGCGTCCTTGCGCGCAGTCATTGTTGGGGCTTTCTGGTTGCATGTTTTTGCATTCTTTAGTGCTAAACCATTATATTGCTAAATTATACTACTAAAGTGCTCCAAAGCGTCAACCACTGGTTATATGAGCTTATTTTCTCTCTCTCTAGAAGAAGTAGACCCCCTCTGTCCACAGACATAGCGCTCAGCTCAACATTGTTTTAGAAGAACCGAACCAACGCTTGTCATGGATACACCCTGGCCAGGTGGTACTGTCTATGTGCTGCGTTAAAGCACCACCGTTTTTAAATTTGTATAATATATTTTAGATTTTTAAATTTTCAATTAAAGTATAATGATATGCTGTTGACACTGAAAATTTGTGTATGAAATAACTACTTCATTTGTTGAGTGTCTGGATGTCTGAATTAAACACACACGGGCGTCCTATATTAAATATCTGTTAATAAAAATGACAGATTCATAATGTTTATATCAAAGTGTGTAGAATGAGACTATTTACAAAATTCTATCGCACATTTTTTACTGACACAAGAGAGCACTCAGATCCGTACAATGCTGCGCGGTGTAATGTCGAAACTTGAAACAAGGATAGAGAGAGTGATTAATTATACTGAAAATACAACATGAAAATAATTCTAGTAACTGAGAAGTATCGGAAAACAAAAGGAAACTTATTTGCGAAACTACTTTCATATTTATTTATTTGATAATTTTCCCATCCTTGTCCTTAGCGTTTATCTGAGTGTACTTCCCGACCAACAATGACATGCACAGTAACGTCGTTTCCATTGTTTTACCTCTATGTTGCAACAATTAGTTTTAATCAATCACCTGTTAGATCACCTGTAATCACTGTTTAATCAATCACCTGTAAGTGTCGTGTAAGTAATGTGTAAATTGTATGCAAAATATTGCTCAATTGAGCAGCACATTCCGGAACTTAAATATTAATAATAATTTAATTAATAATGATGAGCTATATCCCTCGCAATCTGGGACAAAATTCAGAATTACACTCTCCTTGTGGACATTATTCACGAAACGCTGACAATTCAGCCCGTGAATCATTTCTGTAGAGTATCACTTCTCGCCAAAATTATGTCATTCGTCCGCTGTCATTGTGTAGGTCCTACGTAATCTAAATGAAAAGAAGAAAGGTCGATAAATTAGTAAAAAATAAAAATTAATTGTAATGACAACAACCTAACTCGGCGATAGTTTCAATAATAAATTCTTCAGGAAATATTCTGTGTTTTTGTTGTAACAAAACAAAACTCCGAAGGTCACAGACGAGCTCGCGACAGTTTTCGGCTCTCTTCGGCGAATTCCGTCAGCCTCCCCCAAGTCCCAGAGTTCGCCAGTGGCGGAGACCTACCGAAGACCAGACAACGCATTCAACTCGACGCGGGGCTGGCGTTCGGCGTTGCTTCACTTGCCTCTCCGTACATTGAATTCATTTGTTAAGTTCAGTGTGATAATCGTCATCAGGTCGATAATCGTCATCAGGTCGTCGTAATCAGACCGCCCGAGAAAGCAGTGTCAAAGTTTTTTTACGAACAGGTACGTCCAAACTATTTGATTTGCATATGTACTACAAGATTGTAAGATAGCTCTTCTGTGTATTGCTTTTACAGTTGATCGTGTTTTAGATATTTGGCGGATACAATTCATAGACGATCTAAATATCTTTACAAAAAAACGTTGAACAGAAATGATCAGTCACAATTTGTTGTATTGGTGGGGTTTTAACTATTATGTAATGTAAATTTTTCGTTCAACAACCCAATTAAGATACTTTGTGAATTGTTTCGTCGAACACGAGACATAATTATTGTTTTATTGGAGCCTTTCAGTTAACTTTTGTATGTAGTCGCGAGGAAATTACATCAAATACAACTTGAGCATCTAACCTTCGAAATAATAATAATAATAATAATAATAATAATAATACCCACATTTTGCGCAAAGTATTGTAGAAGCACCGACAATTGTGGGTTGTAAATTTATCGATTATTTCCTAACTTATTGCTATTCCAGAAATAAATGCATTAGTAAAATCGAATGGAAAACAATGCAAATAAAAAAGA
This sequence comes from Acheta domesticus, assembly GCA_031308135.1. Classification (NCBI taxonomy): domain Eukaryota; kingdom Metazoa; phylum Arthropoda; class Insecta; order Orthoptera; family Gryllidae; genus Acheta; species Acheta domesticus. The sequence continues at coordinate 30,532,775 of JAHLJT010008446.1, forward strand.
TTTGATATTGTATAAGCAAAAATACTTTGCGGTTTAATTAACTTCAGTGGTATGGGTAAGGTTAGGCTAGTTTACGAAGTAGGCATATTTAAAACAAATATGTCAGCGTGTTTATAGCAATAAAATAATTAATGTTTGCTGATAAAGGTTTGAGTTTTGTTGGAGAGTAAATATTTACTCTTCAAGGTCAGTTGTTACCTTTCTCCGCTGTTACGCTCTCCCTGATTAATTCCTTAACACTTGTTCCTTCTCTCCTCCTTTTTCACATTCCTCCTTTCCACATCATCAAGCGGGGGTCCTGCGGTTTCTTTCCCCTTTCTCCGTTTAAGTGGCTGATAACGAAATATATTTTTCCATATCTTCATATTCAATCTTTTTGAGTTTTTTCTCCATATAGTTCACATTCCGCTCCGTATGTTGTAATAGTTTCAACGCTGGCATTTTACATGTTTGTTTTTGTTTTCCACCCAATCTTTGATGACAAAAGTACTTGTGGAGTGGCTATACTCAGATTTATAGGGTGTCGTATGTCATCTTCACATGACCTTTTCTGATTGATGTGAAAGATATACATAAATTTTATAATTTTTAATTATAACGCTGGGTTATACCTAAGGACATATCCCCTCTTTTCCTATTGGGAGGTATTTTGCATTCCACATATTGATGTTCTTTTCCACTTTTCATGTCTATTTTATCTACCAATTCACTAACTTCTGTTCTTTTTCCAATATCTTGTCTGTTTCACCTCTTTCGCACTTTCATCTTACTTCCGTCTCTACCCGTCTATCACTGGCTCCATTTCCATTCCCATAATTTCTTCCCTTTTCCTTCCTTTTTTTCTTCTCCCTTTTCAAATATCCTCCTCGTCTGATTTTCCAATTCGCATCTTTCGTCTCTTATTCCTTCATAATCTCATTTATTCCTAATGTTTCAATTTCATTCGTCGTTCCATTCTGCCTGCTAAATTTATCCACCATCTATCCAACTTCCCTTTATCCTATTTCTTTTCCCCATTTTTCCCTTCGTCGTTTCTCCTAGATTACCTTATTCTTACTAACCCCTATATCCCTTCCTCATTCTGCTTCTCTTCTTCCTATTTATTTCTCCTCTCAGTTAACTTCCTCTTCCTTGTCTTTATAATTTACATATTCTGACACCTACCTCCATCGCACTTCTCGCCATGTTGAACTCGCCCCTCTTCTTCCACCCGTGTCTCACACATTTCCCTTCGTCTCTCCCTTTTTCCTTCACAAGCCTTATAGTCATCCACTCTCTCTGCAAAAAACTCGCCACTCCTCTTTCTCCACACACCAGACCTACCCCGTCCGAACTCTCCCACACAAGTGTCTCTTCTCAACCTCCCCTGGCCACCCTCTTCCACACTATCTCCCCTCAATGCCCTTATCACATACCATCTCCCTCTCCCAAACTTCCCAGGCCAGCCTTTTCCACACAACCTCCTACCAACTACCTGTGTATTAATTTAAGTGGAAATATTGAAAGTTTAAGTTATTCCTGGGGTTTTGATATATTATCTTATGGTTTAATTTTGTTAAGATTTTGAGTTTGTACCTACCCGCCGTACTATCTTCATCTCCTAAACTTTCCGGCTAGTCTCCCTCTCACAACTTCCCTTACCAACCGCCTAACCTAGCCTCCCAACCTCACTGCTGACCCTTCCCATCCAACTCTCCCGCTCAACGTCCCCTGTCCATCCTCCCACCTAAACACTAACACCCAAACTCCCCCCACAAAACCGACACCACCCAACTTCCCCCGGGAAGTTTCTTCCACATAACTTCCCCCCCCCCACAAACTCCCCGTCCAACCTTCCCCACTCAAACGCCCCTCCCTGCCTCCCCGTCCAACCTTCCCCACTCAAACGCCCCTCCCTGCCTCCCCCACCCAACCTTCTCCAGCTAGCCTCCTCCGTAAAACCTCACTCTGCCAACTTCCCTAGCTCCGCCTCCCTTGTCAACCTCCCCGCCAAACCTTCCCCACCCAACTTCCGGCACAAACCTCCCCATCAAATCTCCCACACTAAAACTCACCCTCAAAACTTCCCTCTCTTAATCTCCCCCGTCCAACCCCCCGCACAACCAACCCCTCGCACAACCAACTCCGACCATCCTCCCCCGGCCCGCCTCTCCCATATAACCTCTCCGCCCGATCTCTCCAACAAAATCACCCCCTCAAACCTCCCACTCACAAACTCATAATCGTAATACGTAAATCGTAAACTCATAACTCTTAAGTTATCATTGGCAAGTGCTGGAAAATAATTGTATAATCTTAACAGCAATAATGAAAATGGTTGATTTCCATCGTCTTATGAAAAATTAGGATCAATATAATTTATAGAAATAAATAAAATACAGTACTTTTAGATAGTTACATAGGCGAGACAAAAAGTTACACATTCCCCCAAAATGGTAAACTGAACGGAGGGAACAATTTTTTTAATGTGTCTACATCACTAAGCTGAAAAGGATCACATTCCTTCAGAAAGAGTCTGGTTCATTCCTTAAGAAAAGGGATTTTTAAGAAATCTAAAAAAATGAGATGAAAAAGGAACATTCACCGCAACAAATTTTCTACTATTTATGCCAAACCAATAATATACAAATATATTTCATGTGAGGAATATATTCAACTAAAAACTCAAACCATGAACATAATATTTTGTTTTAAAACGAACTGTTTTGTTACAAAACAGTTATTTTAATTTCCCAAACTTTAAGGATATGGGAATATGTACTTTTCATCATCGTTACGAGAAGCCTCAATGTAATTTTCAACTTTTTCTCAAATATGGCTACAGGCTTAGGAGTCTCAGGGCATCAACTGATGACACTGCGGTGCCTTTGACCAGGAGGTCCTATGGTTCGTGTCGCGACGGTGGGAGGATTTTCGACACTAGTCAGATAGCTAGGTCGAGTTCTGTCGCTGCATGTAAGAGAATTCTAGCGGTCAGCAGCTCTAGTCGGTAGCTTTCCGTGGTTTCTCCGATAAATACCAGGCGAATGCCGGAGCAGAACCCTAACAAACGGACCACAGACCGTGCGCAATATTTCCTTCCCATTCCTTGTCCTATCTTCACCCCTTACACACTCTTACACTTACATGCACTACACTACCACACATGCCGGGAGACCGGTCGGAAGCTTAATGCATGTCCCGGGGCGGCGACCCGCTGATGGGAGATTCCTAGTTGGGTAAAACCGCACTAGCTGACGATAGGCTGGCGTCGGATCTCACCATCCAGCGGGGCTAGATCACCATCTCCCGAGCAAAATTGATGCACTACACTTATGTGAGTAATGACCTTAGCAGTTGACGTGCTCACAAGTAATCGATCAGTTGAAAGAAAACTAAGCAACCTCCGGCCAGATGCGAGGTGTCCGTTTTCGTTAGATTCCCAGAATCACAGGAAAATGCAAAATAAATGAAATTCGATTTTTACTGAAAAATCCAAATATTTGTGTTCTTCCGCTCATTCTCATACTGCCTGTAACGATTGAATTTTCTCACTTAGTTACTGTTGACGCTGCGTATTTTTGACACAACTGACATCATACAGTATCAAGACTCTAAGAAAGATACCTCCAGCCATTAAATATTTTCTATTCACCTGTTTCGTTGTGGAAGAGCATCTTTTTACATTTTTACCCTTATTTTGTAAGATGAGAAAGTATTGTAATCATGTCCCGGAAAACGGTAATTTTTTACAGAAAAAACTTATTGTCGAGCTGTAGTAACGAAAATGTGGATAAATCATGTTTCTATGTGTAGTAAATTACTTCCACCAACATGTAATGTAGTGACAATCCAAGTTGTGTGGTTACTCTAATTTTTTTCTTTCAATGTTCTCCTTGTTTTAACAGTGAACTTTGTAATTTCGAAAATTGTAGAATTTTCGAAAACTACAAAGTTGAAGGTAGAGATTTCTTCCTTAAACAAATTCTGTTTAAAAGACTAGTTCTTTAAAAGTCGTGTACACTTTTTTGAAGAAAAACTAGTAGTTTCCACGTAATACCCTGTCGAAATTAATGCAAATTATAGAAACATTTTCTGCTCCATTTTTTTCTTATTTTTTTCTCTGTATTAAACAAGGGACGCTTAAAATAATCTTGTAGGTCTCATTTTTGTTGATCTCTCTGAATTTTTGAAATTTGTATATTGGAAATATTGAGTTGACACAATTCGATTATTATGCGGCGGTGTGAGTGTGAACGTCCGGGTGATTTGGATGGCGTGGTGGTAAGGCGCATGGTTAGTTAACTAGGGGCTGAGGACCTGAGAACTCTCGATGCGGAAAAAAAAATTGCCGGTTGAAAATATTTTTGCAGGTTCATGTATTAGTATAATATTGCGTAGCAGTTAGAAATAATGCGAGAAAGTACATGATATTGGAGCACCACTTGTTTATACTCTTGGTGCCTTAAGAACTGTTGTGCGGGATATGTACTATATAATGCAATGTATTATTCGTGAATACTGCATTTTTTTAAATATTTAATTATATTTGCAGTGTTGTGCCAATATTTTTTGTTCTCAAACCGTGCGCGTGGTACATTTTGGAAAACCATTGTGTGTGGTTTTGTCAATCAGCGTGTTTGATGCTGCAGACAACTATTTTCATAGTATTAATGTAATTGCTGTTGGTGTAGATACCTTCTAATAATGAATAAAAGACAAGTATCTGGTATCAAATATGTATTATGTTAAAGATCTTTTCGATAGCATAGCTATCCTCATCATCAGAGCTATCTGAAAATTACATAAAAACAAAATGAAATGTAGATTATATAAATTATTTACAAAACTTTTATGTACAAATTGTTAATGCCAGATGCGTAAGCAAACTGTATCGTTACGTTGCAGCGTCTGAGCGGAAAACGAAGTTCTGCGAATAAGTTTCAGTGCAACTCACTTGCGAGAACAGACGGCCGGTCGGAAGCCAGTGGGGGAGTCGCGGCCGGAGGGGCCCGCCAGGCAGGCACTGGTGAAGGCGTGAGGGGCAGATAGGCGGGCGAAGGAGGGAGTGAGGGGTGTACAGATGGGCTAATTTTAGTAGAGATGACCAGAGTTCAGGGATCTGTTACTTGAGGCAAGTAATGTTCTGTTTTTTTAGGTGGTTATGCATATGAATGGATTCTAATTTTATTCTGTGTCAGTACCTATTTTCATTTTCTAGAATATGGAAATGAGTGTGTTTGTTTAGATTTAAGTGATCAGCGAAGTGTGAGGCTGTGATAGTGTTGTTTTTCCATGCTTGTTCGTGTTCTTTGATTCTCTGTGTGAAGTTTCGTCCGGTTTGTCGTATGTACACGGCATTGCAGTTGTTGCAAGTGAGAGCATAGACCCCGCATAAGGAGGGGTTTAAGGGGTTTATTTATTTATTTACGTCAAAAACAGTTAAAAACTGTGTGTGACGAGCTATGGGGAGAAGTGAAATTTGTGCACGTTTTCATAATTCTGTTATCTCTATCCTAATTCATATTCTAGTGGAATTTTGAATACAGAAAAAAAGAACCTTTTTTTTTTTCAAGTTTTGTTGACAAAAATATTCGCTCCTATATAATAAAATCTATTTTCAATGGTAAATTAGCTATAAATTTATGCCCTTAACTCTCATCATGTTCTTCATGAAAGAATAATACTTTTTGCCGCGACAATATGGAAAACAATAATATGAATAACTATTTCCCACTGAAATTTAGAAGACGTGCACAAATAATGAAGTTACATTTACGACCAGAAGCAAAGAGCGTCTGCACACGGTGGACTTGAATGCTAAAAAGCAGGCCATAATATAAAGAGTTGTTCAATTTGTACCGAAGTTAGTATGTAGAGGTTGTCAAAGTTGCTGATTAAGAATATAATATCAAAAAGTAAAAAAACAAAAACAAAATGGCGGTTCCAAGATGGCGGGCAAGTACTGATAAAAGTAATTTTATTCATATAAAAATAATTTTAGGCGCATTATCGAGGTTGCTGATGAAGATTATGGGTCCTAAAATTTACAAAACAAAATGGGGGATCCAAGATGGCGGACAAAAATTGATAAATTGATTTATTTATATAAAAATCAATATTTAGGTCTTGTAGTTAAAAATACAAGCTTAAAAAATGTAAAACTCGAAAAAAGGAGCAAATAAAGAATAGAAGATGGTTTAAAATATCACAAAAAATTACTTTATTTCAATTACAATTTTATTCATTTACTAATGTGTTAGTACAATAGAAATAATTAATTGTTTTCTTCTTTTTCATCTTCATCATCTTTTTCTTCTTCTGCCTCTTCAACTAAATCGTCATCATCTTCAAAGACTGATTCCTCATCATCTGTATCGGAATCTTCATAATCTTTCTCCACAGGAACTAAGAGGGCAACGGCTTCTGGCGGCAAACTCTTCAGTTTCTTTGTTGATGATGCGCTACCGCACCCGAAATTCCCTTAGCCAAATACCCTAGAGAACGCGGCTGCATCCTCTCGGCTCCCATGCCGAGGGGAGAAGGGGCCAGGCCGTCTCAGGTCGTCAAACTCGCACGCGAAAAAGGCGCTTCACGACTTCTCCAGATTGCATCCTGCATGCAGGAGTTCAAAAACCCGGTAGTCTATGGACGGCATCCCACGTTGAAGGGTTAATTACAAGAGTTACTTATTATTATGAATTTCATTAAAAATAACCAAAATATTCAGTTTAAAATATGAAGCCGAAATGCAATCATATTTTAGAGATTGGATAATAGTAATCGCAGTGCGGTGATCTTTTGACCTTTTCTAAATTATTCATCCCACTGTGAAGGAGAAAGCGTTGTTTCCGTCCTTTTTCCACTTATTATATTCTTTATAATGCTTCTAGGTATCGATTATAATTTAAATTTTACAAGTGTAGCTCATAATTAATTAATTTTATTGTCATTTTTTCAAGTGTCGCTTAAAACGTGTCTCAAAGGCGGAGTCGGTACTATTAGGTGGATTTGAAGCTTAATTTAGAAAGGTAATAAATATATTTTTGCGGACACAGTGCAAAAGAAAGCGGAATGTCGTGGAATTCGTATACGAAGAGAGATAAGTTATAACTTATCTCTGTTGTCGCAACGGGGGGACATAGGCAGGAGCGTTCATAATAAATTCAAGTTGAGTAATGAAAATAGATTTGGTTCATTAATCAGCTTTGGACTTACATTATGCTGAACACCGTAGCACTCAGTCACGGCGGGCAGAAAGGCAGCGGCTGTAAGGCAGACGGTAGCAGGCAAGGGCGGCCTCAGTTGCCCCGTGAGGACGCGACCCGAGTTGCTTCGGGTTGCTGCTTCGGTTCCCTGTGAGGGTGGCGCCGCGATGCGGACACGCCTCCAATGGCACACGAAAACAACCTCCGGCTGCTGGTCGCTTCGGTTCAAGCAAAAATGCTTGTACTCGTGTGCGACACAGACTGCCATTCCCAGGACAGAGGCGCTCATATATAGGCGACCGTCGACTAGACCGGGGTGAGCGGGGGTGGCGAAGGGGTGGCGAGGGGATGGCGAGGGGATGGCGAGGGGGTGGCGTGGGGGTGGCGAGGGGGTGGCGAGGGGGTGGCGAGGGGGTGGCGCGCGAGTGGCGCGGGGGTGGAGCGGGAGTGCATAAGTTACTGCCGCCCCCAAGGCTCGCGTCCCCGCAGGGCACGTTTCGGCACGTCCTTCCAGGGACCGGCGCGGGTGCGTCTTGGCGGGGGCGAGGGTGGACGCGCCCGTTTGCCATGCGGCAGGCATCAAGTGGCCCAAGCCAGGGCGTGAGAACGGGCGGATTTACCACAGTGTTTTTTAAACACAATTTACAATTTTCTCGTAAATTTTCCAGTATTTAGTTAATTAAACAAAACGCATGTTTAATTAATGATATAATAATGATCGTACTAATGTTTTTTCATTAGCACGTACCTCCTGGAACATCATCCATGTTGAAAAGATTCGCTTCTTTTACACTGAACACAAATTTTTATATTCAACGACAATACTATTTTGTAGTCTCGCCGGTTGCACGCACTGCTAACAAAGAATTGCCGCAAGAATTAACAAAGAATATATTATTTTATTTCTTGAAATCGAACAACTCTTTATATTATGGCCAGCTTTTTGGCATTGTAGCCCATCGTGCGGCGATGATGTAGTGGTTAGCGTATCGGACTGCAATACCACGGATTCCATATGAAGGTAATTTTGAAAGTAAAATGTTATGATCAATGACGTCAAAAGCTTTTGAAAGATCTAAAAATATTCCAATGGTTGCTTCCTTTTGATCCAGTGATGAAGCAACATCTTTAAGAAAAGAAAATATGGCTGTTTCCGTAGATTTTGATTTTCGGAATCCGTGTTGGCAATCTGAAAACGCGTCGTGTGTATTGAGAAGGTTTCCATTCGCACATAAAAAAGTCTCTCCAATATTTTTGAAAAAACTGAGAAAAGAGAAATTGGCCGATAATTTTGAATTTCATTTTCGTTACCTTTTTTGAAGAGTGAATTAATCTTAGCTGCTTTAAAAATATCTGGAAAAAATCCGGTGAATAAAGATGGATTAAATATGTGAGTAAACGGGTGTGTAATGGCAGGCGCACACGTCTTTAACAAACAATCCGGAAATTCATCTAAACCGGCCGAATATTTATTTTTTAATTTAGCTATTATTTTGAGAATTTCATAGGAAGACGTTTTGGAAACGAACATTGTGTCTAAAATTTTTAGGGAAAGTCAGATGTTGAATTTTGTGGCTGAAAACCCTTAGTGAGATCGGCAGCAAGTCTCGAAAAGTATTGGTTAAAAGACTAGCTACTGTTGCCGGATCGTTCACATCTCTATCGTTATTTTTTAAAACAACATTCTCTACAAGGTTTCTAGTTGATTTGGTTGTATTTTTTACTATATTCCACATTGATTTTGTTTTGTTATTTGAGTTCAAAATATCCTGATCGTGTTTCATGATTTTAGCCTGCCTTATGACTTTTCTTAACAATGATTTGTTTTTTTTTTAAAGTAGAGGAGGAAATCTTGAGATACGTTATGATGCTTAGAAATGAAAGAAAGAACTCGTTTGTTTTTACATGATGTTCTAATCCCTTGTGTTATCAAGTAATTGCTTTTCCCTGATTGTTTTTTTAGGTGGGTGAGTTTGGGTCTTTAGTGTTGGCTAGTGTTTTTTTATTTTTTTATTTATTTATTTGTCAAAAAACAGTAAAAACTGTATATGACGTGTGGGGAAAGAAATTTATCTGCGCACATTTTCTTGAGGGCCAGAAATTTTATATAAAAAAAAAACGGGGAAAAACGGAAAAAAAAACGAAAAAAATGAATTTAGAAAATAATTATTTTAGAAAAATAAAGATATTTGAAAAATGTTTTTTCCCGAGTTATAGAAAATCAATTTTAACTGTAAATGAACTACAAGCAAAAGGAGTGCTCAACAAAACGTGCGCACAGTGAAGCTACATTTACGTCCAGAAGCAAAACAAGGGCCATCTCAGCATTTGCTCAATGGATCAGGGAAACTGGACAAAAACCTGATCGAGATGGGGGTCATTGACCCGGAAGCTGAAGTACATTACTTGTTACAGGCGTATTAAATATTTTTTTAAATGTATACAATGCAAACATAAACTAATTCATTATATATCTTTGTTTTGTTACATTAAACATTATTTTTCTTTTTCACGATCAGTATAGTCTCTAATTGTATAGAAACAGTTTTGCAGCAGAAAAGATTTAACTTTAAACTTAAATGTGTGTACCGACTTTAATTGTTTTATGTCATCTGGCAATGCGTTGTAAAGTAACGTACATGTATTGTATGTTGATTTCTTGTACTGAGCTGTTGATACTGACACTTGATGCACGTGATTTCTACGGCGTGTGTTGTAATTATAAATATCAATATTGCATGAAAATATGTTCCCTCCGTTAAGTAGGTCATTTTTGACAAATATTACAGATTCGTAAATAAATAGACAAGGCAATGGTAGGATTCCCAGCTCAATGAAAAGAGGCTTGCAGGAATCACGTGGAAGGCATTTTTTCATTATTCGAATAATTTTCTTTTGCAATCTGAAGGTCTGAATACTACAGGACGAGCTTCCCCAGAATATTATGCCATATCTCAGGCGGGAATGCACATTTGCAAAATAGTGTTTTCTGTAATGTATGAGTGTTGTGGAAGGTATTTTTTAGACCGAATTTATTGAGTGTGGAGGCTATTTTAAGAGAAAGAGATCCTACATACGGGATAGAGAGGTACGTGGGTGTAGTGTTCTTGCCAGTTGGAGTGAGAGTGGTGTGTTTGCGGATGTTGAGTGTGTTGGTATTTTTATTATTAATTTGTCAATGAAATTACAGTCGTATCCATTCGCACTGGCTACATGTTTTATGGTGTTTAATTCTTTTTTGTGTTTTCTGAAGATATGGGTATTGATGGATATGGGTATTGGGTATTTTATATATTTTTACATATATATTTATATATTTTTTTATATTTTTTATATAGGAGCGAATATTTTGTCAACAAAACTCGAAAAAAAAAACCTCTCTTTTCTGTATTCAAAATTCGACTAGAATATGGTTTAGGATAGAGACCACAGAATTATGAAAACGTGCACAAAATTCACTTCTCCCCATAGCTCGTCATACGCAGTTTTTAACTGTTTTTGACATAAATAAATACATAGAAATTAACAGATGTACCATGGTATAGAAGGCTGCATGTTTGTGTGTGGGAGGGTGTAGCGACGTGTTTTTTATGATAGTGTCTCTGTGGGTGGGTTTTCTAAATATGTTGAATTCATGATGGTTCTGTACTAGCGTGATAGTGAGATCAAGAAACTTTAAAGATTTGTGTTCATTTTCTATTTCAGAGGTGAATTTTATCTTGGGGTGTAATGAGTTGATATATTGTGCCTGTCCATAGTGCCAAAACATAGTCTACGTATCTATGCCAATAAAGGATATTTTTTCGAAGTGGGTGTTCAGAAGCAAATAGCGTATTTTCCCAGTTGTCCATAAATATTTCAGCTAATAAAGGTGAGAGGGGTGAACCCATGGGTAAACCAGAATTTTGGGTATAAAATTTGTCATTGAATTTGAAATAGTTGGCATCTCTGCAACAGGAAATTAGGTTGAACAGTTCAATTTTGCTGAGCACGACACACTGTGATCTTTCAATTAGGTCTTGAACTATATTCTTGCACTTGGATGTTGGTACACTGGGAAATACGTTAACCACATCAAAAGAAACACGTTTAGCGTTGGTGAGGCCTGGAAAATCTTTAATCTTATTGATGAGATCAAAGTTATTGAGTATTGTGCGCTGAGGTGTGTAATTCACGTGTTGTTTGACATTGTGCCTGTTGGTTCACTTTGTACAGTTTGTATGAAATTCTGTGTGTAAGTGTGTTAGTGTATGATACTACAGGTCGAAAGAGGATGGTAAATTTGTGGACCTTTTATATACCGTATAATCGTGGAGAAATTGGATTGCGGGGAAGAAATCTGTATGGTGGAGTGAATAGGGCTTTTGATTCTGCGAGTTCTTCTTTTAAAAAGTGTGGTGTTTGTTGGTGTGGTCGCTTTTTAGGATTGAGATACCGTTGTTGCTAGTGATAAAATCCTGTACTTTGTTGTCACACTCTTCCTTGTCCAGAATCACTATGGAGTTGCCTTTGTCAGTTTTCGTAATAATAATATTGTCTTGTGATATTTTGTCTTTTAGTTTTTTGTCTAGTTTTTCCTACTAGTTTCATGGTACGTTGCTTTCCATTGCTTTAGGTTAGTAGCCATAGATACATTTCTACAATTTTTTACTCTATTTTGATTGTGGAAAGAATGATTGAATTGTGCTTTCTGACGCGTTAACTTGTGTCATTAGTTCCGTGAGTGTAGTTCATGTTTTATCGCGGGAGTCGGCGGGTTCCTTCGGCCGCTGGAACGTGGATCGAGCGCTGACTTGTACGTCGGTTTGCGGGATTTCTGTCTCCATGTATTGTTTCGTAGTGTATGTATGAGGGCGTGTACGCATGTTTACAGAAATGGGATGGGACACGTATGAAGAAGGAAAGATCCACGCGATATTTAGCTCGTTTGTTGAGGTTCTGCTCCAATATTCGCGTGGCATTAATGGAAGAAACCGCGGAAAACTATCAATCCCATCCATTAGCTAGTAAAATGCTCTTGCAAAAGATTCGTTGAATTCGTCCCAGCTATATAATTCGTGTTCGTGTAACTTACTTTTTCCGGTCAGTCGGTGCTTCGCGGTGAGTCATTACGCGTGCTTATGGCCGGTTGCCAGCAGGGGAACTTTGGAATGCCGAACTAGCGAATGCCTGATGATGTGATATGCGATTCCTACGCGATTCGTCTCGCGCTCCTGTTACCAGTGCAGTCGATGACGAAGCAATTTCTAGTCGTCGGAATTCCAAGTTTATAGCACAAGATGATTGAGATCATTTGTCTGTAATTGCGGCTGCAAATGTAGTTTACTCTTTTTTCTTATAAAAATTAAATGAACTGTATAGCATATATGAAGTGGTTAGCCGGCCCCCCGGCCGAGATCGCTAAAGCAGTAGTGTTGTGGCGATCACGGACCGCGGAGTCGCGGGTTCGAGTCTTGCCTCAGGTATGGGCGTATTTGTGTATGTCTGTATGTGTGTGTGCCGTCCTTTCACCCCTCACTAACATCATCAGTCATCTTCCATACACCCAGGGCTAACAACCGGGGGGATTAAAAATCGAATCCAGCGTAATGCTGATTCCCCTGATGAATTGCATGCTCAGCATGCCTGTGTGGCCCGAAGTGGCCTGTTGGAAAAAAAAAATTGAAATGGTGAAGTGCATGATGTACGATTGATTCATTCATTGGTCTTTCCCGCACGTCAACAGATATGATCATTAGGGCTCTTAAGGTGGTGAATGTTATTATCTCGAGAGGTGGTGTGTTCCTTCCCCGCTGGATGGTGAGAAACGACACCGACCTAGAGACAGACTTCAGCCTCCTTTACTTCGGTTTTTCGTCCTTGGCGCTTGGGGGGGGTGTCACCAAAATGAAATATCTCTCGGTATTTCGCGTCGTTCTCGGTTGTGCAGCTAGGGTTCGCATGATCGCGACTGTATCGAGCAGTGCGGGCGATCATGCGACTCGTAGGTGCACAACCGAGAACGACGCGAAATACCCTGAGATATTTCATTTTGGTGACACACCCCCACGAGCTGAGAAAGAAAAACCGTAGTAACTCTCCCCAGCGGGACACCGCCCCAGCTGGTAGAGCTAAGCTCCCGACTGAACTCTCGACATGTGTGGTAGCGTGGTTCGTGTACGTGTGCGTAAGGAGATACGATAGATCAAGGAGGAAGATGCGCGCTTTCCATAGAGTATGGCTCCAGCATTCTCCTGGAAAGAGGAGAAACCATGGAAAATTTCCGATCAGAGCAGCCGTCCGCTAGAAGTTCCTCCAAACAGCGGCAGAATTCGACCCAGCTATTTAGCTAGTGCCGAGAAATCGCCACCGTCGGGACTGGAACCCTAGGACCTCCCGGTTGGGGTAGCTGCACCTGATGAACGAATAATTCTAGTGAATTAAATTATTACAAGGTTACCCGTGCGAGAATTCCAAACCTTGTAGATAGTGGTTATGACAGTGAAAATTACTTCATAGTAGACCTAAACTTCGAAAGGCGAGTCTCTAGTCTGTACGGTACAGCACAGTAAGTCTGCTGCTGTGTGGGAGTAACCATTCTAATATTGCTTAGTTTTGAGGTTAAGGTGCACAGAAAATCAAACAGTCGCTTTAATTTTATCGTGAAAGGTTATTTCTATATTCTTCTTCTCCTTAGTTTTACATAGATTTCAAGTTTCTACCATTTACTGACCACCCATGCAATGTGTGCTTGAGATGCACCCAAAACGACTAAATCCCTAAATGTTTAATCGAAATTTCAAAACAATTTTTTTTATTACTGCTTAATAAAGATAATTCGGGCCCCACTTATCTTGCGACGTATCTCCCAACCCCTTGGTGGGCGTTGAGCGCTGTTTTGGAGTAATCCTCCGTTACATGAATTTTTAATTTAATTTGGAGTAATACTCCGTTACTACAGTGTCTGTACTTTTAGTCAGTAGTCCGTTTGTCGTTGTCCAGAAGACCGCCAGGTAGCATCTCCGCGCACGCGCCTCTCTCTTGCGCGCCCCTGTGTCACTACACAGCGGCCAGAATTGGGAAGGAATTCGGAGTGAGGTAGGGTTTAGGACATTTCACAGGGGTCGGACTAGCCCTTGTGAAGCAGTCAAACGGGAATCGAACTCGGACCTCCTTGGTGAAAGGCAAGCGACTTCGCTCTGAGCCACCAGATGACCCTGATGATATCATTTCCTCACATGTCCCCACCTGTTCCTATCAAGCAGACGCACACTAAAAGAGTATTGTGTCGTTGGTTTCTTATAAATGGCCTAAAACAGCTATCTTTAACGTACGATTTAGTGAGGATTGTGAATTATACTTTTCACTTAGACTTAAATGGAGTATAATACCACACATGTTGGGGGACAAATCGGAAGCTTAGAATTGTCTCGTTTGGGGCAGGTGTCCGCAGGCAGATATGAAATTGGAAAATTCACTTCTCCCCATAGCTCGTCACACGCAGTTTTTAACTGTTTTTGGCGTAAATAAATAAAAATCTCGCAACCTGACTCGTAGGTCGGCATCGGATCTCACGTTTGAGCAAGGGAGGAAGACCACCACGTGCCGGGATACAGCATTTCCTGGACCATTGCAGTTCACGCACAAGGATGCACATGTAATCGATCGTACACAATCAAGAAACCATCCTGGCCTAAAAACCATTCAAAGAATGAATGTACAGATGAGATCAAAACATAGTTTTGTGTCAACACTTTTGTGGCACGTAATATTATTTGTTTTCGAAGCACTTCTTTTCTAGCATAAATTATAGCAAATTAAAAATTTCTAAATGAAGATGATGTTACCTATCATAATCTTTTCCCCACTGAATTACAGAATTTCGTAATGTGTGTTGAATGTACTGTGCTGGTGTGTGCGTGAATTCTTAGGGTGTGAATCCGGGATAGAGGACTCAAAAAGGAAACTTCCTTACAAACTAAAGCAAAAAAATGCGCTAGAACTTTCGTGTACAGGATGTAGAGTTGAGAATCGGGAAGCAATACAAGACGTGATCAGCGTTGCCACACGTCCCGATATCAAGGCAACTGACCCATTAATCAAACGACCATCATTCCTTATTTATTATTAGATGAAATCCCGATTTAAAGATATTATTTACTATAAAAATATAGGATTTTTCTTTGCTATTCATTTTTAGTGAAAATCGAATTTGTTTCATTGTTTTTGGATTTTTCCCAAGTTTCTGAGTTTCCCGAGTTACATTGTCACCTTTTACGTAGTCAGAAGTTTCTTAGTTTTCTCTAAATTTCTACGCGCATACGAAATTAGTAATAATATTTTTTTGGAGATTCTGTTTACCTAACGAAACGATAGACTCCCTCGCATGGCTGCAAGCAGCATATTTCTCGGCAATTTACACATATATTCGAAATTAATAACTTAGATATTTTTTATATTTTTTCGAAAACCTGAATATTTGACTAAAATGCACACCTCTATCATAATCTGCGTAATTTTGAGTTAATTTATCCGTAGATTCGAAATTAGTAATGTAGAGTTCAGAGCAAAAATGCTGCTGAACAAAAACAGTAGTAGGTTCTCCAAAATGTAGCAGTCACACTGCTTAAGAACAACAAACAAAACACCTCATATAACTCTGCTAAAAATTAAATATTTTAACTGAAACAGTCTTCGCAAATTCTACAATACCATTACATCAGGGGGTTCTAAACGGGGTCGGTATAAATCCCCTGGGTATTCGAAGTTTGAAAGGTGTCAGTGATGATGAAGAGGTTGTTTGGGAGTCAATAGCTGAAAATGAACCAGCTCCTGATCAGTGTAATCAAGATTCCATTGATTACAAATGATAATTAAATTAATTATTTCGTGTTATAAAGCAAAAAACATAATAAATTACAAATTCGTTCCCCTTCGTTGGTATCCGTCGTTCATCAATAGATGTAACGAAGTTCAGAAAACTCAAGATTGATTATGTATTCACAAAGATTATCGCACAAGGACGTACTTCCGGAATATGCACCGAAGAAATGTAATGGCCAGTTCTTAAAGAAAATTGTTACCACTTCATGAAAAGGGGATTAGAAACTTACCTACTAAAAAGGGGAAGCGTCTTCGATTATTGAAAATAGGGATATTTACGAGAATATTGGCGAACGAAATTGTTATCTTAAGGACGCTTATGTGCAATTCTTCGTGTCATGATTCTGGATGGTGTGTATTAGACAGTAAACCCTCATTAGCACGAACTCGCTTAACACGAATTTCGCCATAACACAAACAAAACTTCGGTCCCGGCAGGGTATTACGGTAATACATTTATAATACTCGGATAACGCGAATTCCGATTATTTCGGTGCCTTGTAATTCGAGTTAATGAGGGTTTACTGTAGAGAAAAAGTAAGGCGGTCAATGAAGCTCACACTATTGCCTTAAAAGGAGTGATGAAAGAAAAAGACTGAGAATCTCTGCATTACATGATATATACCAATTTTCCGATACATCAATTTAAAAGGTGTGTCTCCAGAAAACAGTGACATGATTCTAATGACTTAGTGTTAGACTTCTTTAATAACAAATAAAATAATTGGAAATAGCAATTTTAAAAATGCAAGTAATCCATTTCTTTATGATATGGTCTTAATGTGTTATTGTATCTATGCTTCAACAAATTCCAATGCATTTCCGCACATTTTCCCTGGTCTCCTCCTGGAAAAAGTGTAGCCTAATAAGGGGGTGAAATGTGCCCCCAAACCAAAGTGATAATTGCGATACTCATGTGGAAGAGAATTGAAAATGTCGTTGATTCCCAAAAAATCAGCCTCCTATGGTCATCTGTCGCAGAGATACAACGAGAAACGTGTTTTTCATGTTTTATTTTTTTTCTCAGCTTCTGTTGCGTGTATCACGCTGAAAAAATTTGCAGAGATGGAAAAAAATGTGGGAATTTGGAGGTATTTTTGTCATCAAATTTTAGCGTCAAATTCAAATAAAAAAAGAAATATTTGTATTTGATTTTCGACATTATAGCGTTGGAGTACTGTCTCAGTTTTTTCCCCTAGAATGCGTCCTATAACAATCTATAATATATTTTTGGGTAAATTTCAAGGACAGGGTTCGGCTCCTATTGACGCGCACGATTCGGTTCCGAACGAGTCACTCGCGGCGCCGCCACAGTGTGCCCGGCCACACGGCCACGTGGCCAACGCACTCTCGTGTGGAATCGTGACGCTTCGCTACCCGTGTCCAAGTTGAGGACGAGGCTCGGGCCTTCGGCCCTCGCGTTAACATAAAACATCCTTGAGTCTGTCCAACGCATAATTACCAACGCATTTTATGCATTTAACATTATTCATGCAACGCATTTTTTGCATTTTATGCATTTAACCATTCTAATTCTCCATTACATATTCGCACCACACCGCACAATGCAAGCACAAAGGCATCTTCCCGCTCCCTGAGTGATCCGTTCTCGTGGTCCGCGCGAGTGAACCATGCGCAAGTGAATCGTGCGCCGTTGTTTTAGTGAGCCCAACCCTGTCCTTAAAATCAGCCTCTTTTTGTTT
Organism: Acheta domesticus; assembly: GCA_031308135.1. Lineage (NCBI taxonomy): Eukaryota > Metazoa > Arthropoda > Insecta > Orthoptera > Gryllidae > Acheta > Acheta domesticus. The sequence continues at coordinate 30,550,527 of JAHLJT010008446.1, forward strand.
CAGACTTTCAAACAATGTGGCCGGTAGTGAAAAATAATTAAAACCAATTTTATCATTATAAAAATTTGAAATTCGCGCCAAAATGTAATTGGAATTTTTTAAAGCGATATGTAAATACAGGCTCAATCACGACATAAGACCTCCATATCATATAGGCGTCGATTATGTACCAAACTCAAACGGAATATCCATGGTGCTAAAAGATGTGTGGGCTCTTGTGCCTCGACTTAAGCCAATGAGTTTCAGCCACCAGTTTGGGTCATAGTATTAATGGGAATTTTAAATGCCAAAATGATCACAATTCAAAGTCATTGAAACAGAAATTGATAAGCACTTTTTAAATATTGCATTTTTTATTTCAATTGCACCTTCTTCGTGTTATTTTTGTTGAAAAATTGTCACTTTGGCACTTTCAAAATATTTCTAAATACTTCTCGCTCTCCATACAACATAGCGGCCAACGTCTAGTCTGACTTTCAAACAAAGTGTCTATATTTGTGGTCACGTTGTTTGTGATGCAAACTGGCGCTACGCAGAACGCAGCACGAGCAAAAATCAGTGCATCGGAGGAGCCCAGTATCACTTTAAATCATCAAAAGTGTAACCATGGAAAGCTCCCATATCGGGAGTGAAATAATATTATTTTGAAAGATCGAACGGAAGTCGCACTCTGGGATGCTGCTCCCACATAGCTGCGATCATTTTCTTATTTGGTAGACGCTCGTTATTGGCGAAAATTGTTAATCCGTCAGAAAGTTTGAATAGACTGTATAAACAAACGTATGATCCCAGAATTGAAGAATGATTAATTGTGTATAATTGCCTAATTATCAATTATTAATAAACCTACATTCGAGTAATTGATTTCAATTGTAAACATGAATGATTAATATACCGAAAAGAACGTAATTTCATTTATTTTAGAATTAATACATAAATTTAAAAACAAAAAGGAGTTTATTTTATTTCGATAATATAAATACTTTCCACATACAAAAAAAAACAATTGTCAGCAAAAGTTGTAAATCATGCTGGTATGGGAAACTTTTCTGTAATTTAAATATAAATTGTTGAAATAATGACGCGAATTTCAAATTTTTATATTGATAGAAATGGTTTTAATTATTTTTCACTACCGTCCACATTGCTTAAAATCTGAAAAAAATATATGCTATAGAATGTTGTAAGAATTCTAGAGGAAAAAACAGAGACTATACTTCAACGCTATCACGTCCAAAGGAAATAGAAAACTAATATGGGAAAGCCTGTGCTATTCTGTAGCATCCCTTGTTAATCACAAACCGCACCTGTATTGAAGGTTGGCGAGAGGCCTTAATCAGGGACCCTGCCTTCGGTGGCCCGGTGCGGTACACTAGCCAGCCTAGCTACGCCTCTTTCAACTTCTCATTTTCTTTTAATTTCTCTAAAACCTCGCTTGCATTTTTAACACGAGATGCTGTTTTGAAGTTCTCTGAATATTTATTTCCGTGTGTTGTATTCTAGAGATGCTTTGTAGCACACGACGCATTTTCATAGATGTAAACGACGAATTTCACTTTCATATTCTGTTTAATATAATGTACTATGATTAAAATTGTACGGTACAATTTTATCTCGCGATTTCAATGGTTTTAATCGTGCATGCAAACACGCTTTTTTCATTTTTTGCACAATTTTGAACAATGGAATCAGTTCTATTTTTGCTCCAAGTTTGCTTAATGTGTGTGTATGTGGGGGGATCTTAATTCAATTGACAGATAAAACTGTTCTGAATTGCGTTATTCCACAGGAAGTACTTAATATATTGATAATGTTATTTTCAATTTTGTTGTGATTGTGAAAAGCCATCTATGGTCAATTTTAGTTCAGTATAATTAAAATGTTGACCTAAATAAGATGTGTCACTTCTCTGAAATCTGAGCTTTCGGCGTCAGCTTGAACTGAATAGAAGCAATTGAAAGTGAATTCGAGTAGCATAAACAGAATCAGATATCGAGTTTCAATATTTGACTGTAGTAACGAATTATATTACTATGTCTAAATTTATTGATAGAAATTAAATTAGTAAATGGGATACAAAGTCAAGCTCATCAGTAAGTTTTGGCCTTAGTTTACAATGAGTAATTATATACAGGATGAATCACACGAACCTAAACTTCCATTTTATCAATTTTCTTCTCAACTGTGAATGATCCGAATGTAGCGTTTGCACATTCGAATGTTTAAGTCCGGTCTTTTTATGTATGTAGTGACTTCTCAAGCATGTAGATTATTTTATATTAAAATACAACTAGACATCAATTACATGCATTAGAAATAGTGACCACGACGTCCACATATTTACTACCAATATCTTTACTCTAAATACTATAAATATTGTACCTCTTCCCCCAAACGTCACATTCAATTTTGGCTGTTCTTTGACTAAACAAATGATCTCAAAACTTACTTTTCAGAGCCATAAAATTGGGCACGGTAAATTTTGCTCATAGTATTTACGGAATATTTTTGGACATAAATAAAACAAAATGTTTTACGTTAATATGTTTTCTTTTCTCAAAACAAAAAATTAAACCGCGGAGTTTTCAAAGAAAATTAGACCTACACCATTCCTTAAAATGTCCTTCTCACTATCCAAAAACAAAATTTAATCAAAAACGATGGAACCATTTTTTAAAATTAGAGCAATATCCCACGGGCTTAATGTAAATTATCCCCCAAAATTAAAATATGTTTCAAATTCAAGGGGATGCGACATCAGCCAGGTCGATTGGAGAATATCAATTTTGGAGAAAAATTGCTGAATGGTTTAGCCGGTAGCGTTGTTCACAGACGGACAGACGTTTTACCGTCATTCGATTTTTCGGTATCAAGGACCCACAAAACATGGGTTTCTGGCTACATCACGTGTTAAGGATTATTTTCTAAATTTACCAACTGGATGTATCCATTTATTCGTCACCAGGGCCCTATAATAAGTCTTTCTGCCGAAAAGTCGCCGTTTGGTCGTGCAGCATTACATCATTTTCTCTCTACTGCGTAAGTGGTAGTGAGAAAGTAAAAATTGAAGCCATTTCTGAAAATATTTGCAATTCTCTCCGAATTAGGGTTTTCGCGCAGCATTACATAACTCTCTCCCTCTCTCTCTCTACTGCGTAAGCGGTAACGAGAAAGTAACACTATATCTTCAGTATTTTAAATGTAAGAAGGCATCGAAAAATGTTTAACTTTCCCAATATTCGAATGGAATGTGTTTTAAAATGAAAATCGGACTTGCGCTATTTTTATAGATGTATTTTGTTCCATTCAAGGAAACATTTTAAAGAAAAAATATGGTGTCATTTTTGAGAAAATTTCGTTAATGTTCTGTAGGATTGATTTAAAGTATCCCTCCCCTCCAAAGAATTCCATTTCCTCTTTCGATTGTCTGCATTGTGTTACGCAAACATTTAAAAATATACGTGTTACGTGTGTCGTCTGCAAATGTGAATTGGCAGTATAAAAAAGGAAAGGAAAACATGAGAGATTAAATTATAGTACACGGAAAAAGTAGAAAATGGAGGAATCCCTGATAGCTTTATACTTGGACGACCAGCAGACTGTAAATAAAATGATACACATAAAATTAATAGTGCTGTACGGTATTGCATAGATGGATGGAATATCACAGGGCAAAAAAGAACAACATTTGCAATAATAAAAATAACAAAATATATTTAGTCACTAAAAAATGAAGGTGAAAAAATTAATAAACAATAGACATTATTAAAAATAGTAAGCTAAAAATTAATGTGAAAAAAAGGTAGTAAACAAACAAATATGATTGAAAACAGTAAGCTTGAAGGGTATTAAAGTCTTTTCTTGTGATATATATTTGAATAGAAAGATTTTAAAAAAAGTGCACTCATGTAGAATTAATTCTGATGTATCAGAAAGAAGTTTGAAATAAATAACCGGTCACTTATCCGTTGGAGCTCTGGTGGGTTCCTCTTGCGGCGGTGGTTGGAGCAGGCGTTGGAGCAGCACGAGATTGTTGACAGGGATGGCGCCAGAATTGCGACCCCAAATTATATTGTTGCATAGCAGCGTCTTCCAACAGATTGCAGTAGGCAACTAGGCGTTGCACCGCATATTTAAAGTAAATGCTAGAGAGCCGCGTCTCGCAACAGATTGCGGTAGGCAAAACAGATTTTTTGCACCACATACAAAAACAGGTCTGACATCTGCGGAGTTTCCACATAAGTCCTTGTTCTCGTCAGATGAAAATTTAGTGAAAACTGGTAGGCCGAAATGTTGTCCTTTCGTGGCACACATGGGCGCTAGCGTCAATTTTGTGTGTGTGGCTGAGAGCTAGCGCTGTTGGGGCGATGGCGACGCTTGTGCACGCACGCCCTGGAGCGGAGGGACGCGAAGACAGGAAGTTGCCAAAAAAAAATGCGCCTGGAACGCGCCCTTCGGCACGTTCGGGGTCGCCACCCCAATGTGCTGCAAGAGTCCCCTGGGTGCAAGGAAATAAAAACTCAATAAATCGAATTAAATTGGGACGTAACAATACGCTAATCGCAAAAGAATTGATACATATCTGTTGCCTCTTACAGAATTCGAAGTGACTTCTTGGTATCCATGTAGACATGCTCATTAAGCAAATTTGGAAATAATTCAAAAGAAAGCTTACGTAAATCTTTACGTTAAAAATTTGTGATAGAGTTTGGAATATGTCGAAGAAAGAATGAACTGGAACCTTTGCGCCTTTAAGACTTGGCAGGTAATTCAGAATAGATTAGAGAAACCAACGAACTTCATTGGAATTCATTTCAACCAGGAATCATTTACACAAATAAGTTACAAAAAAGAACAGACATAGGAAAATTTGCGTTTAATGTAACTGTAAGAGATTTGAACAGTTGTGAGCATCAATAATTCAAAGTATTCCTCGAAGGCCTACGGACTTGAAACGTGTTGATATTAGACTAGTACTAGATGAAGTAGTTTTAGAAGCTTGCGTAGTTAACTCTTAAAATATCTAAAGTGTCGTGCAATTGAGAGAATTGTTGGGAAATCCATCGAAGAGTGTTGAAACAAAAGTGCATTGCAATGCAATGAAGTGTACCAGAAGGCGGTGCTGTATATCTCCACCGGCCACGTCCTTTTTTGTGTAAATTTAAGTTTATCATTATTATTATTATTATTATTATTATTATTTTCCCACCACATCACAACTAAAGATGATATGAGTCGGCTCAAAATAAAATCTACTCCAGGTTGCAACTAACTACCTAAGGAGCAGATCTAGGGACTGTCGGTGCCTCTACAATACTTTGCGCAAAATGTGGGCTGTTCCAAATAAAGCGACTTCTTGCACTTCCCAGTCTTTTGAATTACCTGGGAGTTTAGACAAGTTCTTACACAAATTTTGCGGAACAAATCCCAGAGCTCCGATGACTATAGAAATGACCTCTTCTTTTACTCCCCACATTCGGCTTATCTCGATTTCCAAACTCTTGTATTTAAGACGTTTCTCTGCCTCCTTGGTAACGACGTTTTGATCGCAAGGTTATAGCGACATCGACAAGTAGACGCGATTTCCGGATAACTATATTCGGTTTGTTTGCCACTATCGTGTGATCAGTTTGAATTTGTTGGTCGTACAATATCGTACACAATCCAACAGACGTCACCCGTTTCCGTGAGTGTTCGTACCACTTAGGGGCATGTGTTCGGGACTTCGAGGGCGGTACAGATCTGCCAGTGGAGGTAGCTACACAACACTGTCGTGTCTTTTCAATTATTCGGTCTTTGCTATGGATTGGACAAGCTGAGACAACATGATCAAAGGTTTCTACGTGTTCCTGGCAAATGCGGCATTTATCATCTAGGGAAATTTGAGAACCGCTTTATCATAATGTCGTGTTCTCAAGGCCTGATCTTGGGCAGCTATTACAAGTGCTTCCGATTCTGGCTGCATCCTTCCCCTTTTAAGCCACATAAATGATTGATCTTTATTGATCTGAACCTTGTCCATTCGTTTCAAATATTGTCCGTGGAGTGGTTTGTCTTTCCACGATTTCTTTAACATTTTTTGTGTCACAAATTTCATGTTAAGTAGTATCAGAAGTTCAGTGTCTCTGTCATTGTGGGTGTCTTGCATAGTCCTTGTTCGCAATGCTTCTTGCTACACTTACAATGCCTCTGTTTCCCATTCTTCGGTCAGATTTCATGACCTGCCTCATTAGTGGGTCATCTTGAAGGCTGACTACAAACTTTCCCTTCCCGACTATTGCATTGTGCCAGGAGGCTTCAATTTGTCTCAGGCCTCTTCCTCCTAACACAAATTCTATGTACATCAGCTTGAGGATGGGCAACATGACGCATTGTAAGCAGTTTTCTGGTTTTTCTATCCATGATGCGAATTTCCTGCTCAGTCCAGTCCACTAGTCCGAAACTCTTTTCGGCTACAGGCACCGCCAAACTACCTATTGCTGATGTTTTATTCCTTGAGTTCAGAGCGGACTGCAGGACAAGTCTCACTCTTCTATAATACTCCCTGCGAATTCTCTCTTTCATTGTGTCGTTCGGGATGGTGTCACATTCTTCAATTTTCAGATATTTGTAAGTTTTACCTGGCTCCACAACTTCATACTAGCTTTGCAAAACTCAATAAGTCTAGGACGAAATAAATAAATCTCCAGGATCTTCAAACTCCAATCGTTTGGTACACTGTCAAAGGCCTTCTGGTAGTCAATCCAAGCCATGCTTAAATTACGTTTTCGTTTCTTTACATCATTCAAAATGATTTTATTTAGAAGCAAGATTTACTTACAGCCATAGGCACCTTTACGACATCCTTTCTGTTCAACTGGCAACAGATGGTTCTTCTCTAGGTGTCTATACATTTTGTCAGCTATGGCTGCAGTTATAAGTTTGTACATTACTGGCAGGCAAGTAATTGGCCTGTAGTTCTTGGCCAAAGAGCTGTCTCCCGCTTTGAGTAGCAAATACGTGATGCCGCGAGTGAGCCATTCGGGGAGTTCCTTAGGGTTTTCTTCTTTTCCTTCTTCTTATTGTTATTATTGTTATTATTATTATTATTATTATTATTATTATTATTATTATTATTATTACTAAGGCTTGATTTCAGGCAGACATTCCGGTACCTCGAGAATAATTATTAAATTATTTTACAAATATATAACTATTTTTTTAATTAATAATTTATTTGAGGCACGTTCGGGAACCTAAAATTTTACAAATCAAGCCCTTTATTATTATTATTATTATTAATATTATTGTTATTTTGTTATTATTATTGTTATTATTATTACCAACTAAAGATGTTATGAGTTGGTTGAACATAAAATCTACTCCACGTTGCAACCAGTTTCTTAAGGAGCCCAACGGTACTTCTACAATACTTTACGCAAATTTAGGCTGTTCCCAATAAAGCAATGTCTTGTACTTCCCAGTCTTTTGAATGACATGGGAGTTAAGCCAAGTTCTTACACAAATTTTGCGGAACAAATCCCACAGCTCTGATAACTGTAGGGACGACCTGTGCTTTTACACTTTTGGTTGATCTCGATATTACAAATTCGTATATTTAAGACGTTTTTGTTACTATTATTATTATTATTATTATTATTATTATTATTACAATGATGTTCTTCATTATTTTGGTGAAACTATTGTGTATAGTTTCGGCGCTAATGGTTTTTTTACAGAAGGATGTACAGGCGTTTTGAAGAAAATTACTTTTCGGGTATTAGAGACACCGAAAACGCGTACTTCCATCAGAATCTCAAGATATATTTTTTGTTGCTTTACATACATTTTTTACATACTACTATGTAAGAAATTAAAACGTATATCTCTTTTGTATTTATCTTAAAAAATCCGGCGAAAATGAACCTTATTACAGGAATTGGAAAGAACTCCTTACTGTTGTTTTAAATTTAAGTCTTAAGTTAGTAAGATATCAGTACATGTGTATGCTTACCTATGCAATTATCAAATATATCAATGTACAATGAACCATGTATCAAACAACAAATAAATCATATTTCTCATGTTATTTTATATATATATATATATATATTCTCTTAATATAATAATATCTATCTTTCATATTAGGCTGAAATTACATCCACCGTTAACGAATTTCTGTTCGTCGAAACGTCTAGGCCCCTCACAATTTGCCCTTTTCGTCTTGTGTTTGTTAAGTTCGAATTTTTCTGACTTATCCTATTTGTACTTCGTCGGTATGTAATCTTTTAGAGTGATATTAACATGATTCTCGGGATTTTGATGAAAATAAAGTATTGTTTTATCAGGCAGATAAAGGCATATTAATCTCCTGCTTTACCGTATGTAGTTGAGAGTCCACTGCTGAAACTTGAGTTCATACTTTCTATTGTTAGATTATAGAAACCAAACATTTTCTGATGACGTACGTGTCCCTGCTCAAAAGCAAGCGCGTAGGCATCTATTAATATCGCGCGAAGTAGTTAGGGATTGGTTTTTAAATAAGTACTTAATGGAAGAGGGCGACAACTTCAGTTCGAACCCTCATTTCTATACATTTTGTTTAAAATATAATACTTTTTAAAATAAGATTTTATTTTCTCTTAAATTGCAGTCTACTCGGGCTTGTTGAAAAATGTTCCTTTAAAATGTGATGTTAAGAGAGTGTGGTGTTTGTTTTCGATAAATTGAGTAAAATTGCCTGCCTCAAATGTTTGATCCGGGAGGTGGCATGGTCCCCATTGCCCCGCCTGGATCCGCCTTTGAGTAGGGTTTCCCGCCTTGCAAAGCGAGTTCGCGCTGTGGCGTCGCAGTGGCAAAGCAGAGCGACGCCGACAATCGCGGTGGCCAGTCGGCGGCTGGAGGCCCCAGCGCAATCATCTGCTACCCGACGCCCGGCGCCCACCGCCCACCGCAGGCACCCGTAGCGCCCAGCAAGCGGCTTCTGCCCGCCCGGCGTAGACTGCCCGGCGCAGACCGCCCGGCGCCGCTCATCCCCACAGAGGTAGTTTCTCGTGCTTTATTTCTCTGTCTTTCTTTCTGTCTGTCCTTGTTTCCGTCTCGTTTGTTCGTTTCTTTCTTTCCTTCCTCCCTTCTTTCTTTCCTCTTTTTACAGGCAGAGTTTAGCTCATTCCCGCTTTCTCTGCAGCAACTCTCACCGGAGGTCCTAGGGCTCGAGTCGTGACAGTGGTCGATTTTCGACACAAGCTACATAGTTAGGCCGAATTCCCTGCAGGGAAAATACTTCGCAAGCCGACGTGTAGGTAGACGCCGGATCTCAGCATCCATTTCGGAAGATCTTCTCACAATAAATATTCACTAAACGAACAAGACGAATGAAAGCACGTGGTAATTTTGATTTGGCATGCTAATTTTTTCGCATTTCTTTCCTTCCTTCATTCTTCACTTTTTTCTCTAAATATATTAATTTATGAATTTATTTATTTGTATATTTATTTGTAACAGGCATCTGTTTTAGTTTGTAACAGGTAAAAACTGTCCATTATGTAGGAGGGAAAAGTACAATCTCTGCCCATTTTCTTTATCTCCGGAATCCCTCCAAGCTCTCTTGTAATAGTAAATTGGATTAAAAACCATGGAGAAAGATAATGTGATTGCACAATTGGCGAAATATCAAATTCCCGACCAACGTACACACAGTTCAAAATTTTGCGCAAATTTTGAAGGTTCTGGTACTAGACACATACATTGCTAAAAAATGCATGCAGTATTTGCATTTCTTACCATAAGTAATTGCGAGGTCTTTTTATATACGATGTATCTACAAAATTTGAATTTTTTGAGAAGTACACGTTTTCCGTCATTTTCTGTTCTCAAAATCCAGTCTTGTTTTAAGATTGTTTCTGAGCGTTCTAAAGGTGCGCGTACACTGCGCGAGCGAACCTTTGCGAGCGAACAATTCTTCATATCAGTAAGAGTTTCCGGGCTAATAGACCGTGGTCCAATTGGCGTTGAAGGACCAAACGTTTCGCCGACAGCTGCGATGGACATCTTCAGTGGTGGCGGGCAAACGGAACACGAATCGTGTCGTTAGCACGAGATCGTCTGTCAAACGAGTGAACATTCGCTCGATGTGTTCGTTCCGAGTAAGTGAATGCAGACGCCGAGCGAGGAGCTGAGGGGATCGTTACTCGGTCGAACATTTTCATTTCCGCCTGCAAACACGTAGGCGAATGGTGTTAATTTCAACAGTCTCTGAGAGCTTACAGAAGAATTTTGGATCTACAAAATTCTTCTGCAAATAAAATTCTTCTGCTTCTGTGTAGTTTGCATAGGAAAGTATGAAGCTTTTAAATGGTAAGTATAATCGGAGGAAGAGTGAATATACGATTGAAAATACTCGATTTTTTTAAAATTTAGAGATCTAGCCTAAAAGAGCCTTTGGTGCTAAAACAGCACTTACTTTCTTGCCGGTACTTTCACGCAAAATAACGAGAAAAGTAGTAAAATTTTCGAAAAATTGTACATGACCTTATTTCAAAATATATCTTTAAAGAAGAGATTTCACTTAAGGGAAAAAATGTCGTGTGTCAAGTTACCACAAAACATGGATTCTGGTTACACCACATGCTAGAGGACTTGCTAGAGGACTTTTCTTCTAAATTTACCAACTGGATTTATCCACTTTTTCGTTATCAGTGCCCTGTAATAAGAGTTTATTTGTCGAAAATTCGCCGTGTTTTCGTGCAGCATTACATCATTTTCTCTCTACTGCGTAAGTGGTAGTGAGAAAGTAAAAATTGGAGCCATTTCTAAGAATATTTGCAATTCTCCCCGAATCAGGGTTTTCAACGAAAATGAGAACTGCGTCGTTCTCTTAATTATCCTTTACGCTATCCGGGGTCAAAATTTAATCTAAAATTTGGTGCCTTTTTTGAAAATTTTGAGAATGTTTAACGGGCTTCATGTAAAGTAGCCCCGAAATTAAAATATCGGTTTCAAATTCAAGAAATCGCGACATCAATCAGATTGACTGAGGAATTTCAAGTTGTGGAGAAAATCGCCTGTACGGTAAAGCTCGTCCACAGACGGACGGGCAGTTATTTTGCCGTCAATCGATTTTTCGGTACCAAGGACCCACAAAACATGAGTACTGGCTACATCACATGTGAAAGGATTTTTTTTCCAAATTTGGCAACTGGATTTCTCCACTTTTCCGTTACCAGGGCCCGACAATCTATTGGAAAATATAGTAGAGCCCCGGTATTCCGAACTATTGGGGGTGTGGTCTGTTCGAATTCGGAAATGTTTGTATTTTCCGAAAAAATATACCGTACATATACAAATACATCTATAAGATTACCAGACAGAATGTGTGGTAGCGTAGTGATATGAAGTGCCAATGTTGCGAACAACGGAATACAGTACGTCCATAACGAACCGCATGCGGTAGTGGTTGCTGCATTGTTTAGAAGAGTTGGAAAACAGTTTGCTTCGCTGCTCTTAATGGGTATTCTGCGTACAGAATTTAGAATTGGGTTGACTGACACTATGTTCAAGTATTTTCGTATCATAAATTAAATTAATAGAAATCAGGTGTTTTTGTTTATTTTTTTCTCCAACCTGAATTGTGTTTGAATTATCCAAAATTTCAGATTTCTGGGGCTGGGATTAGCGGAGTTCTGCTATATCAATTTTGTGAGAAAATTCTGCTTACGGTTTAGCCTCTAGCGTTTTTCACAGATGGACGGGCAGACAGACAGACGCTTTGCCGTCAATCGATTTTTGGTATCAAGGACCCACAAAATACGAATTCTGACTACACGTATTAGAAGTAATTTTCGATACATAGGGACAAAGATTTATGGACTTTTCCGTTTCCAGGACTGGACGTAAGAATTTTTGCCGGGCATTCTTGAACTCCGCATATTTTCTGTATTTCGGAATAATTTATTAGAGATATTCGATGCAACTATCAGGTCTCTGCAAGATCCAGAAATAACTTTACAAACTTGTGTGACGATGCTTCAGTTTGAAAATGGGAATTTAAAAGAAGCAAATTCGATAAGTACGAATCATTAGCGATCAAACTTACAAAAAATTCAGGAATATGATAACACGAGGTAGAAAGAGAAACATTCGGTTAAATTCATTACAATATGAAGCACCTCCCGAAATTAAGCTATCGCAAAAAAATATTTATGAGAAGAAACTTAAATCTTGTCAGTGATTATCTTTCTTCTTAATTGAATGACAGAATATGTGTAGAATGTTATTTGCGAACGATGCTGATCCCTTAGCTGTATAGATGTAATGGAACCGAATGAGTTGTCTGAAATCGCAAATAGACTTCTCGATATATATATGAAAATTATCTCGAATTAAATCTCAGGTCCAATTAAAATCGGCACTGACTTGGGACCATCGGAGCGCTGCTGTGGCGTGGGCAGCGCTCAACCAACGTCGGCCGCGTAATCCGCATTCCTACAAGGAGTGGTTAAAGGTACAACAGATGAAAGGTACACCACCTTCCCCTATTCTTTCTTCAAATTTTCCTTTTTACGTCTGTAGCTATATAAACAATTATTTCTTCATAAAACTAGTAGATCCGTACATACCTATGTTAAATATTTATGTGTTTGAATATAACTTCTAATAAGACAAGAGCAAGAGTTTAGGATGTGTTCGGGAGATATACATTTTTAGACAGGTATTTCTAAAATGCATGATCAAACTGTTTTATAGAATACATGTCAAACACTTTTAATGACTATACTCCTCACACATGATTAAAATTTTAATGTACTCTCACTATAATATTTTCCCACAAGTTTTAAAAATATCTGGGTAATATTAACACTCTTTACAATATATCGAAAACATTCTTTTAAAATTATGTTGTAAATAACTACAAAAACGTGAAGGAAACTCAACTTTATAATCTATCCCAACTGTAGATCTGTCTGTGGTTTGCAAATCGAGTTTGATGATGTTACAACGTACACAGAATTTTCTCTTTTAATGAATGTTTGGAAAGCAGATTATGTTGCAACACAATGTCACTTTGTGCGTGGGTGAGTATATTAAAACGATATTAATTTTTTAAACTAGGTGTTTGTATTATACTCTCAAGCTAATTTACCGACATATAATTTCCCAACCCTTTTAAAACTCAATTACATATCTCAGATATTCATATTGACAAAAAGAAGAATTTATGGAGACACGGTGGAACTATAAAAACATTTGCGTTAATTGAAATACTTAGGCCTTTTTAATATCTAATAGTAATACATAAAGATTGAGTTCGTATTTAGAAAACCTCTGAATATTTCTATGGACGTTTTACTTAAATTTTCCCCATCACACAGTGATACAAAGCTACTAGGAATCTACATGCAGATGTAGTGCAGATGTACATGCAGATGTAGATACATGTAAATGTAGCTTCACTGTGCGCACCTTTTGTTGAACTCGGAAACATACATTTTTCAAATATTTTTATTTTTCTAAAATAATAATTATTTTCTAAATTCTTGTTTCAAGTTTGGGTTTTTATTTTTATTCTGGGCCTCAAGAAAATGTGCGCAGATAAATCTCTTTCCCCACATGTCATATACAGTTTTTACTGTTTTTTGACAAATAAATAAATAAATAAATAAACAAACAAATAAATAAATAAATAACAAATAGATTCCAAGGCGAGTCTTCCGCCCGGGACGCCGCAAGGAAGCGCGGGACAGCTTGGGTCTCCTTCCAGGTAGTGTCATAAAAGAGGCAACGCCTCCGAATAGAAGGGAAGCGCCGAAACGAGCGCTCCTCAAACCACAGATGTTGCACTAGCCCCACGCATTGACGAAGAACAGATCATAAATATTAGCGAACAGACAGGCTTCTCCTCCAGCAGAGGCTCCTGGCGTGTGAACGGTAACGGTTACTGCTGGCAGCTGGGTGTTTGAAGTGAATTACGAAATACGCAACCCCTTGAGTTGCAAATTTTGTCGAGGCTTCCTGGGAGCAAAGCGCGAACCCTCTGTGCCATGAGGTCCGTCGGGGAATTATGTGAGTACTACGGTAGAATGTCGATAATCCGGTTTAATTTGAACCGTACACTCATTCGGATTATCAAATTAACCGAATTTCAACCCGGAAGAATAAATGGGATTGTATTCGTCTTCTAAGAAAAAAAACTTACTAAAATCATTTATAATTCAATTTGATGGTTAAAGAATTATAGTTTTCTGTAATTGGTAGTTCAAATAAATACGAAGTAGTAACGACCCTCAACTCAGTATATATATACAGTATGAAATTCACGCGATTTGTTTTCATCACAATCGGGTTCAGATTATCGACGGTCTGGGATTTAAAGTCCGAATTATTGACGCTCTACTGTATTGTCATATTTTTCAATATTCACCGTTTGCTGGATTTAAAAATTTATATCAGAACTACTTTTTGCATGAAACCTTTAAAGCCATAATTATTTGTGATTGCAAAACTTTTATTTGCATTTAATTTTAACATATAGTAACATAGATGACGAAATTAGTGTTTATTTCTTTTGTATTTTATAAGTATGTGTATGTGTATTTCTTTTGCCTCCAAATACGAGAATGTCATCGCCATTAGAGAAATGCGTTTCAGTACTTACCTATAAATATCAAGATAATATCATTTTGGGGGATTTTGACTGTACTTAAAAAATACCATCATAAAATCTGCTACTAATTTGGTTCTTTCTTTTAATTTACGTCACCTACAAAAATTAAACTTAAATCCAATTCATAGCTGTTCTAAAATGGAGTCGCATATTGCCGAGACTGTCGATATTTCTACCTGCAGCGTCCTCCAACCCTTTCAATCCCTCAATGCTACCTGTCGCGTACAAAGCGACCCCCCCCCTCCCTTCGACTGGGCGAATGAAACTGAAGTACTGTACGCAGGAAAAACCTTACAGAATAACTTTGCTCATTGAGGAGAGCGGGCCGGCGAACAAAAGGCGGCGTTTCTCCACCCACCCACCCCATCGTGTACTGGATTTACCGCTCAAAATTTTCAGAATCTTGATGTGACAATGTATCTGTTAATTGCTGCGTCTTTCGAGCCTCGCAAGATATTTCAAATATTGTGTGATTACTTACTACATATTCTGTGATTCTCCGCCAATGGTCTCTTAAATAGGTACATGGAAGTGAAAGAGCTTACGTTATCACACTTTGAAAGTGGAGAAGCACATTTGTATTAATATGTAATGTTCTGTAAGTTATTAATAACATTGCGCTTCTGTTACATACATTTTTTCTTTAATTAATAATGCCAGATGTCGAAAGATTATAACAACTTGAAGTTTACATGCTGTTTCTGGTAATGTGCATGGTTTCTGGTAATCTGGTGGTGTGCATTACGTTGATGAACAAAATATGAACAATTTGATGACATGATGAAATCAGCGAATACTAACATGGTGTTCCTTAATATTTCCAAACTGTACGGAAATGTCAGCAATAATTTCAGAACATATAGATCAATACAATAGATAAGTATTTATGCAGTCATATTCACATTTTAAATATTCAATATGGCATAAAATCACCTACACGTTTTCGCTTTTTCTTAATGTTTCATATCCATAACGAGCGAATCAAAACGAGACATTCGGATATAATAAAAAAGCCAGAAACACTTTGTACCTCGTACCTAGGGAGCGGATTTAAATGCAATGTCATTTTTTTCGCTTCAGAACAATGCCGTGTAGTATTATCAACTATCATTTTATATTATGACAAAAGGAAATGACACTTTTTATCGGGCATTCTTTTTTTTTTGCATTTTCCGTCGATTCGAATAATAAATCATTTTTTAAACTTTTTCCGTAATTTTAATGCATTTTTCGCTGATCTCATCGATTTTAATATCAATTTTATGGTACTAGCTTCCAATAATATTTACGAGATGCTCTACAGAATTCCTGAATAGTCTATTCCATTTCTTCGCTCACCTATTGTAATGTCAGCCGTTGTATGTGACGCCTAACAGCGCCAATGTCGGTTCAGCCGATTAGCCTTGATAACTAAACACAGAGATTTTCTGGAAAAGATCAGTCGAAGCCGAAACATCATTGAAAGTTGGGTTCACTTGAACGAATAGAAGTAGTTTCGATTACATCAGTAATGTATCGAACAACATGAGTTGTTCATCCGAAACTGTTTTTGATAACAATTTTTTCGCCATTTTCTTTGTTTTTAGGGCATTTTTAAAACATTTTTCAAGCATATTATTGATTTTTTTGGCGATATTTTAGGTCATAGAAATCCGCTCCCAATCATAACTATTGGCCTGTAGCAAGAGCTGGTCACCTGTAAAAAGTATACACACGTAAAGTGCTGCCTTGTGGCTTAAGCAGCTGAGAGGGAGGGATTTTTTCTTCATGTAACTAAAATTAACTAAAACTAACTTAATTTTAACTTAAAATCTAATTTTCTAGTTACTAATGTACACTTTGGTATACCTAACTTAAAAGAATTTTTTCATTATTTTATTTTCCTTAATCCATAGTTAACTTTTTCTAGAAATGTTGATGAAATGTTCTGTGAGATGTTCTTTTGTTTTTATTTCCATTCAAGCATCAGTCATTCTTGTTTCATTAAATACTTTGTTTCATAAATAACTATTCATTCTACTCATTCACACCCACTGCACTACACTAGTCTTCTGTTCGCCACGGCACTGACTTGACTCGAAGTGTCCGTGGCGTTCAGGCCCATTTGGAGGCGTGGCAGGTGGAGCGCGGCGTCGCGTTCCCCGCGCGTCCCACGGCCGATGGCGATTCTTTCCCCCCGCGTTCGGCTGCCTCTGCTTGCTCACACAGGGTAGCAAGCGTGTCATGAAACAGCGCGCGGAAGGTGAAGGCGACGTGTTTCGGTCCTTTTCGTAGATAGGACTGATGTGTATCGCTGTTCGCCTCTCGGCTGGTGTCGCGCAGGATGCGCGGCGTTTTCGGACCCAGCACCTTGGCAAGCGCCGTAGTTGAGCGCCTTTGGAGCACCGGCAAGAATTGGGTTTTTACACCCAGAACTCCAAACACGTCGGCGTTTCTAGGATATCTGTTGGGGGGGAGGGAGGTGCGGGAGCGCCGCGAGGCGCGCCGCACGGTTTTCCGCCGAGCGAATCGGTCGGAGGGTGGAGAGAGGTGCCGCTGCGAACACCTCGCAGGCGTACGACCACATGGAGAGCACGCAAGCGGTGAATAGGCGGCGCTTGAGGGCAACGGTGACATTCTTCTTATGGGTTTTCCCCAAGCATCCGCTCGCGAGTTAATCTCCAGGAGGGTCTTGAATATTTTCGTCTAGGGCAGGTACCACTAAAGCTTTGTGAATGACTTCCGTCTCGAAAAGCCGGGCGTACTTCAGAATTAAATTTCAGATTCCAACGTGCAGTAATGTTACGTAATAATGAACTGAATACCTTAAACAAAATTACTTCTAATCTGACGTTGGCCTTCAATTCGGCAATGGATTTTGGTACAACTAAATTTATTTACGGTCATTGATGTTTAAGTACTTGTCTCAAATGTCCAATACTTGCAACTTCCGATTACCAGTAGAAACCTTAAAGATATCTGAAATTGCAACGTTTTTTAAGGTCCTGGTATGTGATGGTGTATTCATACGTTGTTTTTTAAATCAAGTTTTGTTAATTTCAAACCTTACTTTATCTACAATGATGAAACGCGGATACTGTGATTGAAAATCTAATATTTCTACCGTATATTATTTTCTCGTGTACGTACCATAAAGACAGTACATACTAAGTAAACCATGAGGAATAAATGCATAGTATAGAGAAAGGTAAGTAATGATGCGGCAAAAAAATGGCGATAGTTCGACAGGAAAAATCGTTTTGTGGGGCCCTGGTAGAGAAAAATTGCATAAATGCTGTTCCAAAATGTACTTGTTCTAACATGTTATTCAAAGTGAAATTTCAGTGCGATTTCACGAATTGTAGGTCTTTGATACCGTTTTTAATAAACGTCCGCTAGTCCGTCTTTTCGTCCATCTGTGAACACTAGCGCCTAAATTATTCGTTGATATGTTAATACACTGATGTAGGACCAACTTTCACTGTTATTGTTTAATTTTTAAAAATTCCAAAAGTTGGCATTTTTATATTTATCTTCTCACAACTGCAATATTGAGATAAAGATTATTTCCTTACAAGAAATAGGTTCTCCACAATTAGCACTTTCAAAAACGCCTTGAATATTTTTTTCCAAATTCTAGTAGTCTTCGTGTAATGTTGAGTGAAATATGTGCAATATACAAAATACCAAAAACAAAATATTCTTAAAACACGAAATTGTTGTATTCGTTTTATTTTCTTACAAAATTAACAAACTAATTATTTTACCTCTTCCCCCTGTCATTAAAATTTACATTACGGGCTATACGTATACATTATTGCTTTTGGAAGTATAAGCGTTTTAAATGATTCCTTACAAAGATACACGAAAATTCAAACGTTTCCTAGAAGCATCAGTTTGAAATTAGGCTTTTTCAGAAACGAAACAGTTCATCAAAAACGACTGCGAAATTCTTTGTTTTTTTTCTTTTTGGGAAGTATTAAGTGACAAATTCCCACGTAAACATTTTTTATTTATATCTGAAATTTCTTGGTTCTCTTGACATTCCTTTGTTAACTTGACATCAACTGAGAACGGCGTTTGCGGAAAATTCCATTTCTGCCATTGTTTAAAGAGTATCAAAAAATTTTTTATGGTAAGTTTTCAGTGACAAAAAAGTGACAAATTCCCATGTAAAAAGTTTTCGGTTTTCGTGAGATTGCAATTCTCTCTTGACCCGCGTTAGCTCGTTAGACCGGCGTTTGCGAATAATTGCATTTCTAGTATGTTGTTTAAAGAGTAACAAAATTTCTTTTACGGTAGTTTCGAGCGACAGAAAAGCGACAAATCCCCATGTAATTATTTTTTAATGTCAAAGGAACAATGGCAGTGCCTATTAGTAAAGGGAATAGAATAATGGTAGTTCATAGTGGAACTTACGAAAAGTTCAGAGAGAACGCTATGTTAGTTGTTCGGTCAAGGAAAACCGGCGACTAACACGAGGAAATGAATTAGAACACGTTTCGCCGAGTGGTTTGAAACAAAATTGTTACTAAATTTGAGGGAACCTTCCAAATAGTTATGGACAACAACCTTTACGTATTTGTAAACAAAACACCAAGTATTGCGAGTAGAAAACAGGAGATTGTTGAATAGTTGGTGTGCGGAAATTCTAAAATTGATATATCCAGAATTTGTTAAAGCAGAACTGTTTCGAACGGAAGAGATAGCAAAATTAAATCCACGGTTTCCTCTACATGCTATTGATGAATTGTCCAAGAAACATGGACATGAGGTGATTCGATTGCCGCCCTACCACCGTCTCTTTAATTTGGGCGCAAATAAACGGTTACGTGCCAAAGAAGAATGCAAAATGTACGTTACTTGGGGTGGAAAAGCTCGTGGCCAACTGCAAAACAACGTGATCAACGTAACGGATAGTGGTAGGTCATATTAAAAAAGTAATTGCGAAGGCATGGGAAGACGAAGGAATTGTGGAACAAAATTTTGAAGAACTTATTATTTCTCTGCAATCTTCGAGTTCCAGCGCTTCCCAACAATCTTCAGAGGAAAGTGACTCTGAAATAAGTGGAGTGTTTCCTTTGTAACAGTAATTTGTTTAACAATTAAAACGGTGTAAATAGTCTATAATTGTCACCTTGCCGACCAATTCTTTGAACAAATTTAATTATTAAAAACGCATTGTTACTTAGTATCATGGTCACAATTTGGATTCTATACGACAGAGAACAAATTCTCCGAGCTAATAACTTGCAAACAAAGTGACGGGATAGGTTACAATTATATATACATAAAAGGAGCGATAGTGCGCTCGTGAAAACTGTTTAAAGGGTTGGTTGACTCGGAAGCTCAGTGGTCAGAGCAGCTGGGCGTAAACCAGAAGGCCCTGGTTCGAATCCCCTGTCGGGCCGACCAATTTTTTGAACAAATTTAATTGGTGTAAATAGTATAAATATGGTGGAAATTCTTGTGATTGTAATGACCGATTGGGTAAGTAATGTCTTCGTCGGTCTTTTTTTTTGAAGTGGAGAGCGGCATATGACGAAGGACGATTAATGCACTTGTGGCGACGACGCCTGCATTATCCACCCACTATAGGTACCGCTTGCCTTTCTGCCACCGCGGCCGGGCGGTCCTCGCCGCTCCCGCCCCCGCCGCTCCGCCCCCGCCGCTCCGCCCCCGCCGCTCCGCCCCCGCCGCTCCGCCCCCGCCGCTCCGCCCCCGCCGCTCCGCCCCCGCCGCTCCGCCCCCCGCCGCTCCGCCCCCGCCGCTCCGCCCCCGCCGCTCCGCCCCCGCCGCTCCGCCCCCGCCGCTCCGCCCCCGCCGCTCCGCCCCGCCGCTCCGCCCCCGCCGCTCCGCCCCCGCCGCTCCGCCCCCGCCGCTCCGCCCCCGCCGCTCCGCCCCCGCCGCTCCGCCCCCGCCGCTCCGCCCCCGCCGCTCCGCCCCCGCCGCTCCGCCCCCCGCCGCTCCGCCCCCGCCGCTCCGCCCCCGCCGCTCCGCCCCCGCCGCTCCGCCCCCGCCGCTCCGCCCCCCGCCGCTCCGCCCCCGCCGCTCCGCCCCCGCCGCTCCGCCCCCCGCCGCTCCGCCCCCGCCGCTCCGCCCCCGCCGCTCCGCCCCCGCCGCTCCGCCCCCGCCGCTCCGCCCCCGCCGCTCCGCCCCCGCCGCTCCGCCCCCGCCGCTCCGCCCCCGCCGCTCCGCCCCCGCCGCTCCGCCCCCGCCGCTCCGCCCCCGCCGCTCCGCCCCCGCCGCTCCGCCCCCGCCGCTCCGCCCCCGCCGCTCCGCCCCCGCCGCTCCGCCCCCGCCGCTCCGCCCCCGCCGCTCCGCCCCCGCCGCTCCGCCCCCGCCGCTCCGCCCCCGCCGCTCCGCCCCCGCCGCTCTAGCACGTTCTCCGCCGCTCTCTGCGTGGCAACGCCGCTCCCCATCACAGCGCGCTCCCATGGCGGTTCAATTTCAATACCTCAAAAATTTATAAAAGTGAGTACGATAGTAAAATAGCTGAAAATTTGTTCTTTTATCAATTTTACTCAGAAGTCTTGCGGCTAGGTCTTGGTCAGCGTCGTCGCTTTCCACTACTCGGGTACACTGCTCGGGTACACCACTCAGGGCACCGCCCCAGCCGGGACAAGCTGCAAGCTCCGACCGGTCTTCTGGCATGTGTGGTAGTGTAGTGCATGTTAGTGTAAGTGTGTGTGTGCAAAAAGAGAGGATAAAACAAGGAAGAGGAAGGAAAGATCGCGCGCGGTCCGTGACCCGTTTGTTACGGTACTGCTCCGGCATTCACCTGGTGTTGATCGGAGCAAACCACGGAAAACTACCGATCAGAGCAGCCGGCCGCTAGAATTCTCCTCCAGACAGCGACTGAATTCGACCTAGCTGACAAGCTAGTGTCGAAAATCCTGCTGCCGTCGGGACTCGAACCTAGGGCCTTCCTGTCAGAGGGACTGCAGTGACATCAGGTTGATGCCTGAGAAAATTCACTTCTCACGTTGAGAAGACCGGAATACGGTGTGGGGATGTCTACGTGGTGACCACACGTACACCATTAACCCATGGCCGTGAGACAGGGACGTTGCCGGTAGGGCTGAGCCCGTTCACGGGCTGTCGCGCCAAGAACAACATAACAAGCAACTTTTCCAAATAAATAAATTATTTTTAAAATATATTTAGGGTTAATGCTACAAATTGTAGTGGCGAAGGGTTAGTTTCTAAACTCAAACTGGTGAAAAATAGATTGTGCAAATTATGAATGAAAATCGTCCAACTCACCTTATTCGAATGCGTTTAGAATGTGATGTTTTACGCGAAATTTAATTTCAACGATCTCATCAAAAAATTTGTTCCAGAAAAAGTGCGGAAAGTTCATACGGCATAGATTGTTATATTTGTATGCGCAGTAGAAATCTTGAACATAGTGTGTGCAAGTACCGTTAGCTGACATTTTTTTATGCTTTGTTTCTAGGTGTGGTTTGTGAATGCATACCGGCCTAGGACTTTTCCCTGGATTGTGACAAATATGGCGTTACTCCCAGATTGAGTGTGTATTGAGGTGAGTATTGCTTTAGGATTCCTTAATATTGCATATTGTAGAATTGAATGCTTGACTATTGACAAATAAGTCATGCAAAAAAAAAGGAAACGAAAAGGGCATAACCAAATAAAGGGATGAAAAGTGCCTGGAAAACAAATCGATAATCGCGATACTCCTATGAAAGAGAATACAAAATGTAGCAGATTACAAAAAACTCAGCCTCCTAGGACAATCTGTTGCAGAGGTGCAATGAGAAACGTGATTTTCATGTTTTTTTTTTCTCGGCTTCTATTGCATGTATCAGACTGAAAAAAATTGGAGAGACGGAGAAAAGTAGTTGCCTGTATATATTTTTTATGTATATATTTTTAATAACCAAATTTAGCGCCAAATTCACATAGAAAAACATAAATATATTTTCGAAATTGATTTTTTGCACGATAACGTTGGAGTACTGTCTCAATTTTTTTCCTCTAGAATGTGTCTCATAACATTCCATAACATATTTGTTTCAGATTTTTAAACAATGTTGTTGACCATGAAAAATAATTAAAACCTGTTTTATCAGTTTAAAAATTTGAAATTCGCGCCAAAATATGATTGGGAATTTTTTTCACCTGTGTTTAAACAATTTATATTTCAATTATTGAAAAGTCTCACTCTCCAGCATGATTTACAAGTTTTTGTCGTTTTTTTATGTGCTCTGTCCATTCGTTTCAAATATTGTCTGTGGAGTGGTTTGTCTCTCCATGACTTCTTTACACGACATTTTTTGTGTCTCACTTTCATGTAAAGTCGCATCAGAAGTTCACTGTTTCTGTCATTCTGCGCGTCTTGCATAGTTTTCTTTGCAATGCTTCTTGCTGTACTAACAATACCTCTGTTTCCCATTCTTCGGTCAGATTTCATGACCTGCCTTATTAGAGGGTCATCTTGATGGCTGATTACTAGAGACCGGAAAAATATGTAGTATAAAACGTCAAAATATGTACATAAATATGTAATGAAAATAGTAAGAATATGTAATAAATATGTAAAATCGGATATAATATGTAATATTAAAATTCTCTAATTAAAAACCATTTACATAGAAAGAAATTACATTTACAAAAACTGCTCACTTTACATTATACAACTTTCTCGTCAATAGTAAAAGCTTCATCTATTGTAATCCTGGACTGTATTTTAGCAGCCAGACTAATCGCAATAGAAGCCATCGCACAAAGTGGCGAGATCTACGACCAGCAAACGTACACTGTAGCATCTTCATCGAAGTGTTACACTTCAGTGATCGCAAATTTTTCTCCAAAATTAAGGAGATTTCTTAACTTTCCTTTCTTAACTAACCTTTCTTAACATTCATGATTATAAACTTCGCGGACAAGGCTGAACACAAACGCGATGTCAATGATGCTTTGGACACCTAGATTTCCCCAATAATGTAGGAAAATGCTGATTTAAAAAAAATACAACTTTTCATAAAAAATACGGAATTGAATAGAAGAAAATTGATAAAATAAAATATATTGTGAAAACAGCAAAATATGTAAAATATGTAACATAGTACTAAATATCTAAAAATATGTAACGAAAAAATTAGATATTGTGTTAGGAGGTCTATGATTCGCCAAGATTACAATTTTGAAAACGGTAAGTAGAGACAAAAAATATGTAATTACATAAAAAGCTGATCTCTACTGATTACATACGTTCCCATCCAGACTATTGCGACAACGCAGGCCACCGACTATTGTGCCAGGAAGCCTCAATTTGTCTGAGGTTATTGTTGTTATAATATTATTATTATTATTATTATTATTATTTCCAAAGACTCTGGCCTACAGTAGCCACCAGGTCCTTTGCAGAACCAAGGTGCGTGCTTCGCTTGCAAACTCGGGCGGTCAGGATTTGACGTGAAGTTATTGAATATCATTAAAAACTTTCTCACGATGCGTGCAATGCTCTGGAGAATAGCCTTTTACATTTTCTGAATGTGTCAGTCCAAGCCCTGCAGACGATGAAGAGATCAGTCCATTTGCAGAAATCACCACATGAACTACATGAACAGATACTAACCGCAACACGTCGCTCAGTTCAGTATCCAAAGCCAGATATTTCCACTTCTTCTTGGCAATGGAGGCAGCTGTATTTCGGTCTAAAGGGATGTCCACGATAAGTTTTTTCCGTGAAAACTTGGCGACTTATATTATGTTTTGTCTTCAACCCCTGCGATCAGTGGTAACTGCAACATTCCTCAATAGTGCAGTCGATAAGAATTTTGCCTTGCAAAAGATTAGGTAGAAGATTTTATTTTGTTTATATTGTTATTAGTAAGAAACCCCTAAGTTTTCCACCTCGAAATACTTCGGAAAAGCTTTGGGTTTGAAAAAGTTTTCCCCCTCTGCAGGTGTACGTTTGATAACGCACATCACCCTCAGAATTCCTCTGGAAATCACAAGGCGTTGTACATTCTAACCTAGGTGGATAGTGTCTTAGAGTTTCTTAACATTCATGATTATAAACTTCATGGATAAGGCTGAATGCTGTTCTGAAGATGTATAGGGATCTTTTCGTAAGGCAGTCATTGATTTTGTTACTCTCGTTTCGCCACATTCAAATCGTTCAATATTTTGTTTAAATAATAGAAATTACAACTGAGCTATTTCTGTGAAATCTTATTATCTGAATTATTTGTAAATATCTCATTGAACTCTTCATTTGCTTTGTAACGGGCTTCTTAAATATTTACCTTGAATTATCTCTTGTATTATTACGTTTGAAAAGTACAACCATTTATGTAAGTGTTCCCGACCAGATCTATAGCCCATCGAAGAGGTAGGGAGGGAAGTTATATGAGGAAAGAGTTAGGGTGGGAAGTTCAAGGAGAGTGGATCGGGAAGAGAGGGGGGTGAGAAGAGGGAGAGAGAGAGAGGCAAAACTGCAAGGTGTACAGGATGAGTAATTTCAGTTGGTAAAAATACACCTCAGAGTGTTACAAGCTAAACAACTCAAAATATCCTGTCAATTGTAACATTTTGGGAGAATAATGGGAGGTCAGAGCTCATTTAAATGCCCAAAATAGTTCAATTCATAGACAAGATTCAAGAAACAACAAGAAACCCGTTAATTCCGGTGACAGATTTGCTTCTACTCTATGCAATGCTGCAATGTTCCTCGCAACGAAAGCTCGAGCTACGAAAGGTTAACCCCTGCGTCCCGGGCTATCGCCGCTGGCATACCACATTCGCAGCTGGCTCGACATCGCCAGGACGCTGGGGATGGGGGGACGCTGCAGCTGCGTAGGGGACGCTCCGTGGGAAAGGGCCCTGAACGAAAGAAAGAATTCCCACGTCAGCTGCATCAGAAGCTCTCAGATTGCGTGCGATGGGGTGTGCGGCACGCTTGTAGGAGATGCCTGAAAAAATTCCTTCGTATATTTCAAGAAAACTAGTTGTGTTAAAACAGCACCTACTTTCTAGCCCGTACGCAAAATAACGCGAAAAGTACTCAAATTATCGAAATATTTTACAAAACGTATCTTTAAGGAGCAGATTTCATTAAGGGGAAAATCTCTGCGTTTAATATTTTAGTTGTAGGAAGACTGCGAAAAAATTATGAAATGTTGCAATTTTCGAAAAAATCAGGGTTTTCAACGAACATGAGACCTGTACCATTCTCTTAAACACCCTCCCTTGACACTGTCAAGCAACAAAATTTAATAAAAAAACGATAGTCATTTTTTTTTTGAAAATTTGGAAAATGCCCAACGGCTTCATGTAAAGTACTCCCAGATAATTCTGGGAGTACTTCGGTTTCAAATTCAAGGGACTGCGACATAGCAGATCTATTGGGAATATCAGTTTTGGAGAGTCAGCTGAACGGCCCTAGCGTTGTAGCAGACGGACGGGCTGACGGACTGACGTACAGTTTGCCGTCATTCGATTTCAAGGTATCGGTATCAAGGACTCACAAAACATGGATTCTGGATACACCACGTGTTAGAGTTTTTTTTCTAAATTTAGCTACTGGATTTATCCACTTTTTCGTTACCAGGGCTCTGTAATAAGAGTTTTTCTGCCGAAAATTTGCCGTTTTTTTCGCGCAGCATTACTTAACTTTCTCTCTACTCCGTAGCGAGACAGTAAAAATTAACTTCTTAACTGGAAAGTTAGTGCTTTCTTCCAAGGTATTGTAAATACTTACTTTGTAAATTTAATTTTTTTTCATTAAAAAGTCTCCAGCATTAGTTTAATCATTTAGCCAAATAATAATTAATAGGTAAGTGGAAAAACAGTATTAATCCAGAAAGTTCATTTTTAAGTAATTAAAGTTATAGCATATGATTAGATATGACCAAAAAAACTCTTACTTCAGAAATGCTTTACCAAGCTATACGAATATCTTATGAGGAATAATTGCGATAAAACGTTATTAAAAATGTGTTATAAGTTAAACAAAAATTGTGGAATTGTACTGTTTTTCACCTCAACGAAGATTTACCAACCAAATTTCTTTCAAAATAACAAAGTACCACAAAAATACCACATTTTTTTGTTGTAAGAGTGCACATAAGTAATATAACTTGGGGTCGTCCAAATTTCAAATTGAAACTTTAAATATATCTTATATATTAAAATCTTTTCCTGAATTTGTGGTATTACTTTTAAGATATTGAATGCTTGTTTACAACTTGACTGTGAACACATTCTTTAAACGCAAAATAACGGAAATTACTGGTTCTCCGCTTACTGTTTCCTTCATCTCTCGCACTTCGGTTCATTATTGGCACACTCTCGATCAGTAACAAAACAACCGGTAAATTACATCAGCTCGCACAACTGGCAAATAACAAATGTGAAACCATCGGCTGCGAGCAGCCTGATTCGGCAAATGTCTGAAATCCTGAGTGGAAGAGCAGTACATGTCCAGGACAGAGTATCCAGTACCACGTATCTCCCCTAGCGGGACACCGTCCCAGCCGGGATAAGGTCTAACAAGCTTCCAGCAGGTCTCCCGTGGAAGTGAAGTACATATAAGTGTCAGTATGTATGTGTGAGTGGGTGGTTGGCTGGTGGTGAAAGGGAAGAAGGGAGAAGGATGAGGAAGAAAAGGTCACGCGCGGTCCGTGGCGTGTTCGTTATAGGACTGCTCCAACATTCGCCTGGTATTGATCAATGAAACCATAGAAAACTACCGGAAAGCGCAGCTGGTGGTTAGAATTCTCCTCCAGACTGTGGCTGAATTCGACCCAGCTTCATAGCCTGTATTGAAAAGACGCTATGGTCCGATTAAAATAAGTTGGTGATTGACAGTTGTGATTCTGAAGCTGTAGCTTCGCACAATATAAGGGTATGATTTGGTTACTTTAATAAGTATTTATTTCAAGTGTTTACTTTCGTATCTCGGAAGCATATGGCCAGTGGCACGAAAACTCTCAACGTCGCTCCCTTCCATTGGCAACTGTCAGTCACCAACTTCTTTTAATCGGATCATACCAATGGGGCTCGAATTCTAGGACCTCCTGGTCAGCGACGGTGCAGAGGCGAAGGCAAAGGCACAGCGCTGCGGCATTGGTCGTTGTTTTACATTTGTACACTGACAATAATTTGATAACTTTTGTTCGTTTATCGGACACCTGAAGTTTCTACTTTGGTTATACCAAGAAACAACGTTCGGTGGATTCGATGGTTTAACGGTCAGCGTACCGGATTGTTGTACCCACGATTGTGCGTTCCAACCCCCTTCGAAGCCGATAGGTTCAAACCCGATCGTGAATTTTTAAGTGCAAAAAAAATTCCTTCGTACGACTTCCTTCGTAGGGGAAGTAAAGCCGGCTGTCCAATGTAATAGATTTACTGCATGTAAAAGATCCTCAAGCCTCTGAGCTAAATTCAAATCGCCTGTTTCGTCGCTCAAGATAATACCTTCTTTCTCCGCTAGATGGTGAAAGGAGCGTAGCAAACTTTGCCTGGTCAGACGGAAGAGCGGGCCTGATGGCCCGAGTCTCGCCACGTAAAATAATGCACTAACTAAACAACGTAAAATTGATGCATCATTGGATCAAGGGGCACGTCAGCTAAGAAAGGACCTCCATACGAGGGAGTGCTCTCTGTCTTCTTCCTCTTCTTCTTCTTCCACCTCTTCGTGGGGTTCCAGAGGTATCGCCTTATCGCTCAGAGTCGAGAATCATTTCTAGATTTGGAAAAAGATGAATTATGGAGAATATTGAGGATGAAGGATTGACCCATCTTCTAACCCTAATGATGGGAATCAGAACAGGTTGTTCAAGGTTGCGAGTTAACTGTGGCCCGATGTTTAAAGTGCATCCCCCTGGAAATTGTCGGAGGAAACTACGTAGGCGACCGTTTAGAGCAAGTGCGCCCTAAAATTCTCAGCCAGACAACCTCCGGTCGAGTTACATATTTGACATCGCAATCCACTGCTTCTGCCAAAATTAATTTCATAAAGCTCCTCACAGTTCTAAAAATTAAATTGAATGTGATGCGAAAGTCCATGGCACACTCCTATTTTGTGCTTTAAACGGAAGGAATTAAACGACTGCATCAAAACGTACGTGAACCAATTGAATAGCAATAATTTAAGAGCTAACTTTACAAAGGGGGTAAGCGATGTAACAGTTTCTTAGATTTTTTAAACTTTTCGAACAATTCTTTCGAAGGCAACTGTTTGGCAAGCCACCGTTCGGTAGTCATGGCGCAGTACCGATGATCATTGAAATTCTAAAATTAACTTAAATGGGATATTTGAAATACTTTGAAATACCTCTTAGTATAAAAATATGATCACCTTACATATTTTTAATCACGAACGGTAGCACATTAAATTAAATTAAGGCAAGCAAATAATTTATAAATGGAAGATTACATGAATTTATGAATTTTAATAAAGTATACACAGAAGATGGATAGTTCAACTGAAGATGGATGTAAAGGTTAAAATCCAAAATGTTTGGGAAAGTAAAATAAAAACTATGGTACAACCACGTCTTAAAAATATTTAAGAACAATGCCCCCTTTTACCCTCAAGAAGGCCGATCGCCTCCAATTTTGCAGCTGCCTGGCTGGGGGAGTGGTCAGAGGGTTGCTACTTACACCCCAAAATATGATGGACGGAGGGTGGGACGGACGGATGGATGGAGGGAGGGATGAAGGGATGGAGATATGGAGGGATGGATGGACAGACCGATGAAGGGATGTATGTATGTATGGATGGATGGATGGATGCATGCATGCATGCATGGATGGATGCATGTATGGATTGATTGATAGGTGTATATATGCATGCATGGATGGGTGGATGGTTGGATGGAAGGGTGGATGGTTGAATGTATGGATGCATGCATGCATGCATGCTTGCAGGAATGGATAGAGTGGGGGATGGGTGGATGCATTCATGGATGAATGGTTGGATGGATGGATGCATGCATGAATGTGTGAATGAATGAATGAAAACTAATTATATGATTTTGAAAGATCTAGAAAGTATCCGTTGGGGACTTTTTTGTATTTCATTTATGAATGTTAAAATGACTGTGTCAGTGGATTAATTTTTTAAGAAACCATGGTGATGTATTCCCTTCTTGAGCAATTGTTTTATTTTTACTGTTTTAAAATTTTCAGGAAATATGCCTGTTGATAGGATGTGGCTCTTTATACTTACGTATGTGGTTTCACTATATGGGATTCTAGAGAATAGAATCATTATTTTTGGAGAATATCATGTGCTGCAGTTTTGTGTTCGAACATACTTAAAAAAATTGAATAATCAAAAAATGACATCTATGTGATCCCTGCAAGCCTCTCTTGATTGAACTTGGAATCCGACCATTGCCTTGCTATTTATGAATCTGTCATTTTTGTCAAAACTGAATTACTCAATGGTGGGAACACCTTTTCATGCAATACTAATATTTATATCACAACACACATCATAGAAATCACATTCATCAAGTGTCAGTATCAACAGCTCTCTACAAGAAGTCCACACTGAATCCATGTACTTTACTTTACAATGCATTGCCAGATTGACATTAAACAATTAAAACTGGTACCCAAATTTAAGTTAAAAGTAAGATCTCTTCTATTGTATAACCCTTTCTAGATAATTAGGGACTATACTGATCTTTGAAAAGAAAAATAATGTTTATTTTATCAAAACCGTGATATATAATGCATTAGATTGCATTTGTATAGTATAATTTTAAAAAAAAGACTTAATATGCCTGTAATAAGTAATGTCCTTCAACTTCCAGGTCAAGACCCCCATCTCCATCAGGTTTTGTCCAGTTTCCTTGATCCATTGAGCAAATACTGAGATGGCCCCTGGTTTTGCTTCTGGACATAAATGTAGCTTCACAATGCACACGTTTTGTTGAGTTCTCCTTTTGCTTGTAGTGGTAGGGGTGGAGCTGGGAGAGAGTTACTATTTGATTAGCAATGCAGATAAATCAAATCTGCACTTCATTTACTAAAGCACATAAGTTTTCTATAACTTGGGAACAAAAATTTCTAATTGAAATGTTACTAATTTTGTGCTTTTTCAAACTTTATTATTAGTTGTTTTTTTATTTCATTTTTTTCAGATTTTATTAATCTTTCAACTATTTATAATTAAATAAGGGATTCTGGACCTCAAGAAAATGTGCGCAGATGATCTTCACTCCCATTCGTCACATACAGTTTTTACTGATTTTTGGCTAAATAAATAAGTTAACAAATAAATACATAAATAAAATAAATAAAAAGTAATATACATTTCATGATCATTGTTGCTTGTGAATTGGAGTAATTTCCCATATTACTTTATTTAGCTTTGTTGCAATATTTGAAAATGTGGTGGATGACATCAAATTTTCAGAATATTAATTATTTAACACAACCTGAGAAGTTAGGGTATAAGGCTAAATATCTCTGTCATCATCAAAAAGTTTTGTTTCACTTATTAAATTTATATGTTTATTTGTCTGATAGAGTAAGACAACTGACAAATAATTTCAGATAGCTTAAAATATCAAAAACAACATTAAATTAAATAAAAAAATAGAATTATGCTTGAAGGGAGAACATTATTAAAGGTGAAGAGCAAGGAGAAGAGAGTACTATTCACATTCATCATTCATCCTTATTGCAGGATAGTGAGCAACCCTAGATGTGCTAGAAATGTGTTAATGCTACCACTGTACATTGTACCACAAGAAATTGGAACAAAGTTTTTGCATTCAGTATTGTCTGTTTTTGAATAATATTCATTAATAATTTATAAAATGGACAAATAGGCCTAGTCCATGAAATATACAAAATTAAATAAAACTGGCGGCCTCCTGCAGGAAAAATGCTGCTGAATACCACCAACAATGTTTTTCCAAAAAGTACCACCCACACTGCTCAAGAACAAAAAAATAAAGTACACTCGTATAAATCTACCATAAAATAAATATTGTAAGATAAACAGTCTTTACATATTCTGCAATAACGTGGTATTCTAAATACAAATACTTTCCAAGGATATCGAAATGTTGCAGTTTCAGAATACATGTGTATACCAAATATTGAATGGCAGGTGGCTTCTTCCCTGGAGTATTGACATTGCATGACATTAGGTGTGTCATACACAGATTATGAGATGCATAGAGTGTGAGAATTCAGTTAGTACTTGCAGGATGATAATAAGTGTAATCAGTGCTTGATTTATAAAATTTTAGGTGCCAGAACATGCCTAAAAATTCATTATTAATTTAATAGAAGTAGTTATATAATATAATTTCCTAATTATGAATCACACTTAATGATGACGATGATAATAATAATAATAATAATAATATAAATATATAATAATACAAAATATAAATATGTAATAATATAAAACATAAATATATAATAATAATAATAATAATAAAAAACTGGTCCAACATATAAAAAAAAGTGTGAGTCTTGGTACGATCTGATAAAGAAAGAATATTGATGAACTGGTTGGAATAGAATGTTTATAAAATTTGACCAGAGTACTGATGTACCGAGTTGGAATGGATTAGAGTTTTTATATATTGGACCTGAGTACATATGTACCAAGTATATGAATTATGTAACAAATAATAATGTAATCACATAAGTTAATTTACATTGTTTGCCTGATGATGAGGACAAACTACTCCTAAAAACGTCGCAATAAATGTAGTTCAAGATTTGAAGAATAAATATATATTGTATATGAAACGAATGTGTTGTCAATAAACACAGTATTGAAGCAGTCTAACCTAGAAAGTAATAATAGTAATAATAATAATAATAATAATAATAATAATAATAATAATAATAATAATAATAAATGAATATTAGAGCTGATAATATTTTATTGTTTTTTTTACTAATAATTTTATTAGGTTTGTAGAAATGATTCAGGTAAATGAAAAATTATTTAATATTAAATTCACGCAACTTGGTTGAACTAAAAATTGAAATTGCATTGTTTTTGTACTCTGCTTTTTGTTTTTAATTTTTCTACTTCATTCTGGAGATACCGGAATACCATTCCGTCATGTTCCACTAGAAATCAAGCCCTGAGTGTAATAATACAAGCAAATGTTTGCATTTTGCACTCAAAATCAAAACTGTTCTCTAATTTTTAGATTTTTCCCTAGTTCCTCAATATCTAACAAAACCATAGACACCTCTCGCAGAGCCAGAGATGGCATAGTTTTCTTTCAATTTCTGCATGAATTGGAAATTAGTAATACAGATAAAATAAATAAAATTGCTGTCACTTGACCTAGATGACATAAAAGGAAGTATACTTTGCTACAATAATAATGTAATGAAATTTATTAGTTCAGTAATTAGTCATGGCAATAATTTTATTGTGATGTGTATTAGAAACTATCATATAGTAGCCTATATTAGAATCATGTGATGAGAATCATGATAATAAGATATCTGAAATTTTTAAGTAAAGTGTTGTGAACTGCATTTCCTATTTTCTTGTTAACCTTATTTATCTTTTCAAATCACAAGTGGTGTAACTCCATTTAGTTTTTTTACCAAGTCTGGACAAAATTATCAGATGACAATATTTATCAAACCAATGTTGAATACATTGGGAAACTGAATGAAAATAATAATGTTAATGTTGATGATTAGCAGAGAATGTGGATTGATATGGATATGGATTGATATGGTATAACATGTATCTAAATATGTGCATACAAATGGACTAAAAATTTTCAAAATGTGGAGTAAAACACAGTCTAAAATTGGAATAGAAAATTAAAATAATGAAAATATTGTATTAATGAAAAGTTCAAGTTACTTAAAAAAATAGAATGGTCAAAGAACTTAGTTTTAATATTAACAGTAGAGGAAGCTTTTAATCATGTACTAAAATAGACTGCACATTATTGTGTTGAATGCACCTTAATCCTCCTTTGATTAGTCACTAACAAAGTAATTGAATACAAAGCTATTTTTTAAATGTTCCAATAGGATTCTCAATCTCTCAATATTCTTTGTACTATCTAAAAGTAAATAGAATGCATTCTGCTGAAATGAAGTATCTGAAGATAACTCTAAGCTGCACAATCATATTTAAAACAAGAAAAATGAGAGAAAATCTTTATACCAAAGGAATTGGAAATAAAATAATTAAATATAAAAAAAAACTGGAATCAACACACACAGGGTGGAAAATCCAAGATTTTCTAAATTAGCTTTACTCTATCGGACACTTTGAAGAAGAGACATGGGCAGACCGAAAAAATGATGGAAGTCAAACTTGTGCAGACAGAACAGGCTCAAGCCTAGTCAAAGAAGTGCAGAAGAAGAAGAAGAAGACAGTGTAAAATGCTACTCAATGTCAGAAATAGCAATGGAATCTATCTTGAACCTTGCAATACATGCCTTGCAAATACAACCAAACAATACAACCTTGCAAATACCTATTGTGTAATTAAATCCAGATCTACTTCTAAACTCTAAACCACTTTAAATTGCACTTAAATTAACAATCTTCCAAGAATATTTTTGAAAGTCTAAAATATGGAACACTTTGATTATAAAATATTGAAATATTAAAAAGATAAGTGATTTTCTATAAAGATGTGACAAAACATACTGTACCTGGAAATATAGATAATCAAGTGGATGTAAAATCACTTCAAAAAGCATGGTTTGTAAGTATTTGATAAAACTTTGAATGTAGCTAACAAACAAATAAATATTTACTTGAAAATCGTAGTCGTGGTGATGAGTAACAAAAATTATGTAAATACCGTGCTGTTAACTGCATTTCATATTTTCTCACTTCTTTTCCTGTTCATATTCGAAGGGATGTTTCTACACTTAGACTTTTATATAATTTATATTTATTCAGTGTCATTTTTAATTTGGACAACCATAATTAAATATTATCAGCATTTCGTCATGTCACATAATTTTATTCATGTGAAAAATATGTTAACTTCATAAATTAGAGAAATTTATCACAACATTTTGGAGACTTCCATCCCCCTTATCAGGTACTGTTATTGTAAATTTCAAAACCATGACTATGTGGACACCAAATAGCCCTAAACATAGTCATGGTTTTAACATTTAGAATTACAGCACCTGATGAAGGAGACTGAATAGTCTCCAAAATATTGAGATAAGCTCCATTTTGTCAACTTAACAAACTTTTCATTTAAATGAAATTCTGTGATATGATGGAGTTTTGATAATATTTAATTATGGTTGTCCAAAATGAAAAAAGGGACTGAAAAAAATATAAATTATCATGAGACAACCAAAATCAAACTCGTATTTTATTAGGCCTTCATACCTTGAGTATAACTTTAAAAATGAATTAGTATATTCAATTTGAGTTAGAAAAACTTTCTAAACACATATGTAAAGGAAAAGAAAGAATGAAATAAAAAAAGTATATACTGATTTTTTAATGATACTAAGAAATTTTTATTTAATTTCTATAATGATACTATGAAAACATTTAATGTCTCTGAACAAATGAGTTACATCATTTGGGCTTTAAGGGGCTCAGTGTAAATGGACAAAAATGTTGTAATGGCACAATTTAACAAAACCAATAACACAATTTCAAGTTTTCAATGAAAAAGGAATAAAGTGAGGAAATAATTGTCCTGTATTTTTATATCAGTAATTGTATAATTTTATTAGAAAATATTCAACACTGACATATTTCTTATGTACCAGGGAAATAATTTGTTTTTTAAAAGTATTGAATGTAAACTTTATTGAATGGAGTAACTGACAGTTAATGTTATTTCATCGACCTTGTCATAGAAATTAAAGAAAAAATTAGTAATTATAATATATGTAATCCATAGAACAGTTGTTTTTCTTTAATCAATAAAAGGTTGAATTCATTCTTATTTATTTATCTTACAACAATCAACAATTTAAATAAATTATGCATGTCATGTAATTTCAAAAGGACAAAATGTAAATTAATGCAATTGACACAATGTGCATAAATTCAAAATGGTGTTTATTCTTGATATGAAATGAATTGGGAACAGAAGAGTACTTGAAAGTGAATGCAATGGGACATGAGCAGCATTATTGCAGTGAGTAGTGAATATTGTGATGGAACTGCTCACAAAATGGAGGCGCCGACACACTTATGGTGTGACAGTCGTCCCAAGTCGCAGGAGGGGACACGCGCTGAATTTATTTAATAAGGGCGCCAAGCGCATGCCCACTTACCTGCTTAATGTCGCCGGCGTTGAGCGTCTCAGGGGTGAGCGCCCTGGGTCGAAGGGTTGCATTTGGTGGTTTCTTAAGATTTAGAATAATAACACTTTGCTATGGTATTAATTGGTTCACCCGACCAAATGGCGGGGACTAATTTATTAAAAAAATTAAACGAAGAGAAACTGTTCAGGTTGATGCTGGGTTATTGTCACTTTAGTAGCCGATTAATGAATGATGGTGATGACAACTTACAATCTGTGATGTTAGATGGTAATGTCACCGCGACTGGATTGCTCGCCGAGCGACGGAGAAGTGTAGTCGGACCCTCAGGAGGCGACGCCGGAACGTTGCAAGGTTGGCCTCCGATTGCCTCCGGGGTGATGACTCCGGCGCACGGGACGTCGGCGGTGGATGACCGGGCGGTCGCGACGTGATGCTCGCGCGCGTCTCAGGCCGTCACACGACACCTGGACCGCGTATGACGCTCGAAGCCAAACTTTGGCTATTCGGAATTAATTCCGTGAAGACCGGGCAAGTTTCGCAGTGGTCGGCTCAGTGTGTGCCTTACCCACTGCTGCTGTTCCCTTTCTAACCGCAGGTTTCATTAACTGACTAATATTCGGTGGCTTTCTTAACTACCACTGTTAATCTACTCAAAACTTTACTTGTTGGTTTCTAATCTCCATACGACTTCTCCTGCACGACCGTCCTCTCTAGCGTCTGTCGCCCGTCCTCTCTCTGGCCTCGCTCGCCCGTCTGTCCTCTCTCGTTTTCTCGAAAAAATCTCAAAGTGCGCACGTGCTTCCTGCCTAGTGATTTTATTGGTCGGATTTGAACTTCTCGAACCTTCTATTTCATCAACGGTGCCTTCTGGTTGTTCATTGGCCGGCATTGTTAGGCCGGAGGAGCGCGCACGTGTCCCCTTCTGCTTTGGCATGTGATGATTTTATAGGCTTTAGAGGATTATTGAGCCGGGTGCGATCGCCAAGTCGCTAAAATGGTTGTTCCGGCTGTCGATCATCCAGTATTGTTGGACAAAGGGTAAGATTTATTGTTAGGGGCTTCTGGAGAACTTGGGCCGTTGGGCGGAACTAAATCGGGTCGCGGTGGAACGCGTGGCCCTTTCCAACTTCCGGTAATTTGGCGTGACGCGGGGGTGAGAGGGTGCGATGGTCACCCGACGCATCGCGGTATTGTCAGAAAAAGGGTATAATTGATAGTTGAAAGTTTATGGGGGGCTTGAGCGGCTGGGCCTATCTAATTCGAGGGCGCGTAGTTCTTTCCTGCCGTCCGGTAATTTGGCGTGACGCAAGGGTGGAGGACTGCGATGGTCCCCGACACATCGCATTACCCCCCCGTACAATGAGATTAAAAAAACGCATGGGACATGTTTTTTTTTAATCTAAGAACAAAAAAAGGACATTTACAAAAATAGATGATAAATAAATTTGGGGAGCATGTGCCGACAGATGAAGCGGTGAAAACACAAAAACCTGGCATGTCCAGAACGAAAATTAGGGGTTTCAATGACAACTCTAACATGATAAGACAATACTAGTTAATTAAGCAAAAGGATAAAATTAATGAAGAGGAACAACACTAAAGCTATCTCTAAAAAACTAGATGACCAATAAATTTAGGACACAAAATCTTTAAGAAGTAATACAAACACATTAATGATAAGAAAATGAATGAAAATAATCTTTATCATTTTTCAAAAATAAGAAATGGTGGTGGGCCATTAGCAACACCTACTCAAACTAAGAGCAAACTAAGCAATAAATAAGTAATTAAGAAGATAACATAGAGGGATTGGAAACAAAACTTAGAAAGACTGGTAAAATGAAACAATGGGGTACCTAAAACTAGTTAAACGCTACTGCAAATTGAATAATTGTGCAAAGTGAAGAGCCAAAAGTGGGAACCCTGTTAATCATTATTATATTTGACGCTCTTTTAATACGATTTTAGAGGTATAAAAACAAGTGGAATAAATGCGACATTTGCAAAATAATAGATAAGCATAATAGTCAACAGTGACCAAATTATTTAAAACACAATAGGAGGAAATAAAATATCAACACGATGGAGAATAGAAAATAGAATGGTAGACGTGAGAAAACAACCAATGAATTAAACAAAGGACTTGGGTTGCAAAAACATTAAATTCATAATATCAGAATGGAGCTCGTTTCATTAATTAAGTCAATGGCTATAACTCTCGTCAACTCTCGACAAAGTATATCTAAGGGATATCTGAATTATTTCTCTCTCTTTTTAATCAACAACGACGTTCACTTATAACAATCACTTAACCAAAGCATTGAAGTAGTAGCGAACCCCACGAAATTAATTAATAATAAGACGTGCCAGGGCAACCGGGCTGGATCCACAAGAATATAATTAAAATAAGGTTACCTAATCAGAGCGACATAAATGAGGGCTTTTATTCTTTCAGCCAATTAATCTAGTTTAATCTCTGAAAGGAACAAGGTTATAAAAATTGTGAGGACCAACCTCGGAACCATCTGTGCTACGTAAAGTGCAAGCGTTGGGGGCTACAAGCCTCATTATTTGGTAAGGACCTACAAATAAAGGAAAGAATTTACTAATAAGGCCTTCAGGCTGATTAGATACTCTGAGAGCTTTGATTAAAACTTTATCGCCGACTTTGAATAAATGGGTTTTACTCTTCTGGTGTTGTTTTCTCGTATCACCAGCTTTCTTTAAATTTGAGAGAATAATTTGACACCGATCCTCAGGGGAAATTGGAATTTGAGTGGCCATTTTTGCTAAAATAGGAAACAATGGTTTCGGCTTCTTATTTGAATTGAGCCTCGAAAGGTGTAAATCTGGAAGATTCATGGGGGATGTGGTTGAGCCACGTATTAATCTTCGGTAGTAAATCGGGCCAAGCGGTATGCTTGTGAGACACATAAAACCCGAAACAGACGTGATAATTCTTTCATGACTCTTTCGCTTGGGTTTGATCTCGGTGACCTAATAGAACAGAAGATTGTTTGGACACCTAAATCATTTAGCGATTGCTGCCAAAGGTCACTCGTGAACTGCGTGCCATTGTCACTGAGGACACGCTGATACGTCCCACATTCTTTGAAGAAACCTTGCACTAGGTGTTTTAAAACAGGACTTTGCAGTAGGTTTAACAATTGGAAAACACTTAACATATTTAGTAAATATGGTCCAGAACTGTGTTCCCATTTATTCCGGACCTGAGCGGTTTAACGGCCTCTGTGGTGGTTGACCTGGGGCTGTCGAAAGCGGCGCGAAAAGGGGCGCGGTTTGGCCTTGACCGACATTGAAGGGAGGCGGAAAACTGGTCGGCGCCGGGGGGGAGGGGGCGGGGGGAAAGTGCGGCGAAGGGCCGTGGTTAAAAGGACGCTCTTGACCTTGCGAATGGCGTGGGGGAAATCCTCGATTCTGATTATTATTATTGCCATTACGTGGGCGTGAAGAGTTTTGACTCTGATTTTGATAAGAAGCGAATTGCACATTCGTTTGGTCGAAATCGCCCAATAAGATCTGAAATTGCTCAAGATCTTTTACAAAACTAGTTTTAAGGAGGTTTTGAATGACATATGGATAAAGACGAGTTAATAGCCACATAATTTCGTCGTCAGGGGGAGTAGGTTCGCATTGTTTAAGTAGGGCAATGCGAGACACTGCATAATCCCGCATAGACATGTTACCATTCTGGTCCCATCTACCTTTAGCCAAATCCATTTTAAAATTGTATTGGGTGTTTCTATCCCAAAAACGATTAATAAATTTGGAACGAAAATCCTGAAAATCAGCCGGAACTGGTAACAATGTTTGGAACCATTCTTGGGCATGGTCAACCAACATTTGGGCTATAACCTTCGGTTTAGAAGATTCAGGAATGTGTCTCGCTAAAGCAAAATAATTTTCAACATTACGTAAGAACGTAATGGGCTGTTCACCGCGATTACCAGAGAATTTTAAATTTGGAGGAATTGACAGTGGCATAGCATTAACCGGGAAAGCTGAAATAGTCTTTTCCGCTACTTTAATTTCTAGTTCGTCTATTTTGACTTCGATTTCTTTCCGTTCCATTTCCGCCTGTGCCTGGATAACTAATTTTGCTGTTTCAATTTTATTGTTCAGGGAGTCGTGAAGTCCTTCAATCTTATTGTCAACCCCTTTTAGTTTCTTAGTCACCTCGCCTTTCAAGTTGGAAATTTCGGATTCATTGTCTTTAAATTTATCACGAGCCCAATGTCCCAAATTTAATTGCTTTTCTGAAACGGTTGCAATATCCTTGTTTATGCTGTCTTTAAATTCTGTCATTTGTTGAACTGTTTGAGACTGGAGCGATTCGCATTTCTTTAGTTGGCCTGTTAAATGTTCGTTGATGTCAGAAATTTGCGTAGAATTATTTTCAACAGCAGAGGCGAGAGAGGCGATTTTAGTGCTCTGTTTATCGACCTTTGAATTAACCGAATTTAGTTGTTGAGACACCTCACTTTGAAAAAGGGTGAAATTAGTGAGGTGTTCGTCTAATCTGCTATCAAGGGCACAAAATTTCGAATCAAATCTGGAATTCAAGTCCTGAAATTTAGAATTTAATTCTTGACGCTGTTCGTCAAATTGTGATCGAAATTGACAAAATTCTTGACGCTGTTCGTCAAATTTTGCGATAAGAGTGCTGAAAAATTGAGACATTTGGTCTGAGGGTGGCGTCGGAGCGGCCGCGGCGAGGGTAGGTCCGGCCTCGGCGGTACTCGTCTCGAGTACCTGCTCTAAAGAAACCCCGACAGTAGGGGCGAGAACAGCTGGGGGCGTGAGCTCGGCAGGCGCGTCGGCGTTTGCGGGAGTGGGGTCAGAAACCTCGGGGTTTTGAATGGGATTATTTTCAGCCATCGTGGAGCGAGCAATCCTCGAAGTGACGTAAGTACGATAATGACGCCTACAGCGCGTTACACATGAGTACACAATCAAACACAATAAAAAGAAAAGTACAAAACACACACAATGAAATGTTAGAGGATAACACTGAGAAATAAACATAAAATTTCAAATAGAAAGTAAACACTATTAAGTAAACATATAATTGTTACGTGACGGAAATAGCACGTATAATGAAAAAGGAAAAAAAATAAAATAGAGTTCAATTAACCACACTTAAACACTATATGACGCATTAAGAAATTGTAAAAAGAAAATAACAATAAAATGAAATAATGCGTCTGAAAAGAGAGTGAAATGTTCTTATAAATACACTTTGGGCTTCTAAGTTATGAGAATCACTGTAATACTCTGAGCATTCACTGATACAAAATATGTAAAAATTACCGGAAGTTCAATATAAAATTTAAGTCTCACACGCAAGCAAAGTGATTGAAAGCTTCATAAATTACAAAATATCAAAAGAAACACACATTAAAACCAAATGCAATCTTCAGTTGGGCAATAATTGAGCAAGCGTAAACGGAAAATGGATAAGAAAGAATTAGTGAGTTCAATAAGAAATACACAGGTGCGAGTAACACAAAGTAAAATACTTGTTAAAAACCACGTTGTGTGTCAATTTATGCTCTGCACGCTGCACAAGCTGAATTATACGTGAAAAAACAAACGAAGTTGGGCGACCAATTTATGAGATGCCCGCTACACGAGTTCAATTATTCGTGAATAGAAAACCACGTTGGGTGTCCAATTTATGATCTGAGTCTACACAAGCTCAATTATTCGTATAAAAACAACCACGTTGGGCGTCCAATTTATGTGATGGAACTGCTCACAAAATGGAGGCGCCGACACACTTATGGTGTGACAGTCGTCCCAAGTCGCAGGAGGGGACACGCGCTGAATTTATTTAATAAGGGCGCCAAGCGCATGCCCACTTACCTGCTTAATGTCGCCGGCGTTGAGCGTCTCAGGGGTGAGCGCCCTGGGTCGAAGGGTTGCATTTGGTGGTTTCTTAAGATTTAGAATAATAACACTTTGCTATGGTATTAATTGGTTCACCCGACCAAATGGCGGGGACTAATTTATTAAAAAAATTAAACGAAGAGAAACTGTTCAGGTTGATGCTGGGTTATTGTCACTTTAGTAGCCGATTAATGAATGATGGTGATGACAACTTACAATCTGTGATGTTAGATGGTAATGTCACCGCGACTGGATTGCTCGCCGAGCGACGGAGAAGTGTAGTCGGACCCTCAGGAGGCGACGCCGGAACGTTGCAAGGTTGGCCTCCGATTGCCTCCGGGGTGATGACTCCGGCGCACGGGACGTCGGCGGTGGATGACCGGGCGGTCGCGACGTGATGCTCGCGCGCGTCTCAGGCCGTCACACGACACCTGGACCGCGTATGACGCTCGAAGCCAAACTTTGGCTATTCGGAATTAATTCCGTGAAGACCGGGCAAGTTTCGCAGTGGTCGGCTCAGTGTGTGCCTTACCCACTGCTGCTGTTCCCTTTCTACCGCAGGTTTCATTAACTGACTAATATTCGGTGGCTTTCTTAACTACCACTGTTAATCTACTCAAAACTTTACTTGTTGGTTTCTATCTCCATACGACTTCTCCTGCACGACCGTCCTCTCTAGCGTCTGTCGCCCGTCCTCTCTCTGGCCTCGCTCGCCCGTCTGTCCTCTCTCGTTTTCTCGAAAAAATCTCAAAGTGCGCACGTGCTTCCTGCCTAGTGATTTTATTGGTCGGATTTGAACTTCTCGAACCTTCTATTTCATCAACGGTGCCTTCTGGTTGTTCATTGGCCGGCATTGTTAGGCCGGAGGAGCGCGCACGTGTCCCTTCTGCTTTGGCATGTGATGATTTTATAGGCTTTTAGAGGATTATTGAGCCGGGTGCGATCGCCAAGTCGCTAAAATGGTTGTTCCGGCTGTCGATCATCCAGTATTGTTGGACAAAGGGTAAGATTTATTGTTAGGGGCTTCTGGAGAACTTGGGCCGTTGGGCGGAACTAAATCGGGTCGCGGTGGACGCGTGGCCCTTTCCAACTTCCGGTAATTTGGCGTGACGCGGGGGTGAGAGGGTGCGATGGTCACCCGACGCATCGCGGTATTGTCAGAAAAAGGGTATAATTGATAGTTGAAAGTTTATGGGGGGCTTGAGCGGCTGGGCCTATCTAATTCGAGGGCGCGTAGTTCTTTCCTGCCGTCCGGTAATTTGGCGTGACGCAAGGGTGGAGGACTGCGATGGTCCCCGACACATCGCAATATAAAAAAGTGAAATACAGTAGTGAATGCAATATAGTTTTTGTAACATGTACACAAGGAGCAATGATTACAACAAAAAATTAAAGTAAAATAACAGTACATTATAGAGTCCAATCCAGGGTGAAATCAATGAAGCAGAAATAGAAAGAATATAAAACTGAATGTAATGTTCATTAGCAACATGCTTGTAATGTGAGTAATGAAAATGAAGAAAATTATATTTTTTAACATAAAATAATCATATAATTGCATTCACAGTAACAAGAATCTGACTTGTTCAGAAATCAGTCAAACTAAAAACTACAACATAATACTTTCTTTCTTAACCACATTCTTATCTCATCAGCTCTTGTTCATCAACTGGTACTATTGTGTCCTCGTTATCAAGTTTGTTGTTGAATGTACGCACAATATCATGAACTGGTGTCATTAAAAAATTAATTATTATGAATGAGCTACTGTTATTTTTTCATATTTGATGCCCAACGGACGTTTCATTTCTGATTCTCAATTCAAATGTCAGATTGTCAGTGATTCTCAATTCATGTCCCAGGTGAAATGCTATATTTTTTTTCCATTATGTAACACTTCAATTCCATTGTTGTAATTATTTCTTAACAATGAATTTAATCATAAAAATTGATTTTTGAATGTCACTAATTTATGAGTTAATGAATAAATCCAACAAGCTTGTTGATCAGAGCAAAGTTGTTCCTCTGATAAAATATTGTATTTTATGAGAAATTGTCAACTAATATTTTAAGAAATGACTTTGAAAATATAATTACAATAATTAGCTGTTGGGGACCCACTCTACCAGGGAAAGAATAAGAATGTACAGAAATCATGATTCCTTCTTCTTCATCCTCTCTTTCGCCCTCATCTTGGTCTTCTTTTCGTCTTCGTTTTCATTGTCTTCTTCTTCTTCTCTCCCTAAACACTGTCTCTTCAGTAATCGAAAAGTTTTTGTAGACAAATCTATTGGTAATGTATTTTTTTGGAATTCATTTTATCCTATTTGAATCGTGGAACTAACAGTGCCAACACGGGTCTGTACTGTTAGTTTCCCTGACAAAAGTCGCGAGGAGCGTGAAGCGAGTAGTTTATCGGTGTAGCTTTGGGAAATATGACTTCTCGTCGAGGTGTGACACTTCGCGGGTAGGCAAGACGCCTTGCTTATAATTAAATTAAATTAAATTTATTTATTAAATTTTGTGATAATGGAAAAGACGGACCTAAAATACCTCTAGGAAGAACAATCAAAAGTACAGCAGCAACAGTTATGTGAAAACACAATACTACGCAAAATTCAAAAAGAAAGATGTGAAGCTGAGACACATGGATTTTTGACATTGCCTAAACGATCAAAAGTAAAACTAAAAAAAAAATTGTTATGGATGAAATGAACAAGTGCATTGTTAGACTATTTTTTTAGAATATTAGGAATAAAAAAGAAATAAAGTAAAAAAACATTAAATTTACTTTCAAGTATTTAAAATATTCTTCATTACGGTGGTAGTTGCCTTGATTTGGTATATATTCTGAAAAACTGCGTAAGTTAAATGATTTACAAGTATATGAATGTTACAGTACAAATTTTCTGCTCATCAAAGTAATTCGATCAACATTGATTCTGCAGAGAAAAATGAAATTTTATTTCTTCCAATAGAGATGTAGACGTGTCCAAACACAGTTAAAATATTAATTGGAAAGATACCAGATTTGTGACACAATAAATCGTGCTTTTCACGAAAGTTTGGCAGGGTCCCATCTTTAATTTGATTTTAGTGTCCTTTTATCACCGTCTCTGTCGCT
The DNA here is from genome assembly GCA_031308135.1 of Acheta domesticus. Lineage (NCBI taxonomy): Eukaryota > Metazoa > Arthropoda > Insecta > Orthoptera > Gryllidae > Acheta > Acheta domesticus. The sequence goes on from JAHLJT010008446.1 coordinate 30,595,433, forward strand.
GCGGCTGTAAACACAGACAGTGGTGCGCTCCTGTAAATATCATTCTCAACTTGGTCGAGTTATAAGTATGTCCTGCGAGCACAACAAAAGAACGATTACATGCAAACTGTATGTGATAAGTAAAGACCGGATTCCCGTGTAATTGCATCTTTTGTTTGCTAACTTAAAATTGGATGAAACCTTGACAGAAATTTGAATCATGAAACGGACATTATTTTAGTACTAGTTTTATTTTGCACTAAATTGTACGTTTTGGGGTTTACTGCACGATATTGCACGTTTTAGGTAATGCTGCCAGAAAATTGCATATTTTGGGATTTTACAGGACGAATTTGCAAGATTCATAATTTATTGCTTAAAATATAATTTTTATATTATCAACTTGTTTTAATGTATCTTTTTTAAATGTTTTATTTAAGAAAAAGTTTTAACGACATAACCGAGTAATGCATTTTGATGGTCTGTGAAACTGTTTAATAAATATTAATTCCGCATTTTGTGTCCTATGAACTGATCTTCTATACATTTCATGATGCATATTGTCTAATTAAAATTTCTGATAGTGAGCTACTGCAGCACGGATAAGCGATGTTAACCACGAACTAGGGGTAGGGCGATGTTAACCACAAACTTGTAGGTCCGCGGCTCTTGGTTGTGGTCGCTCAGCCAACTCTATTTTCGGGGCCTATCTTCCCAATCGGATCCGTTGTGTCAATCTTCGCTGAAATTGCCAACACAAGACTGTATGCCCGAGTCACATTTGACCTTAAGTTCGGGCGCGAAGCTTGGTGGCAAGCGCACTGCGTTTCAAATTCATCGAAATTCTCGGAACAGATTATGCCCTGGAAATCAAGAGGGAATAAACGCAGTTTTGACGGCTTTTAGCTGCGTGGACACGTACGCCAGAGTGAGGCTCGGCACACACAAATGTAAATGTAGAACGAAACTTTCCCTGTCTGAAACATGGATTGATAGAAGATATAATAATTTCACAGAAAATAATGTGGAAATATACGTAATTGTGCCAGGCGGCTTGGCTCATTGGTCAGCGTGCTCACTTTCCATGACGCGCCCCCGGGTTCAATTCCCGGTTGGGCAAGTTTATTGTGTGCGTTTTCCTTGCAAAGTCCCTGTATTTGTTGCTGTGTGACAGAATGATGAGAGTGTTGTTGCTGTGTGACTGTTGCTGTTGTTGCTGTGTGACAGAAAATGAGAAAACCCACTTATCATGTTGAGAAGACCAGAATACGGCGAAGGGATGTCTTCTTGCAAACCACATGGCCGCGAGGCTAGGACGCTGCTGGAAGGCCGTAGCCCGTTCGCGGGCTGTCGCGTAAAGTACAACATAATTGTAAATTATAATGAAAACAAATAAGAACGTTTCTTCTTGTAACTTAATTATTTTGATTTGTTGAAGTTTTGTTTTGAATTTTTCAATTTTTGTATTTACTTTTCTTTATTTTTTATGCTAAATTAATTTTTCATGCGCATAATATTTAAAACGCTCAAATATGCTTTGATTCAACAATTATGTACAAAATATTCATAATAAAACACTCATCATAATATTTTCAAACACCCTAAATATCACATCCCAAATATACAATAAGTTGATAAATGTAATTAACTGGAGTTTTTAGGCTTCATAACACCGTATTTTTCAAAGTTTTTGATCTTTTTATTGCATGTTTTTTGCACGTTTTGGTGTTTTTTACTGCAAGTTTTAGAGAGTTTTACTGCACGAAAATCCGGTCTGTAGTGATAAGCGAAACCTAATACTATATTTAAATCAACACACTTAAATCTATTACAAACACTTATTGGCTTTTCTGGTATAAAAGCATAGTTGACTGATAATGAGGTAACATTATAAGAGTTTAGTTTAGCATGAACATTTACTACTTTTATTATTGTTTTTTCTTTTGTTCTTTTATTATTGAGATAAAGCAATTCATTTTGATGGCGAAGTGATGTACGTAATTCTATGCAATATTAAACTTATTAATGGATCTTTTGTTTGTTACAGAAGTACTTTACGAGAGCAAAGAAGCAAAGAAGCGAGATAGACCTGCAGAAAGTGTAGGGTCAATCGTGTATGTCAAGTGTACAGCCAATTTCATCGAATTAGAATCGGACACAAGAAAGACACAAGATGTCCATCTCTTCCAGCATCTTTAGTTTGTCTAGTTATTCTTTCCCCTTCGCGATCTCCTTCACCATATCTCGATATCTTCTTTGACAACTCTTACAAGGTCTCCAACAATAACTTTGAGTTCTTCTGATGAGGACAGCAGATCACCAGTTAGATCTCGATTTGCTTCGTCTTCCAGTTCCTCTTCATTCCCCTTCGAAAAAGCCTCGTAGATCGAGTACGTCAATGTCTTCCAGATCTTCTTCCAATTCCAGAGGCGACCAACACTCCCCATGGACGTCCGTCCGCGATTATCTCGAGACAGAAATCGACTAACTTCCGGAGCTCGGCGAAAACGGCATTCTGTGGAAAAAAGACCAGCTGTGCGAGAAAAGCCTTGATGAGGGAGAAAGTCAACTCGGCGAGAAAGTCGGTCTTTGCCCGTAGAAGGACAGGCTCCTGAACAGAAAGATTTTAGGCTTATATTGAAGGCTAAGATGAAGGACTTGCTAAAGAAAAGCAAGTGCACGAGTTCCCCAGGACCAATCACAGAATCCCCTCCCCTCAGTGATTGGAAACAAGAAAATTATCTTACAAATCTGATAGAAACGTGATTTCGGAATCCAAGCACGAAGTGAAGAGCACATCGCAGTACACCTGGACATCCAAAGAACAGATAGAACATTCGGCACAAACACATTTCACGTCTACCAACAGAACAAGCAGCACAGGGAAATCTCTATTTCTATTGATATCACGTCTACCAGTTCATCTAATCTTTCCTTGGCTCCTTCACTTGATGTTCGTGAAGAAAACAAACAGCCAACACCGACGATCGATACTGGACCTAGCACCAGACGACCCCGGATTCATGACCCAAATGAAAACGCATCATGCAAAAACTCAGAAAACAAAAACGGCCCGAAAGTGGGTCTCTGATACCCTTTTATAATGCGTTATAGAATGCTGGAACCTGTGGAGGAAGACGTACCGTCTTCTGCGGCTATTTCTAAAGAGGAACAAGTGGAGGCCACAGGAATAAATCCACCTTCGCGACGAACCCAAAACGCGACAAAGAAATCCACCGCGCAAAGAAAGAAACAAAAAGATCCGAATGGAAAGAAAGAAAAGTCATCGGGTCTTATGGATTTGCATCAAACAAAGTCGGCAGAACTCTCCAGTGAACTTAAGAGACGAAAATTTCAAAACTCGAAAACTCCAGCTATGGAATTAAAATCACGCTCCAAACTAAAACTCGTCTCAGGTGAGGAAAGTAAAATCAGCGTTGGGAAATGTTTCCACCATTTCGACTAAAAAAAAATATGGGGCTGTTAAAAAGAATATAGGGCTTGCGAAAGCGAACACAAGGCTATAACATCGCTAATTGATGAAACCGGCCCCTAGGGCAAAGTAGGGGGGAGATTTTGCAATGAATTCGAGAGATTCGGACAGGAAGTATGAAAACGTCTCCAAAGAACGAAAACTGTTTTGAAAGATGATATTGTGGATCTCAAAATCAGCTCCAGTTCTCTCGCGGAGGAACTATTGTATCTACTACTGAGAAATGTGGACAGTATTTACAAGATCAAAATAAAACACAAGGATAACTTGTTTTGTCGTGCACCGACTCAAACAAAGTTGATTTACCGCAGACTTCCAGAAGTGAATCTTTAAATAATAAGGATGAAAAGTCACTTGATATTTCGTTACTGTTCTAAGCAGAGGATAGAAGGTGTGAGAGAGACATTGGAAAACCATAAAAAAACGAATGGTTCAAGAATATCAGTTGGAAGCAAATTCGCCTCTCATAAAGAAGAGAATTTGACAATGTCCAAAACAAATAAGCAAGAACCAGGACATAGTCTGAATATCGATGGTTCAATTAATCAAGGGAATCATCACCAATTCAAAATCTAGAGGATTTGCCTGAGAAAATGCACGTTCTCTATCAAGCATGAGGGTGAACATCTAAGGAGCGAATGTCTCATTTCAAAACACAAAAATAAAATTCCAAGTATCTCAGATACCCCTTCTAAAGGGAAAAAGTCCAAAAATAATGAACATAATGTGCTATGCAAACCCTCGGAGAGGAAGCCTAGAAACTTGAAAACTTTTATGAAAGATTCTATTATGAAGTACATTCCTTTGGGTAAGCGGGTGCCAGATGAGATGATCAACACGAAGAAACCAGCGATGCTAACTTCAAGTTGCAAAGGAAGAGATACTTCCGTCCAAAGGAGAAGCGCCTCCTATTCCCAAGCCTTCCTCGCTCGACTCCATCTCCTGAGGGCCATCTTTCCCAGAGGCAGGAGTGAAGTTTGTTGGGAAGAAAGAGGCCGAGGCCGGAGCAGTTACGACAGATCCCGGTGCGAGAACAATCCAGAAGCCCGTTTAATCGGCATGGAAGTTCGCGTTTAAAACCATCAAAGAAGTTGTCAAAGAGGGGCTTCCCTCTACCACAGAAACGTGCTTGGAACAAGAGCCAGCTGACAGAGACCACCGAAAAATGTGAATTTCTTGAACACTGTCCCTTGCATGGTTTCTCTTCCCATTCTGCAAGTAGGTCTCGGTCTCCTCGGAAATAGAATTGTGGGAAATCCTACATATCTGGCCATTCGTCACATTCCACACCCTCATTTCCGATTCTATATTTTCATGTGCATCATTCAGAATGATGTGGAAACAAACAGCAATTTGTTATATTCAATTTCATCAAATTAACTCAATAGAATAAAGAATAAATTTTCAAAATTGTAACCTACCAAATGTAAAGCTGTGAAGTTCAATAGGGAGGAGAGTCCATTTATCATAGATTTATTATTTAAAGCTGATTTTGCTTTAGATGAAAAATATAGTGCAATATGTAAAATAAGTAATGCAGAGTTGATTATGCAAAATCTTGAAAGTTACCTTAACGGTTCAACTAGAAATGCGTTTCCAATTTACGAAACCCACAGGACAATAATTGCACAAATTATTTTGTTACGTATAGTTTTTACAGTGTTTAAATGAAATGTCCATTATTTTATATTGTTTATGTAACTATTTCTAATCGTTTTTATTAACATGTTAGGATTAGAAGAGGAGAAGGTGGTAATTTGAGCCCGCATTTTGACACTACTGGAAAAAAGTATTGTATCACCTGTAAAATATTCATTTTCTTGCGTTTATTTCCATAAAATTCCAAATCATGAGTTTAAATCTATTACAACGAACCCTATTAAGTAGTGAACAAATTGTAAAATATAAATATTTCATTTTAAAATGTATTATTATTTATTTTTAAGGTTTTAATTTTAATATTGAATACAGCATTTTTAAGAACACAGATTAGACCTAATAATCAAACGATTTTATAACAATTTCTCAATATAATTAAATGTTAAATACATTATAAACTCAAAACAAAGAAATCGTCAAACAAAATAAATGAACCAAGACATTTTTTGATAGCAAACGAAAAAGAAATATAACTGTTTTCCTAAAAACAGTATTTTAATGTGTAGAAATGAATTTTAATACTGCGTATTTCCTCCTCGAACTTATATGACAGTTTTACACCTCCAAGGTATTGAATATATTAAATCGTTTATAGTTTGTTCTAAAATTTGGTTGAACCATACACTATGAAGTATTGGTGAAATGCGTGCCAGCTGCCGCGGTTAGACGTGAAATGCGAGTGAAATATGTTGATTAGAAGTTAATTGTTGTTGTTCATGGTAATTTTAATTAATTTTAGTGAATAAGTAAATTAATATTTATTTGATTATTAAGATAATGAGGCTTTGAAATATAATAATAGACTAGGATTAGATACCCTATTATGAATTATGTAAATAGGTAATGTCAGGGTAGTAATAGTTATGATCTTGAAACCCAAAGACATTTGGTGATGTTTTAGTCTTTTCAGAGGAATCTGTTCTGTGATTGATAATACACGATTTATGTGACTTGATTTTGTTATCAGTTTATATACCGCCGTCAGTAAGATATCTTGTGGAGAGTATGAAATTTCATCATATTTTATTTTATATTATGTCAGGTCAAGGTGTAGCTAATAATTAAGTAGAAATGGATTACATGGCTTGTTGAAGTTCCTTGTTTCTGGTTGTTTTTTTCGGGAAACTGCATTTCTAATTAATTTCCTGCAATTCTCAATCGGATTTAAGTGCCGACTGTTTCCTGGATAGTCGAAAGATTTTATTTGATGTTTTCTTAGAAATATTTTTACCTTTTTACTTTCCCGTGTATGTACGTACATACGGAATATAGGGAAAGTTATGTAATGCTGCGCGCAAAAACCGCGGATTTTCGGCAGAAAAATATTCATTGCCGAATGATGCTGATGACGAAAAAGTGGATTAATCCAGTTACTAAATTAAAAAAAATCCTCTAACATGTGGTGTAGCCAGAATCCCTGTTTTGTAGGTCCTTGGAACCGAAAGACCAATTTAAAGCAAAACGTGCGTCCCTCTGTCCGTCCGTCAGTCTGTGCTAGCTAGCGCCTAAACCATAAATATGATTTCTTCCAAAATGAATATTCACCGGTCGATCTGGTTCCACTCCAGGCGCCGCGATTTTTAAAAACATTCATTAAAATTGGGGGGTACTTTACATGAAGATCCCCCGGACATTTTCAAAATTTTCTCAAAAACGGCTCCAAATTTTTTCTTTAAATTTCTTGTAAGAAAAAAGTAAAATACACTTATTAATGTGGCATAGGTCCTACTTTCACGGTTTACTCTAAATTTACTAAAATTGCAAAAGTTGAATATTTTTCGGCGTCTCCCTACAACTACAAAATTGAAGATAGAAATTTTTCCCTCAAAATTTGTTCTCCCTAGTGAGTTCTTTAATGAAGGTTATGTACATTTTTTTGAAAATTTTGTAGTTTTCGCGCAATATTTGATATTTTTAAAAATTACAAAAATCAGATTTTTTTCAAAAAGAATTTGAGAATTTTTTCTTTAAACTTTTGGTAGGGATAGTGTTAAATGTACTCTGTGAGATGACATGAACGCAATATTGCTCTCTTTTTTTTCCAAAATGTAATTATTTTACCTATCCCTCACGGCATTAGTATTTACGCCTATGGCGATTTGTTTACATTAATATAATTATGAGTATCTACATGTTAATTTAAATAATGTCGTATAAAGTTTCTCGAAAAATCAACTGTTTTCTGTGAAAACGTTCAAACTTCCGCATTTTCAGAAACGCTTAAACGCTCCACATTTTTTCTTCACTTTTCGGACAGATAGTGCACATTGAACTCTTTAAAACGTGGTGAAAATCATTTTGGGGTATTTTTTGTTTTTAAAAAGTTATGTTAATTAATATTTTTGAAAAATCTTTCCCATCGATAATATGCACATTTCCAGCAATTTGTAAACACTATTGTATTTGTGAGTTAATGTTGTTCAGATGTCTTCAAATGAAGTTTTTCGAAAATTCAAAAATTTTCTGTGAAATAGAGCTTTAAATCTTGCATTTATAGTAGCGCTTAAACGCCCATATTCTGAAAACGGCTCCAAATTTTTCAAAGAAAATTGCCATTTGGGACGAGGTTTTTACTGTTCTTTAATATTCTTAAAATAATGTTTCCGTTCTACTATTTGGAAACCGAAAAAGTAGGAAAATGTCAAAAAAGTACTTTGGGAGGCGATAGCAGCTGGCTAGAAGAGTATGTGGCAAGTCCGAATAGCTAGCCGAGACCAAAGGAAATGGAAAACTAATATGTGAAAGTTTGTGCCATTCTGTAGCACCACTAGTTAGCTCTGTGGCAAGGTGCTGAATCATCCTTAAAGATGTAACTCTTTGCTGATCCAATGTGTTTGGAAATTGATGGAAATAGTTTGGTTGCCAAAATGCCAATATAAAGTTCAGAATTTACTGCTCCCTGCACCATGTGCGGGGAACATACTCCTTACTACTTTCCACATACTCCTTTCCAAGTAATGCATCCCCGGACCATGTGACTTTGAGGAATCGTACCTTTAGGTTCCATATAATTAGGGAAAAATTCTTCGCCACTTCGACAACGAACAAAGATCTTGTCATCATTTCTAAACAATGAATTTTCACTCATCCGAGAACATTACAAGGCCCCCATTTCTTCAGTCCATTCTGCCCATTTTAATCGAGCCTGTTTCATCTGCTTAGTCAGTAAAGCTTCTTCCGTGGTGTTCTTGCGTTCAATCCTACCTCCAATAACATGTTTCGAACAGTTCTGCTGCGAAGTGCCACTAGCTGCCACTAGCTGAATCTTCACGTACAAGTTCACTTGAGGCCATGCGCCTATTCTTCAAGCATATTCGTTTCAGTGTTCTGTCTTGTTTCGCTGTAGTTGCTCACTTACGCCCTCTTCCCTGGCGTCCTGTCCAGACATCTGTGTTTCTCGGTGTTTCTTCAATGGCCTGGTCAGTGTAGATTGATTAAAAACCTATTTTCTTAGCTATATATCTTGTTGCTTTTCTCTCAGAATGCTAGAGCAACAACGACACTTCTTTAAGGAGTTAATTTAAAACTCTTTTCCCATTTTGTGTAACTACTCACTACATGCCTCTGGAATCAACAAGGACAACAATGTGCTTCAACTCAATTTACAGATTATTTCTCAACATGACAATCCTTTGTTTAACAAAAAATAAACAACCTTGAGTGCCACCATAACTTGGCGTGAAAAGAAAATTTCCCGTCAGTTACATCCTGATTGCAGGTAACGTTTCTGAAAATCAAGTGATTTAATAATTTTTTCCAGTAGTGTATTTCGACTTAAAAAAATAAAGTAAATGGCTTTTGAAAAACAAATATGGTAACTTAAACATTTGTATAAACTATGTAAAAAAATATGGATGATCGGGCTGATAATCTGAGCCACAATAATAAGTTGCAGGCCTTTATTTGTTCAGTACAGTAAGGAATTTTTATTCTGTAAAGTCAAACATTTTTCTACTACTCATCTGCTTTGCATTTTTATTGCGATTGAATAATAACTACAAGAGGAATATTCACACCAAATTAATTGTTAGTATTTCTGCTCTATAGGAGTGTATTTTGTTTTTAATAATGCGTCGCGATTTGTGTGTTTTCGGGCATATAAAGAAAATATGTGTTGTGGGGTTAACTGGACCGCCTGGAGGATAGATTAAGTGGCCCAATCCAGTAACCACCTTTATTTTTTTGTAGTAGAATGTGTAGATTTGCAATTATTAAATCTGGAATGTTACATAATTTATTCGCCTTTCACTACTTTATTCATTTAATTCATAACCACTGTTATTTCCAAGTTTTTATTTTAGGTGCCACGTTTTGGGAAATTGCACGCGGTCCGTGCCCGAGCTATGATAACAAAAGGAGTCACTAAACTATTAGTTAAAATTATTTCTGCTAGAGTGCGATATATGAACAGACACTAAGGAGACTCAAATTATATACATGGCTCATATTACCACCTTTACCTCTAAAATAGGTAATATAACTATTATCATCATTCTGGACAAAATATGGTGTACAGAATAATGAAGATAGTCTTATCTCAATGTTTTCAGAAACGGTTATTAAACACGGAAAGCTCTCACTGTAAAAAAATTAAGCCAGCGGAAAAATCTGTACTTATAAACGTTAACAATAAGGTTCTCCCAAGTTTTAATTGCTGTCTCCTTTTTAAGGCTACGCATTTATTTGGTTCCATTGATCTCTAAAATGTAGAGTGACTTTCTTGCCTTTGAGGTCATACTTACTCCACGCCAGTGTTAGTATTATAATACTATTGTGAGAATCCCAGAATTCCCACAATAGTATTAAAATAATTCATGCAGGTTTCCAGGTTTAAGGATTCAATCCTTCTCCTCATGTAGTGCTGGTCTAATCAGTGAGAAAGTTTCTGAAATAAAAATGTAAGAATTCCAAAAAGTGTGTACATTGTTTTTTATGCTTAGAGAACAAACCTATTTTCCAGAAATGTCTTAATGCAAAATTCTATGGTCAGTAAGGGAAGAAGGAGGGAAGGGAACATCAAGCATGAAGACAAGAAAATATTCGTTGTGCAAAAGAGTGCAAACTAAATTGGCTGATACTAAATTGACTATATCATAAGTTATAGGAATAGTTATACAGAAAAAACTATGCATATCTTCAAAAACGTTGTACATATATTTACTTTAAGATCTGTTGTTAAAGAACAGATTTGATTCAGGAAAAAATCTTGAATATTGTGGTTGTAAGAAGATGCCAAAGAAAATTAGACCTTTGCAATTTTCGAAAAATCAGCGATTTTAACGAAAATGATACCTATACCATTGTTTTAAGGTTCTTTGTGCTATCAGTGGACAAAATGTAATAAAAAATTGGAACCATTTTTGAGAACATTTTGAAAGCGTTGTTTATGTAGAATATTCTCAAAATCAAAATATCCTTTTAACACTTATTGGGCATTGGGTTCACGTACCACTCGAGTGCAATGCTTTTGTCGGTGAAATACCAACGTCTTGCATGAACTGTAAGCGCGCCTGTGGGGATAGGGTTCGCTCACTCCACCTGTCTTCCTAAATCGCGGGGAGCCAAACAAAGTAGTGCCAGCCCTTTTGAAGTGAAGATCATCGTGGTCAGCGGCCAGTGAATGTTTCAGATACGACGACAGCAAATTCGTATGTACTTTTGATCAATCTATTTTCATTCTTATCCTTATTTTTGTGATTTTCTTCTTATTACACTTATGGGTCATTCCATATTAAATCAACACAGTCATTTTACATCACTACCTCAGATGGAGATGAAATTTGACACATAGGTAGTATGAATGAAGAATAAGAAAACTACAAATTTTGAGTAAAATATTTCCACCCTTTACGGCCTTGCGAGTTTGAAACGGATATTTTGACGTTTGAAGGTAATTTTTGTGGAGCTTTAACATTTTAAAATTTTTTTCAAAAATGGCCCCAATTTTTTTATTAATATTTGTCCTCGGATAGCGTAAAGAACGCTTGATAGAATGATGCAGGTCTCATTTACTTTCAGACACCTAATTGAGATGACTGGGAGGACCCGAGTTCGAGTCTTGGTGGGGAAAAATTGGGTGTTGAATACACTTTTGCTGGTTCATGTAAAAGTATAATATTTGCAAAGCAATTACAAATAATGCTAGAAAATATGAGCCATTTTAACAGCACCAGTTCAGATAGTTATATGATAATGTTAAAGGAATAATAGTCAAACATTTATGAAATAAAGTAACGGTTTTTGTACTAATAGGCATAATGTACCATACAATAATATCGTAATGTATTTGGAGATAAGCATGTAATTTCATTTCTTCCTTAGCTGAGTAAAATCGACTTCAAAATCCATTCACACAGACCGCTTAGGTGTCGTTCTTCAGCTATACCAGTCTCTTCCATTGACGGGTGCTGTTCCCGGTGTATGAACTTCCTACTATAACTTCACGTGATTGCTCCTTTGGTCACGAGATAGCGAAGTTGACGTACCATATGAGCCTCTTGAGAGCGTAGGTTCAAGCATAGGAGCTTCTTATTATCATGAAATTTGCTATGTGAAAATAGGTTGTTTAATATAAAAGCTTGTGTTATCGTTCTTTAGTATTACTTGTGAATTCCATACTTCTTCACTATAAAACGTAAAATAATTCTAAATATTTTAATAATAAATGAAAATAACTTTTAAAACTAATTCCAAACGAAATGCTTTATTGTGTTTTCTTTAAATTCACTTGAAATTTTTCTCTTCAAAGTATTTGTTTATAAGGTATTTCTTATAAGATATATTTGTGCTTTAAACGTTTTCTGAGGATAGAAGCAGAATTTACGGAATTCTATGGTACAAGTCAATGGCGTCTCCTCACTCTAGATCTAGGGCGATGGCAATGAAGGAAAATGTTGGCACCTATACTGCTCGTTTTGCATTCATATTTAGAGTAAAATTGAATTACGTAAACAAAACCTGATTTATTTTAAACTCTAATATTGAAAGAATGAGGGACTTTTAACAAAATAACAATACGGGTGTATAATTTGTATTGCAATGATTGGAATAATACATTTTAAAATATTTAAAAATACATGCTCGATTTTTTCGCGTTCTTCAGTCGTCGTTGCGTCATATAAAATAAATATAAAACGTCATATAAAATAATAAATTGCATAATAATACACGTTTAAAATAGCTATTTTAATAGTTTTAATAGTTATTTAATTAATAATTTTTCATCTTTCCATTACATATGGGGTTCATTTTTATGAGTCAGTTAGCCATTTCGAACCCGCCATTTTAAATTTTGAAATTTCATTATAATATTTAAATTCAGCTACCTCAAAAACCCTTTGATACCAATTTTTTACGCAGATCCACTCTCATTTGCAATGATGACCAGGTTTTAGGCCCGATGAACTAGTGTGCGGCGTCCTGTTGGCGGAGGAGAAGGGAAATCCTGCTGCTCCATATGTTAGGTTGGCCGCCAGATCTTACATTCTTGCGAGGGATTGATATAACATGCTCTGCACATACGTTAATAATACGTCAACTACTAAGTTTAATGAAATACATATTATTTTCATTATCGGGTACAGTAAATTATTTCCTCGCAACTTACGTGAACTGATTCACTGTATAATCCATTTATTATTTTCCCATAGAAAAGTTTCATAACATATTCTCGTTTTAAAATTTCATTGTTTTTACTTGAGCCAACTCTGTCCGAAGAAATAACCGTTTCAAATCAACGCGCTGCGTTCATTTCACGTAGTTTATTAAGTTGTCACAAGATGGCAATGCTGTGCCTACGCGCAGTGCTGCTACCTGCCGCCGTAGATGGAAGCGCGCTGTAGCAACGCAAGTTTGAATTCCGAACAGCAACAAGGTCCCATACGACAATAAAAATAGAAATTATCCAATTAGATGAAATATTATATTAGCAATATGCACAACAAATATTTTAGAACGTTGCTGGAGTATGACGTTAATTGTTGTAGTAAGGAAAGGTTGCAGGTTTAAATTAACGTGTTTCTAAAGGTGTAGTTAACTATGTACTTTTTCTTCTTTTACCTTCCATTTTACATCACGTATATTTTTGAAGGAAAATTGCCTTTTGTGGATAAGTAATTCCTTTTGAGATTTCAATTGGAAGTTATTTCATTTCTCGTCAATTTTTAGAATCTCCTTATTAGTGCATTTCTCTTTCTGTATGATTTTTAATATCTTTCTCCAATTCTACATTTCGAATCACACTATTAATAGTCCAATGGTGTCAAGGTCTTCTACTGGTGGCAGTGGCATGCGTCGTGGACCCGTAGCATGTCACGAGCTTTTCTACGCAACTAGCTTCGGGAAAGGAAACTATTAGTAACCCCGCCGTTTTACAATAGGGATGGCGTTGTCTGTGGTGGCAGGGTTAATGAACTGCGTGGAGGGGCGATTTCGTCGAGGCACTCGTACCACAGACTCCCGCTCGTGGCATCGACCTTGACAACGCTGCCCTAGTCTTTTCGTGTGAAATTTTGCTTCATGCTCCCAAAATAAACGTTTTTGGAATATTTCTTGTCAATACAAAAATAAGTTTCAGGTTGTTGTTGTTGTGTGATGGACAGAACGACGTCACATATTTTTTTTTAATGTTTTTTGACGTTGAATAAGTAAATAAAACGATTTCAACCAGGTGATTCTAGGCAACTGTGAGTGATATCCGGCTGGTAAATATACAATGCACTCATATTTCTGTGACCTATTCGAGTTAACACGAAGTATGATTAGAACATCTTATCTGATATATAAATGATGACTAAAAATGATTCCACATTATTAATATCAATGATAATTCATTGAGAGCCTCGAATATAGCTATTACCATCGTCGCCGAGGAGTTCCACCTGTTTTCATTGTCATTTTAATGCCTTGTAATTCTTCGTCGTTCGCAATCATATTTTCTTCCAGATATTCGTTCACCATTGTAAACAAAGTATAATAACTTTGTACGACAGCGTTTTTATTTCCAGCTTTACTCGGGGGAGCTCAGAAAGGACAAATATACCCCTCCCCAGGGTAAGTTGTAATTACCTTGTTATTTTCTGCTGTGAAACAATTAGATATTCACATATTAATGAAATATACCCCAAGAATGAGGAACGAGACAACAAAGAATGAAGATTGTATTGAAAGAGATGAGATTTGAAGAGAAACATGTTTATGCAAAAATTTACTGTTTCATGACATTAAAATGCAAATAAAGCTTCTGCTGTTAATAATTTAAACAAAAATAATTTCACTACTACTATTCATTTATTTTCATTCCTCCTGGAAGTCTGATAATTGTGTGCGCAAGGCCGGATGAGTCCAGACGGGCATTTAGTGTAGTAAACAGACTTTTCGAAACTGGAATCCTTGAAGTTTGTCTTGCATACACCGACGAATTTTCTGGCATCTTACGGATGATACCGGCGTGATAGTGTACCTCGTGTAATAAAAACTTCTTGCAAAGATACGTCAATACAAAGATACATCACGGAGGATATAAATGCGAGCGCTGACGTCCAAAGATTCAATTATCATGGCTTATCATTCTGAAATGTTGTCGTTCACGACAAAAAAGTTCGCGCCGTACACTTTTTCGTGTTTCCGTTTTTATCGTTTTTAATAAACTAGATGCTATAGAATTATCATTGGAACAATTAAGAATGTTCTTGTATCATGCTGGACTCATCAAAAAAATAAGAAAAAGTTCACAGAAGTTCAATAAAGCCTTTTTTGATTGTTTCATATATGCAGTATTAATTTGGGTATAGTTTTACGAGTTTATATTTTTATGTATGTACTCAATGTTTGACTCGAGCAGATGTTCTCTCCACCCTGGGACGCCCCTCGACACAAAAAGCGTGATAGAATCATTGTGGAATTAATGTTTATTATGATGTTTTGTGGTCAACCAGGTTCTGCTTTTCAGATTCCTACTTTGTATTTCGATGATTGAGAAGAAATATCTTTGAATAAAAAAATTATTGCGTCTTTATAATTAATGAAAATTTTATGAGAGTAAAGTTACCTTCTTTACCGTAACGGGGAGATGAAGTGTTTTAATGTCTCCCACAAAAAAATAAAAGTTTCACAACGCCGCACCACAGCGACGGAGTTAAATAAATTCAAGTGAATAAATTGTCAAAGCAGTCAATGAACTGTAATTAAAAACAAGAACTTCACCTGTTGAAATAAAAAGGCTCCTTTTACCGGGAGGTCCTAAGGTTCGAGTCCCGACAGTGGCAGGGTTTTCGACACCAGCTAGAAAGGGAGGTCGTGTTCAGTTGCTCTCTAGAGGAGAATTCTGATCGGTAGTTTTCCGTGGTTTCTCCGATCAAAACCAGGCGAACGCCGCCGTGGCAGTACCTTGACTAATTGGCCATGGGCCGCGCGCAATCTTTGCTTCCTTTTTCCTGGTCCTATCATCACTCCTTACTTATTCACACTCTTACATGCACTACACTGTCACACATGCAGAACGTACTGTCGTTATAATTTTCTTATATCCCTCTTATTTTGGTTACCTAAGGCTTGGATTTAAAGATACTCCTCGCGAGCAAACACGACCCTATTGATGCCGTGAATATCGGAGTGTTAATCATTTATTCACAATAGCATTTATTCAAGCATGATAAAGTGAAACTAGAGTGTCGGCGCGAGGTAGAATAGCTGATAAGAGCTATTCTCCCGCTTTGGCCACAGTCCTAGAAAGTAACCATTTTCAGCGCGTTCTAGCGCCTAAACTGTTCTTCACAAATTAAAAGTTTATGTATGTATTTTGTAGGAAATTGTATCTACTTTAATTTTGTAAATAACAATTGTTCCGATAGAGTGCTTAGTTTCGAAGATATAAACGAAAAACTAAAAAAATGGCGTTTTTTTTTTGCAATTTTCTCGGTGAAGCCGACGTTTTTTGAGGTGACAAACATCAATTCCGAATTCAGCACCCTCAAAAACATATAGGACCGTTGAGAAAAGAACTTCCGGAATTTTTTTCCTGAATCGAGCCTTTTTTGAGCATTTGACTGGACAACAATCTTTGGCATTGCCGCAGATGGAAAATTTTTTTCCAAATTCCGCGCGCTCATGCTAACAAAGGAGCAGAATTACGTCTTTCACGAGGTGTTTTGGGAGATAAATTCTTTGGCGACAGATATTCCACAGTTTGCTCATGCTTTCAAACATGACCGCCAGACTGCAGCAGTTACTGGTCACCTGGCAAGCCAGACAGCGTAGTATTATGGTTCTAGAAGCTTCTATACTTCGTGGAAGACGCGGCTAAGGCATTGTTATAAAATTTAAAACTTCACAACAGTGATTTCATAGCAGTCGTGTTCTCGGCACATGGAAGCAAGCATGAGTGTTTGTATATTAGCGTTCCATGACAGCTGGATTTAAACTCGAGACAGTTGGCAACGCGTAAAAATTAAAAGAGCACACAACGATTTTCCCGCATTAAATTGGTGTTGAAGTATTAACCACTGTTTTGCTAGCTGAAATTAATGCCCAACTGTTTCTCCCCGCACCCAATACAGGTAAAGCTTAACTATTTATTCAATGATCACTGATTCTTTCATATAAATCTTCTAACAAGAGGGATCCATTGTGTTTTTGCAGAGATGCAGCGAGAAAATTAGAACCTGAATTTCTGTATCACATTCGCAGTTACCAGCTCTCCCGTTTCATCATTCGAAGTTCTATTTCGCTGCCAGTACAGTGTGTGAATCTTTCTTCTTATCATTCACGTATGCATTGTAGAATCCGAGATGAATGAAAGGTAACCTGTCCACAAGATCACGGACTTATGCCTTATTATTAACCCTTATCCGGGCAACCAGTGTCTGTTGGACACTGTGCGTTATATTTACTGTCATATAATGTAAACTAAAATTTTTCTGTGATTACGCTTTCGTGACTTTGTCTCAGATCTATTGGAGCGTCCTTTCTAAGAAGTTTCACAAATTTTGGTCAATAAACAGAAGTGAAAATAATTATTTTGTTTTAAAGTAACGCAACCAGGCAAGCAGTGTCCAAAAGACACTGTTTCTTTCGGTAAGAGGCAACGGTTTCTGATTTATATTTTGACAGAAATTGTCGAAATAACGCTATTCTTTTGTTTATTAAGTCTGTCGGTTTTCATAAACTGGACACTTTGTATTGATATGCGACAAATATATTCTTTCGGTAAGAAGGAACCTTTCGCGATTTTCTATTTTGTCACAACCGCGAGGTCTCTGGGAAGGAGGCTCAGCTCCGACGCTGGAGGCATGGTCGGAGTATGTGCGAACAGTATTGTGAAACAGTTTTTATGGTCCATCTGCATAGGGAGCAACAATGGGGCTCAACGTTTCAAGTGATTAGTTTTCTGCGATTTGATGACAAAACCACGAGGTCCACAAGACGTCGGAATGATAAATGTGCCGCTTTGAGGGACGTGTGGGAAAAATTCAATGGTTATTTGAGAAAGCATTACCATACTGGAACACACATTACTGTCAACGAAATGCCCATTGAAACGGTACATACCAACTAAACCAGACTAGTATAGTGCACCGAGCTCATCAGAGAAGAAAAAAAGATGTCAATTGCGTGGCTACGCGCGAGATCGCACTCAATGTTGCAGTAAATGTCACCTGTCAGTCTGCAACGAGCAGAGTGATGTAACCCATCTTTGCAAGAATTGTAAATAATGAACTACTTTAATCAAAATATCTGAATTTATGAGAAGATAGATTTTAACTTGCTCAATGTGCGTTATATTCTCAGTATACGAAAAACCGTACACTCCATCATCACAACTTGTAAGTTTTTGAGATAATAAAGGAATTATTTTCATTAATTATTAATTTTCTATCATTATACTGAAATTCTAAAACAATTAAAACAATAGGTGTGCAAAAGTTGAAGAAAAGAATCGTGGAAAGCATTTATTGCACAACAGTGTCTGATGGACACTGCTTGCCCGGATACGTTACAAAAGTACCTTGCCCGGAGAAGGGTTAACCTAATATTGCTCTATTCGAGTAAAAATTGATTGATCACTATTTCCGGGCGCTACAACTGTTATGGTAAGTAAAGTGCAATCTTTTATCGCGGGAGATTGCGGCGCTCTCCGCTGGATGGGGAGACCCGGCGCCGGCCTACACATTGGCTAGCGGTGTTTTCCCCAACCAGGTATCTCTCACCATCGCACTGTCCCAGCCATGACAAGCTCTTACGCTTCCGACCGGTGTCCCGGAATGTGTAATAGTGAAGTGCATGGAAGTGTGTGTGTGTGTAAGTAAGGGTGAGGGTAGGACAAAGAAGCGCAAGAAAGATCGCGCGTGGTCGGTGGCCCATTTTGAGGGTACCGCTCTGGTGTTGTTTGGAGAAACCACGGAAAACAACCGATCAGAGCAGCCAGCCGCTAGAATTCTCCGGACAGCGACTGAACACGACCTAGCTATCTAGCTAGTGTCGAAAATCCCTAGGGGACTCGACACTAGGCCCTTTCGGTCAGAGGCATTGCAGTGACATCAATTGATACCCTGTGCCAACTAAGTCGGTATATTCTAGTAAAAAAAGTAAATAAAAAATCGTGCTGTGAGAATCGTCATGATTGCATTCAAAATTTCGGGAAAAGCACCCTTACTTTCAAAACGTTGTACTTGACGTACCCAAGAAATCGAATTCTGAAGAACAGTTTTCATTAATTTGTAGTTCTTTACAATCAATAATATGCTTGTAGGTGGGTGTCGAAAATAAAATAACTTTTGAAATTTTCAGAAATTCAGAAGCTTATCTGAAAATCGGACAAGCTTTATTTCTATAAGCTTTATTCTTGCTAAAAAATTAAAGGAAAAATTTGGAGTAATTTTTGAGAAAATTCGAAAATATCCAAGGATATTCAAGTGCTCCTTCTGGTCACCTGGCTAACCTGGCAAGTCCTTCCTCTTCTTGTTCACTTTACGACTAAGACTATTGCCTGTCCCGTTCTCACAGTCCCGCTTTTTCATTTCCTTGGTATTCCTTCGTTTGATTTCCCTCTTGGTACCTACAAGGCCTTTGGAAGTATATAATCACTAGAGCGTGGATTTTAATGAAATGTCATTTTTTTTCTTTTCACTTTACAAAAATTCCGTTTAGTATAGAAAATCATTTTTTATGAGAAAAGGAAATGACCCATTTTTATACGTCATTTTTTTGCATTTTTCGTCGATTTCGGTTAATAAGTCATATCTTACCTTTTCCCGTCATTTTTGATGAATTTTTTCATTGATTTCATCGATTTTAATATCATTTTAATGGTAGTTGCTTCAAATAATATTCACGAAATGCAACATATGTTCTCCACAGGACTCCTGAGTACCTAAATATGGTAGCCTATTCGATTTCTTTGCTCAGAAGTTGTAACGTAAGCTATTGTATGTAATCTAAAGTTCCTGTGACGCCTCTCAGCGCCATTGGCGGTTCAGGCGATTTCAGGATAAGTAAAGACAAAAATATTCTGGTAAAGAACAGTCCAAACAAAAATTTTGGAAGACAAATTCATTAGAACGAATAGAAGAAGCCTCAATTACATCAGTAACGTATCCAACAACTTGAATTGTTCATCCGAACTGGTTTTGATAGAATTTTTTTACGTCACTTTTCTTTGCTTTTAGGTCATTTTAAAAACATTTTAAGAGCATTTTATTGATCATTTTTGGCGATGGTTTAGGTAATTAAAATCCAAACCCTATTCACATGGTTTAGGTTATTAAAATTCCATCCCTATCACTATCCACTCATTCTCTCTCCATGCTCTCTACATACTGAAGTACTCAACGAATTAAATTTTTAAAAAACTAAAATATTCGTTTCAAATTCGATGGGCCGCTACAACTTTCAGATCGATCGGGGAGTAACCGGTTTAATGAAAATCCTGTGTACTGTTTAGGCGCTAATTTTGTTTGCAGGTGGAATGACGGAAGACCAGACGTTTTGGTATCAATGTTCTTCCAAAACCGAATTCGTACTATACTACGTACTTACGACGTATATAAGAAAAATCGAACATATTCTGCATCAAGAACCCACAATACGGGTTTTTGTGTCAAAAAATTGACTTTTCCCCGCAGAATTACATAACTTTCTTTTACTAGGTACTATATACTAAGTAAAAAAAATAAAAAATTGCCCGTGTAAATCACGCCCTCTTGCAATCGTGATAAAACGATCACCCTTCCACGGCGCCCAGCCCTCAAACAAGGAGTCGAGAGAACTTCATTGTTCTCGTTCATACAGAGCAGACCGCGAGCGTCGCCCAGCGCGGCGCGGTGTCTTGGGAGGCCGGCCAGCGGCAAAGGTCTCCCGCCCGCGTGGGCGGTCGCGTCGGCCGTCTGCGTCGGGGGGAGAGGCAGGGGGGGCGCGGGTGACCCGAGGCGACCGGTGGGATGGTCGCCGTAATGGTGGACAATTACGCGTGTTGGCTCACATGACATCAATATGTAGCGGCGGCGGCGGCGAGCGGGCGCCGGCGGCGGCGGCGCAGGGGGGCGGCCGGGACCGGGAGGCGGAGGGGGCGGGGGGGCCGCCCTCGGGGGACGTGAGTAATCAGCCTGTGTCCACACGCCCGCTCTTCCTCTTCATTAGTGCGCTAAAAACAACGCCGCCGCCCCCGCCGCCGCCGCCGCCGCCGCCGCCCCCGCCCGCGCCTGCGCCTGCTTCCTTCGCCGCGCATCGATCGCCTCGACGGCGTCGCGGCGCTGGGCTTGGACGACGCCGACGGCGACGGCGACGGCGATTCCTGCCCTCCTTTCGCGGTGGAGCTCCTTCGTGGTCGGTTCGCGTTTTTTCGGACGCATCGCATTCGAGGCAATCATTCAGGCCTCTGTCAAGCGTGTGTTACAGGTCGCCTGGAAAGGAGGCTCCGTAAAGACAATTATTTCCAGTTAAAATACGAGGGCGAATCGCATCGAGACTTCTCACAAACACAGTTTATTCCGTAGCTTCAGACACTGATACATATTAGTGGGAAATATAGATGAGCCGCCTGGAAAACGACTTTCAGGGCAGGAGCAGTAACCTAACAAACAGACCATGGACCGCGCGCGATCATTCCTCTTTTCCTTTTTTTTATGTCATTTTTTATGTTGCATCGACATTAACATCTTCAAAAATTTATATGATATTAAATTGTAAAAAAAATTACATGACATTAGTATCAGTTATAGAAGCAATACCTAATAAAATAATACAAAAAAGAAATACCTTATAAGATGAAAACATATGATTTTGGTAAAATAAAAATTTCATTATGTTACAGAGTTGACTTTTTGTATACTTACTAATGCAGTACTTACTAGCAGAGTAGCTTTTTGTGAACAGTTCCTTAACCCTGGAGAGGTGGCGCTTGCCAGAGTTACGTTAGAAGTGGCGCGGGGTCCTTTCTGACCCCTTTAAGTATTTCTTTATAATATTATATTTAGCAACCAATAAGTGTGAATTAATTAATTTAAAATGGATTAATCATTTATAAGGTAGTATTAACAAAATGCACTATTGTAAATAAACATGCAAATGAGGAATTGAAAAATAAAAGGACAAAATGATCAATTATCTTTTAATTTTATGTAGTGACCCCCCTTACATTTTCCTGATTATTTCAATGGCAAAGGTATCAGAAAATTCAATAAGTTTCATTTTCTAACATTGTCTCACACAAAATAAGTAAACAATTAATTGAAAATGGTTCCAAGTCAAACAACACAACTTAGAAAAATTACAAAATTTAAAATATTTGTATTGGTGTCACAAATATTTATAAATGAATTATTGCATCTAATATTTGGAAAGGAACATGTTGCCAGTCAACAATTAATTACTCTTCTCACTGAACTACATTGTTTACACAAAACATCGCGATGATCTTTACAAACTTGTTTTCTGCATTTAGCACAAAAGTTTAGTCTTCATCAAATTATTCATATCAAGTAAATAAACAATACACTTCACGCTGACACATTCTATCAATGTACCAGCAAGACTGAAGCACTGCTGCAAGCTCTTCGCACTGCCGACGGAAGTGGTGGCGCCGGGGTCAGACAGATCATTTTGCACGATAGGTCGACTGTTATCGCTCTTCAAGGAACCCGTTGCGCTGTCGCGAGGTGCTTATATCTTCCAAACAAAAGCTAAAAAATGTGGTGACAGGTATGTGAAATGTAACGCTTCTGACTCGCAAAATTTGGCAACTGCAGCTAAGCAAAGATACGTGGGTCACAAGGAACCACGCGCCACCTCTCTCGGGTTAAAAGATGTTTATAGTGTTATATTTAATTTATAATATAACTAAGTTTACAGAATTGTAATACTTTTCTTTGATAATCTTCGGATATTAAAATAAGTTCTTGGTCTTGCGCTTCTATTTTTGTATCTCTTCCTTGTCCTATCCTCATCCATTACTTTCACGCCCTTACACTTCCGTGCACTTCCACTTCCTCGCCTGACGGGAGACCATACGGCAGCTTACAGCTTGCCCTTTGAGACGGTGGGAGGTGGAACGGTGCCCTGCTGGTGGGAGATACTTGGATGGGGAAACCCGCAAGGCGGCGTGTAGATATACTGTGATTTTTGTAACTTTGTCCCTGACAGATATCAGCTGTTTCGCTGCTGTCCAATCAGGAGCTTATATTTTGCGACAGTGACGTCACTATGGTGACGTTCAAGCTCCCTATTGGATGAATCCGTGAACAGCTGACTTCTGTCAGGGACAAAGTTACGAAAATCGCAGTAAAGCACCATATTTCACCATCCAGCGGGAGAAGAACACCTTCGCTTCCCGTGATAAGAACATTTACTACACTTATGGCACTAATGAACATAACTGTTGACGCGCTCGGAAACATGAAATAATAAATTAATGATTGTGGGAAGGCCTTTTGAATTGGCTTCTTGGGGCTAAGGGCCAATTGGGGCAGCGGTTAATTGGTCATGCGATTGTTGTTTGTGATGCAATCGCACTCGAATAGTATCCACTGTTTTCTACACCGAAGTTCCTGACGACAGCCAATTGTTATGAAGATGGCCCAACTGTCAACCAAAATATCAGCGCATGTACAGTAAGTTTCATTTCTACCCTTTCATATTTAGTACTCATTACCTCTTAACATAGTCGCCCAGAGTGTCGAAGCATAATTTCCATCGGTAGACCCGGACTTCGATGTCTACTGGCCACGCAACTGCTTCAAGAGCAGAGAAAGAAGTGCTATTTCTGTTCTGTAACGTTACAGGATTTGAACTTGGTGTGCATTACGAAACATTGG
The DNA here is from genome assembly GCA_031308135.1 of Acheta domesticus. Taxonomy (NCBI): domain Eukaryota; kingdom Metazoa; phylum Arthropoda; class Insecta; order Orthoptera; family Gryllidae; genus Acheta; species Acheta domesticus. The sequence goes on from JAHLJT010008446.1 coordinate 30,618,869, forward strand.
AGATTAAATAACATTTAATATTCAAATCATGGGAATGCACGTCCTCTGCCTCAACCCAACAGTAAATCATGGCGACGATCTTTTGTGATGACATGGCCGTGATTTATTTATTCTTTATTGTAATAACCGTTATGTTTGGGGAGAAGTATAATCTAGGTGTTCCTGAGTTCCAGAATTCCTTCACCTCTTTTAGTACACATAGTTGAATTATGAACAAAAGTACAAACGATTGGCAATATTTGAAAACTAGAAATTTTCACTCCCATTCCAAAAACGTAGTGATTTAATATAGAGAGCAGAGTAATCTTAACATCAATAAAATAGGAAATTCTCGTACATTCCAACGTGTCCCTTTTTTATCTTCATGTGGCAGTCACCCCACAGGTTGCGCTACTCTGCATCTAGAGTATCTGCTAGAGGGTAGGTTTACCCAGATAACCATCACCCATGCCTTTTCAATGGCAAAATACATAGGTAGAGTTGAATTCCCGACTTTGGTGCATTTTCGAGACTAATTTTGTATCTGGGTCGAATTCAACCACTTTTACACAAGGAATGGACTGAGGAAGTCTTAACAGCTGCCCGAGTAATACCGAGCATCTGTAGGTGACTTCCGGAGACAGTTCAACACCACAGGCGCAAGCACGCACGGGTGTACTAATGAGATCGAATCCCTAGCTTGTGTGAACCCCTTGACGTCTCGTGGCTGTGTCTGATTCACGATCCTCTCTGCATTTTTTGATCATCTACTTCGGATAGGTGCGGAGAAAGTCCAAATCAAGCGAGAGCGAACCTGGATTTCATCGACGCCCAGACTTCCCCTAAATCATGCGCTCAGGCTCCAAACCAATGTAGAACGTAGGTGGGATCTGGGTTCGTTATAGTCTCGGAACTCATGGCGGCTCCCCGCATTCTCATTTCTCTTCTTTTATTATGATTTTTAATGAATCAAGTTCGATACCAAGTATCGTGGATGGGAACTCGATTTATAACATCAAATGAGAACTAGCATACCAACATTTACAAAGCACTGTTTTTAATTTTATTTGCTATTTATTTGTCCAGGCATGTTTTTTCTATCGTTTACTATGTTTATCGTTTACTATGTTTATCACTTATCGCATGTCCCTAGTCATAATTTTTCATTTTCATAACACTATCGTATTTATTTACCATAAAAATCATTATTGCAGATGAACCTTTATTTAAGATAGTAATGTTACTCATTCTTTTCAAACAACCTCATTTTTCATCGTAAAGGAGTGATACAATGAACCACTATGCAATCAGAGCTAAAATGAATCCATTTGAGTCCTTTAGGTAGATTTGATATCATGTGGATTTTTATACTGAATTCTACGTAATGACGAAAAAATATTATTAAGTTCTCAAAACTATCGCCTCGATGGGAATTTCCGTCCCGTTTCCCTGGAGACATTGAGAAAATGTTAAACTGTTTTGATTCTGGAATACAAAGTGTGTCATTTCTCACCCACTTCACACGTCACATGTAGGTTTTTATTTTTTATAGTAAATAAATACGATGGAGTCATGAAGATGAAATATTATGACTAAGGACGTGTGATGAGTGAAGTGTGGTAAATGATAAACATAGTAAACTATAGTGAAAACTTTATGTGCCGCGGACAGGTTGGAACTATTACAAGTGTTATGCGTATTGCAACTTTACTGTATATGTATATTTGGTCAAGAATTTCTTCACGTATGTCCATAGTCCTAGCAAGCTGAATGGGATAGTGTCTGACGTTCTGCGAGAGATCGCGCTATCAAAATGAATGTTAAAAGTCCATCAAGTAAACATAGAAATTAATTTATAAACAAAAATTATCGCCATAGGGACAGTTATTACACATTATTTACTTCGCCTTTCAAGTTCGAGATATAATTGAGCTCGATAATGCATTTTTTCTGAACCGTTAATTTTCCTCCTTGATGCAAACCTAATTTCTTTTGTAACAGTTTTGATGTTAAATGTCGTATTATCTGGAATCAACCATTTCCATTATGATTTGTGTATACACTCATCTACGTAATGAACTCCCTCAAATTAACTGCGACGAAACAATGAAACCAAATTAACTTCTTTTGATTTCATTGCTCACATGTCTAGTCGATCAATTGTCTCTTTTGTTGCTGTTCAATGCAATATTCTGGATTCTATTCCTTAACCGAACATATCTTGGCAATAATTGGAAATAAAATTGTCGTTATTTCTTTCGGGATACTTGGTTAGCTACATAGCAAGGTAGCCACATCTTGGAAGAAAGGGAATGTGAAATTCACTCGTTGAGTCAGGTTTTGTGAGTGAGAGAACTCTTGATACGAAAATACATGAAACTACATTCAATATTGAAATTTTGAAGACAGATGTTCTTATTGCATGCGCTGGCACGAAGCTGAGAAAACTACTGGCAGCAATTTATACACTGGAAAATTTATACACCCGATGGCTTTGAAATATACTTACGTTTTCATGAGTAAAAATAACTGATGTTGATGCTTTAATTTTTGTCTTTATTCCTTAGAAAAGAAATATCATCTGGTCGAATTTTTGGAGGAAGTGATCACAAAGCCTTCACTAAGAGTTGTTTAGAAAATAAAAAAGTAGGTAAATTCGTCACCTTCAATTATTTATTAATTCCCAAAATTACCTACAAGTTGCTTTATGTTCCATGTCTACAATTTACATTCTTCAGAGGCAAACTGATTGTTAATACGGCCAACAATGAATGAAATTACTTACAATCATTAAAATAGTTCCGGCGTCATTCAACGTGGACATGAAACTTTTCAAAGGATCTAAAGTTCGACTGAAAGGAATTAATTTTTAGGTCTCTTAGGATGCTCCATTTGCAAAATTTAATAAATGGTATGTAAAAGAGGGAAACTAAATTGTCAGTTGCTCTCCTACTTCATTAAGGAGGGATAGACGGAGAAGAAGGAAGGGGAGAAAGAGGAGGAATTGGAGAAGGAGGGGAAAGAGGAAGAGAAGCTGGAGGAGGTAAAGGACAGGGAGATGGATGAGAAGGAAGAGGGAGAAAAGAAAGAGGAGGACGACGACGATGAGGAAGAAAAGAAAAATTGAGTGTGCAGGACGATGGCAATATACAGAAGGAAACCATAGAGGTAAATCCTGTGAGAACTCCAGCAAATGAAAGAATATTGGCAGAAAGCATTGTAAATATGACTAACAATTTGTATTATTTCGGTCTTCGCAAAGGAAACCGCGCCCATTAGGCATCAGTTTGCTGAATTTTAGTAGCACTAACGAAAACATGAACGTCAGCATATTTGCCGTAATACGAGTAGCTTGTCGTATACGATTCAGCATGCACAACTTTCTATACAATTAAATACTACACTGACAACAAAATGTTTATTTTAACAAGAATATTAAATGCATTAGTCAACATTTGTATTCTATGATTTTAAAAAGACTTAACATGACTGTAGCAAGTAATGTGCTTCAACTTCTGGGTCAATGAACCCTTTCTCGATCAGATTTTTCTCCAGGTTCCATGTTCCGTTGAGCAAATACTGAGATGGCTGTTGTTTTGCTTCTGGTCACTAATGTAGATTCATTATGCACATGTTTTGTTGAGGTCTCCGTTTGCTAGATGTGGTAGGAGTAGAACCGGTGGTGTGGGTTGCTGTTTGTAAGTTGTACTTAGTATTTTTACTTTCACGTATACGTACGTATATACGGAGTAATATACGTAGTATAGGGAAAGTTATGTAATGCTGCGGAAAATCGATTTCGAGATTTCAACGGAAATACAGGTTTTGGGGTCCCCTGATACCGAAAAAGAGAGTTTTTCAAAACATCCGTCTGTCTGTCCGTCCATCTGTCTGTCCGTCCATCTGTCTGTCCGTCCATCCGTCTGTCCATACATCTGTCCGTGTGTCCTTCCGTCTGCCCGCCCGTCCGTCCGTCCGTCCGTCCGTCCGTCCGTCCGTCTGTGCGTCCGTCTGTCCGTCCGTCTGTCCGTCCGTCTGCCCGTCCGTCTACCCGTCCGTCTGCCCGTCCATCTGTCCGTCCGTCTGCCCGTCCGTCTGTCTGTCCGTCTGTCCGTCCGTCTGCCCGTCCGTCTGTCTGTCCGTCTGTGAACACGACTACCGCCTAAACCATACATAAGAGTTTCTCCAAAATTGATATTTCCCAATCGATCTGGCTCGTCGCGAGTCGCGTCGATTTTGAAAATCTTTCTTCAAAATTTGGGAAAATTTTACATTTTCAAAATTTTCTCCAATTTTTTTAAAATTTCTTGTAAGAATAGAGTAAAATACACTTATAAAGGTGGTATAGGTCCTATGTTTCCAGTTAAATTTGATTTTTCCGAAAATTGCAAAATTTAGAATTTTTTCGTCGTAATCCCACAATTACAAAATTGAATATAGATTTTTCCTTCAAATAAAATTGTTTTCCATAGTGAGTTCTTTCATTAATGTCACATTTTTCGAAAATTTTAGTAGTTTTCGCGTAATATTGCGTGCAATATGTGCAATTTAAAAAAAATACAAAAACAAGATTTTCTCAAAAACGGCTCTAATTTTTTTCTTTAAACTTTTGGTAGGGATAGTGCCTAATATACTATATGAGATGACATAAACGTCAAGTTGCTCTATCTTTAGTTTTTGAAAAAAATACAAAAATTAATTTTTTTGACTTGTCTCTCACGTCATTGATATTTACTTAGCGTTGATTTCTTTACATAATTATATTTATGAGTACATGTGCTTTAAATAATGTCATGTAAAGTTTCTCGGAAACTCAACCGTTTTCTGTGATAACTAGCTCAAAATTCCACATTTTCAGAAACGCTCAAACGCCATTTTCTCAAAAACGGCTCCAATTTTTTTTTAAACTTTTCGACAGGATAGTGCTAATTGAACACTTCAATATGACACAACCTTCATTTTAGGTATTTTTGGTTTTTTCAGAAATTACATAAATGTAATTTTTCAAAGATTTCTCACACCATTAACATGCATATTTTCAGAAATTTGTAAACACAACTTTATTTGTGAGTTAAATTGCTTCAAATGACTTCTAATAAAGTTTTTCGAAATTTTTAAAATTTTGTGTGAAAACGATCTTCAAATTTCGCATTTTCAGTAACGCTTAAACGCCATTTTCTTAAAAACGGCTCCAAATATTTGAAAGAAAATTGCCATTTAAAACGATTTAAGTTTTACTGTTCTTTAATATTCTTAAAATAATATTTCCGTTCTATCATCAGCAAACCGAAAAATTAAGAAAATGTCAAAAAAATGTAGTTTGGGCGGCGGTAGATGGCAGCTGGCAAGAGTATGTGGCAAGTCCGAATAGCTAGCCGAGACGAAAAGAAATAAAAAAAACTAAAACGGGAAGGTCTATGCCATTCTCTAGCACCACTTGTTTTAAATCAATTCTGTAGTTTATTTATTTATTTATTTATTTACGTCAAAAACAGTTTAAAACTGCGTATGACGAGCTATGGGGAGAAGTGAATTTTGTGCACGTTTTCATAATTCTGTGGTCTCTATCCTAAACCATATTCTAGTCGAATTTTGAATACAGAAGAGAGGGTTTTTTTCGAGTTTTGTTGACAAAATATTCGCTCCTATATAATAAAATATATTTTCAAAGGTAAATTAGCTATAAATTCCTGCCTCTTCATGAAAGAATAATACTTTTTGCCGCGATAATATGAAAAACGATAATTTGAATAACTATATTTCCCACTGAAATTCAGAAGACGTGCACAAATAATGAAGTTACATTTATGTCCAGAAGCAAAACAAGGGACCATCTCAGCATTTGCTCAAGGATCAGGGAAACTGGACGAAAAACCTGATCGAGATGGGTTCGTATACCGATGCAAATATTTTTACTTTCCCGTATACGTACGTGTACACGGAGTGATATACGTAGTATAGGGAACGTTATGTAATGCTGCGCGAAAAAACGGCCCATTTTTATATAACTGGAAAGAGAAAATATCTAGTTTTCAGTGTTTCTAAAATCGCGTGGATGATAGTTTTATTCATCATTCGACTATTTATGGTTAAAAAGAAATAATTCTGGAACTCATTTAAAACATGTGAAGATTGTTTTTCTCCTATACGTCACACACAATTTTTTGCTGTTCTTTGACGGAAATAAATCAAATCGAATACGTTTTCCGGACGTTTGATTTGTTAAAATTCTCGCACACACCCTAGTTGTCCACTCGTCCATAAGATTGGCACGACCGGTGAAAGATTCACGCTGCATAATTCCCCTCCGCTCCTGTACATGCAATTGCATCCGCCCCCACACGACCGCACCCAGCTCACACATCAAGACGCACGCTAAGCCCCAGCGCCCCCACTGCCACCTCCCGCCGACTGCCCCGGCGGGCGAGCCCCGACGAATTTATTACTCACAATATCCAGCGTCCCGCGGGATAAATATAATAATTTACTGGCGCCGTAATAATTTCAGGTGTGACGTACGCCAGCAACAAATTAAAAAAGTCGGAGAGTCTTACGCCGTAACTATCAGGCCCACGCATCAAATGAAAACGCCATAAGAATGAGTAACGCGAGCGAGACGGAAATCCACGGAGTGATTACCGAGAAGTCGGGCGCCCCGTTGTCCCTAAGTCTTGAATAAAGAATTTGTCATTCCGGGATGCGACAGGGTCATAAATAAGCCGTTAAACCGGACTTTAAAACAGATGTCATTCTGCTGCAGGGGATGAGGGCACGGCTCGGGCACGTGCTGTTGCTTTTGTTATCAGACCAATCAATAAAGAGACCTTATTCTTAACCTTCCGATTTTACCGTATGTCCCGCGAACCCAGAAGGGCAATTTTGAGCATGCAATGAAAATTCACAAGTTTCTACATTAATTTCAAATTGCCTGCCGGTGCAGCTTCGCATGGCATAAAAAAATTATTAATATAAACATGTCTTAATTCGGCCCGATGGTCGAGATTGCTAAGACAGTACTGCCGTGACGATCTTGGATCAAAGAGTCTTGGGTTCGAGTCCCGCCTCGGATATGGGTGTATTTGTGTATGTCTGTCTGTATGTGTGTGTCATCCTTTCACCCCTCATTGTCATCACCATTTCATGTTCCATACCCCCAGGGCTAACAACCCTGGGGGATAAAAATGGGATTCTGCTAAATGCTGATCCCCTCCTAATGATATTTCATGACCTGTCACCGAGATAATGTTTCTGAGTCCCGGTAAAGGCGGTATGCATGTCGCGTGGTCCGAGGCGGCCTATACGCGAACAAAAAAAACAAAACAAAAACAAACATGTATTAATTAACAAAGTATGAGTATAAAATAATAAATTTATGAATAAGTACAAATGGGTGAAAACATCTTCTACAATGAAGAATAATTCGAAAGAGCTCCATTTTCCATTCTACTGGCTAGAGCAGTGTTGTCAAGGTCGATGCCACGAGCGGGAGTCCGTGGCACGAGTGCCACGACGAAATCGCCCCTCTCACGCAGTTCATTTCCCGCCACCGGAGACAACACCATCCCTATTGTAAAACGGCGGGGTTACTAATAGTTCCTTTTCCCGACGCTAGTTGCGCAGAGAAGCTCTTCGCGTGCTACGGTGCCACTGGGCTTGGGAAACAGTAATGCAAGAGAGAGCAGTGCTGTGTCCAAGGCAGCTTGGTTCTACACTTTGAACCATGAACGTAGTTCGCTTCCGTGGATCGTTCCTCAATGCGCTCGTCACATACAAGGAGATAAGGTATTTGTTATTTGTACATCATTGAAATGCCGGCGGCTAAATGAGTTGGTCCTTTTGGGAGTGAGAATTTTCTGTTTTTTTTAACAGCTTTATTTTCTGTCTGTTCAATCCACTGATTTTACAGAGATTTGCATGACTTAATTCTAGAACTGGGTTAGCGCATAGCATTGGCGTGTGGTGAAATTTATTTAGAGCAGCGTTGTCCAACTGGCGGCTCGCGGGCCGCATGTGGCCCGCGGTGCCATTTATTGTGGCCCGCGAAAGGTCATCAGTAAAAATTGAAAGTCCCTTGTATCCATGTCCGACGAGTTATTATGCGCCTAGCGCACGTGACCTGCCGGAGCCAACATCCCCTTAATGTAAAAATAGGTTAAGTTTAGATTTAATATTTTTTTCAACTAAAATTAGTAACTCAAGTCCCTCTGACTGGGCTAACTGCAGTCCCTCTGACCGGGAGGTCCTGGGTTCGAGTCCCGACGGCGGCAGGATTTTCGACAATAGCTTGTCAGCTAGGTCGAATTCAGTCGCTGTGTGGAGGCGAGTTCTAGCGGCCGGCTGCTCTGATCGATAGTTTTCCGTGGTTTCTCCGATCAACACCAGGCGAATGCCGGAGCAGTACCCTAAGAAGCGGGCCACGGACCGCGCGCGATCTTTCCTTCCTCATCCTTTTCCTATCCTCTCCTCTTAACACACACTTACACTTACATGCACTACACTACCACAGTCGGGAGACCGGTCGGGAGCTTACAGCTTGTCCCGGTTGGGACGGTGCCCCGCTGGTGGGAGATACCTGGTTGAGGGGAAACCCCGCTAGTCGACGGGGAAAAGCGGGGAAAAGATCATCGCCACCTCCCGAGAAAAAAACACGCACTACACTTACGGGTTAATGACCAAAAATTAGTTGACGCGCCCGGAAACACGAATCAATCAATCAACCCAAGACGGGGTCTCTTGTGGATCACCCTATTAATGAAAATATGGCGCGCAACCAAATTAAATGTTTTAGTTGTGGCCCTTGAGGCCTTGCTAGATGGACACCCCTGATTTAGAGGGAAGAAATAACATTTCAGATGGATGATTTTTAATTTTTCTCATGAATCTGATGACAAATAGATAATTCAAACCACTTGTAACGACAATACAGGTAATTGTAATAACTTGTAATTAAAACTCTCATTTCAGTAACTCTAAAAATCCTCTTGATGACGTGAGAGTTTCTGCAGTGTCGCCTTCCACAATATTTTCAAACAAATTCGTGAGAGGTTCTCAATACTCATACACAGTTTGAACTAATCTACTATTGTAATTCCATCTGGTGGGAGCTGCTTTTGGAAACCTTTTTTAATTTCATTGTCTAGTGTATGTCAACGTTTAGGAGACTGCGAGAAAAATATTGATAAACAGTGAAAGTATCAAAAAATATTTTACATTCTTTAGTTCTGAATATTGGTTTCGTGGTGAAATGTCATTGACATTTAAAATTAAATGATCACAGGTGTTGTCACTGCCAACAATGCTGTTTATTTCAAGAATTAACATTTAGTTTAATTTTGGAAATTGACTGAGATAGTACCAGATTTAATTTATGAGCAAAACAGTGAATTAGGCCTGTTTCACTTTAAACTGTATCCCATATAAATGACTAGCCATCAACGCAGCACCATCATGACTTTGTGCAATAAGTTATGATTCGCATTTTAAATCTTCAACAATATCTCTTACAATTCTATATAAAGCTTCTTCCGTTCTGTCTGAAGAGACGTCTTGGAATCCTTGGAATCTCTCTTCAACATTTCGTTCTGCATTTAAATAACGCACTTCTTTAGACAACTGGCTTATATTTTCAACATCTGTACTCATCTAATACAATGGCAACGAAATTATTATTATTTATTTCTTGTTTAATTTTTTGGAAATAAACATTTAAAACAAGATATTGTATCATTTTGAATCAAATTTGAATTACCAACAAATACAGCTGAATTCTCGAGATGCTGCGCCAAAAGTGGATGGATCATGTTTTGCTATTAAGTGTACCAAATCTTTAAAGTTCCCTATATTTTATGGAGTCAAATGACTCATCAATAAGAACTCTAAGAAATAATAAATTAATACCACTGAACCGATAAGTACAAGCAGAACCCACCCCACGCACGCTGTAAGTCACGGTGTATGCAACTGTCCGATTGCTTCCAAAGGCGGACCCAACTGACTGAGCCCACGCGCGCCACCACACGCGCCAGTATATCAGCTGATTGCCTATGAGACGATGGCCTGTGCTTCCAAAGAGATTTACAAGCGATCTCTACCCCATCTATTGGTGACAAGAATGATTACGTCTCATTTTCGAAAAATAAGATCGTCGCGCCCAATTTAAATTGTTTTTACTTGGAATAAAGTAAATGATTCTAAATTACTAGTCAAGAGATATTTAAAGGAAACAATATGGGAAGCAATGCTTCCCTGCTTCCATGGAATAAACGCCTCTGGCGCATAGGCAGTCGGGGAGTTCATTTAGTTGAAGCTCCCTCTCACTTTGTTACGTTTCTCATAATTTAGTGTTTGCATTTTTTAAAATTTATTTGGAATTTGTGACTTTCTGTTTGATGATGTTATGTTTGTATGTTTAATATTTTTTATTCAATTTTCATTCTTGTTGAAGCGTTAATAGCGGGCGTAATTCATCCTTGGGGTACCTTGAAATAATTTTAGTGTCTTGTGCTGAACGTTGTAGATTAAAGTTTTTAACACATTTCGCTTTCGGAAGTTCCTCAAAAATTTTACTGATAGTCTTCTAATGTAAGTATTCAAATTTTATATTATAAATTCGTTTCTCATTTATCTACTTGACACCTACCACGATTCTTTAATTATGCGTCTTAAACATTTATTTTGAACTACTTGGATTTTCTCTATGTTACTTTTTTCGGCTCCCCTTCAGACAGGGGAAGCGTAAGTAAGAGATGGTCTAATAATGGATTTGAATAAAATTATCCGACATTCTATGCTTAGTCTGGAGTGGTTATTTATGATTGGATACATTTGATTACATTATGATTGGATATATTTTTTTTTGCCATTTTCGCGTATGTTTTATTGGCTATTACTTTAATATGATATTTCTACTTTAGTTTTTGGTCTAGAAGTACTTCTAAATATCTCACTGGTTGATCATTTTTGATCCATTTTAAATTTACAATTTTAATTATTAGTGGGTTGGGCATTTTAAGTCTTCGTAGCGTAAATGTCTTGGATTGTGATTTAGTAGGGTTTATTTTTATTTGCCACTTTGAGCACCAATTTATAAACGAATCTAATGATTTTTGTGAAATTTCTCTACCTTGATCCACATGGTCTGTTGTTGTGAACAGCTGTCATCAGCGAAACATGCTGTTTCTGTTCTTTCCATCTGAGGGTAGTCTTCAACGTAAATGTTAAAGAGGGTTGGTGAGAGCAGTGCGGTATTCCTACTTGCGTGATTTTTTGATCTGATAAGGTATTATTCACCTTCACCGTGAAGGAGCAATTTGGTAGGAAATATTCAATTATTTCGTATAGATAATGGGGTATTCCTAAATTTTTCATTTTATACAATAGCCCTGCATGCCAAATTTTATCGAAGAGTTTTTCTACATCAGGGAAAATAGCTAACTTGTGTTTATGCTGGTGAAATGAGTTTGCTGTATTTTCAGTTAGTCTTATTTATTTATTTGGTCAACAACAGTAAAAACTGTATATGACGTGTGGGGAAAGAGATATTCGCGCACATTTTCTTGAGGCTCAAAATTTAAATAAAAAAAGCAACATTTGAAAAACTGCTGAATGGTATGAGCTGCTGAGTGGTAGAGTAATGTTTGTGAAATCCGAATTGTTCTTTTGGAATTATATTGTTTTCTTTTATGAATCTATTTAACCTTTTATGGATTAATTTTTCAAACACTTTTCCTATATTAGGCAATAAACTTATTGGTCTGTAATTTGAGGGCAAACTGCGGTCCTTACCAGGTTTGCTTATTGGTATTATTATGGCTTGTTTCCATATATATGGAAGGAAATTAATTCTTAGAGCTGCATTATATATCGCCTGCTATTGTTGTCCGTGGGAGCTCCTTCAGAATCTGCGTGGCTATTCGATCATTACGTGCTGATTTCTTTAGTTTTAATTTAAAGATTATTTTACGTGTTTCAGATGGAAATATGAATTTTATTTTTTGAGGGACTGTAGCGAGTGGAAGCGATAAAATCTTTTCAGTTTGCCTGTTTTTATTTATGATTTCCTGTTTGTTTCGGGGTAAATGTCGTTTCGAATTAATGCCTAAAAACGACGCTTTTTGTTTGGCCGTTAGGACTGTTAGATTATTTGTTGTTTTTAAGAGGGGTAGTTTACAGTGCCCGGCAACAGCAAGTGAAAGTTCATCTCGCATGTGGCGGCCAGCATCTTGCCCGCGAGCACTTTTGTGTTGCCCGTCACCAATGGCAGCAAGTCACGTAGGCAGCGCTTACGCTCGAACAGAGAAGTGCCCACGAGGCGGTCAGGGCGCCACCGCGGAGCCTTCTCGCGCCTCCCACAGATCAGCAAGTTGGCAGGATTCAATTCGGTGCAAACCAGCCGCAGCTTCTACGGAGGTGGGTAGACCAGGAGGCTCATGGTGAGCGTTGGCCCGACTGGGTGTTGAGCCAGCCACTCGGCCATGCCCCGCTGCTCCTGCGCCGCAGCGCCGGCCTCCGTCTCCAGCGGTGACGACAATTGCGCCAATTCGCCACTTTGGAAAGTAGTAGGAAGGTTTGTGTACCAAATGGGATCTGAGACCCTGGACTGAGATGCCCCTGCGGAAGGCACAATTGATGCAAATCCTCCTTTTGAGTCAGAAGTTACACTATGCAAAATGTTGGATTCGTCAACACGTTCTGATAAATCGATTTCTTTCTCTTTGAATCCCGGAATTTTGGAATTGGTAAGCAGCGCTGCGCGAGGATCAATTTTTATATTATTGGTCTTAATTGCTCTACAAGGGGCATCTACGAGAAAATCGACAACTGCATTATCTACTAAATTTATTAAAACATTGGAAACCGCCTCATTAGGCGTACAAGAACATTTACCCTCTATCCCGCCTTTCTAACCTGAAACACGTGAGCTTCCCCTTCGGGCGTACAAGCGCGTTTCTCCGCTGTCCCGTCCGCACACATCTTACTCGCGTTTATCTCGCCTACTTTGCTCTGTCAGCGACCCTAGCAGATCCAAATAACCCGTGTTGGATGTCCCTGCGTCTGCTTCTACTACCTTGCTGTACTTTGATGTTTGCATGGCTTGTCTGCAAACGAAATCAGATCACCACATTGCTGTTTCCTTATTTTATTTGGTTCTGTCCCGAGGAGCGAGAGTCGTCACGTGCCCCTCGCAAACCTACATTGTCTTGTTTCGTAACGAAACACTACTTCCATGCTCACCATGAAAGGGTCCACCCCGATAAGATGGTAAAAGTTCCCCTCAACCAATTACATATGAGTGTTTACACTATAATTCTAACATAAAAATAATATTTTGAAAGGTTTCTTAGCCTCCGTCCTACCACCCACCACCGCTATACAGCCAAAAACGTGTTTTTTTAATTTCAATTTTTTCGACAACTGAACACTGTTTTATCAGACTGAAAAATATGATAATAAGAACACAACTTGGACTATCAGAAAAATATTTTTCAATATTTCTCAGGCCCAAATTCGAACACAAAAAATATTTTCGAAAAAAATATCAAGAATATTTTTTACTGTGTCTTAGAAGCCTGGAACAGGCTCGAAAAAAATGTCAAAGGTTCCTCTTCACACACAAATTGTTGTGTATTTTTTCAGATTTTTCCGATTACTGGGCTGCAGTTTAAAAAATAAAAACCATTTTCCCGCCTTTAAAACACCTGGACTTTCAATATACTTTGAAACTGACTGCAACGGTTCTCTGCATTTATTTTAGTGTTTATTATACATTTGTATACATTGCTGTATCACCCAATAAAGTTTTGATTTTGGAATATACTTACGAAGTATCATTTTTAAAGCCTTCTAATCCTTGTATGAGAATATCATACGCTAAGGAAAGATAATAGTGTTTGGCAGTTTATTAAATAATAATTCCGTCATATTTGAGGTATAATTGGGGGACATGTGGAAAAATGAAGGGGAAGAGGTTAAACCCAGATTTACAAGAACTGTTTTACTTGTCTTAGAACACAGACACTCGCACGAAAATAATTTTCAAACTTCATCTCAGAATGCTGGTGAATTTTTTTCATATTTTTTAACAGCTGAGTCATAGTTTTTAAAAAATACTAAGACATTTGTAGTAAACCACTTGACAGTTCGGCTGTTGCCGCGTCCTAAGCACGTGCGACCTTGCTTGAGGAGGAAGGCCACAGAATAGCAGCTAAAACGTTGACAACTGAGCCTAGATCGCGGCGCCTCCCGGACAGATAAATAGTAATGCATTGGTTGCGGAAGCCTGTCGTCTCACGTCTGTAGATTGTTTCAGACTAGAGAAAAAGTTCTTTTTCTTTACCTATGTATTTGTTCTTGTATACGTATAAATATGGAGACACTCGTACAATCTGTACACCGTGCGAAAACTCAGCACTTTGTAAATAATAATTGTACGAAAATTGAAAATTGATTTAACGTAGCACCCAACCTGCTAACGCTCATCCCCCGAAAAGTAGTTTACGGCATTATAGACCCGGTACTGTGCGAGAGAATTCATTCCAATATTGCTGAGGCGTTGAGATAAAAATTCGCAGAAAATAAAATAGTCCCGTTAATTTTATCATGAAAGATAATTTCAGTATTTTCCTTCAATTTAATTTTACATTGATATTGGCTTCTTTTTCTGTCCATCTGTGCTACGGAAAAGGCGCATCCAAAAGAACTAATATGGAAAATTGTAAAATGGGATGATCATGAAAGTGGTATTTTGAAAAATACATTCCAACAACATAATCGGGGCCTAATATGTTCCCCTTCACTTCCCCACTGTCCCCCATCTATCCTGCACACGAAATGTCCCTTATCATTTCCCCATTTGTCATCTACCCGTTACCCAAAACATGTGTGTTAGAATTTACTTGTTCTAAAAAAAAGGCGTGTCCCCATGAGACAAGCAACCTGGTTTAAAAGGCCTAGGAAGCATCGCTTCCGAGTTATTTACCATTATAATGTGTGTTGCAAGAATCTTTTTTGTATGTCATAATCTGCAAACTTCTATTTTTCTTCTAAAATCTGTTTGATGTAGGATGGGGTGTAATTCTTTATCCACCAGTATCACACTTACAAGGTCTTGTGTCGATTGTTTCTTATAAATTGCCAAACCTATCGTCTTTCCGTAGCATACGATTACTTATGCAAACGATTAGAAAGCTTTAAAAATGATACTTCGTAGTATATTCAAAATCAAAACTTTATTGGGTGATACAGCAATGTATACAAATGTATAATAAACACTAAAATAAATGCAGAGAACCGTTGCAGTCATTTCAAAGTATATTGAAAGTCCAGGTGTTTTAAAGGCGGGAAAATGGTTTTTATTTTTAAACTGCAGCCCAGTAATCGGAAAAATCTGAAAAAAATACACAACAATTTGTGTGTGAAGAGGAACCTTTGACATTTTTTTCGAGCCTGTTCCAGGCTTCTAAGACACAGTAAAAAAATATTTCTTGATATTTTTTTCGAAAATATTTTTTTGTGTTCGAATTTGGGCCTGAGAAAATATTGAAAAATATTTTCTGATAGTCCAAGTTGTGTTCTTATTTATCATATTTTTCAGTCTGATGAAATAGTGTTCAGTTGTCGAAAAAAATTGAAATTAAAAAAACACGTTTTTGGCTGTATAGGGGTGTGGGTGGTAGGACGGAGGCTAAGAAACCTTTCAAAAATATTATTTTTATGTTAGAATTATAGTGTAACCACTCATATGTAATTTGGTTGAGGGGAACTTTTTACTATCTTATCGGGGGGGACCCTTTAAGCCCAGTATTCCTGCGTAATTAGTGGTTCCTAATTCAATTTCGAGAGTAGCATTCTCGTATGTTGCTTGATCGATCACAACGGCACATTGCACTGACCTAGTGTCTGCAGATTGTGCCCAGAAGCGCTTTTAATTGCCGAACGATAATTTGAAAGGGGGAGTTGACCGAAAGGAAAATTTGGGAATCGCATAAAGTAACCGCAGCTCCTATGTCAACCAGAAAACTGGTGTTGTTGTCCTAAAATACCTACACTAATTGTCATGGTCCGGATGTAAGGGGTGCAATACATTTGTTGCACAGTTACTAACACAGGTGACACAGTTGCACTCCTTACATCCCAGCCAGTTCAGACAGGATTGGGAAGCTGCTGGGACGGTTCCAGGTAAAGTCGGTCTACAGGACCCATCAGCAGCTCGGCCAGACTTTGGTGCAAGTTAAGAACCAGCTTCCGCTTCTCCAAACGGCAGGAGTTAACCATGCTGCTGGGGTACATCCATGCAACAGGGAGAACTATAGAAGAAAGTCTACGCAAGCATATTCGCCACTTTAAATACAAAAAAAAAAAGTTCATTGCACCATTGTTACCCAGCACGTACAGCACGTACTTAGCATCCTGTTTGAAGAAATGAGGATGCTCGGCAGAGGGAACCTATGATATCCCAGACATCCCCAGAATAACAATGGCGGCTTGGGGTTTCGCCTACTAGTCCTTGGGATCTACTCCCGTATGGGAGCTCATCTGCGCACTGGAAGTAGTGTAGTAGCAGACGTAGCAGCAGATCCATCATTTCAATTCTGGATCCCATATTGTATGACAAACATCAGAAACATGGTGGAAGTGTGAGCAAAACAACACTCCAGTGATGTGGTATCTAGTTTTTTTTTCAGGATGCACCATCGTATTTGCTCACAGCAGAACCAAGGAAGGTGATTAAAATTCAAAGACTATATAAAATTAAAAATGATGATATACGATTTTACTGAATTTGTAGATAAACATTTTCTCATATTAATTCATTATTTTCTGTGTAATATATTGTACATTTTTGTTAAAAACGCATTGAATACTTTACGCACAGTTTATGTGGCAACGGAATTTCTTGAGGCTATATCAGTTTCCGACATAAAATCTAAATACTACTACGTCTATCTACATCTATCCATATCTAAATACTATCTACGTACATAAGTAATTGAATTTATTTAGTAGGATAGAATTTCCGACGGAAATTCAAAGCGATTTGGGTTCATCATTCGTAAGGTACAATTTTAGACGACTTAGGAATAATATCGTATTATTGATAGAATCTGCTTAGTATTTTCAGTTTTTGGCCATTAACCTTCTTGGCCAAAGGAAAGGAAAAGTAATTTGGAATGAAAATTTCGAAAGTGCTTTCAATAAAATAACGGAAATGTTAACAACCAAGCCAATTCTAGAAACATCAAATTTTGTCAACCCATTTATCATTTCGACAGATGCTTCTAATTATGGTAAAGGAGTAATTGTTTGCCAAGAAGATAAAAGGGAGTAGAGCATCCCATTATGTACCTTAGCAGACCAATAAATAAATCGGTGCAATATTTTATTGTCATTGACAAGGAATGTTTGGGAATATACTGAGGAATATCTAAATTAAAATATTATTTAATGTCTAAACCGTTTAAGTAGAGAAGTTTCTAATATATCCATAAGTACTGGGATGTAATAGAACAGAAATAATAAAAGTTTGTTCAGAAAATAATTTCTGAAGAAGAGTTGACTGGAGGTCAGCAGGCCTATATCTTACCTTGGCATTGCTGACGATTGCGACGCTACGCTTAATCGGTCTCGAAAACTTTCGTTGACATGTCATGCATTTTAAACAGGTAAAGATTCTAGATCAAGAACCACTGCAAAATTGGGAGAATTGTGTCAGAGACATTACATGTAACGCTCTCTCTCTCTTTATCTGTTTCTTCTTCCCGCTTTCCTTTCTTGACGGTTAAACTTCATCTCACAGACTACAATTGTCTTCTTTCACAGATACGTTTTTGACTGAAACATCTTGAAATTTGCACTTCTCACAGCTATTCAAGTTTTTGAATATATTGTTTTTAAATTTGTTACATTCCAACTTAATTATAAATATAAGATAGCTTCTTTCTGCTTCAAATGCAATATAATAAATACTTTAAAATGAATTACAAAATTTTCAAAATTTTAATGACTTATGATTTATGGTGAAAAGTAATTTGAAAATATTGTGAAAACTGTAATAATGCTCAGTTTATCTTCTGTATATCACTACAATACTGTCAACTAAATCCTATGAATCTCTTTAAGCTACAGTTCTGAAAATGACTAAAAAAAGTCACCTGAAACGTTGCCAAATTGTGATGAAAAACTGAAACAGAATTATTCAAATTTTTATAAAACGAAACGGAATTTCTTTAATTAAAAAAGGACTGTTTTTTCATAGTTTTATTTTTATTAAACTCTCACAATTTTCGAAAATTGCAAAAAATTGACATTGCAAAACTACGAGATTGAATATAGAACGCGAGGCACTGCGAATTTGAAACGTATATTTTGATTTCTTGAGGGTACTTGATATAAAATCCTACTTTCGTTTAAACCCTCTGAATTTTCGAAAACGGCAAAAGTTTCTCTCGTTTTTTGTTGTTTTTTCGTGCTTCCTACATTTATAATATGAAGATGGATATTGTGTCATAATTCAATGGGTTCTTCAAAATTCGATCTTTAAATTATGTCATGTAATTTTTTTGAAAATATGAGTTGAACCTGTTTCACAACAAGCGTATAAGCTCGTAAGTTCCTTAGCATACGTATGCAAATACGAATCCTAGCTCGGGCAAAAATTTTCACCGTTGAAAATATTTTTGCACTCGCATATAGTATTGTAATATTACGTGACTATTACAAATAATGCGAAAGTTCCTCCTCTTGCAGCTCCTCTAGTTTCCATAGAAATAATTAAATCAAAGAAATCTACAAATATTGTAATATCTATATTACAAAATCTCCAACGCGTGCAGAATCGAAAGTAAATATGCAGCCGCCGGCTATGTAAAAAATGAGTCTATGGCTTCGTTTACCCACAAATTTGAAGAAAATACAAAACAAAGTAAATTTCGATTTTGAATACAAAATGTATTTGGTTGTATTATCCTCATTCTGCGTGTAGCGACTGAATTCACATACCACTGCTTACGACACCACTGCTTACGACAGCGTACGTAAGCGCCACTGCTTACGACACAGCTGACGTAATCCGGCGGTAAGGCTGCAAGGAAAAATGCGTTCACCATTCTATTTTTATTAAAATACCGAATTTATTGCACTGTTATACGAGAGTATTTTATTTGTTGTTCTTGAGCAGTGTGCGTTCTACTTTTTAAAATACCACTTTGTGTGTTTTTTCAACAGCATTTGTGCTTCTGCTCGCCACACACTGCAGGCAATTCAAATATTATTACCTACTATTTTAATAAATAAATGGCTTCTCCATCATTTTAACCTAGCAGTTTGTAAAGTTTTTACAAGCCTAAGCTCTGATAACCGTTTATTAACATCTAAGCTCTTTTTCATCTTTCTTTCAGTATTATTCTAACCGTACAGAACAATCTGATGATATGACGTACGGTTTATGAATGACATTAGCCATTTCCTTGGCAGAAATTTATATGTGGTTGTGCCTGCTTCCTCTTTTTCTTAGTCACAAGATAAGACCCCATTAAAACTCACTTGAAATGTCACTTACCTTTTTATATTAATTATGCAACAAACACAAGCCCTTGGAGAATAACTGTGAAATTCTGTTAGTACTGCTGTAACCTTGGGTACGCTTACCATCATGCACAACTAATATAATGTATTTTCTCATAATTGTTTCTTGTGAATTAATGAAATGTATTTTCCAGCAGTAATTTTTAGAAGTTTGTTTTGAATATATCAATGATATTTTTAACTTAACTTTCAATAAACATAAACTGTGCTTACACTAACGTTTATTTTTCAAGTTTAAGATAATTTAAGTCTTTTGTATTGATAATCCATATTTACTTTGCATGGAAAGCGAATTTTCCTTCCATAGTGACCTCATTCAGTGTAATAATGATGTAGGAATAGTCAAATTATTGAATAAACATAATGCAAAAGAAAAGCATTATTTCCGACATTTGGCAACAAAAAATTGCCCTGTCAAGCAGCAATTTTGGCAAAATTGCAAGCTGTTAATGCCGCATTTTAATTTTCAAGAGTTATGGTCGTATAAAAAAAAGCAGGTGCCCTTTTTTGGAAGGACACTAAATTATATCGAGAAATACATAACAGGTGGTTCTAAGCTAAACTAAGCTTGTTTGAATACTCGCTGGTGTGACAAAAGGAAATAGCTAAGTGAATCTCACTGTACGAATCGTAATATGTTACATATTATTATATCTACACTGTACGTCAGACATACGTGCTCGTTTACTCACAAGAATTGCGATAAGCACCACGCGATGACCTAAAACTGTTTTTCTTGTTCCGGATTAGCATAAGAAATAAGATGCCATATCACGATACGTCGACAGGCTGCTAAGGTGCGAGATACGTTTTATAATCCATTAATTTATTTTATTACTCTTCGATCGTTGAAATCTTGTAGTTAATGGAGCTCAGGTAGGGCCCGTGGCCTGCCATGTACGGAGCAGGCTATCATTCTTCTGAAACTGCGCCTGTCGAAATGATTCACACTTACGCGCTGCGTTGCTAGCTGCCTCTCCGAAAGGCTCTGCAGACAGGAAGAGGTTCGTTCTAGCAGGACAGTGACAGGTGTGGAGATACGATCTCGTGTGTGGATAGTCGAAGTAGAGCATTTGTTGTCGTGACAGGTCAGTAGGATCTGTAAGTACTTGCAATCGGATCTAGCTAATATTTTTCCTGAATTGCTTCCGTCTTTTGGCCACTTAGCTGAACAATGTTGATTTCTAAGTTAACATTGCCGTTTGTTTCTTACGCAAGCAGTTCCGTAAATAACTAAAGTAAAATTACTTTCTCATTAAGTGGATTCTTAGGTGAAAGTTCCATCAATGTCAATCTGTGTTAATTCTATTTATTTATTTATTCGCAATGACGACGAAGCTAGATTGTTGACGTATACATTTTTAATTTTCTGATTAGTTTCCGTATCATTGTTTGAACTTGGAATTACATTATTATCAAGTGGAACTGTTCCCAACGCTTCTTTCACATATATACTAAATCTGTTATGACCTCATCTGTTCCTTTGTAAACTAGTACATAGATGAATGAAACGAGCCTCTTAAAATTCGAGTTTGATTTTTCTTCGTGATTCACTGAGTACGTGGTATTGCTTCTCCTTAGAAAGGAGTGATTGTGAGATAAAGGGTTTCATCCTTAATCTTATCTGTTAAGAGATGATTTCTCGACAACTCAGTGTTTTATACAAGAAGAAAAGGAAACGCCTTAAGGATTAAAATAGCGTTAAATTAATTTGATAAGAATACCAAATTATAATGATTAAATTAATTAATGATTAACTAATTGTTACATGTAAATCATGATACATAATTGTGAATTTATGTATCATGAATGCACTAAAGATATATTTTTAAAACTTAATTAAGAACAGTTATGAGTTCTTGGTAATCAAAGGAAACAAGTTGTAATCATATGAATCCAACTGCTAGAGAAATGTGAGAAAGAAATCAAGTAGGAAATCAACATGAATATAAAAAGAATGCGGAAGTAACAGAAAATACTAAAATCGGAGTGGATGGAAGTCGGCCTAGGGCATCGAACGCTCGAGTCTATCTGCTCCTACAGTAGAGCCTGATTGTTCTTTTTTAAATTTATTTCTTCTCGTTCGACATTGATGTCTCTCGAGTGGTTTGAAAACAGTACATTTTATATTATAACGTTTAGGGTATGGCCATCCATAGCGTATGAGTATTCATTCCTGCTCGTGAAAACATGGTCTAAGGTTCGAAGATTTGTTCAGGCTTCAAGGTTCGGTTTTAAGTGTTGCATTGAAATTAAGGAAGTGCTAGGAAAGGTGTAGAAACAGAAGTTACGATGGCCTCAGTCTGATTGTTCCTAAGGATGGTAACAATGTATCGGCTTTTCGTTAATAACGGTATTTTCATGCACACACATCCATATATCCACACACATCGGTATGAAGAAATTAACTTCATGTGATTAATACAGCTTGTTTGTGGCGCCTCCAGGAATCGAACTCCTAGATCAACAGATCTGGTGTTTCTACTGTTTCCCTGATTGCAGAGGAATCACAACAGCATCGTAATCTAACTGGTCAAGGATATCTGTGTGTCTCATACCTTCGCTCTCTGAATCCGCAGAGGCAGGCGGGGGAGAGGCCAAATTCCCATTGAGGATTGAATGAGGCTGATTGTTGTTGTTGTTGTTATTGTTATTATTATTATTGTTATTATTATTATTATTATAGGTTCTTACTCTTATCTGTTAAGACATGATTATTTTCGAACATTCTTTTTGAAACGAATCCATTATTTGAAGTATTATCGGATCATTTAAGTATTATCGGTTTGATATTGTTTTATTGTACTATCGGTTAGAACTTATTTGTTAGTATTAATAAAACAATGAAAAATATTTCATTTAAACTATAAGGACGCATTTTTGGACTTTAATGTCTACTAGACACGGAATTTTTGTTTTAGACTTTAAAACCAAAATTACATAGTAGAAAATGTACAAATGTCCCAATATTTACCCAGAACATGGCCGAGAGTACTTGTAACTGGGTTCGAGTATTTATTTACTGAAATTTTAGTCCTTTTTTACAGTATACAGTATAATCTTGACATTGATTAACAAAGCCATGTTTAGCGAAGGATCGATGTAAATAAATTGTAATCAGAATAGGTTAAAGTTCTTTTACACATCACGCGCTAAACTAGGTCTTGAAAATATTAGAAAAATTAATAAAAGGAGCGCCGCATGATGAATGTGCTACAAGCCCCGCAGGTCGATAAACCAGTTCTGGATACGAGAAAATAAAAATTAAAGATATTTAATTGACAGTTTTTCAATTAAATCCATTCCAATTTCATAACCTTTGAAATTTGAGCACACTTGTTTGTTTCATAAAGCGATGATTCTCTTGGCGTGCACAAATTTTATTCTGAAGATTTATGCGTTTGATCTGATTCTGGTTGTGGACATAGTTTTGACCTTTCATTACATTATAATATCAGTATATCGTTATTCTGATTTTTTCTCCAGCAGTAACTCCTCCTCCTCCTCAATCGAATTTGCTTGAATTTTTTTATTTGAATCTGTGATGATAAATTTGTTACTTGTGAATTTGGAACGAACTCGGTATGTGGCTTGGTCGGATAATCAAATAATAGGAATTGATTGGCAAGTCATCTTTATCAACAGTTTCCTGTATTCAAATCTCAATTCTAACGCATAACTTGTTAAGATGAATGGGTACCATTTTAACTGAAGTTTGAAGGGACTGAGTTTAGATTATGAAGTATTTTATGTATCTTCTTTTAAGTGTTGAAATAACTATGAGAATTTAATATCTTAACTTTTATCATAATTTGACTTCGTTTTGAAAAGGTCTCTTAATTATTACTGTGTACTTTTAATATTGAAGTAGTTAAAAAAATAATAAAAAGTAAATGAAACGTTTTCTTTTTCAAAAAGTTTTTTTTTAATCTCTTCTGTTATAGTGACATTGAAACTGAACTTACCTGATTTGTTCATTCCTTATCTTCTGTAAAGCGAACAATTCGTACAAATTAGGCTCTGAGATTTGCTTACATTTGTTAGAATTCTTGAATATACCTAGAGCAGATATATCAATTTTTAAATCGCAAAATCGTAATTAAGGAATTAATCCAGAGATTGACTTAACGTATTTATATTATATACATCTAGTTTTATGGTTAAGTTGGCATGGAATGTTATGTGATATGTAGTAAAAGGAAGAAATATATGAGCTAGCAAAGCAATCAAACTTGTTTCTCATCATATATATATTTATCTGGAAATTGTGATCAAATCTCATGTACATAATATGAAGTACATTTAAATGTTTGATATGTAATATATAAGGTGAATCATGGTAGAAGACAGCTGTGCTCTATCACAGTTAAACATTTCTTCCAACACATTCCATAAATTCGTTACCTCATGGAAGACTCAGGCTTCATTCTTCTAAGGCACTGAGATATGGAGATATTCATCAGAAAAACTTAACAATGCAAGAATGATTATCGTTTATTTTAATTTTTTCGCTCCAGGCATAAAAGCTGCAGAAAACATGAATATAGAGATAATCTGAGAAAAATTAACATAGTTGAAAAGTTTAAAAAATCGTCTTTATGGTTGTGAAACCCACATCTAATCTTTCAGCTGCCATCTTATGCAAACATAAAAATATACATACCTATCCATAAATAGTATATTTTAGTGACACCTTATTTCATAAATATGGAGGCGTACATTTTCGATGAATTTGGCTGGCTTGAATCTGAACTCGTTAACGTTGTTCTGAGTGGCATATACGCACATTCTATCTGGAATGTATCCGAAGTATTCCGAGAAAAAACAAAAATTTTGCTTGCATGATTTCTTAGTATGTGCAAGGTGGCCAAATATTCCTCATTGTATGTAACATATAGTATATTGCACTGAGTCACCGAAAATTTTGCGTCGAGGCATTGCGTTGCGAAACGGTCAGTACAATTTGTTTTGATATGAATGTTGACGAGATTTCCAAGCCAGTTATTGGTTTAAAGACTTATGGAACTAACAAAGTATGAGGGTATGTCTATCCTCAGAAGGGAATGAACAAAGAGATCATCCAGGAAGCCTTCAACGCTGCTCCACCGTAGGGCGATAACCCTATCCATGTAGCAAGGAGTGCGTGTTGTACAGACCTGCTTGCAGATGCGTAAACTTTTTATACAGATTCATTTACAGGAAACACCATCTTATCCGAAATCGGTTTAAATGGATGTCAGTTTAAACAGGCGCCTGCCTTACCTCTTTTCGACTTTTTAGATGAAAAATGACACAGTCGGGTAGGGCAATGGTGACAGTAGCGACTCAAGGTGTAATTCAATAAAGTAATGCTCGCGAATTGTCAAATAGTTTGGGCTAT
>JAHLJT010008446.1:30644808-30673001 GCA_031308135.1 Acheta domesticus
CAAATTATTCGCTATTAAAGCGACTCTGAAGGGAAATGTTTTTCTGATCATCTGGAGCGAAATGGTGTCAAGCTAATGTCATCTCCGTTGACACAACACCACCCACACGGTTGTTATCACAGGGAACAATGGCCGCGAAAGCCTATGTAATAATACTCTGTAAATGCCTGAGTGAATATTGCAACATACATTGCCAACGTACATGGACGAGTTAAAAGTCGAAGACAGTGTGGGTGAAAATTTGAATAGATTAATTATCTCAAATATTTTAAAAATATTTTTCCGATTAATAAAAAGTACATAAATAACTCCCCGTTTTGCATATGTTAAAAGGTTTTAGAATTATTATGGTTGTTTGTTTCGTAAATGTATTCACGTATATATTGAGCAAAAGGTTTAGGAACATTTACTCTCTGTAGAAATGCTTTTGAATAACACTCAATTTGAGCCGCAGAGAAGAAAAATGAAGGAATTGATGTTCAAACGTTACACTATTTCAAAAATTGTCTGCACCAAAATGTTACACTTATGAGCACCTTCTCAATGCTGGAACCATCGAGTAATGGAACGAGATGAAATGGCATTAACGCTGTACCTTGGTCGTTGCAAAATCACGACTGGAAGCGGGTACGTTCTGTTGACGGTGCTAGGTAAACTGGGCACTTTTCACTTGCAGTCTTTCTCAGCATGTGTGCACAAGTTATTCTTTCACAATGCTGGCAAAATGCAATAATGATTCAATCAAACTTGCTCTACGTTTGCCAGACACAAATCAGTAGGACCGCTTTGCACGTTTTGAGCTTTGGGATTCTTGCTTCACATAAAATTACATTTTTCCTAATTTTTTCAAATAACAATCGTCAAATTTGCATTAAGTAAACCATCGAGACTTGTATTATTTTGTTGCATCACAATGACCCTCGAAAACTAATCTGATGAGAAAGATTTTCAAATTCACAAGCAGTGATTTATGAAAATAATATAAACATAATTTTACAAGTAGTGTTTAGGGATTTGTCAACCGTGAAAACTGAGTCGAAAATGGTGGTTTTGCTGTTGAATTTTCATTAAGGTTGCCTAGTACGTCTTTCAAACATTTCACTTTTGTTTCAAAACAATTAATATTCTTAAATTTGTGAAAGGAAATAAATGTTCTTTGTCAATACTAAAATTGTACCAATCATTAAATTGCCATATACATAATATTTTTTAGAATTGTCACCCGCGTTTGTGTGTACCTTTTAATTAAAATAGGGGTGTCAGACGGGCTAGCAAACATTATAATTTAAGTACCGTAAAATGGAATAGCATTATTACAGGTCTTTTACCAAGTATCCATGCCTTCCAAAACGCAGGAGACCCAAAGCTCAAAACGTTCGACGCGAATCGTCCACACACTCGTTCGAACAGCACAGCTGAACGTATATCCAGTCTTCCCACACTACCGCACCAATGTACAAGCGCACCAACGCACCACTAGGACAACGCACCAACGCACCACAGCACCTTCCGCACCGCGCACTACACGGAGATGTGCCGCTTCATGTGCAGCGCCAAGTGGTCGGACCTGGAGAAGGCGCGCTCGCACAGGCGGCACTGGAACGGGCGGTCGCCCGTGTGCTTGCGGTAGTGGCGCGTCAGCTCGTCGGAGCGCGCGAACTTCCAGCCGCAGCCCTTCCAGCTGCACTGGTACGGCTTCTCGCCCGTGTGCGTCCGCAGGTGCGCCTTCAGGTGCGACGACTTGGTGTACGTCTTGGTGCAGCCGGCGTACGTGCAGGTATGCGTAGTGACCTTGAAAAGGGGGAAGAAAAAGAACATGAGACAGTGATACCAGTATTATTCTATTTTATATTTTACACGGGTGTTGTTTTATTACATGTAATTTGATGTAATTGCCTGAACTCGTTAGCCTCTAAACCTGCTAGTATGTAACTACGTGGGAGCAAGGCTGGAAGTCAGGTGAGCCCTGCACCTCTTCATTCAACAAAGTTAACTAAACAATGGAATTAAGTTATGTATGAAACTTCTTTGGAATTTTATTCCGCAAAATAATACGTACATCGTATGTATATCATTTTTTTAAATTTGAAAATTACTTTTATACAGTGAAACCATGATTAGATTCTAATATAACATATTCCTTGGTTCCTATCTCAGTCAATACCTGTATTGTATTTCATTTCCCCTATGTACACGGCAATATGAATCCCATATCAAAAGATTGAATAACTCAATATAATTATTTTGCTCTCAGATTTTGGACATTTAAACTTCCCCATAACGGATTTTCAACGTTTTAAATGTTGGAACCATTTTTTATTGACTGGGATTATTAAATTAATTACGCTCTTCGCGACTAGCTCACCTGAAAGCGGTTCCAATTTTGAGCCTCCCCACTTTTTAAGTGGGAGGCCTTGCCCAACATTGTGATGAATATTTTCATTATATTATTATTATTATTATTATTATTATTATTATTATTATTATTATTATTATTATTATTATTTGAATTTTATTATTTATAAATTGTCGTAAGAAAACGTGATGTCTAATTTGAGCAGCACAGGCATCACTGAATATAATTTGTCACACATCGAGATTGTCAAGGCACTGCACCTTTCCAATGTGGACAAGATACGAGCCCGATTTCTTACGAACAGTGGCCGCCGCGGGACTAACTTAACCCTAATCCTCACAAAAAAATTGGTAGGAAGTAATAGAGTTTGAGATAATTCACTCTGAAGCTAAAGTCCATATTTTGAGGCTTATCAAGAATTGCCATAGAATATTATTGAATTTTTCAAATCTGCGACATAGCTCGACCTATTTCAATGTATCATGTTCACCTATTCAATAAATCAATAAAAGGGTGTAACTTACACCGAAAGCGACCCGGCTTTCAGTTAAATCCGCGAAAAATGTACTAGCATTTGCAGAGTTTCCTTTGATTTTCGCCTCGCCCCAAATAATACGTGCCCGAGACGTCCGTGTGTGTGTGTCTCTGTATAAGGGGGAGTTAAGATCATAAGAGGCCCGTTGCAAAACGAAATAGTGCAGGCACTAATAATATTTAAATATTGAACAACTGTAAACAAAATTATTATGATAATATACTATTAACTTCTTCAGTTTAAAATTGAGCATTAAAATATTTCACATATGTATTATGAACTAATATAAAATTCTATTTAAAAATAATTAGAGGCCTCGATCCTCCGTGGGCTTTAGGACCATGTTTAGTATTGTTTTGCATTTAGCCACCACTGCGTGTGATTTTTTCATTTTTATTGCGGATTAATGTTCAAATTTAGGTTTAATACATTTTTAATTTAGGTTTAGTACATTTGAGGTTAACTTGCGAATTAGTTTAATTTAATCTGAATCTAAAGCAAAACTACGATTGGTAGTGGGGGACGCAGAAAGCACCTCTTTAAAACCGTCAGGTGCGTGAATGTGTGTCTGTTTAGGAATTAATGAGTGGGCCATTTCTTCCCCGTGCGCGCGCGCGCGTGCAATTTTTAACTGAAGAAGTTGTAGTTTATTTTCGTAATTATTGTGTTTACAGTTGTTCAATATTTAAATATTATTAGCAGCCGCACTATTTCGTTTTGCAAAGGGGATCTTAGCCCCCTCACACAAAGACACACACGGACGTCTCGGGCACGTAATATTTAGGGCGAGGCGAACGCGCGTGCGCGCGAGTGCGTGTGTGTGTGTGTGTGTGAGTACCTTCTTGCGTCCCCACCGCCGGCGACCGCGCTTGGCTTTGACGGGCAGGGCGGGCGGCTCGCCCGCGCCGAGGAAGGGCGGCGGCGGGGGCGGCGGCGGCGGGGGCGGCAGGTGGTGCGGGGCCGGCGGGCCGTGGTGCGGGTGGTGCGCGTGGTGGCGCGACCCCGTCAGCAGGTTGGCCAGGTGCGGCGACGCGGGCGGCGTCATCACCCGGATGTTGGGGTAGTGGTGCGCCAGGCGTGCGCCCGCCGGGTATTGCAGTCCCTGCAGCAGAGGGTGGTGCTGCTATAATGATAATAAGAATGTTCGTCATAATACGAGTTCAAAAAAAATTAATACAAAATTCAAAAAGAATTTGACACAAGTCGGCATTGTTACGCGAGATGATTATCAAGACATGCAGAGCATAGGACAGCAAAATTCATATTTCGACCCTTTGGAATGGCAAGGTTCCACATAACATTTTTCCACATAACATTTTAGTCGTTTCGAGCAAATTGATGTCAAATTTTCGTTAACTCATTATTCAGGCATCTCTCCACCTCCAGTAATAATTTTTCAGTAGCTATTCGTCCACAGATTGCGACACGAGTATGTTCTACTCGTAGCAGAAGTCATATAGAACCTTGTCTCACTCTTATTTCGATTTTGGCAGTAGAGACCTTGTCATTCCATAAGTTCGATTTGGCGAATTGATCAAAAAGAGCCTGAAAGAGACTGGGATTTGAATGAAGAAAGAGAAAAAATTGTGCAGCAAAATAATGGAACTTGTGGCGCAAGGGGCGAGAAGAAGACAAATCAACGTGTCTGAGTACTTCATGAGCGCATAAGCGAGGAAGACAGATGAGTGTGGGATATATCGAAATAAATACAAATCGGTCAGGAGAATGAAGTTACAGCAGTGTATGGAGAAGATTAGTTGCAATGGTAAAACTCAAAGTGTAATTCCAAGAAAGATCGGAAAACAGGAGAAAAGGGAGAAGTTAGTAAACGGTGACCCATTGGTTTGGGCATGTGTTAATGTACGGACTGCATTCAGGTGGACGAAGGTTTTCAATTTTTACGAACATAAAAATCGGGAGAGATATACTTGCAAATTGAAATGTGAGCTCAAAACAAAATTTGAGCAGGAAAAAAAGTTCATTTAAAACGGTTCTCAGGTGATTTACGACATATTGCCATTTGTGGCACAGGAAGTTTGAAAAATCAGTATCCGGAATATATCCAAAAAACGTATGGTCATGAATCGTGAATACTTGCTACATTGTAAGAAATTTCTGCAAAGCCAGAAACTAAAAGAACGACAAAAACAGAAAATATACTCGTATTATGGCGCTGTTTTGCAAATCCATTGGAGGAAACCCGTTATTATAAACGAGCCATACGTAGAAAGCAAACGTTTCAGAAAATAGGTAGAAAACCTCAAGTTCCTAGAGGAAGTAAGGAGGCAGAGAAATGTCTTGTTGGGGATTAAAAAGAAAATACTTTATAGGAGAAAAAGAAACAAACCATGAACAGTTATTTCATGTGCTCCTCGCAAATCAAATCAATAAAGAATACAACTTGGTAATTTACAGTAAATAAGATACAATGATGTGTATTCTACACGTACATTAAACAAATTTGGTGAAAGATTTTATAATTGTTACATTACTAAATTTAATATATTATTAAATATGCGGTAGTGAGAATCATTGGTGTACGCCAAGGATTCCGAAATTGTTTTGGTCGCAGACCCCTTCGACAAAAATTATTAAAGCCATTGACACCTCAGTATTTTATTTCCTAGAAGAACTCAAGGTAATCTTGTATATTAAAATATTTCAGTAGATTATTCACTGCAAAAATAGTTTTAATCACTTGTTAAGAATTAATTAAAAAATACAAAAGTTGTACGTCAGATTACCATTTGTATAATTTAATATTGAAACCAGCAATAGTGAAAAGTAAAGCAAAAAAATACAATTATTTTTACATGTATTAAATGAAAATGCAATATATTTATTGAACAAATAAACAAATAGTAATCGAAATTGGACTAATAAACAAATAGTGAAAGAATCGATTTTGAGTTATATTTTCTCGACGTTATTACAGAAACATTACATGCAGCCAAAAATTTATTTGAATTCTTCTAAAAAAAATAGATCCACATGCACTATGCACAATTGAAGAGCTTGTTTCCAATGCGACCTGTATTCCAGAAACACATTTTTTCAAGACGGTTAAGTATCCCTTTTAGCCTTGTTCAAGAGGTGATTCAACAATTTTGGCAACCATTCAATGAAGGAGAAAAGGCCATTTTCTAACACAATATTTGACATCATTATGGAGATGGATCGCAGGCTTCCGCGCCCGGAGTCATTTGATACTTTTCTATCCGGGATGAGCCGCGTCACAGTCGGTCGAGCTGACGTTTCGGCCACATATATGATAACTGAAACGTAAGTTTGATCGACATGAACGCGGCTCATCCCAGCCAAGTATGAAATCATTATGGACAAACTCATAATACAGTCGAATCCCAAACCCACTAATCCGAACCCCGCAAATCCAAAATTTCGGATAATCCGAACAAAATTTGCGGTGGATGAAAAAATAAACAAATACACCTGATTTGTATTAACTTAATTTATGAGCAAAAAACATGAACACAGTGTAAGAGAACCCAATCCTGAGTACTGTACTTAGAATACCCTTCAACAGCAGCGACACTAACTGTGTTTCAACAACTCTTAACACTGCACCAACCAATACCGCATGCGATCTTTTATGTAGTACCTACTGTGCTCTGTTGTTCGCAAAATTGTTACTTCCTCATGTCGCTACGCTACGTTTGCCTTTTCTCACTTCCCACTCTACGTTGCCTTCTCCTTATTTCCCACGCTACGTTGCCTTTTTCTCACTTCGCACGCTACGTTGCATTGTCTGGTAATCCTTTAGATGTACTTGCATATGTTCGGCACATTTTTTCGGATAATCCGAACATTTCCGAATCCAAACAGACCACAATTAGTTCGGAATACCGGGGATCTACTGTAATGCATCAATACGAAAAACTAGAAAATGAATGCCAATGGCGGTAGGAAATGAGCTCACCTGCGGGCCGGCGGGGGAGGGCGCGGGCGCGCCGCCGGCCGCCGCGGGGAACTGGGCGTGGCGTAGGGCCTGCAGGTGGGCGTCGGGGCTGGCGGGCGGCGACACGTGGCTGTAGGGCACGGCGATGGTCATGGTGCCGTTGTAGCCCGCGGCGGCCGCCGCCGCCGCCGCGGCCGCCGCTGCCGCCGCCGCCGCCTCCGGGTGCCCCGCTGCCGCCGCCGCCGCCGCCACCTGCTGCTGGTGGTAGCCCACGTACCCGCCGCCGACGTTCGCGTGGTACAGCGGAGGGTTGACGGGCGAGTGCTTGATGTCCTGGGCGGCGTTGGGCGCGCCCAGCGGGCCTCCGCCCCCGCCCCCGCCGCCGCCGCCGCCCCCGCCGCTTGAGACGCCGGCCCCGCCGCCGCCGCCGCCATGCTTGGCGTCCAGCAGCCCCAGGTAGGAGGCAGCGGCGGCGGACGCGTGCGGCGGCCCGTAAGTGTAGTCCGGCCCCGGCCCCGCCCCCTGCGCCAGCCCCCCGGGGCCCTCCTCCCCGTGGCCCCGCGGCTCGCTCTTGATCGGCAGGTGTTGCTGGCCCGGCTGCGGACAGTCACAGTCATTTCAGCAACAACAACAAATGTAACAACAATAATAATAATAATAATAATAATACGAGTAATAATAATGACCATTCCATAGGAAGCGGATTGCAACGTGGTGTAGATTTTATATTAACCGACTCTTAACATCTTTAATTGTGAATTTAGGGGATAATAATAACAATAATAATAGTAATATTTTCTTACTAATTTTTCAGAACAAATCTTTAGCTCGTTTGCGTGCCCTTTCGTCTGACGGCACTTACAGTACAGTTACATTTACAATAACAGTTGGAAACCTTCCTAGCGGCTAGTTCCCGAGCGACTAAATGTGCTGGTGAATTTCAAATTCAAGGCCATTTCTTCTAGGTGTACAAAGTTACATTTTATTTAACTGGAATTATTCAATTATCTTGTAATATCTTTTTCATTAGTATTAATTTTCCACTTAAAATTAAAGTTTTTCGAGCATACTATGGACTGTATAAACAAGACGGTTACCAACTGTATATTCCATTCTGCTCCGCTTTCTTTCTCCCTGTTTACCTGAAAGTGATGGTGATGATGGTGGTGGTGATGGTGGTGGTAGGAGGAGTAGTCGATGTACTCGGGTCCCAAGCCGGCCGCGTACTTGGGAAGGTCGTTGTTGGGGCCCCCGGCGCCGTTGCCGCCCCCGGCCGCCAGCCCGCCGCAGCCGCCCCCGCCGCCGCCCGCGCCAGGCCCCGCGCCCGCCGTCGCCCCGTAGGGCTGCGGGGCGGGCAGCCCGCGGCCGTCGGCGTGGCCGTCGCCCAGCAGCACGCTTTCGATGTCCTGCCACATCTGCAACAGCCACCGCCCACTCAGACGAAAGAACTGGAGCTCAAGCTTTATTTATTTGGTCAAAAAACAATCAAAACTGTATATGACCTATGGGGAAGATATTATCTGCGCACATTTTCTTCAGGCCCAGAATGAAAAAAAAAAAAAAAATTCAAACTGGATACTGGGGGGAGTTAGCTCTATCATTTAAAAACTAGATTTTGCTATTCAATGTGCAGTTCGAGCCAATCTGAACCTACGGTATTCAACTACTCTACGGAGTACCGCAAATCGCTGCAACATAGAAATCTGGCAAAGGTTTCAGTTGAAGTCACTGCTGCTAATTCTCCTAACTATATTTCTATTGCAATCGTTCATATTGATTTTCAAGTAAATACTGTTGAAGTAGCTATGGCCCTTTACAGTTATAGATATCATCAGAGGCTTAAGAATCACCCCAACTTTTGGCGCTCAACCTCTGTTGAATAATTGCGAAGACACCAGACGACTATCAAGATACAATTAGATCTTTAGATTCAGTTTAATTTGAGTTGCCAATAGGCAACATCACTGTTCTAATAGTAAATAATTTTGTTTTTTGTATTTGTGTATACTGTACTAAAATTCACGAAAAGGTTTGTAGAACTAACTGTAAAGAAAGCACAATTTAAACAAAAAAGAACCAAGACGCCGTCCCCACGCCCGCTGAGATAGAGGTGATGGACTTATCCACACTTCTAAATCAAAGCGATGATCGATCAATCGATCGATCATGAAAGATTGAGATGAATCTTTTTTTGTAGAATCGATACCTTTTTAAAAATATAGTATCGATTCTACCAAAAAAAGATTCATCTCGATCTCAGATTTTGTAGAATCGATTCTGACTGATAACCTAAGAGCCCTTTGTTGGGCCAAACTTTAACAATGCAAATGTACAAAATAATTTCGTGTCATTTCGAAACAACGATATAGAAAATATTTTCGTTTGGTTTTACATCGTTGTAGTACGAAACGAAAATGATGCCTTAAATTGGTTTAGTTTTACATCCAAAGGGAAGATGTATAGAACCGAATCCAAGATTCTAATAATATCAATCTTTTGTCAATGAAGAAAATATTGACCAAACTTGTTCTTTTGAAGGTACCGGATTTCATGGCATCAATTTCATTAAAATTTGAGGATGAATTGGCTTTAGTGGAAAACACAAAAGAAGGCAACAATATGGCATCATGAAATTTTTACAGGGCAATAAATAATATGACGCTGAACACGAGACAAAATAATTTCCTTTTTCTATAGTACGTTGTTATGTTGGTGTGGTGGTATTATAATGTGTGTGAACATTCAATTGATATACAGAAAAGCTACAAGAAATATCTTCGAAACTATGTGAGGTGTCACGATGTGGTTTACGCCAAATTGTTATAGATGGTACGAGATATAACAAATGTTGTTATGTTTATTTTACTAACGTTTGAAAAATTAGAAAATTTGGGGAGTTGATTATTTAAATGGAACGTTTTCCCCACCAGCATTCTAAAGTTCTCGGAGAGATTAACACAATGATATAAATGTTATTTTTTTGGAAATAATCTGTTAGAAAAAAAGCGTTCTACACTTTCTCACAAGACGTACGAGAACTCCACGCCTTTCCGTAATAGTTTTGCGACAGACAGAAGGAATGTCTGTCCTTTTCTGCCGTCATACAACTCCTCTCTCTCTCCAAACGGATGTGGAAATCGTTTTTCAATATGCAATAACTATGCTTCATTTCATTGATTTCTTGGATTGACCTGTTTGATGACATGATGCATAACAAATTCACATTCTTTAGTAATAATTCAGTTAGCGAGAGAATAAAATTTGTGTTCGAATTCACAATGGGATGCATTTATTGTTCAATCAATTAAGATAATCAGAAAATGAAAAAATATATTTTATTTAGACTTTATTTGCAATTACAATTAAACGAATGTATTAAAACGTAAATTTGGCCTTTGATTCCCTTGAATTATTACGTTGTTTTTTCCTTTGATAAAATTCATCATTAACTTTCTACTGAAACAAATTTAAATGTAGTGTAATTCACTGTTCTAATTTGAAAATTTTGTATGCCGTTAAAATGGCCAAAAAGCGATCACTTTCACTTGCTACACCACAGAAAACAGTATAATTACTGTAATAATTCTATAGCAATTTAAATTAATTTTAATTTATTAAGCCAATTTAGTTAAATATGATTGTAACCTGCACAGTTTCGGAGACTCCTCTTCGGGATCACTAACGGAGACTGTGTGCACTGTTGACCCGCGAAATCGACGTTCAACACGGAAAGGTGGTAAGATGAAATATGGGGGGCATAAGCATAGTCAAACACAAATTCTATCAAAAAGGAAAAATTCCTACGGAACGCGTTCTTCCGAATCCAGTACGTGCTTACTGAAGAAAATATGCTTTTTTGCAAGGGTTCTTTAAAATACTATTAACAATCCTTGGATCTTTGTATTCTATTCTGTGAGAACTCGCGAATGGTGGTAAAAATATATTCTTCCCTTTAAAATCAAAATTGAGTCAACATTCCCAACATTACAAAAAAATATTTCCTCCATCCTTATCATCTACAACTGCACACAATTCGTCTACCGATACTTCCAATCGTTCCGAAGATATTTGCTGTGCCGACTAAACGACATAAATCAACAAATTTACTTGTTTTTCACAAGTATGAACAGATTGTAAATAAACATTTAATTTAAATAACGTACGGTGTAGAAATCAATGAAGCTCTGACTAAATTGTAATTTTTAAAAAAAGGCCGAAACGTGAGTACCAGATATAAAATAATTGTAGGTACCTATTTAATCTAAACAAACTGTTTAGATTAAATTGTTTGACCACGTTTTCGGTGTCCTACTGAATGTCATTCCCCGTCAAATAAGGTCTTATCCTGGGCGCTATACCCCTCCCTTAACTTCTAATAAAAACTTACTTTTCGTTAGATGAATACGTTGTCATTTCCTGACAATAGTATAAAGATTTTTTTTAGACGGTGTAGGAAGGGTGCTCGAATTATGAATTTTTTAAAAAGTATTGGCGTGCTTAGAGTGATACGAGAACAACTTTTAATAATAATTAAACCTTTGTAATGTAACATTATAGTAAAACGTTATATTTCCAATCACAAATGTACCATTAGAGTGATCTGCGATGCACTGAGTGCTACAAAGGAGAGTTAATTAATATTAAATCATTCGAGACCGTCGAATCTCAAAACATAAGTATATTTCTAAACCGTAGCTATAAATGTTAATCATAAAACGACATAAAAAGTACAATTTTCATCTTTGAATCAAACGATTGTTTAAAGATAAAGATGTTTTGTTTTGCATCGCTTGTTTATGCCTCTTTAATATATTCCCATGTAGTTCTCGGTAAATTTATCACTTGTTCAAAAACTTATGTGTAGCAGTACACGTAATATTTATCGCTTTTATGATGCAGATAAAGGTTTCGCAAAGTGAGTTTAAATGCACTATTTGAAATGTCACACGTGCAATAGACATTTTCTTGATAAGTAAGCTCCAATTGCAAGTTTCTGTGTTACGTGAAAGGATTGTAAAATACCTCATAAATCATTGATATTTCAATTGTCAGATGAAATGATAATTTCTGACGTTTGTTGAAATGCGTACCTAATTGTATATGAAGTTCGTATTTGTTTTCTAGGACAACATCGTATTATTGGAAACATTGGAATAAATGTTCATTTTACTTCACCAAA
Organism: Acheta domesticus; assembly: GCA_031308135.1. Classification (NCBI taxonomy): domain Eukaryota; kingdom Metazoa; phylum Arthropoda; class Insecta; order Orthoptera; family Gryllidae; genus Acheta; species Acheta domesticus. Next base: position 30,656,795 of record JAHLJT010008446.1, read on the forward strand.
ACATTTGACAATTCTGTAGCTTTGACAATACTTCATAGTCATTTTATTATTTCAATATATACTTATCTTAGATGGGAGTCCAGTCAGGATGCAATATCGAAAAAACCTATCTAACTTGTATGTGTCAGCTTTACGCAGAAGATTCGTGACTGAGCGGCACAAGTCATCGTCCATTTACTATCACAATCCAAGAACTTCATTTTCACGCTTCCTAGAAATCGTTTTACCAATTAACTGGATGCTCCAAAAGATACTCCGCCCCCGCTCCGCCCCCGCTCCGCCCCCGCTCCGCCCCGCCCCCGCCGACTCTGAATCCCCACGAGCCGCTCGCGCACCGAGTCAGATTCAGCCAGCCTTTAGATGGCTTATCGCTCCCCGTTGATTGGGCCCCGGCCGCGTACTGATTTTGTGCGCCAGCCTTCGGCGGCGCCGTTTCATGTGTGGAGTGGCTTAAATATTATCGAGAGCGGAGTATCGTATTTTGTGAGGCGGCCGACAGACGATACCGTCGCACACGTCGTAAATTACGAAGCCGCCTTTGCGCAACGCGCGGGGCCACCAATCGCACCCACGCACCAACGCTTCGCCACCAACGCTTCGCCACCAGCGCACGCGGCACCGCTTATCTGGCGCTTTGGTCGCGGAAGACCACCGGCTTAGCGGCAGACGTAACTCACTGCCACTACGCTCATCATTGTGCCACTGTGCAGGGTTTTGACACCTTCGCTTCTCCTGCAGCAATAATGATTCAGGATTAGCGATAACACATATCATGGGGTGGCCGTAAAAATGTGACAATTACAATTTGGCTCCCCGTCCTTAGATCAGTTCAGAATGTAAAAAATGAACTGTGCAAAATTTGAACCAATTTGGATCGTAACAACCCTTGCTTCAGAGAAGTTGCAATTTAAACCGGATTTAATAAATCGTTATACTCGAGTCTTTAATATAACATTCTTATATAGAATACTTATATAGAGATAAAAATATATATTTAGACATAAAAATGACATAAAAATATACTATATTAAGACATAAAAATGTGTATCCTATTGTTTCTCAAGACGCTGGACAATGTAAACTAGTGGTGCTCCAACAGTACATAATTTCTCGCATTATTTCTAATTGTCGCTCAAAATTACGAGAAAACTATTCACATTTTCAAAAATTGATTCAGTTTTGAGGTACAGATTTCATGGAGGAAAAACCCCTCTATTTTTCAGGTTGTAATTGTAGGAAGATGTCGAAAAAATTAATTTTGAATATTTCAAAGTTCTACGAACATCGGACCTACGTCATTTTTGTAAGCCTACAATCGAGAAAAAAATTATCCAAAAGTTTTCAGATTATTTTTTTCTAAAAAGAACATTTTGAAAATATGGTTGAGGCTTTATACTCCCAAAAATACCCAAGTACTCCCAAAAATCAAAACACCCTTCTCAAAATTCGCATGGTCTCGAGTTCTGCCAGATCAATAGAGAAATATTAATTTTGGAGAAAATCAAAAGGTGTGTTTATATGCTAGTGTTTTCCCCAAACGGAAGAACAGGCAGAGATTTTGCCGTGATCTGATATTGGGGTATCAAGGACCCAAAACACGTAGATTCTGTCGAGACACATTTAAAGTCTCGACATTAACGGGGAGATAAATGTCGCATGTGCCACCCTCTGCTGGAGCAAGGGCTCGATCTCTAACCAATGCATGAAGAATTTGTAGTGGAGAAAGCTCCTCTCGGCAGATTTTCTCGAGTATCTCCTGTTCCTCCTGCCGTCTTATTCCACCATAGCTTCATGATATTTTTTGCTATCATCACTCTAGCCCCTAAATGACCTTCGCATTTGTCATAGTAAATAATCAATTAAGATAGATATAAATTAATAAATAATCGAAGCATTGCTAACGTTCTTTCGAAATGTTAAACTCTGTGGCACGTTCCTCGTTATGAAAGCTTGTTCTTAATGACCCAGTTACTTTACAGTTATATTGAAAGTTGTTCTAGTGTCCCCAAAAGAAAGATTTCCAGTGTTAAACCCGTTTAAGTTTCAGCCCCTCGGTAGTACCGGTATTTCAGCCCCTCGGTAGTAGTATTATCATCCAAATCGGTTGAAATTTTCTACAGTCCTTTTTTGCATTTGAATCATATTTAAGAACGAACAGCAGGAACATTTTAAATCTCATTTTTTATCGCCCATTCTATTTTATGTATGATTATTGTCGATCTGAGTCATTACATAAACATGATTTACGATTGATCAGTCGCGCAATCATCGATAATTAGCGAACTTATTCTGGACATTGTTTATTAATTTTATTTTGTTTCTTTTTACTTGTCCTGAAGCGTTGCTCTCGATATTTCTGTTTTTCTAAATAATGTTAAAATAAGTTAATTTTATTAAAGAATTTCAGGATCCTAGTTCATTGTTATAAAAACTCAAATAGGGAGAACAATTTCTGCAACGTTTTACCCAGTGTAATGCAATATTTCCTGCGCGAAGTAAAGGAAAGTAGTTTAAGAAGAATACACAGTTGGTCAATTAAATAAAATTATGAAGGCTGTTGATTTAGACTAACAAATTTCATGTTCCCTGCATTCACGTGCGCACATGCATATAGTTTTGTAAACTTCTACTCGTATATTATTGTCAAATAACTAAGGTCCATTCTATAAAGGTAGAATTTAAATGTACTGTTTAATACATATGTCACATGAGAAAATTTATTCTAGAATTTTTGGTGGTACTTTTCTTGATAGAACGTGTATTTTCCAAAATCTATTTGATTCTTTAATATAGGGTCGTGGTGATGCTCACTTCTGGAATGCAAATGTGTCTTCCGTAGACACAGATTCCTTTGTTCGCGTTTCCTTGTCTTTCACTCATTTTTTTAAACAACTCAAAAAAATCATAATTCCCAATATTGCTTCCTGAGATATTTGCGGAAGAGTTGTTGTCGCGAAGATGAAAACAATGGCTTTCGTAGAAAAAAAATATTACAAGTCAATAGAAATAAGGGTTCCGTATTTCAACTACTATTAGTTTACGTGACTTACAATGTATGTCCATAATTTAGAGGAATTATTTCTTGTGATGCCTTCCTCCTATCTGCCACTGAATCTGTGTAACTCAAACTTCCCATTAGCGCTAGAATACAGCAGCAGCTTGCAGAAGAATAGACTTCGACAGTTACTGTCGGCAGCCGCAAAGGGGTGTATCTGTATAGAGCATAATAAGCAGGTATGCCCACTTCCCGTTTTTATTACTTAAGGCTGGCTTCCAGTACTTCATTACAGTAGTCCAGTACTCTGTACCGTAAGTCATTAGTGTTTGTTTCTTTTCCCTACTGTAGAAAAATACTTGCAATCGTTGTTTCAGAAGGGATTTGAAATATGTTTACTACATTGGATTCAGAAGTTATGAAGTGTTTTCAAAGTTAAAGTGTAGAGAATTGAAACAAAATAAATTACTTTAACAGCCATAGAGTTTACTTTTGCCCCAAATCAGTACATAAGTAACGTGGTCAGAATAATTAAGTTTTTTCTCAAAGAAAGTTTTACGATCACACTGGACAGCATGCGTATGATATATCCCGTACATATACTACATCGTAATCGTAATCGTAACTGTTCTGGTTTTCAAGACGTCGCCGCATCAATAGATTATGAATATGTGTACTTCTGAGTAAGTGTTCATTATTATTAAGATATGATCGAGAAACTTATGTCGTGAGAAATTCTCCAAATATGTTTTAATATTTAGAAATAATTATTTATCTTTCTTTAATATTAGTCCTTTCTGTTATCATTCTTATATTGCCTAAAACAAGTCATGCCAGTATTCTTGAATGCGAGGGGAGATCAAACTTAAAATCCACACCTTGTAACACAACGAGGACTTGAATATTCTTCGCGATCCGCCTCCTTGTTCTTTAGAATCTCTCCTCTAGGTGGAGTTGGCAACTAGTGTGACATGAGTGTGCCACGTGTACATTGTACAACTGTACATAGATACTAATTTCTTTAAGTTTAAATGAAAAAATACGGTCGTATTTCAACTACTAAATGTACATAACAAATTATAAACACAAGTTGTGTTTGTATTGCACTAAGGCAATTTTCTCGTATTAAATTACATTTATGACATAAACTTCAATTATTAAAAAAATAGTTAATAAACTACTAATTGATTGAAGATAGTCATTTAGTAAAGCTATATTAAAAATACTAATAAAATAATGATTATTCTTCTTTCAGATGGCTCTTCAGCTCAGTTCGAGACTTGGCCTCACAAGTATGATATTGGCAGAGTCGAAAGTCGCTACACAGATTAATTACTTCATATGAGATATGAAATTTACATCTATCTGACAACACGGAATTAAATGTGCAATTAGTTTCACAGACTATGCCACAGAGTATTACTTTCTTATAAAATAAAGTTTGAGAGTTCTATCAGATTGAAAAAAACATCAGTGAATTTCGTTATGGAATTGGTATCGGATATAATATTATACATTTGCACTTATTGAAATATTTCAGAGTAAAATTAGATTGAAACATGGGATTATAGTACATTTAGTATCACAGGTTACGTTACAAGTTTACTCTTTTCTATAAGATATTAATAAACTTATTTAATATTTTTGCCTACACTTCCATGTACGATTACACATTACACTGCGAGAAAGTCTGCTGAGAATTCTCGTGCTGAATTCAGAAAAAATCACCACACCTACCTGCAGAGAATTGAACTACATCTAAAGATATTGTTTGCATGTGTTTATTAGGTTTTTCAATCATAACATTAATATTTTTACTTATTTTTTTCCCCCGATCTTCAGTTAATAACTAATTAACGAGTCATTTCTCAGTCTTTTATACTTTATGGTCCAGAATTTTGTCTCATTACCGAAATTATATGTAAAAGGAGATTGCTATTGTAAAATAATATGTTTGTGCGTAGATATTTTGGCCTTATACATCATTAGAGTGCTATGTGTTGAAAACCGCTTTTCTAGAGAAACGCACCGGCCCACGTAGAAGTGTGTGATTTCGCTATTCCGCCCTACTTCCGCTATGGCGGCACGTACACAGGCTTTCTTATCTTGCTTGTTATCGTGTAAAATTTGAACAGCAAATAGCGGTGACTGTCACACGTCGACGAAATTTTTAGCGTCACATCCTCTGTTATACACTGGTGAAGCAAGGCCAGTGACAAGTCTTATACAAACAAGAGTGAATGTTTTCTTTGATCGCTTTTTATTCTTATTTTCAAGCTTGTACTCTAGTGGCCTCGGACGTTTTTGCACCGCAAAATGGCCGACAGTGCCTTCCATCAAAGTATACTAAGACATGGTTTTTGTAGCATTTCTCGCTCAACTTCCCGGCTTATGATATGCTTTGGTTTCTTTTTATGCTAAGAACACCGGAGATCGTCACCGACCTTGTCTTGTGTGCCTCTAGTTCTGTCATCATCCCTTTCATTCTATGTAGATAAGACGGTATATATCGTGATAACCATTAAATAGGGACGTGAGTCGTTCTGATAGCCTTTTGGTTCGTATTATTCTTTTGTACCTGTCATGTTCATATCAATGGCAGCTGTAGAACGTCGGTTACTGAAATAGAATAAAAAAGGTGTAATGCTTGTACAGGTCGTTGGCGCGAAGTTCGTGATCTCTGTAATGGCCGCGATGCCTCGTGTGTATCGCTTACGTGAAGGAGACAAATCGAATGCAGTCTAATATGGTATTGTGTTCATTGCCAATATTTCCTACGCACTCACATGCAATACAACACTGTGCTATCTAATGGAGCATTCTTAGTGATGCTATACATCGCGTTCGTTGTGGATGATGCAACTCTACGTGCAAGCTGACCACTTGGTACTGCTGCCTGCGACATGTATTGCAAAAGACAAGCTATTGTGCACTCGAGACTTACAGTTGGACAATCTGCAAAGAAAAGAGCGGTGCATTATGGCAAGCATAATCAATACTACCCATGCGTACAGAAGTGGACCAACATTTTCAAACGACAACACACGCGAATCCAGAGGTATTTTTAGGCTGAGTCTGAAAAATGATGAAAAGAAATTGCTATCTCTTGGTACTGCCTCGACGATTGAAAATTTTAAGTTAAGTTATTGGTAATCTGGATACTACTTCACCATAAGGTCAATGAACATCATTTTGACGGGGAGAGACAATTTTCTCCCACCAAGAACACATTCACGAGAAGAATTGTATATATCATCACAGTACAACAGAAATATTTCTTTTCAAATTTTACATTATGAACAGCATTATTGCGTCAAATTGTTTAAATAAGAACTAATGATTCCGTGATGTTCTGATATTCAAATATTGCTAGCAGAAATTATCATTTCGATACCTCTGGATTCGTGCATGCGTCCGAAATTGTTTCTAGGATCAAATTGAACAATTTTGTTAGGATTGTTGGTCAACCTTTGTGTTCATTTCATTCTTTACTTACTATTGCTAGTGCAGAGATGTGCTAGCTGATGCCTACACAGTTGTGATTCTAGGAGGGGAAGTGCATTCCACGGTTACAATAGGATCAGCAATCTGTTAACAAGAAAGTGCTACATGAGAATCGTGTCACAGGTCACATTCTACGGGGTGGGTAGGAAAGGGGGACAATTAAGGATGCGGCTGCAGCGGTCTACTTTTCACTGGGACATCGAATTGAAAGCATTCCGCAAATTATGCGGAAGGAAATTTGGATTCCCAAACAAATATTCTATTTACCCCCCCCAAATAGAAAACATTTGTTCTTTTCGTTTGTATCATCACATTCTGTGTACTGAGAATCATAACGTGCTCACAATGAAAACAATGTGATACAAGTATTACTTTAGCTCCCCGAGAAGTGGAGTTGGCAACGTTATGTAGGCTTTGATCCAGTGCAACGGCCTCTTTCCCGATAAATGTAAACGGATTTATCGAAAACAAAACCGTTGATAATAAAATATTGCTAATAATTGAATTAATCTGTATGCCTTTATTAATTTCAAATGAAATAAACAGTGCGTGATTGTAGGGAGAAAAGATGTTGCATTTAAAGTCGAGAAGCGAACGGAAAATCAAATCGTGTACCGCTGGAAACTGTCCAATGATGAAGGCTCTACGCTCAGAATGTGCAGATTCAAAATTTCTTTTTACAAGTAACATTCAATGCAATGATTCTGTTGCTTATTGAATTTCATAGGAATTTTCTGGAATACTAAGTATATCAGAAAAACTGTCAGATGTACTAATTCGAATCAGTGATGAGAAGTGGTGCCATGAGTTTTCTATTGAGTTACGGACAATGTATAACATAAATTAATAAAAAAAAATTAATTTAGAATTAACTGGGAAGCAATTGATTATGTTTTATCAGGAATGTATCGGAAGGGAACGGCATGACGACTATTTCAGACGCATGCTCGACAGCCAGAAATCGAATTTTCAATTTGTGAAATGAGTTTTCCTTTTCTCATTGAGCTATTTTTTATGTTTCCGCTTTTATGTCCGTGTCTATTCATGATGTTGCATGCTGTTCATTTTACCATGTCATCTTCCTGGGCAAACCTTTGACAATTGCTGTAAATTATAAAACACATTATGGTTTCAAGACACAAAAAGAAGGGCGGGACTTTTAAAATATAATTTTCATAAGTATTCTTACATCTATAGTACATATTACTTATCCAAGAATAGGAATAGAATATATCATAATCACAGAAAATTAGTATTAATTTAAATAAATGACTTGATATTTTGAGAGGAAGAGGAGGAGTATACATGTTACATTTGGTGTTGATACGGAAAGCTAGTAGCCATCTCAGCGTTTGCTACATGGATCAAGAGAAACGAGAAGGAAAACGCGATGAAGATGATGGTGGGACAACATAGTGCAGTTTCCTTTCTGTCTTGCGGGTCGATGTAAGTAGAGTGCCGTAGAGAGGTCAAGTTGTGTAACCCCTCTTCTTTAGTTCCAATTATAGTTTCACTATTACACATATTTTCTGTAAGACGTTCATTTCATTGCTGTAACGTGTTACCCCTCTTATCATACAGAGACTTTTTCTGACTCTTCTTGTCGCTCTATGCCTTTCCCACCATTAATGTAGCGTCTCTCCTTTTGCCTTCTCGCTTTTCTTCTTTCTCCTCTACCTTTCTCTGGCTCAATTCTATCCCTCTTTTTCGTCTTGCATCTCCTTTCTCTCTCTCTCCCTTTTTCTCTTGTCTCCCTCTTCACTCTCTCTCTCTCGTCCTTTCCTCTGTCTAAACATCTCTCACCTTCTCTCTTCTCATTTCTTCTCTCCTCTCTTTCGCCCTTTCTTTGTCTCCCTGTCACAAGCTTCCTTTTCCCCTTTTCCTCTACCACTCCCTCTTCCTCTCTTTTCTCTCATCTCCCTTCCATCTCCTCTCCTCTCGCTCCCACCTTCTCTCCTCTCCTCTCCCTTCCATCTTCTCTCCTCTCCTCTCCCTTCCATCTTTTCTCCTCTCTTTTCTCCCTTTCCTATTCTCTCACTATTTCTCCTCTCTCTTGTGCCACCGTTCTTCTTCCCTCTCTTTTCCCTCTGCTCCCCCACGCCTTCAAACTTTCGCACTGCCTCCCAATCCGCGCTTTGTCTCTAGCTCGCGAAAGCGCCTCGCGCGGGCCGCCGCCGACGCCACGCCCCTCGCGAGAGGGCCGCCACGGGAGAGCTGGCTGGAGAGGGCGGGGGGCGGGCGCACGGCGGCGGTCCCCTGCTCAAACACGCGCGTTCTAAAACGCCAAGTCGGCGAGACCCCTCTCGCCACTCGCCGCGCACGGCAGAGCCGCGGTGGTGGGAGCGGGCGCGGGAGCCGGGGCCGGAGAGACGGCTGGAGCGAGAGCGGGGACGGGTGCGGGGGCGAGGGCGTTGGGGGGAACGGGTGCGGGAGTGGGGGCGGGAGCGGGTTCAAGAGCGGGTACGGGAGCGGCAGCGGGTGCGGGTGCGGGAGCGGGAGCGGGAGCGGGTGCGTGAGCGGGGGCGGGAGCGGGAGCAGGGGCGGGAGCAGGAGCGGGGACGGGAGCGGTATCGGGTGCGGGATCGGAGGCTGGAGCGGAGGGTGAGCGGGGCGAGAGCGGGGGCGGGATCGGAGGCTGGAGCGGGGTGTCGGGGCGGCGCGGCCGAGCGGCAGCGCCCGTGGGTGACATGATTAGCGGCAAAACCTTCCACAAAGATCGCCTCCTCTCTATATATTGTAGCTCGACAAATATTTGCGGAGCGGAGAGACGAGGAGGGGAGGGCAGAACGTGCTGCGGCCGGGGACGCCTCCTGCCAGCGGTGGCGTGGGTGGCGATGGAAGTGGTGGTCGGCAACGAGTTTGTGGTGAGCCGTGACGGAAACGGGGAAGAAAGAGGCGGGGGGACGATTCTTGGCTGAGGGGGTTAAAGATGGTGGATCGTGCTAGAAGGTTAGAGGTGATGGAAGGGTTACGCAATGACTGTGAATGAGGGAGGGAAGCGGCGAGTTGGGACTGCAGCAGGGGGCCGTACAAGGCAGATGATGGAGCTGACCTAAAGCCGAAGTGTGAATTTCGAAAGTAATGGGAATGCGACAGCATGGGAGTTAGAGGCAGGCGGCAACGGATGCCGCATATTCGAGAGGAGCCAGTGGTTGGAAGAATTAAGGGGATCAAATGGCGGGAGTGGGCGAGGCAAGAGGGACGAAGGACAGGGGGCTATGGACAGTGAGCGGCGGCTGACGGTTGCATGAAGCTGGGGTGGAAGTCAGTAATGGTTAGGGCAGTGGACAATGATTGGTGGTCGGTGAACAATGGGCTACGAGCCTACGAGCGGTGAATGGTGAGCGCTAAGCGGTGAGCGATAGACAGTGAATAAAGAGCGGAGAAAGGTGAGCGGTGGACAGTGAGAGCGAACGGTCAACAGCGAGAGGTGAGCAACGATCAGCGAACGACTGCCAGTGGGCGGCGACCGGCGTGTGGCTGCGGCCGGCGAGCAATGAGTGACAATGGTGGTCGGTGGCAAGCAGCGAGTGGTAAGAGGCGAGTGCTGGGCGGTGGGCGGCGGCGAAGCGAGGGTGGAGGGCGGCGGGCGACAGCGGTGGGCGGCGCCGGCGTGCACGCGGCGGCGGGCTGTGGGCGACGTCTTGCGAGCCACTTTGTTCGGGCGGGCGGCCAAGCGCGGGCGCGGGCGGCGCGGAACAGAGCCCGGTCTGTGCGCCGGCCACCGGGCTGCCGTCGACGCCTATTAATTAGTATGCTGTCGGGAGGCGCGGGACGACAGCGCTGGCGTGTGCGGCGGCGGCGGCGGCGGCGGGTGGCGAGGGAGCGCCCCGGGGAGGAGTCGCGAATGAGCGCGACCGGCCCGCTCGGATGAGGCGTTCGATGGACGCTCCGCAGGGGCAGCTCTATTGGCTGATAGTTCAGTGGCAAGAAATGTTGCCATTGCTGTGTTTCTGACCGGGAATCTCTAGGGTTCAAGCGACAATGGCGAATTTTTGACACTAGCCTAGGTTGAATTCAGCCTCTGTCTGAAAGATTGATTGATTGTTAGTGATTCCGGGCGAACCAACTACTGAGGTCATTTTTCCCGTAAGTGTGGTTCATGTTTTTATCGGGAGGTGGCGGTGATTGGCGGTGATCTTTCCCCGCGGATGGCGATACCCGGCGCCGACCTACCGTGGCTAGAGAGGTTTTCACCACACCAGGTATCTGCAATTAGTACGGAACCGCCGCAGCCGGGAACGAGTTCTAAGTTCCCGACCGCGCTCCCGGCATGAGTGGTAGTGTAAATATGTGGAAGGGGAGAGGATTAGAACAAAGAGAGGTAGGTGATCACGTGCAGTCTGTGGCCCGTTTGTTAGGGTACTGTTCCGGCATTTGCCTGGTGTGATCGGAGAAACCATGGAAAACTACCGAGTAGCCAGCCGCTAGAATTCTCCTCTAGACAACGACTGAATTCGTCCTAGCATACAAGCTAGTGTCAAAAATCGTGCCACCGTCAGGACTCGAACCTAGGACCTCCCGGTCAGAGGGACGATGAAGGATGCCCCTGAGCCGTCTCTCCCGGTCTGTCTGGAAGAGATTTCTAGCGGCCTGCTCCTCTGATCGATGGTATCCCAAGGTTTCTTCGATCGATACCTGACGAATGCCAGAGCAGTACCCTAACAAACGTGCTATGAACGGCACACGACTTTTCCTTCCTCTTCCTTGTCCCCTGCTCTCCCCTTACACACACACAAATGCATTCACTATAGTAGCATACATGCCGGGAGCTTAAAAATTGTCGTTACTGGGGCGGTGGTCCCCTGACGGAGATATACCTGGACTGGGAACCCCGGCCCCGCAAAGCAGGGTCATGGTCGGCGCCAGATATCACGTTCTAGCGGGGCAGGTGGAGATACAGAGCAGGAGATAGAGGCGTGAACAGGCGGGCGTTTTCGGAAATTTGTTCTTCGAATGAGCACGACTGCATACACTTTCCTCTCTCCTCAAACATCTACATTTTTTCACTTATATTATCTCAACTAGTGCCATTAATCGTTATCATTCAAATTCCCGCCCTTCATGTGCTAAAATTGCTGAACATTTGGATGTTCCTTCGATTACTTAATTATTGTTTTTACAGTTATAGAATTATTGCAGAAACGAATCCCATACTTCGGTAAATTCTCCGTGAAATACGAGTCTCCTTTGGACAATGTTTACAAAATCAAGAGGCTGGATCATTTCAATATGAGGGCAAGCCACTAAATAAGTCGCAAAAACGGAATTGAGGGAAAAAATAATCAAAGTAACTTTCTGACATTTATTTCACTTTTCCACATAATCACCCTGTACATTCAGGCACTTATCCCATCTTATTACAAGTCCTTGAAAGCCAGCAGCAAAAGAAGTCCTTTAGTTGCTGTCGCAGCCAACGTGTAACCTTATAGATTACGGTGAAACTGGTAAAACTGTGGTGGTGAAAATGTGAATGCCGCGTAGTACTACATCACTCTGCGGGAATTCCGACAGGCCATTCGCCGCAAGCGACCTGGACTCCTGTCAAAGGGTATGATTCTTCTGGATGATAATGTCCGACCTCACACAGCGAGACCAATGCAGGAGCTGTTGCGGACATTTCATTGGGAACGCTTGGAACATCCAACGTACAGCCCTGACTTAGCCCCCAGTGATTTTCAACTGTTTGGGCGCCTAAAAAATCATTTGGGTGGCCGTCATTTTGATACAGATGATGCGTAATCTATGAGGTTCCCCATAGTTCCACACGTTGATCTCTTCATGACAAAATTCGGCTTTGGAAGAAAGAAACGTGTTGCGAGGTCAGTAGTGGCCCATACGCGAATAATATATATGAGACTCACAATACGAGTTCTTCTGTGCAAAGTTGCCGATTTTTGCTTCAGTATTAAATATTTTCTCTTCACTACATAAATACGTTGTAAGGCGAGAAATTAAAATGAAGATGGTGTATCTTCCGCAGCCTACTTAGTTGATTTGCTACTACAGCAATTTTTCATATTGTGATTGAAAGTGTTCTGTAGTGTCTTTTTCATGTTCTGTACAGTCATTGCTGTGATGTAGTTAAATTTAATAATAGTCGTCTAGCAGTCCTCACTATTATTCACATTGTTTCGTGAAGCATGTCAGTAGTAATTAGTGTTCAACTAATGCGCATAAGATTTATTGTTACCACTAATGTCTGATGGGCTTATCCTTGACGCCACTGACAATGATATACGATTACAGAGATATGATTGGAGAAATCAGTGGAGGAAAAAACTCATTGAAAGTGATATTACCTCGTTAGGTGAAGGTTTTATCGCAATTTTTATCTTATGCCATATAATTTCAATTATCCGAGATTAATTAGTACAATGAAACGCTCATGATCGAAGAGGTTCATTAATCCGGACTCTTCGATTCTTAGAGTGTGCGGATTACGATTTTCGGAAGTGAATTCTTCCTAAATGAAATACGCTGTGGAGATATTTGACGGTTTTGACGATTATAAGAAATCATCGCTACACAACCCAGTCAGCTGGATAGGGAATTCCAACAAATTAATAATGCTTATGTTATTAAATATTGCTTATGTTATTTAAGTGTCCTTTTCAAAATTAGTTGTTTTGTACATCCTACTACATTTTTCGAGATTTAGTTGTTTTCTGTCCTTCCACTCCACAATAAATGTGAGCTGAATAGTGCTGATACCCAAAAACTATGTAAATTGAAATTGGGGGAAAAAGAGAAAGAAATCTTTCGTGATTAAAATCAAAAGGACTTCAATTTTCTGTGCTATTTAATCTCAGCGCATAGCATTATTAGGCTAGTTACTCTTGCACCGGGACTTCATGATGTAACGAACACTTCAGGGGTTGGGGCGTTCCAAGTTGGGTTCTCTTATGAAGATTCAGAGATTTTCAGTCAATTTAATTTTCAGTGGGTTTAAAAGTAATGTTCATTTTAAAAACAAATATATTCAACTTGGGCAGATTTTTCCCCATGTCCAACTAGTAAGATATCATTTCGTGAAAAGTGCTAAAATGGTGTGTTATTCTTCTTGAAGTAAATTGTCTTCACTAATAAAATTTATTTAAGTATCAAGTGGTCATAGCAAAAATTTAGAAAAGCAATTTTGTTACTTGTTTAACGTGAAAAAAACCAGGTAAAAACTTTTGTGACGTACTATGCGGAGAAGTGCAATTATAAATCAGCCTGGTTGAAAATACTATATTACAAATATTCTCGTCGTGTATGCAGTATTCTCCCTGCAGTTACATTGACTAGTAAAACAGTAATTCGAAGTTCTGCTAGTTTTAAATGACAACCAGATACTGACATTATACAGGTGTCTGGGGAGGAAACGTCGAAACTTCAAAAATAAGCTCTAAAGCAATTCTAAGCACGTTTTGTCTAATAAACCACGTGGATATTCCGAATGGTTAAGCCTCAATAAGCATTCAAAAGTTGGTTTGAAAAAATTATTTCTAGGCAAAAATTTGCATTATGGAAGCATAGAAAACACTCCAGAAACATGTAAATTGTTATTATTTACGAAAGAAATGAATATATTTGTTCAGCAAGAAAATTAAGCGAGAAATAAAAAAAAGCACCCATTTTACCGAATTCGACTCCTTTTTATTTCTCGCTTAATTTTTCTTTCTGAACTAATATATTCATTTCTTTTGTAAATAATAAACAATTTACATGTTTCTGGAGTGTTTCTATGCTTCCATAATGCAAATTTTTGTCTAGAAATCATTTTTTCGAACCAACTTTTGAATGTTTATTGCGGCTTAACCATTCGAAATATCCACGTAGTTTATTAGACAAATTATGCTTAGAATTGTCTTTAGAGCTTATTTTAGAAGTTTCGACGTTTCCTCCCCGGACATCCTGTATAATCTGTGTCTTGGATGTAGGTATATTACTAAACTTCAATGCGTGAATAATTGTTAATTATTGAATCTTTTGACGTCCAATATAGTTCTGTGGGCATTCCGCTCGCCCATTGGAGCGTTCGTGCGCGCAGTCATTGGCGGATCTTTCTGTAGCATGCTTTTGCATCTTTTAGTTCTAAACATGTTTTATGTTGCCAAATTATACTACTAATGCATTTATTTATTTATTTATTTATTGAGGAGTGACGTACTATAGGGAGAAATGTCTTCTGTCCACATTTTTCCCTTTGTTCTCTGAGCAGACCAGCCATGAGGAAGACCACGACAAGATGGTCGACACGTTAGCATCCCAGTCTTCGGCGCGACGTCACACGAACAGACGTTTCCGGTGCCAGTCATAAATACATCCTAGTAAAGAACGTACAATGCTCTAGCGATTTTAACACGCTTATAAGTTTCCTAAGTGTTCAAACTACCTGTGTCCGAAATATAAATTAAATTAAACAAGAAGTGACAGAGAAAAGGATATATCTGTTTATAAACAGATTATTGAGGAAACTGATAACCTGGAGTTCAAGATATGAGTATGTATATAGTAATCTATGATGTGCCATGAGGGTGATTATTTGTTGAATAAACGTTGAAAACAAGCTAAACGAGTGAGATACAGATTTATTTGTACATTGAGATGCGGTTGTCGCTACACTTGTTTGTACTGCGAACAACACAAAAGTATAACCATATCGCGAAGGAAATGTTGCTTGACTTTTCCTTTCCGTAGGATTTCCTGCAAATGAAACTAAGAAGTAATTATCGTTATCATTAGATTGTATGCAACTTAGACATTAACATCTTCATCTGCACTGAAGGAGTAAGACTGAGTCTCAAGAACTCTGATACTGTCGCTTAACGCATTTAAAAATTTAAAATGTTTTGAAATCAATTAAACATCTCCCTTTCTTGTTGCTTATGCTGCGTATACACTGTATACAACAAAGTAACTTCTGTGTCAAATCACTATGTGTGATATTCACAGTGGACGTCGAATACCGGTTCCTCTGTATCGACGTCTCTCGATAAAAATAACAATGTACACCGGCCGCATCTGCCTCCGTACAAATATTATGTAGATGGGATCATTACCCTATTGAGCCTCCAGATACCGTCTCAAACAAAGGCACACACACATCTGTCGGCGAGAGAGGAAATATAAGGAACGGAGCTCTTTTTATCTGTTCGTTTTCGACATTGACTGAAAATGAATGGGAGAGAGGAGTGTTGAAAACAGGATTCCCGCCCTGGGGTTTGAACCATTCGATTTGCGCGTGGCAAAGCCCGTGTCCGTCATTGGCCGTTCTTTATATTCTGTGCGGTTTACGTAATTCTACCGAAATGACAGTTCCAAAAGTCCATTGGCGAGTTCCTCGGAGAAATGCAAATCACTTCCACGTGTTCGGTGGTTAGCGGAGGTCGAGTGTCTTCGACCCTTTCGGAGGCTTGGTGAACCGGAGACGCTGATCTGCGTTCGGCTTTTGGTCGCCGCCCGCCGCGCAGTCTACTCCGCAGGCCACGTTTTCTTGTGTACCTAAGTATCGTGTTTGTGCCTGGTTTTTCTGCGAATTTTTTTGTGGTACAAGAGAGTATATCCGGTGTTTATGAAGGTAAGAGCATTCATTCACGTGTCTGAAGACTGTAGACGGCGCGCTGTCGGTGAACGAATCCTCCCTAAAAACGTCAACCGATCGAATCCTCATTCTCGCCACGTTTAAAGGATATGGAGCAACATCGCGAAGATTTTGGAAGA